>OZ020500.1:20725642-21325642 GCA_963971365.1 Lasioglossum villosulum
ATGGCCATTTTAGGTGGAAAAAAATCCTACGCATCAGATGCGGCTAGTAATATTAATGTATGCGGTGTCGTTGTAAAGAGGAGATCTCAATCTTTAAGTTTATGGTAATTTTAATTGCAAAAAAAATTTTTTTTTTAATTTTTGAAAAAATTTTTTAATTACATGTAATTTCTTACAGATAAAGTATCATCAATTCAGCACTCGATTGTTAATATAAAGGAAATTTTAGGAAAATTGAAATTTGTGGGAAAAAATCATAGATCACGATTTTTGAAACCGATTCAAATTTTGTATTACGTCAAGAAATTAGATTTAACATATATACAGCCTTTAAAAATAGTATTTATGTAAAAAAATATTATATAAATTACATAAACAAACATAAAAAGAAATAAAAAATGCAATAATAATATTAAATAATAAATAAAAATTCCATCCGTCGACCGGTGCGGTTTCCGGCTCGACTGGAGGTTCGGCAGCATTTCGCAAACATTTGATAGCTTTAGGTTCTCGTCCGAAGTTCAAGAATGCTGGTGATGTTCGTAAAATTGAGTGGTATGCCGTATTATACGCGAATCTAAATTTTCCGAGATTTTTATCCCATTCTCGGTATCTTTCCCTATATATGATACCATCATTGTTTTTAAGATTCGGTTCACCCTTTCCACCGGATTTGCTTGCGGGTGGTATGCGGGTGTTGTTGTTAGTTTGATACCGTATATCGCGGCTACGTCTTTAATTGCCTTGTTCACAAATTCCGTGCCGTTATCCGTTAATAATACGTCTGGTGTGCCCCAACGCGAGAAAATTAGTTCCTCGAGCGCTTTTACGATATTTTCCCCGGTCGCCCGGCGGAGCGCTATGCATTCTACCCATTTTGTAAATAAATCCTGGATCACCAGGTGGTAGGAGTGTCCGTTTTTGCTTCGAGGGAATGGGCCCATAATGTCGGCAGCAATTACTGACCATGGAATCTCTATACGGCGCCTCCCCATCAACCCTGAAGGGAGTGTTTGCTCCACTTTCGTACGTTGGCATACGGGACAGCGTCTTACGTATTCTACTATAGTTCGATACATCCCAGGCCAGTAATACTTCGACGCTATTCTATGATATGTTTTCTCTATACCTAAATGTCCCGATTGTTCGTTATCGTGTCCCTCTTGCAAAATTTCGGTTCTCCCATCCTCCGGGATTACCAATTTCCATTCGACGTGATCCGTTCCTAATAGTTCCGCTATTAGGGGGTCTGTACGGCGATAATATAATTTCCCTTCGCGAATGGACCAGTCCCTATTATTTTCCGGATTTTTCTCTACTGATGTCATTTTCTTTGTAAACCACTTTATTTTAACGGCAGCGGCTAACGGTATATTGTCTTCGGCATCCTTTTCATTCTCAAACATTCGCGATAATGCGTCTGGCACCTTGTTCAATGCACCCTGTCGATATACGATGTTAAAATCGTATTCGAGAAGCTGCAATGCCCAACGTGCTAACCTTCCGGCAGGGTTTCTCAAATTTCTTAGCCATGTCAGACTATTATGGTCTGTAATTACGGTAAAACGGTAACCTTCTAAATAGGGTCTGAATTTTTGTACAGCCCATACAATAGCTAAGCACTCCAACTCTGTTGCGGAATACTTTCTCTCTGGATTTGTGAGGGAACGGCTCGCGAATGCAATTACTTTTTCTAATCTATCGACCTCTTGCGCTAATACTGCTCCCAGTCCTACTGTGCTCGCATCGGTTTGAAGTACGAACGGCAGCTCAAAATTCGGGCAGGCTAAGGTGGGGGCGGTAGAAATCATTTCCCGCAGAAGTGTGAAGGCAGCTTTTTGGCTGTCTCCCCATTCCCATTTCTTTGTCTTTCGTAACAATCCGTTTAACGGTTCGGCAGCGGTGGCGAATCCCGGTATGAACCTCCTGTACCAGGATGCCATTCCTAGGAATCGCCTCAGCTGCTTCTCGTTTCTCGGTGGTGGATATTCTACGATCGGTTTGATTTTCTCCGGGTCCACCTTTAGCCCTTCCTGACTGACTATAAATCCCAAATACTTTACTTCCTCGCGGCAAAACTCACATTTCTCTGGGTTAACTTTTAGCCCGGCCGTTTTTATTTTCCGTAGCACACGATCCAACCATTCTAGATGTTCTTCGAATGTTTTCGTTACTATTATAATATCATCTAAATAGGCAAACGCATACGGTTCCATTTCTGGGCCGATGAGTCTGTCTAATAATCGTTGGAACGTGGCTGGGGCTCCTGTTAGCCCATACGGCATACGGCGGAAATGAAAAAGTCCCTTGCCCGGTACTGTAAAAGCAGTTATTTCTCGGCTTTTCTCATCTAATGGTATTTGGAAGTAGGCCTGACTGAGGTCGATGGTCGCTATATATTTTGCGGATCGAAGTTTATCCAAAATATTCGTCATTAACGGCAGCGGATATGCATCTTTCTTTGAGACTTCGTTGACTCTTCGAAAATCTAAACAGAATCGATATTTTCCGTTTGGTTTCTTGACCATTACAATAGGACTCGACCAGCTACTATTCGATGGTTCTATTATGCCGTCGGCCAACAAGGTATCTACCTCCTTGTAAATGGCCTCTTGCACTTTAGGGGACACCGAATAATACCTTTGCTTTATTGGCGGATGGTCGCCCACGTCTATTTTATGGCTGGTCAGGTCCGTTACACCATTCATTCTCTCAAATTCTGCCAACGAAATCTCTAGAAATCTCTCTAACCGTTTTCTTTCGTCCGCATTCAGTAATTGCAGTCCGCAACAGAGTGGCTGTCCCGATTTATCGCTAAATGGAAACCTTTCTTCCGGACGCGATGCAAAGTACCACTCTGCATTATGAAATTCCGCGATAATCCCGAATAACGCGATGGTATCAATTCCTAACAATAACGGCGTCACCAAATTGTCCAAAATTCTCGCGACAATTTCCTTTTCTTTATTGCGTAAGCGGAGACGAAACTTTGCTTGTTCTGTTGACCGGTCTAATGCTCCTGTTGCTAGGAGGAAATAGCACGGTTGTTCGGCCTGTTTTATAAAAACGGCAGCGTGTTTAATTTTCTTCACTAATTCCCTACTCGCGAACGTTATTGTTGAACCCGAGTCTACTAGTGCGTTTACCCTGCAATTTCCTATGTACGCGTCTATTGTTAATAATTTTGTTTCACGCGAATTTATTTTTACGCGGGCCGATATTATTTCTTCCGGGGTCCCTCTGGTCCGCTCGAGTGACTCCCCCTCCCATTTCCCGATGGTCTATTACATTTTCGGCATTGTCTTAGCGTTATCCCCGGGGCCCCGCATCGGAAACAATGGATTTTCGGTTCAGCACGACAGTCTTTCGATCTGTGTCCCTTCTTTCGGCAATTCCAGCACTCGAGGTCATTGTCGTTACGTTGGTTGGCGTTCGTTTCAATGCCTCGAGGCTGGTTTCTCGTATACTGTTCCGATCGGTGCGGCGGAGGGTAACGCTGGTTGTAAAATCTACCTGATGTCCCGGCGGCATTTGAAATATTCGCGCATTGCTCTGTGCGTCCCTGATAATTATCTTTATTTTTTCTATTTAAACGCGAATGGGAGTGAGAGTGTCTCGGCAGCTCTCCAGAACTATCGCTATCGGTATCGTTCGCGTTTGTATGTTTTGTTTTTCCATACTTTTTGGGATCGTACGCGAAGTCGGCATTAACCATTTCCGATGGTTTTAAATTGTGCCTTTTCGGCCCCTCTATATATCTTTCGGCTTCTAATAATTGGTCTTCTAATTCTCGTAACGATGTTATTGACCTGTAATTCACGACTTTTTGCAATTTCGGTTTCGCGCCCCAGTAGACCGTTTTAATTTTCTTTGACTCAGACCACGGATTCTTAAATCGTTTGAATATCGCCTGCATCGTTACTATATATGCGCGTATCGGTTCGTCTTCCCCTTGTATTCTATCTTTCGCGTTCCTTTCTAAATTCTCGTAATAATCCGGATCGCCAAAAAATCTACGGCATTCCTTTTTGAAGCCTTCCCAATTCGACCAGGTACTTTCGTTCGTTTCGTACCAACGCGCTGCTATCCCTTCGAGGCAAACCGGCAAACACCTTAGGATATCCGCTTCGGAAATGTTCGTGAAGCGACGTTGTTCCGCGATACGTTCGAGGAAGGTTTCATGATCGTCCCCGGTTTTTCCGGCAAATTTAATTCGCCATTTTCTCATAATTTCCGAAACGGTTGTCCCTCAGCAGCGTAATGATCCGCTCGGTATGCTAATGTTCGCGGAGGTTGACTTTATTTTCGCGTCTTGATATTTGTCGCGCGTATTAGTGGGGACCTTCAGCGTTACCGTATTTGGATTTAGTTGATTTAAATCCGTCTTTGTTAACTTCCCGATTCATAGGGAAGTTACTGTAATTACCCCGAAAATCGAAAATTGATTTTTTAGCAGATCTTCACGTTTCATGGTTATTGAAGTCATTTTAGACTATTTTTATCAAATTGTTAGTATGTGTGTGTGTGTGTGTGTGTGTGTGTGTGTGTGTGTGTGTGTGTGTGTGCGTATGGCCGTTTTTATGTTATCAAATTTTTCGTTAACGTTTTCTGAAAAAGTAACAATGCGATCAGAATGATGAATGACGCAATCGATGCGCCCCGTCGTAACTTAGAGCTGATTAGATTTTGGTCCATATCGGTCAAGTAGTTTTTTAGATTTTTTAGTTTTTTTCGAAAGAAGTACATTCAAGAATGCAATTTATACGAGGGGATGGAAATTTTCCACCGAATAAACAAACGTAATTATATATTGCAACGTTGACCCCGTTCGAGCGACTTTTTAGGGCCGTCGGACAGGGTCAACCCCGAGGTTTTACAGGCACTGAGACCGGGCCGTGCGCGGTCGCGCGAGCACGGTCCCCTCGGGACAAAGCGCTTTTCCGAAGAGGCTCAATCGACACGCCAAACTCTTGTTCGGGCGCCAGGTACTTGAAAGTACCACGCGAAACACGAAGAACAATCGGGATTCGAGGAATCCTAGTCCGAAGTGAGCCTCCGCGGAACGCGAACGGAAGGATTAACGCGAACGGCCAGGAATTCGGACACAGGGAATAACGGGGACTACCCTCGCGACAGGGCGAATCACGCAGGTCGAAATTACCAAGCAGAAATGGGCTCTATGTCATTTATTGAACGCAGTTCAATTCGTCCGAATTACAAGGGGGCGGCCACGTGGCCGCGAACCGGGAGCCCGCGCTCCTTGTACACTTTTGCGACGGGTGTTCGTTCGCGGAGCGCGTTCTTCGTTCGGTACCGTTCGCGAAATTACAGGTCGTCGGTACTGTTTTAGCCTCCGCTGAGACGGAAATTCGCGAAGCGCAGTTGGACGGCGCGACGGATTTTTGACTGTCGCGGGATTCTCGCGTCCGATCGCCGATACGGGACTCGATTCGCCACGCGCGTTGAATAATCCGCGGTCGTACGAGTCTGAAAGACCCGTAGCCTCCGCGCGTTCGCGTGCGAATTCGGACGTCCGGCCGCTGCCCGCGATTCGATATTATTTCGCGGAACTATCCGATTTCCGACGCGACTCCTGAGGAAGACTTCCGACGCGAGGAGGGAAACGATACTCTCTATCTCAAAGCATCCTCAAGACGGACGCGAGCCAAATTACGAGGACGAGGCGAATCCGCGTCGTCCTCTCACCAAAATGGACGAGCCAACGCTAATATAGAGTCGTGGAATCACTGGTCGACTTACCGTGGTCGTTCGAACGGAACTCGCTGCCCTTCGGTAATTCGGATCCGATCCGGGATTCGGTTCGGTCAGGGCACGGTAACAACCGACTTTACTCCGGACATGAAACTCACTCGCGACTCGGACTTTTGTTCGCGCAAATCGGGACTGAACGAGATTTCGTTCAGCCACGTGTTCGTAGCTCGAATACCAACGCGACAGTGATTCCGCGATCCATGTCGACGGGAAGCATCGCTTCTTGTTCGCTCCCACTCTATTGGCCCTGCCGAATTCCCGATTGGCGCTTTCCGCTACGCGACTAGATGATCGCAGGATCGCATCCTCGGATAGGTCCTTGGGCCCCAGACCTGTTTCCAACGCCAAATAGTCGCCCTTTCGGCGAACGGGGAAGAACCATTCCTTCCCCTGGAATTCTTCCTGCCACCCCCGCCGGGATTCAGTGCGAACGGGGTGAGACGACGGCCGGACCACCCATATACGATGATCAAACTGAATCTCTTAGTCCCGGTACGCCGTCTCCGTGGGTGGAGATTTCCCCCAAATGTACCGGTACCGGATTTTCGCCAAATTGTGGCCATTATTTCTCCGGGAGGATCCTTGAGCGGGCGCCTTTTCGGTATTCCATTCGGCCAATACTGCGCTAGGCGCGTTCCTGAAACGTCGCCGTACTCGGCACGCACAATAGATGGCGTTAATTACTTGTATCGTTTGGGAAGTCTTTCCTTCAGGAGCGCTCTCATGTCCACGAGTGGTTTCATGCCCGTTCACGGTCGGTCCGGTCCAATATTGGTGATTATTTAACCGTTTTCGCAAAACGGGGTGACGTCGCACACTTGCAACGTCACAACTCCCCCCCCTTAAAATGGACCGGACTGACCGATGGTTGTCGACCTCGTGATTCCCGACTCGCCAAAGTAGAGCGTTCCCTCCGGAAGTCAACCTTTACAAAGGAGCCATCACCGCCGGACAAACACGCCTTCGCTCCTTCCTGCACCAAAATTTGTACCAATTTATTACCCGAAAAAAAAAATGTCGTAGACGTTTGGAGTACTGTGTGGTGTGTGGTATTATAACCGAATCGGAATTCCGAAATTTATAAATTCGGTGCCGTTGTCCGTCACGAGTACCTCAGGTTTTCCTCCAACGCGAAAATAATTGATTTTAGAGCGCCTCCGCGATTTTGGCCCCGGTGGCCCTCCGGAGGGGCAGCACTCGATCCACTTCGTAAAAAGATCTTGCATAACTCGTAAATACCAGAATCCTGCACGACTACGGAGAAGCGGGTCCATTATCTCAATTACAACCACTATCCATGGTGCTCCGATACGACGCCTCCCCCAAGCCCGAAGGGGAGGGATTGTTCCACCTTCGATGCTTGCAAATGGGACCGCGTCGCCGGTGTTCCCCGATGGTACGGAACATTTCCGGCCCCAAAAATATTTTTGCGCGATTCGGTGGTAGGTCTTTTCCACCCCTAAATGAGCCGCTTGCACCTCGTCGTGCAATTCTTTCCGAATTTCTGTTCTTTCATCTATCGGAACTACTAACTTACACTCGTCTAGATCTTTACCGAGAATTTCCGCGAATAGTGGATCAGTGCGACGATGGTAAAGTTTCCCCTCCCGGATGGACCAGTCGGGAAATCGCTCCGGATTCGCTTCGACTGCGCGAAGTTTTTCTTCCTACCGGTCCGTTCGCGTCGCGGCCGCTATCGGTAACCCATCGCTCTCCGGTTCGGTCCCCTCGAACATTCGCGAAAACGCGTCAGGCACGTGATTTAATTTTGCCTTTTCGATATTTTATTTCGAAATCATACTCGAGCAGTTGTACTGCCCATCGCGCGAGTCTCCCCGATGGGTTCGTGAGTTGTCGAATCCGACGCAGACTACTATGATCCGTAATAATCGTGAATCGATATCCCTCCAAATACGGTCGGAATTTCTTCACGGTCCACACAACCGCGAGGCATTCAAGTTCCGTCGCGGAATATTTTCGCTCTGCGCTGTTAAGCGAACGACTCGCGAACGCGATCACCCTTTCCTCCCCCTCGATCTCTTGCACCAATACCGCTCCTAACCCTACCGTACTAGCGTCGGTCTGTAGGACGAACGGGATTTCAAAATGTAGACACGCGAGGGTCGGCGCAGTCGCGATTAAAGATCTTAATTTTTCGAAGGCGGATTGTTGTCCGTCCTCCCATTTCCATGTCTGCCCTTTCCGAAGCAAGATATTTAATGGTTCCGCGACAGTAGCGAATTCCGGAATGAATCTTCTATACCAAGAAGCCATTCCGAGAAATCTCCGTAACTGTTTAAAATTTTTAGGAACCGGAAAGGACCGAATTGGAGCGATTTTATCCGCGTCGACTTTTAATCCCTCGCGACTGACCACAAACCCTAAATATTTAACTTCTTCCCTACAGAATTCGCATTTTTCGGGATTTACGATCAACCCGGCCGATTTGATTTTATTAAAAACTCTCTGGAGCCATTCCATGTGCTCTTCGAATGTAGTGGTCGCGATAATTATGTCGTCTAAATATGCGAACACGTAGGGTTCCGTTTCCGGCCCAATTAATCGATCTAATAAACGTTGAAATGTTGCCGGTGCTCCAGTGAGCCCGTACGGCATTCGTCGGAAATGAAACACCCTATTCTAGGTACCGTAAACGCGGTAATTTCTTTACTATTTTCTTCGAGGGGTATTTGAAAATAGGCTTAACTGAGATCGAGAGTGGAACTGTGACGCGCGGCGCGTAATTTGTCGAGAATGCTCGTCATAATAGGCAACGGATACGCGTCCTTCTTCGAAACTGCATTTACTTTGCGAAAATCTAAGCAAAATCGATATTTGCCATTGGTCTTTTTAACCGTGACTATTGGGCTTGACCCCTCACTCTCAGATGGTTCAATTATTCCATTCTCCAGCAGCGAATCTACCTCTTTGTAAATCGCTTGCTGTACTATCGGTGAGGCCGAATAGGACCTTTGTTTAATAGGTCTATTGTCACCGACATCTATTCTGTGAGTGGTCAACGTTGTCATTCCCGGAATTTTCGCAAAGTCCGCCAGTTCCTTTTCCAGAAATACGCGTAATCGCTCCTTTTCCGTATTCGATAATATTTGTAAGCCGCAACAGAGTGGTTCGTTCGATTTGGGACCGAAGGGAACTTCGATTGCCGGTCGCGACGCGAAATGCCACTTTGCTCTGCGATATTCGACAACGATACCGAATTCCGGAATCGCGTCGATTCTCAATAATAACGGGTTCACCAAATTATCAAGAACGTGCCGACTCGTTCTGTTGAAATTTACACAATTTTTCGCAACCTATACTTTTCGAGCGTTTATTGTATCGGCTCGAAACATATGCGAATGATATGTTCGCCAGATCCGGAGACCGATACAAATCCGCATTGCCGGGTGAAACATTACTCTCCGCGTCCCGTAATTTTTCTACTAACTCTTCCAGAGTTTTGATGTTTTCTAACCCTATCACATTCCGAAGTTCGCCCCGCGCGCTCCAATAGATACGCCGGATACATTTCTCTTCCGACCACGGATCTTTCAACCGGCCTATCATCGTTTGCATGAACGTAAGATAATCGCGTACCGGTTCGTCCGGACCCTGTTTCCGGACTCGCAGGTCGTGTTCGAGCAATTCTTGGTAATCCGGGTCGAAGAAATTTTTCCGAAATTCTCGTACAAATACGTCCCATGATGTTAATGTTCCGTGCGTTGCGTACCATAGGGCGGCGACCCCGGAAAAACAGATCGGCAAACAGCGTAAGAGGTCGGCGTCTTTTAGGTTCGTACAATTTCGCATATCGTGAGGCCGGGTGAGGAACATTTCCGGACCCTCCTCCGGTTTTCCCGCAAAATTTAATCGCCCTTTTCTCATCATCTCGTACGCTGAGGCCGTCCCTCGTCGTTCCGTCAGTACTTCGTTCTCGGACTTCTTACGGTCGCGGGTTGTTTCGATATCGACGGCCTAATTCTTCCGGACTTTGGCAATTCCGGTACTTGTAACGTAACGGTCGGGACTTAGGGACTGAACGGGGGGCCGTCCGGATCCCCCTTAATCGACAAGACGTACTCTTCCTCCGGGTCCGTCTCGTACGCGCTGTAATACGACGCATCGTCTTCGGTGGTCGACATTTTCGCCACCCGGTACCTTTCGAGGATCGACTGTCTACGAGACGTTTGATATGACCCTTCGGTTTCGAAGTATCTCGGCCGCGCGCTTTGTTTACTTTACGCGCTCGGACTCTATCCGCGTCGAATTACACGTTGTCGTCGCACGCTCGGAAATTTCGGTAACGTATTCTCGCGCATGAAATTAGACACTCGAGAACGCGTTATTGCCAATCGATCCTGACCTTATTTATCGACTTTATTAGTTCAAGTTCAAATTACCCGTTTCTGTTCTCATTATTCTCGACCTTCGACGATTCCCGAACTCACACAGTACTCTTCGCGAATAATATTTGCCTCTCCGAACAATGCGAACGCAAACACCACGGCAGTGTTGCGGGATTGTGAAAAAAAAATTTTCAAATTTACGCGACAAATACGGTATGAACACGAATTTTGCGTGCGGAGACGGAACCGTTCTCCGAATTATACTAGGGCTCGGAAATTATTGCCCCTCACCTCAAAACGTATTCTCCCCTCACACAATCAATAATTTAACATAGCAATTAAATAAGAAACATTTCTACGAAATAATTTAAATAATGGGAAACAATCAACAAAAAAAAACAAAAAAAAATAAGAAGAAATAAAACAAGGTGTCGCACTGGCTCTCAATAATCTTCCTCAGCGAGCTTCTTGCTCGCGCGGAACGCAAAATTCACGGACTCAGGAGTGAGCGAATTTCGCAGCGGTTTGTAGCGTCGGAAATGAATAGCTCGCGGACGCGCGATCGGTTCCGGAATTTTCCACGACGCACCGTCGTGACCTGCGAGAGTCGTCCGTTATCCCTGCGCCTTTCTCCGTTCTCGGGAACAAACCCTTACGAGAGAAAGGTCCCTGTTCGGGCGCCAATTTGCAACGTTGACCCCGTTCGAGCGACTTTTTAGGGCCGTCGGACAGGGTCAACCCCGAGGTTTTACAGGCACTGAGACCGGGCCGTGCGCGGTCGCGCGAGCACGGTCCCCTCGGGACAAAGCGCTTTTCCGAAGAGGCTCAATCGACACGCCAAACTCTTGTTCGGGCGCCAGGTACTTGAAAGTACCACGCGAAACACGAAGAACAATCGGGATTCGAGGAATCCTAGTCCGAAGTGAGCCTCCGCGGAACGCGAACGGAAGGATTAACGCGAACGGCCAGGAATTCGGACACAGGGAATAACGGGGACTACCCTCGCGACAGGGCGAATCACGCAGGTCGAAATTACCAAGCAGAAATGGGCTCTATGTCATTTATTGAACGCAGTTCAATTCGTCCGAATTACAAGGGGGCGGCCACGTGGCCGCGAACCGGGAGCCCGCGCTCCTTGTACACTTTTGCGACGGGTGTTCGTTCGCGGAGCGCGTTCTTCGTTCGGTACCGTTCGCGAAATTACAGGTCGTCGGTACTGTTTTAGCCTCCGCTGAGACGGAAATTCGCGAAGCGCAGTTGGACGGCGCGACGGATTTTTGACTGTCGCGGGATTCTCGCGTCCGATCGCCGATACGGGACTCGATTCGCCACGCGCGTTGAATAATCCGCGGTCGTACGAGTCTGAAAGACCCGTAGCCTCCGCGCGTTCGCGTGCGAATTCGGACGTCCGGCCGCTGCCCGCGATTCGATATTATTTCGCGGAACTATCCGATTTCCGACGCGACTCCTGAGGAAGACTTCCGACGCGAGGAGGGAAACGATACTCTCTATCTCAAAGCATCCTCAAGACGGACGCGAGCCGAATTACGAGGACGAGGCGAATCCGCGTCGTCCTCTCACCAAAATGGACGAGCCAACGCTAATATAGAGTCGTGGAATCACTGGTCGACTTACCGTGGTCGTTCGAACGGAACTCGCTGCCCTTCGGTAATTCGGATCCGATCCGGGATTCGGTTCGGTCAGGGCACGGTAACAACCGACTTTACTCCGGACATGAAACTCACTCGCGACTCGGACTTTTGTTCGCGCAAATCGGGACTGAACGAGATTTCGTTCAGCCACGTGTTCGTAGCTCGAATACCAACGCGACAGTGATTCCGCGATCCATGTCGACGGGAAGCATCGCTTCTTGTTCGCTCCCACTCTATTGGCCCTGCCGAATTCCCGATTGGCGCTTTCCGCTACGCGACTAGATGATCGCAGGATCGCATCCTCGGATAGGTCCTTGGGCCCCAGACCTGTTTCCAACGCCAAATAGTCGCCCTTTCGGCGAACGGGGAAGAACCATTCCTTCCCCTGGAATTCTTCCTGCCACCCCCGCCGGGATTCAGTGCGAACGGGGTGAGACGACGGCCGGACCACCCATATACGATGATCAAACTGAATCTCTTAGTCCCGGTACGCCGTCTCCGTGGGTGGAGATTTCCCCCAAATGTACCGGTACCGGATTTTCGCCAAATTGTGGCCATTATTTCTCCGGGAGGATCCTTGAGCGGGCGCCTTTTCGGTATTCCATTCGGCCAATACTGCGCTAGGCGCGTTCCTGAAACGTCGCCGTACTCGGCACGCACAATAGATGGCGTTAATTACTTGTATCGTTTGGGAAGTCTTTCCTTCAGGAGCGCTCTCATGTCCACGAGTGGTTTCATGCCCGTTCACGGTCGGTCCGGTCCAATATTGGTGATTATTTAACCGTTTTCGCAAAACGGGGTGACGTCGCACACTTGCAACGTCACAATATATTTCATTTTTATGTAAAAAAAATTTTTTTAAATTTAACCCTTTGAACACGAGCGGCGCCGATACGGCGTCCGGCCGATGTTAAGTAGCAACTCGAGCGGTGCCGATACGGCGCCCGGCCGATGTGAAGTGGCAAGGATGCATCTTGGCTATTGTTTTACTAAGTATCACACCAAAACTAATTACAGAGTGTAATATTTATCAAAATTTGTTGTTTTCGACATATAAATGAATAAACTGGTGAAATTTTTTTTTTTTAATTTTTTTAAAATTAAATATTTTTGAAGTACCTGTAAAATGTTCACCTAATTTGGCCGAAATCGTCTCGAGTTGCTGGTTCGCGCAAGCGAAAACGGCCTCGAGTTCAAAGGGTTAAAAAAAATTTTTTTTTAATAAAAAAAAAATTTTTTTTTCAATTATGCAACTAATGCTAATGTTACCGCTTACAATAATCAAACTAGCTGGTTATTGTTGCTCGCCCGCTTCGCGAGCTCGCGGGTAGGACTGCTCTTTCGAGAGGGTTAGTGGTACGCATTGCTAGTGGGGCATACAGCTATTAATGTTTTTTTACCCCGAAAATCGAAAATCAATTTTTTAACAGATCTTCACGTTTCATGGTCATTGGATTCATTTTAGACCATTTTTATCAAAATGTCGGTATGTGTGTGTGTGCGTGTGCGTGTGCGTGTGCGTGTACGTGCGCGTGCGAGTGTGCGTGTGCGCGCGCGCGCGTGTGTGTGTGCGTGTGCGTGTGCGTGTGTGTGTGTGTCAAATTTTTCGTTAACATTTTCTGAAAAAGTAACAATGCGATCAGAATGATGAATGATGCAATGGATGTGCCTCGTCGTAACTTAGAGCTGATTAGATTTTGGTCCATATTGGTCAAGCAGTTTTTTAGATTTTTTAGTTTTTTTCGAAAGAAGTTCATTCAACAATGCAATTTATAAGAGAGGATGGAAATTTTCCACCAAATAAACAAACGTAATTATATATATTTCATTTTTTTTTTTAAATTATGCAGTTAATGCTAATGTTACCGCTTACAACTAACGAATCGGGAAGTTCATTGTGTGGCTCTTGGAGAGTCACACACAAAATAAAAAAAAAACCATTAATAGCTGTATGCCTCACTAGCAATGCGTACCACTAACCCTCTCGCAAGAGCAGTCCTACCCGCGAGCTCGCGAAGCGAGCGAGCAACAACAACCCCATCCGCGAGCTCGCGAAGCGAGCGAGCAACAACAACCCCATCCGCGAGCTCGCGAAGCGAGCGAGCAACAATAACCAGCTAGTTTGTATTTTATTATTAACTAAATCGCTTGTCGATTCCCCATCTGTGATTCCCCCTTCCGCTTCTTCGAATTTCTCGCTAATGGTTGACTTATTATCCCCCTCGTCCTCAAGTGGGTTTAGCATCGTACGCGTTTACTCTATAGCCGAAGGTTGTCTCTATTTATTGCTCTTCGGTATGTTTACGTTAAGCTAGGGTACCCGAGCGCGATGACTTTAATGTAACCGGCAGCGAACAATACTATTCACCTTATATTCACCGCTATTCACCTTATAATCCGTCGTATATACAAAGAAAAAGTTATTAGGGAACACGGCAGCACAAGCAAAAAAAATATATACGCGTTTCGTCTCGCTTCGCTTATCGGAACAATCTAATTTAATTTTAAATTCTCAAACCGGCATCTCCAGCAATTCTTGATTCTTTCGCTAATTTACTCGTCAATTTACCACAATATTAATACTTGATTTGACACTAATTATCCGTGCACGACTAGTACAACCCGGACATATCTTCCACCACCACATTTATACATTGGACATGATATATAAAAATATACAATATTCAATTTCATAAATAATCAATATTTGACTGGTCGATCCGCCGGTCCTGCCAGAATTCGAAACTCGTCAGCACTATGCCGATTCGTTTCTCCTTCTTTGGTGAGACTAGCGAATCTCGCAATCACACACAAAATTGCAATAATTTATCTCTGGCCAATATAAAATCGAAATAAAAATATTTTAAAATATACGGCAAAACAAAAATATAAATAAAATAAAAAAGAATTTCAACAACAATATTATATGACTAGAATATCAATATCATACATCTAAAATGTTAACGAATAGATTCACTAACTAATTTAAATAAAGAGAATAAATAATTAAAATAAATACGGCAAATACGAAAATAAATAACTGAAACAAGAGAAATAAATAATTTAACTAAGAGAAATAAATAATTTAACTATCACGAACAAATAATTTGAATACGAAAGACAAATAATTTGTGACGGTCGGCCTTCCCGTGGATAGCTCGGAGCTCGCCCAGGGTGATTGGGAAGGCAAGATCGGGCGGTCGAAAGAACAACGACGGGATTAGTCAAAAATGTCTTTATTAAACTCTTCTCCGGAGCTGGCTTCGGGAACCGGCGGAGGAAGTGGGGCCTCCTATATGACAGAGGGACCGTTAGACACACGGAACAACTTGTGACACGAGCGTGATGCAGACGGTAACCCGGTGCACGAGAGTGACGGAGGGGTGCGCGTCCGCGTGAGCGCGGCACAATCGGAGGCTCGACGGGCGAGAGTGACGGAGACGGAGGCGTCTTGCGTTAGCGTGACGCGAACGGTAATGCGGGGCACGAGAGTGACGGAGACGTACGCGTCCCGCGTGAACGCGACACAGACGGGGGCTTGACGGGCGAGAGTGACGGAGACGGAGGCGTCTTGCGTTAGCGCGACGCGGACGGTAACACGGGGCACGAGAGTGACGGAGCTGTATGCGTTTCGCGTGAACGCGACACGCTCGGAGGTTTGACGGACGAGGGCGACGGAAACGGATGCGTCTTGCGTTAGCGTGACGCGGACGGTAACACCGTGCACGAGAGTGACGGGGACGAGTCAAACTGTCGTTCGTCGGCGGGTTCTCCTCTAGCCACCCGATGCTCCGGGCTCGCTACGAGGAGGGGAACCCGTCGGCCGGACGACCGGGGCTGACGACGGAGACGAGCCGAATGTCGCTCGCCGACGGTTCTTCCTCTAGCTGCCCGATGCTCCGGGCTTGCGTCGAGGAGGGGAACACGTTGGACTAACGACCGGATTCGCCGACGGAGACGAGCCGAATGTCGCTCGTCGACGGTTCTTCCTCTAGCTGCCCGATGCTGCGGGTTTGCGTCGAGGAGGGGAACACGTCGGACTAACGACCGGATTCGACGACGGAGGCGAGCCGAATGTCGCTCGTCGACGGTTCTTCCTCTGGTTGCCCGATGCTCCGGGTTTGCGTCGAGGAGGGGAACACGTCGGACTAACGACCGGATTCGACGACGGAGGCGAGCCGAATGTCGCTCGTCGACGGTTCTTCCTCTAGCTGCCCGAAGCTCCGGGTTTGCGTCGAGGAGGGGAACACGTCGGACTACCGACCGGATTCGACGACGGAGGCGAGCCGAATGTCGCTCGTCGACGGTTCTTCCTCTAGCTGCCCGATGCTCCGGGTTTGCGTCGAGGAGGGGAACACGTCGGACTACCGACCGGATTCGACGACGGAGGCGAGCCGAATGTCGCTCGTCGACGGTTCTTCCTCTAGCTGCCCGATGCTCCGGGTTTGCGTCGAGGAGGGGAACACGTCGGACTACCGACCGGATTCGACGACGGGGGCGAGCCGAATGTCGCTCGTCGACGGTTCTTCCCCTAGCTGCCCGATGCTCCGGGCTTGCGTCGAGGAGGGGAACGCGTCGAGCGGACGACCGGACTCGGTAACGGAGACGGAGGATGCGAGAGCGAGGAACGCGCGTGGACGCTTCGGTGGGGAGACCCTGGGCGGCGAGGCTCGGTGTGCTGCGTATCACGTCCGGCTCGTGTTGAAGCCCTGAGAAGAGCTGCTCAGGAGGAACTCCGCCGAATGTTTTTTTTTTTTTTTTTTTTTTTTATATATGAGTGAAGATAGGCGGCCTGTACCTAGCAGCTTTGGTGCTGCTTCACCAGGGGAGAAGAAAAATATAATTTCGTGAGTGGGATTACCAGCATAAGGTAGAAGATGCAAGCGAGCAAGTAAAGTAGGTGGGGATTTAAAATTTTCAAAACATATCCTATGCAGATAATGATAACAAGCAGGAAAGGTGGGATGATAAGAATCATGAAAGAAAGTGAGGCATGCTTTATTGTTAGTAAAGAAAAGGCATGCCGTAAAGAAGGAGACGTGGGTAATGAAGAATTTCAGTGATGCAATGAAAGAAAACATGTAAGTTTTTATGACAAGCATCAAGATATGAAGAAAGCAGAGTTTCGCATGATAGGCGATAGTGTAAGCGTGTATGGCACACTAAGGTGGGCGGAGGTGGTGGTAGTAAAGCGGAAAGTTGATAGTCGTTCGATAAGGAATGTGTGTCGGGCCATACGTTCCGGTGAGTCGAACGAGGCGATTTGTATGTGTGTCGACTTGATAATTTTTGACTGCCGACACGCAGAATTCGTACAGGCTGGGTACGTTGAGTAGCTCATGCAAGATACAGGTGGGGGTACGGGTGGGAAACCCTGATATAATTTTGAGAATTCGGGATTGTGCCCGACTGGCGATTTTGAAATTTGTGAAGGGAGCAGCAATCCAAACGTGCATTCCGTACGTGAGAACGGGGCGAAGACAGATTTTATAGAGTGAGAGTCTCAGGTCTTTGTTGAGTGGAGACGCTTGAGAGATTAGCTTATGGAGCGCGCCTGTGGCAGCTCTTGTTTTAGTCACTCTATCAACGATAGCAGGCTTCCAGGAAAGCTTTCTGTTGAAGATAATGCCCAAGTATTTAACGTTGTCTTCCCAAGGAAGAGGACGATTATCAATGAGAAGTTGAGGATAACTATTATAGTTACGATGAGTTGTAAAAAGGACAGCTTGGGTCTTAGCTGGGTTTACGGCTAGCTTCCAAGTTGCGAAAAATTGTAGGATGTTATTTAAGTAACTCTGCAGCAGTTCAATGGCAATGCCTGGTCTTTTGTGCGGGCAAAAGAGAACAGTATCGTCAGCGTACATAGCAAATTGTGATCTTGCATCGGGAGGAATGTCGTTGACATATATATTAAACAGCACAGGGCCAAGGATTGATCCCTGAGGGACACCTGCATGTATGTCATGCAGTGGAGAACTGTGACCGTTGATGGTGACGAAGAGCTTTCTGCCAGATAAATAGTTTAAAATGAGTTTTTGGAAATGGGCATCTAGGCCAATGTTTTCAAGTTTGAAGATCAGGGCTTTATGCCAAACAGTGTCAAATGCCTGCGTGAGGTCGAGAAATACAGCAGGAACAGACCTGCGAGTGTTGAGGTGGTGGGTGAGAATTTGAGAGAATCGGACCAGTTGGTGGGTGGTTGAGTGGCCCGCACGGAATCCGAATTGCTGATTTATTATGGTATTTTCCCTCTGAAGAAAATCAAGAAGAAATTTGAGGAGACATTTCTCAAAGACCTTGCCTAATAAAGGAAGAAGGCTTATTGGCCGATAATTTCCAGGAAGCTTGTGATCTTTGCCTGGTTTAGGTATAGGCACTATTTTGGCGATTTTCCAGTTATCGGGAAAATACGCCAGATTAAAGCAAGACTCAAAGATGTAGTAGAGTTGGACGATGATGCGTCGTGCCGCATGTTTGAGCATGGACGCGTTGATTTTGTCGCGGCCAGGTGCTTTTTTACTCTTTAATGATTTTATGATGTGGGCGATATCAGAAGGGGTACTGAGAGAGCGTCTCATAGAGTAGTCGACAGGTAGACTGAATAGTCGCTGACAGTGGTCATCAATTGAGTCTCGCAAAGCGGAACCAGAAGAGTTGCCATTTGCACCTGCAAGCGATTTTGCGAAGGTAACAGCAAAAATGTTTGCCTTATCCTGATCAAGAAACACAGGTGAGGGTGAAGAAGAAGTGGTTAAAGGGGGGTACTTGGTTGGTGTGCCCGTAAGTATCTTGAAATTTTGCCAGAAAGTGGGGTCAGTTTTCCTGGTTTTAGTTAACCTTTCCCTATAGACCCTTTGTGTATATTTGGATGCTCTACTCTTGATCTCCTTAGAGAGTTGTCTAATGACATCAGTGAAATAACTGTGACCAGTACGTTGGAGGTCACGCCTGTACTTCCGTCTCAGACGGACGAGGGATTTAAGAAGTGGATCTTCAAGTAGCAAAGGTCTAGAAGATTTTTCGTGGTTAATTGAAGATTTCCTGATGCAGGCAGTCAGGAAGGATTCAATCGAATTTACAGCGGAATCTATCTCAGCAGTGTTCTTCAGATGACCAGTGATCTGGTATTTATTGGTGTAAGAATTGTACTTTTCCCAATCGTAAGTTTTAACGATGTTGGGAGGATGAAGTGGAGCATCTATTGGATCCAGCAGCACCGGACTATGATCGGTGGGGAGTTGTTCAATTAATGTGCAGTTGAAGTCGTTAGAGGTATCGACGAGAAATAAATCCAGGTACGAGAAACTATTTTGGTTACGAAAGGTGGGTAAAAGTGGTGAAAAAATTCTATATTTGGAATTAGAGCTGTGAGCGTGGAGATTTCTGCCACTGCAGTTTGAACGCTGATTGCGCCAAGCCTGGTGTTTGGCGTTGAAATCCCCGCCGACGATGAAAGGGTATCGAAGGCGAGCGATACGGTCAAGAAAACTGTGAGTAAGGGTAGTTCTTGGTTTTACGTAGACTACCATGAGAGTGATGGCCGGAGAATTTAGTCTGATGCAGAGAGCATCAATGCCATCGTGCTGAGGAAAATCCACTTCCTTGAACGTGAGTGAGTTTTGAATAATGATGGCAACCCCACCACCACGGGAGGAAAGGTTATTTGATGGTCTGTCAGAACGAATAGTTTTGTAGCCTGGAACTTGGAAATCCAGGTCAGGGCGAAGCCAAGTTTCGGTGATCAGAGCAATGTTAATATTATGCTGCTGTAGGTATAGAACAATATCGGTACGCTTTGTTTGGATGGAGCATACGTTCCAGAGTAAAATTTTGGGATTTGAATGAGCCATTACAAGGTCGAAGAAACCTGCATGAAGGCGGCAAACTTTTCTGAATCCGTCTTGCACAGTCTCAATTTTGCCAAAAGGATTTTGGCAGCAGAAAGGATTTTGTCAATATTGCAAATTGAGGCAATTTCGTTGAATATGTGCATAGTTTCCTCGATTGTAGAGGAGGGTAAATTAGGAGGTGGTCCCCGAGATTCAGTGACAGATGAAGAAATATTTTCTTGCCTATGGGCAGTGGCAGCCCTTTTAGGCGCCAGTGCGTTACTATAAGTAACGTGTTGTCGAATTAGAGCTGATTCGGTGGATCTGTGTGGACCAGCTGCAG
This sequence comes from Lasioglossum villosulum, assembly GCA_963971365.1. Lineage (NCBI taxonomy): Eukaryota > Metazoa > Arthropoda > Insecta > Hymenoptera > Halictidae > Lasioglossum > Lasioglossum villosulum. The sequence goes on from OZ020500.1 coordinate 20,745,585, forward strand.
ATGAGAAGATGAGAGGCGGAACAGGTTGAGGAAGTCGCTTTGACCTCTTGTTAAGATATGATTCCAGAGCCGGGCATTTGGAGTAATTGGCAGTATGGTTTCCATTACAGTTTACGCAGATTGGATCTGCGACCATAGTGGAGGAACAGTCTGCAGAGAGGTGAGGACCAGCGCATTTGACACACTTAGGATTGTACCCACAGTTCGAAGAAGAATGGCCAAAGGCCTGGCATTTGAAGCACTGGGAATAATTTTTCCGGGATAAGAATTTGTCCCAGTACACTCGCGTATAAAAGAGGTGTGAGACTTTCTTAACACTGTTCAGTGTCACCCCGTTAGGGAAGGTGATTTTGTACGTACAGTACAAAGAATCCTTAGCTCGCTTTCCACGTAAGGGAGCACAGGTAACTGGGTTGAGACCATGGAATCTCATTTCTTCCATGAGGTCGGCTGACTCCATGCAAGGTAATCCCTTCAGGGTAGCAGATAACACTTTATCTGTGTTAAGAGTGAAGGTGTGGAAAGGCATGTTGGCATCTTCCAACTTGCCTTTGAGATCCCGAAAGTGATCAATGGAATTTAGTTGGATTCGCACCCTGGTGCCAAGGAACTTTAATTTGAAGTCACGGCCGTATGATTCGGCCAGTGATTTCGTCAGACGTGGCATATTACCATCAAAGTTTGCAATATATAAAGGGGGAGGCTTAGTACTGATTTGTTTAGGAGGAGCTCCAGGAGTAGGAATAGAATTTCCTGGCTTAGGTTGCTTCTCGTTGTGCGACGGAGAAGATGAATTTCTCCGAGAAGGGCCAGCATGATGAATATTTAAATTCTGTTTAGAGTTAGCAGCAGGAAGGTTGCAAGTATTGTTCTGGAACGATCCAAGTATGCTAAATTTATTGAAGACTGGAACGGTGGGGATTACCCCGAGTTTATTTGTGTCTTGCATAATGGTAAGAGCTGTTGACTGTTCCGAAGAGGGGACGGGAACAGGACGGTCAGAGTCTTCCGTCCTTTGTTTTTTAGGTCGTGGCTGTATTTGCGACTGATCTACTGGTGTGATGTTAGAGGTCGTTGTGCCAGTATCGGCAACCGAATTGTCGAAAACAACGAACGAGCTGCTATTCAGATCGAAAGTTGCATTGACATTCTGCTGTGAGAAATTCCCATCAGCAGTAAGAGAAGGCAACGTAGGATCTCCAACGAGGGGGAGAGTGAACGTTGTAGTGGCGGAGTTGCCGGTGTCTGTATAAACAGTAGGATTTTTAAATAAATCCTCAATTGCAGGGGGGGAATTCTGCACGGATTCCAGCTGGGAGAGCTGTATCAGATTGTGGTGGGCCACCGAGGGTTCAGAGAATGAACGAACAAGCGTTAATGAATCGTGAACGATTTTGGGAACATTTAGAGACGATTCCGAAAGCGAGGTGTCAGCCTGCAGCGCAGGGAGAGCATTTTGTAAAGGCAAACAGTCCGCAGAGGACGTTGGTCGCGGAATAGAAGAAACCGTTGAGGAGGGGGGCGCCTTGCGCGAGACAATTTTGATTTTCTCCACTTTAACACGTGCGGGAGCAACTAAACTCGGGTCTAACTTTTTAGAAACACCGGGAATGCCTATAGGAGGCCTTTTAAATACTGAAGACTTACGTCTCACATTGGGACGTTTGTTGAGATTCACTGTGGGGCGATTTGTCGCCACTGCCCGAAACTGGGGGCAAAAGCCCCGGTAAGATAAAACACGCGCGAATACCGACGCAGTAAGAAAGTCGGACGCAACAAGCACTTAAATGATAGAAAATATCACGGAAAGTAACTTTAGTAAGTAAGAAACACACGGGCGGAAAGAACAGCTCGAGCGCGAATGGAAACACGTCCGACCACGGCGGACGCTGAGACCGGAATGTGAGGAGGAACTCCGCCGAATGTGCTGTTTGCGCGGTTTATATAGCCCGAAACCGCGAGCGCGGACCATGACGAGTGGCCCGCTCGTTCCACCGTGCTCGCTCGTTCGCGCTTGGCTCGCTGGAATGGCGGGCTCTGATTGGCGCGCCGTAGATTACGCGAGAGTTTATAAATATATGTGTCTCGCGTCCTCTGCCTCTGTTTCATTCGGCGCTTGTTGACCGCCTAGCGCGGAGCTACGCTTCGTCGCAAATTTAAATAAGAAAATTAAATACTTTAAATATTATTGGCCAGAAATCATATTTACTTAAATCACACAATTCAATAAATTTCATGATCACATAAATCACATAATAAATACAATAATTTTCATATATTTTAAATGTGCGTGGCTGCTGCGTGGCTCGGCGCTGTTCGACAAAATATTTCGCAAATTTCTCGGGGGGGTTTTTGTCCGAGCGATTAGCTAGTGTCACGCCAATGTAAAATTTCCGCGTTTGTCTATTCCTTTACAGGCAATCTTATTTATCCGATTTTCCATCTATTCGAGGGTCTTGTCCGATCTGCGTGTCTCGATTGGGAATCTCCGCAATTTAATTCTCTATCAATGAAAAATTTAACTGTTCGGGCGCCAATTTATCACGCGGCCTATTTTCCCGGGTCCCGATACCAGGTACCGAGAGGCGGAAAAACAAGCGGCTACGGGTTTTATAGGTTGGAACCGGGCTGCGTCTAGCCGTGATGGACGCAGTCCACCCGCGATAAACAACGCGAATTCGAACTCTCGTCAAGGTAGTTAATATTTCGGGCGCCAGGCAATCTGAGATGCCCACAAAGTTATTCGCGCTAAGGAGAATTCGAATTCACGTTCGCGAGGACCGGAATAGCTGGTTAAGGGCCAGGATCACACGCAGGATCGGACAGGACGTTCTCCACGGCGAGAACGGACCTCGCAAATGATTCGTACAACACTTGGTGTGGACAAAAGATTTATTTACGGCAGGCAAAAATAATTTGAGAAATCGAATATGACAACGGAATCTACGGATGCAAAATTGAGATCAGAATTTACTATGTTTACGGCAATCGGAGAAGATCGGCATGTTCGACAACAAGCCGATACGTACGCGGTTCGCGGATACAAGATGGCCGCGTTGGAATCTGTACGACGCCGGTAGCACGTGCGTATTTATCCGCGAGGAACGAAGCGTACAGATCCCCGATGTTACACGCGTTTCTCGGATTAAATAATATTACCCGCGTCGGCAGCGACCCGAGATGTTAGGCCGGCGCGGGGTCGAGATGGAATTGACGAAATTAACAATGTGACTGCGCGCGGCTATTTCGCTATTGAACAATTCGCGACGTATTTTACACACGCAAAACTCCAGCTAATCGCTCTCACTGGGAACTCGCCAAAGGAACACGAAACGGGCAGCCGATTCTCGGCACACGAAACACGTGGTCGTCAAAAGGACGACCCACGTAAAAACCGACACAAAATCACGAACGCTGCTCGAGCCACTTCAAAAGATCGCGAATCAATATAATCGATTTTAATGGAATCTGGTAGGCACTTACCAACGGCAGCGTATATCGGCGAAGCTGAACGGCAGCCTTTGTACAATACTTTTCTCTACGCACACGCGTTTATAAGATACGGCAGCAAATGGACTTATTGCTCGGAGAGCCTACGCAGCAGTGACGCGAATTTTCGGTGGCTCGAGGATGCGGAAGTAAGGCGTCCCCTACTTGTTTCGGTTTTTCGCCCACCAATCACTGTCGCTCGCGGTGTCGTACGCGCTGAGGGCCGGCACTCGACAAGAAGGGCCCCGGACCTTGCCGATTTCTCGATTTTCCTTAACGGCGGACGCGCTTCCACCGGGAATGTCTCGTGACATTCCAGAACCGCTCGAGCCGCTCCTGCTGGGACCGATTCTGTTGCGGGACGAGACGTCGACGGGACGATTCTTCTAGGTTCTTTTCGTGGTCCCTTAGTCCCTCGTCGGCGTCTCCAGGTTGTTCAGCCTGGGCTCGAGGTTCCTTTCAATTCCTCTGCAGAGGATGTTGTGTTGGTCCGGCGTTCCGAGTGGGCTTGCGAGTCGCAGCTTGGAATTTCCCTTTTTCCGGCGATTCGTTACGTTGGGGCTCCCTGAGCCCACGCTACGTTCCTGCAATCTTTCCGTCGCGCCAATTGGCACGACGTTCACAAATCTAGAGTATCGGGACTTAGTTCATGTAACGTCCCAGAGAGAGCGCTTTCTGCTAGCGATTTCCTAATTATCCTGCTAGAGGGTGGTCCGGTCCTCGCGATATTCTTTCGGGTTTTCTTTACTAATGTGTTATCGTGACGTGGTTATTTTGCCACGTCACAAATGATATCCAAACCAAAACACTTCATGTGAAGGTTAACCAAGTTCCCCGGCCCATCCACTTCAATGATATGAAGGATGGACCAAGTTCCTCTCGCCTATCAAAGTTGTGATATGATGAATGGACCAAGTTCCTGTTGCCTACAAGGCCTGTGATATCGGGAAGGACCAATTCCCAGAGGTCAATTATGCACTTACCTAATTCAAATTTTACAATCTAGGGAACTTGGCGTCGGCGCTGGCATTAGTATTTTGACGTGCATGAGAAAAATTTATATCCGGATTCCCAAGTGCTTGTGGCAGCCCGTACAACGAGTACGCCGTTGGACCGCCAACATATATTGTATGCGCGGCGACGATCGTCTTCGGAAGCCGTTGAGAAACACTCGAAGATCCGTTCCGAGGGCGATTGTCGTCTGTTAGACAACTGATTGTCAAGGGCGAAGAATCGACAGTCGAAAGCGTGAAAAAGGACACTCTGTCCCCGGCAGTCGATCGTGACAGACGCGCGTCCACGAAGCAAATAAAGTTCACGCGAACGAACACGAGTTCTATTTAATTCACCCGTGCCCCACATAATTGGTGACCCCGACGTGATCTGTCGCGCAAAGGCAGAACGAACCGCGATATTGTGTAGTTCGGGTGTTTTTGAAAAACCGACACGCGACGATGGCCGATCCGCCGATACCCGGTTCCGCGACGGGCGTAGCCAGAGTGGCGATAAAAATCCCGCCGTTCTGGGAGAAGAACCCGCGGATATGGTTCCAGCAGTTGAAATCACAGTTCATTCTGTCCGGGATCACACTGGACGCCACGAAGTACCACTACGTCACAGCGAACTTGGAAAACAAGTACGCTAACGTAGTGGTCGACATCATCGGCAATACGCCAGCGGCCGATATGTACGAGACGCTCAAGACCGAGCTAATCCGGCGAATAGCGGACTCGAGGGAGCAGGATATCCGGAATCTGCTGGAACACGAGGAGATCGGCGACCGGAAGCCTTCCGTGTTCCTGCAACGCCTGCAAAATCTCGCCGGGGGTTCGGTGACGGACGAGTTCCTAAAAACGCTGTGGATGGGGCGGTTGCCGACGAACGTCCAGACAGTGCTGGTGACACGACAGAAGGACCCGCTCACCGACCTCGCGGCCCTTGCCGATATCGTTATCGAAGTGTCGTCCCGCCCGCAGGTCAACGCCGCGTCGACGAACCGCATGGACGACACCCAAGCGGTAATAGCGGAACTCCGCCGCGAAATCGCGGCCCTCCGCGTCGAACGGGACACCCGCCGCGCGCGGTCCAAATCGCGCGGTCCTCGCGACAGAAGGGCATCGAAATCGCGAGATCGACGGAACGAGGTACCACCTGGTGACGGCAGGTGCTGGTACCACTGGAAGCACGGTTCCGCCGCAAGAAAATGCCGCGACCCGTGTTCCCACGCGACGGGAAACCGACGGGACGGTCGTTAATGGCGGCGAACGACTCCGCGCCGTCTAAAAGCCGCTTGTTCGTGACGGATCGTACCACGAAAATCACGTACATGGTGGACACAGGATACGACCTGTGAAGCCAATCCGTGTTTGGTTTTCTTTCGGCGGATCGAGAGCTGTTGAGTCGAAGATCAGCTCGCGTAATGATTGGCCGGTGCGCCGAAGTCGATTGCGATCGATTGTCGTCCGCGGAACGGACGACTGATTGGGCGTTCGCACATCGATCCATCGATTACTCGGCGCCCGGTGTTGTCTAACCGCCAGCTGATCCGACAGTTCAGTTCGCTATCGATTACGGTTAAGAGCAGTTCAATTATCTCAAATCTCCGGGTTTCCTAAGCTAAGGAAACGAATCATTTATAAGTCAGTTTATTGTTCTTTAAATTCGATACATTGCAACGCTCAGTGTATTCACAATTTCTAACTCAATTTCTTGTTAAGTGTGACGAAACATTCAGTGAATAAAGACGTGACGGTTACGTTGAAAAACGGCGCTTTTTCCAACCTTTCCTTTAACAAATGGAAAATGGTACAATTTTTTTTACAAAAATTAAAATGTATTATGTAATAACTTTTTTTCTCCGCAAAACACCCCTCTAATTTTTTTTGACGTTATTCAGTAGACATTGCTTTATAGAATCCTGAAGAGTTTAGGTGCATCATAGTGCCACAACATGGAGAAATTTAACTTTCTGTGCGATACATATCAGTATGGCATGAATCGACCGTCTAGCATATGACTGATAATGATGAAATAATTGACCTGTAGGATGTAGATACTTGGAGGTAAATGAAGGAGAATGAATGTTACTATTGCTAGAATATTTAGTTTATATTATTGGAAAAATGTAATGTCGGTTAAACAATCGAGTGTCAGTCTTCCTTTGAATATTGTGGAGAGCATGAGCAAGCATCCTTGCTAGTAAATTAATCAAGGGTAAGATTTATGTATCAGTGCCTTATTTTATATTCCTTTCCTATTGTCCTTCGTTCTGCGCGGGTTTGGTCAGTGCCGGTTCACGCAGTCCTAATCCTCGCTATTGGCTTTTCCAGGTTCTCGCTTGGGTCTGTGTTCAAGCCTACGGCTTACGTATATTGTAAAGTTGTTGTAATATTGTATATTGTATAGTTGTAATATTGTATATTGTATAGTTGTAATATTGTATATTGTATAGTTGTGTTTCGTTTTCAATAAATTATGATTTTAATATTTAGACTTTATGTTTAAATTATCACGGCTACGCGTGAAATTTGTTTGTAATAGCAATTTCTCTAAATCTGATGAAAAAATGTTTCAGATAAAAGTTCAACAGTATTAATAAACGTATAAATTTCAATACAAACAACATTTTAAAAAATTTGTTTAAAAGAAAAAAACAAGATCGCTTCGATTTTTTAAACATTAAACTGTATTTTTGATTTGATAATGTTGTAGCTGGTATAAAGACGAATTCAACGATATATAATATTATGACCTTCACATTATTAATAATGCCATAATAGTTTTGGCGCGCTAAACTGGCCAAATACCCCACTGTGCGCCGCGAACGGGTCGACAATCGCGACGTACGGCTCCGTGAGGTTCACGTTGAACTTCGGCCTGCGTCGCGATTTTGTGTGGCAGTTCGTGATAGCGGACGTTACCACCCCGATAATCGGCGCCGACTTTTTGAGCCATTACGGACTCCTCGTCGATATGCGCGCGAAAAAACTAACAGACGGCGTTACGACGCTGACGGCAGCCGGACGTGTAGTGCTGTGCAGTGCCGACAGTGTGAAGGCGATTTCCGGGGAATCCACCTTCCACCGAATCCTCGCGGAATTCCCGGACCTCACGCGGCCGTCGGGAGGACATCGCACGGCCAAACACGCGACGAAGCACCACATCCGGACGACGCCGGGCCCGCCGGTATCGTGCAAGCCCCGTCGGCTGGCGCCGGATAAGCTCCGCATCGCGAAGGCAGAATTCGAGACGATGATGAGGGACGGAACAGCGCGACGTTCCGAGAGCTGTTAGTCATCGGCCCTACACCTGGCTCCAAAAAAAGGCGACGAGTGGCGACCGTGTGGGGACTACCGCGCGTTAAACGCGAGAACAATCGCGGACAAGTACCCGGTGCCGCACATCGAGGATTTCGCGCAGCGTTTAGCGGGGAAAAGCGTGTTTTCGACGATAGACCTGGTGCGCGCGTATAACCAACTTCCGGTGAACCCGGAAGATATCGCGAAAACCGCGATCACGACCCCGTTTGGCTTGTTCGAGTTCCCCTAGATGACTTTCGGACTCCGAAATGCGGCGCAGACATTCCAGCGATTCATGGACGAAGTGTTGCGCGGCCTCGACTGGTGCTACGTTTATATAGACGATATATTGGTCGCATCGAGCTCAGTCGAGGAACACGAAGGGCACCTACGCGAACTTTTTTCGCGCTTGAACGAGTACGGGGTGCTCGTCAATTGCGCGAAGTGTGTTTTTGGTGCGCCAGAAGTGACGTTTCTCGGATATACAGTGTCCGCGAACGGTACCCGACCGCTTCCGGAACTAGCTGGTTATTGTTGCTCGCTCGCTTCGCGAGCTCGCGGATAGGACTGCTCTTGCGAAAGGGTTAGTGGTACGCATTGCTAGTGGGACATACAGCTCTTAATGGTTTTTTTATTTATTTTGTGTGTGACTCTCCACGAGCCACACAAAGAACTTCCCGATTCGTTAGTTGTAAGCGGTAACATTAACATTAGTTGCATAATTAAAAAAAAATGAAATATATATAATAACGTTTGTTTATTCGGTGGAAAATTTCCATCCTCTCATATAAATTGCATTCTTGAATGAACTTCTTTCGAAAACTAGCTGGTTATTGTTGCTCGCTCGCTTCGCGAGCTCGCGGATGGTGTTATTGTTGCTCGCTCGCTTCGCGAGCTCGCGGGTAGGACTGCTCTTGCGAGAGGGTTAGTGGTACGCATTGCTAGTCAGGCATACAGCTATTAATGGTTTTTTTTTATTTTGTGTGTGACTCTCCACGAGCCACACGAAGAACTTCCCGATTCGTTAGTTGTAAGCGGTAACATTAGCATTAACTGCATAATTTAAAAAAAATGAAATATATATAATTACGTTTGTTTATTTGGTGGAAAATTTCCATCCTCTCTTATAAATTGCATTGTTGAATGAACTTCTTTCGAAAAAAACTAAAAAATCTAAAAAACTGCTTGACCAATATGGACCAAAATCTAATCAGCTCTAAGTTACGACGAGGCACATCCATTGCATCATTCATCATTCTGATCGCACACACACGCACACGCGCACGCGCACGCACACGCACACGCAAACACACACACACACAAACAAACACACATACCGACATTTTGATAAAAAGAGTCTAAAATGAATCCAATGACCATGAAACGTGAAGATCTGTTAAAAATTCTATTTTCGATTTTCGGGGTAAAAAAACATTAATAGCTGTATGCCCCACTAGCAATGCGTACCACTAACCCTCTCGAAAGAGCAGTCCTACCCGCGAGCTCGCGAAGCGGGCGAGCAACAATAACCAGCTAGTTTTATTATTGTAAGCGGTAACATTAGCATTAGTTGCATAATTGAAAAAAAAAATTTTTTTTTTATTAAAAAAAAATTTTTTTTAACCCTTTGAACTCGAGGCCGTTTTCGCTTGCGCGAACCAGCAACTCGAGACGATTACGGCCAAATTAGGTGAACATTTTACAGGTACTTCAAAAATATTTAATTTTAAAAAAATTAAAAAAAAAAAATTTCACCAGTTTATTCATTTATATGTCGAAAACAACAAATTTTGATAAATATTACACTCTGTAATTAGTTTTGGTGTGATACTTAGTAAAACAATAGCTAAGATGCATCCTTGCCACTTCACATCGGCCGGGCGCCGCACGGTGGGGTATTTGGCCAGTTTAGCGCGCCAAAAGTCAAAATTTTTAGTTTGTTCAAAATGACTGAAACTTTCTTCTCATGTACCTAAATATATATGCGAGTAATATACAATAATATTTTTCTATAAACAGTACTATTTAGTAACATATAGACACTTGAAAGTGACATATTCTCGTGACCAAGAGAAGCGTCGAAAAACATGTGTTAAAGAAATGATTTTTTCACAAGTTTAGTGTATGGAATCGGGATAAAAACATACCTAGGATGTAAAGGAAGGTATATAAAGTAATTTTATAGCTTTTTGTTGCAAACGCTTCGGTGGTTTTGATAGAATAAACAATGGAAAATGGTACAATTTTTTTTACAAAAATTAAAATGTATTATGTAATAACTTTTTTTCTCCGCAAAACACCCCTCTAATTTTTTTTGACGTTATTCAGTAGACATTGCTTTATAGAATCCTGAAGAGTTTAGATGCATCATAGTGCCACAACATGGAGAAATTTAACTTTCTGTGCGATACATATCAGTATGGCATGAATCGACCGTCTAGCATATGACTGATAATGATGAAATAATTGACCTGTAGGATGTTGATACTTGGAGGTAAATGAAGGAGAATGAATGTTACTATTGCTAGGATATTTAGTTTATATTATTGGAAAAATGTAATTTCGGTTAAACAATCGAGTGTCAATCTTTCTTTGAATATTGTGGAGAGCATGAGCAAGCATCCTTGCTAGTAAATTAATCAAGGGTAAGATTTATGTATCACTGCCTTATTTTATATTCCTTTCCTATTGTCCTTCGTTCTGCGCGGGTTTGGTCAGTGCCGGTTCACGCAGTCCTAATCCTCGCTATTGGCTTTTCCAGGTTCTCGCTTGGGTCTGTGTTCAAGCCTACGGCTTACGTATATTGTAAAGTTGTTGTAATATTGTATATTGTATAGTTGTAATATTGTATATTGTATAGTTGTTTTTCGTTTTCAATAAATTATGATTTTGATATTTAGACTTTATGTTTAAATTTTTATCACGGCTACGCGTGAAATTTGTTTGTAATAGCAATTTCTCTAAATCTGACAAAAAAATGTTTCAGATAAAAGTTCAACAGTATTAATAAACGTATAAATTGCAATACAAACAACATTTTAAAAAATTTGTTTAAAAGAAAAAACAAGATCGCTTCGATTTTTTAAACATTAAACTGTATTTTTGATTTGATAATGTTGTAGCTGGTATTAAGACGAATTCAACGATATATAATATTATGACCTTCACATTATTAATAATGCCATAATAGTTTTGGCGCGCTAAACTGGCCAAATACCCCACTGTGCGCCGTATCGGCACCGCTCGAGTTGCTACTTAACATCGGCCGGACGCCGTATCGGCGCCGCTCGTGTTCAAAGGGTTAAATTTAAAAAAATTTTTTTTACATAAAAATGAAATATATATAATTACGTTTGTTTATTCGGTGGAAAATTTCCATCCTCTCGTATAAATTGCATTCTTGAATGAACTTCTTTCGAAAAAAACTAAAAAAACTAAAAAATCTAAAAAACTACTTGACCGATATGGACCAAAATCTAATCAGCTCTAAGTTACGACGGGGCGCATCGATTGCATCATTCATCATTCAGATCGCATTGTTACTTTTTCAGAAAACGTTAACGAAAAATTTGATAACATAAAAACGGCCATACGCACACACACACACACACACACACACACACACACATACTAACAATTTCATAAAAATAGTCTAAAATGACTTCAATAACCATGAAACGTGAAGATCTGCTAAAAAATCGATTTTCGATTTTCGGGGTAATTACAGTAACTTCCCTATGAATCGGGAAGTTAACAATTTTTTTTTAAATTAAAAAAAATTTTTTTTTTTAAAAATAAAAAAAAGTTTTTTTTAATAAAAATGAAATATATATAATTACGTTTGTTTATTCGGTGGAAAATTTCCATCCTCTCGTATAAATTGCATTCTTGAATGAACTTCTTTCGAAAAAAACTAAAAAAACTAAAAAATCTAAAAAACTACTTGACCAATATGGACCAAAATCTATTCAGCTCTAAATTACGACGGGGCACATCGATTGCATCATTCATCATTCAGATCGCATTGTTACTTTTTCAGAAAACGTTAACGAAAAATTTGATAACATAAAAACGGCCATACGCACGCGCACACACACACACACACACACACACACACACAAACACACACATACTAACAATTTGATAAAAATAGTCTAAAATGACTTCAATAACCATGAAACGTGAAGATCTGCTAAAAAATCGATTTTCGATTTTCGGGGTAATTACAGTAACTTCCCTATGAATCGGGAAGTTAACAATTTTTTTTTAAATTAAAAAAAATTTTTTTTTTTTTAAATAAAAAAAAGTTTTTTTTAATAAAAATGAAATATATATAATTACGTTTGTTTATTCGGTGGAAAATTTCCATCCTCTCGTATAAATTGCATTCTTGAATGAACTTCTTTCGAAAAAAACTAAAAAATCTAAAAAACTACTTGACAAATATGGACCAAAATCTAATCAGCTCTAAGTTACGACGGGGCACATCGATTGCATCATTCATCATTCAGATCGCATTGTTACTTTTTCAGAAAACGTTAACAAAAAATTTGATAACATAAAAACGGCCATACGCGCACACACACACACACACACACACATACTAACAATTTGATAAAAATAATCTAAAATGCCTTCAATAACCATGAAACGTGAAGATCTGCTAAAAAATCGATTTTCGATTTTCGGAGTAATTACAGTAACTTCCCTATGAATCGGGAAGTTAACAATTTTTTTTTAAATTAAAAAAATTTTTTTTTTTAAATTAAAAAAAAATTTTTTTTAAATAAAAATGAAATATATATAATAACGTTTGTTTATTCGGTGGAAAATTTCCATCCTCTCGTATAAATTGCATTCTTGAATGAACTTCTTTCGAAAAAAACTAAAAAAACTAAAAAATCTAAAAAACTACTTGACCAATATGGACCAAAATCTATTCAGCTCTAAGTTACGACGGGGCACATCGATTGCATCATTCATCATTCAGATCGCATTGTTACTTTTTCAGAAAACGTTAACGAAAAATTTGATAACATAAAAACGGCCATACGCGCACACACACACACACACACACACATACTAACAATTTGATAAAAATAGTCTAAAATGACTTCAATAACCATGAAACGTGAAGATCTGCTAAAAAATCGATTTTCGATTTTCGGGGTAATTACAGTAACTTCCCTATGAATCGGGAAGTTAAAAAGTCGAAGCGATTCGAACTTTCCCTCGCTCAGAAACAGTGAAAGAACTGCGGCAGTTTCTGGGCGTAATAAACTTCTACAGAAGATTCGTGCGAGCAGCAGCGGAGATGCAGGCGCCACTCAACGCAGCTCTGCAGGGAAACGTAAAGGGACGAGCCCCGGTCGAATGGACTCCGGAACGAATCGAGGCCTTCGACAAGTGCAGGGAAAGCCTGGTGCACGCAGCTCTTCTGGCCCATCCCGACACCACGTTGCCCCTTGCGATCTTCAGCGACGCGTCGGATTACACGGTAGGCGCTACGTTGCAGCAGCGGTCGCGCGACGGGTGGCAGCCGTTAGCTTTCTTTACAAAGAAGCTGACGGCGGCAGAGCGGAAATATAGCCCGTACGATCGCGAACTCCTCGCGATATACATAGCCGTACGGTATTTTCGGCACATGGTCGAGGGTCGCGCGTTTACAGTTTTTACCGACCACAAGCCAATAACGTACGCGTTCGCGTAGCGCCCCGAAAAACATACGCCGCGGCAGTTTCGCTATTTGGACTTTATTGGTCAATTCACGACCGATATCCGCCACGTGGCGGGCCGAGACAACGTGGTCGCCGACGCCTTATCCCGGATCGCGGAGGTATCGAACGCGATAGATTACGCGGAACTCGCGAAATCTCAGCGAGAGGACGAGGAGCTACGAACATTCCTGCGATCACCCGACTCCTCTCCCGAAATGCAGGCGAGAACGGTAGAATTACCGAGCGGCAACATCGAGTTGTACTGCGACGTTTCGACTTCCGCGTTACGACCATTCGTAACGAGGGAGTTCCGAGAACACGTGTTCACGTCGCTACACAATCTTGCGCACCCCGGTGCCAAGGCGACCGCGAAATTGGTCGCACAAAGGTTCGTCTGGCCAGGTATGCAAAAAGATTGCAAAACCTGGGCACGGGCGTGCGTACCATGCCAACGGGCGAAGATAGGCAGACACGTGTCTGCTCCGGTCGGTACTTTCCGGATCCCTTCGGCGCGTTGCGAACACGTCCACATGGACATCATTGGCCCGTTGCCGATGTCAAAGGGATACCGGTATTGTGTAACTTGCGTCGACCGTTACACGCGCTGGCCGGAGGCATTCCCCGTCGATAATATTACCGCCGAAACGGTAGCGTACGCGATATTGTCGGGATGGATCGCTCGATTCGGTGCGCCCCGCCGAATCACTACCGATCAAGGGCGACAATTTGAGTCGGCGCTGTTCAAACAATTGTCGCACCTTGTCGGCACGGAACATCTACGAACGACCGCATACCACCCAGCGGCGAACGGCATGGTGGAACGATTCCACCGCCAGCTGAAAGCGGCAATCGTTTGCCACGCGAACAGCTGGGCCGACGCGCTGCCGGTGGTGCTTCTGGGCATTCGAGCCGCCTGGAAGGAGGACATCCGAGCGACCTGCGCCAAAATGGTCTACGGCGAGCCGAATCGCCTACCTGGCGAATTATTAGTAGACCAGCGAACCGCGAACGTCAACGACGAGACGTTCATCGCGAAATTACGCGAACACTTCCGTGAGATGCGTCCGACGCGGGTAACGCGCCACGGAAGTAAAAAGATGTTCGTGTTCAAGGACCTAGGCACGACGACGCAGGTGTTTGTGAGGCACGGCGCGCTTAAACGTGCCTTGCAGCATATTATGAATTTTTTAAAATTAAGTAAGAAAAAACACAATCAGGACATAACTCAAACAGAAACTGTAAACCTAAATAAAATGTGTTGAGACAGTAGATAATATTAGATAGATGGTTTCGGCGTACAGGTTTGATCAAAAATAAACTAAAAATTCCTTGTTTTATAACAAATTTTCAAGTTGAAATCCCGACGTTTCAATCCTGATGAGGATCATTTTCACGAAATTTTTGCGTATGAAACAAAATGTAACATTGCAAAAATAACCGTATTTTAAAAGAAAAAGAAAAAACAATGTTTTAAACTGGAAAATAAACTTATTTTTCTCACATGTTATATAGGAAAGGAATTTATCTTTATGAAAAATGTCTTGCTTCCATGCTGGTAGATAATGGACTGAATCCTTGTTGAAGGTTACAATGTAAACAGTGAATACAAACGGACAATGAATTGGAACTTGACCAATTCGAAGCAAGTGATGTTTGCTACAATCCATAATAGGCGGCAAATTCAAACCTCAATATAATTCGTCTCAATCACATGACAACACTGCATAATACTTCAACATTGTTGTGGTGGAAATTAACATTCAACTACATTTGAAATTTAAACGCAAATAAATCAAAATCAAAATTATAGTAAATACTATATATAGAATACTATTAAAAAATTAGAAACTTCATCATAAAACATTACTGATTCAGTAATGCAGCGTAATGGTCATGAATCTTAGGTGATTCGTACCTAAGATTAACGCTTTGTAGTTTAATCATATGAAAAGTTTCTACTAGTAATCTAAGATGTACAGGGCCTAGCCGATTAAGATGGTAAAAACTGCCCTTACACCTTTTTCAACGGCTCATTAACCATTCGAAAGCTGACCAAGAAAAACCCCTCTGAGTAAAATTTTAACCCTCTAGCTTGCCCGCGAGGGTAGTTACAGGGTAAAATAGATTTCACGCTTTTCAGCGCATTTTCCGGTCTTAAATGCGTTCTAAAATTCTGAAAAAATGTGACACATTCCGGATCCTAAGGCGGATTTTTAAGATTTTTTCAGATTTTTTTGTTGCAAACTGTAGTCGTGAAAAATGAAAAACCTCAAAAAAATCAGAAAAACATTTTTTTCTCAAAAATATGAAAACATGCCATTCCAATTTTTTGTTCCCTGATGAACTACTATAAAAGGCAGAGTCGTCAATTTTTTTAAGATTTTTTGTTCGGCTGCTTCATTGTCAAAAGCAATAAAAACCGAATTTTTTCAGCGATTTTGCTATGAGGAGAAAAGTTACACTTGTTGCCTTCACCGTGGGCGTATATTAAGTAATTTTTATCGTTATTACACTAAAAGAGGCAATTATTTTACATAAAAAATGTTATTTGAGAAAAAGAAAAAATTGTATTCTGTGCGATATACAGGGTGGGGCATTTTAAACAGGTCACCTGAATAACGTGGCTGCTATTGGTGTTAGGAAGAAATGTATCAGATGGAACTTGTATGGTATCGAGGAGGCATTATTCTGATGTTAGTAGCTTTTTTGAAGGCGGACGCGCAAAGGACATATGGAGGTGAGTAGGATATATAGGCGGGTTCTAACACACCACTTATCATTGTGGGCAGATTCCTGCCTTACCGGCATTTTACCTTATGTCGCGAGCATATTTTTGCGGGGTGAGGGGGATTAGCTTAGAACACAACCATATTTTGCTGGGGGCGGGGTGAGGGGGGGATTACCTTATGGCGCGAGCATATTTTTGCGGGGTGAGGGGAGGGGGGTTTCTCATGGGTGGGTATTGCGTAAGCCCCCGTTCGTAGGCGAGGGGGAGGGGGGAGAGGGAGGGGGGATAATTTATTGTTGAAGTAATAGTTTAAATAAAGGCCAGTTTCCTGGTACTGCGTTCAAGGCCTGTTTCCTGGTATTGCGCAAGCCCCCGTTCTTTGGTGGTTATCTATATCATGCAAGATGTAAGAGGAGTGTTTTCATTGTCCTTAGTAGCAACATCCGTTCGCGGCTGATACCGAGTTGCCAAACCGTGATATTCGATCACATATTTTCGCACAGCCCGTTCCTTATCATTCCTTTGAAGAACGTTATTTTCTTATGTGTATCATGCAAGATGTAAGAGGAGCGTTTTCATTATCCTTAAACAACATCCGTTCGCGACTGATGTCGAGTCGCGATATCTGACCACATCATTTCGCCCAGTCCGATCCTTATCATTTCTTTCTCCCTTTCATTGTAGTTGGTGCGGGGGTGAGGAGGTAGCAATAACTAAATAAGACGCGAATCGGAAGAAACTGATGGCATGACCGCTCCAACGTTGAAAAATATAGCTTGGCCTCACGTTATAAATTCATACTTGAGCGATCATTTCTCCATCGAGCAGAAATCGATGGTGGAACGTTTAATGCGAAACGACGTAACGAGTCGCGTATGTTTCGCTTACACGAAAAGATTTAGCCAAGTAATTACATTTGGAGACTTTTCTAATCCCAGCGAGTTGGGAGTAGCATCATCGTGTCGCGGACACAGTGTTTACAGTGACAAAAGTATTAACGGAAAAAGCGGCAAGATGATTGAAACGTGTAAACACATGTTGAAGTGTTTGACGCGCATGTCAATGCTGGTGAAAACCATGGACGAGTATCGCGAATGGTATCGCTCTTACATCGAGTCTCTGCAGTGTTGCGTCAATTATCTATCCTGTTCAAAGGAACAATTGTCGATGGGCGAAAAATTTAGTTTAACATCGACTATGTGCCGTATGAAGACTTTGAACGTTTCGTTGAATCATCGTGTTTCCTCGTCGCGCGTCGGTAGAGGTTTATACGATCGCAGGGGTGCGAGAGCCTCGACGCTTCGTTGGGAAAATGTCGAGTCGGCGTTTAAAACTCGCATATCGAGTGGTATCGTTATCAACGTCGAACACATCATACATTCCCGAATAATTTTCACACACACACAACATTAATTTTGTTTATCCTATCTATTATGCGCGAACGCCGCGATGATGTCAGCGCACGAAGCCGCCAGTTCGCAATCGATCAACGAACTTTGATCGAAAGATTCGCTGTCGACGATCGCTTTCACGATATTCTTCGCGTCGCTATCCTTCACCGTATCGACGAAATTCATGAATTTAGCGGTCACCGCGGGAACATTGTCGATCAGCCACGAATACATGTTGTGCACGCAGAATTCTAGATTGTACAAGTTATACATAGTGTTTTCCGTGATGTACAGAGCCACGAACTGATTCGACAATTTGACTAGATTCATATCGTTACGATTAACTATTTGCAACGTTAAATCATCGCTAATTTTCCGACACTGTTTCTGCGTAGACGATGAAACTAAATCGGAAATATACTCCTTCGTGCGTAACAGCTCTGTCCATGCATCCAGAAAAAATGCGATCTCGTTACCGCGGTTATCTCCTATAGCCAGTTCCACGCAAATGTCATCGCCAACGCGCACACCAATCTCGAGATATTTAAAGTAATTGCCGGCTATGGAATATCTTCGGCTCAAGACCCGTGCGCTGCGCAAAATCCTCGGCGATTGCATCATCGATGATCTGGACTGCTGTTGAGAAACCCTGCAACAGATTTAAAAAATTAGACGTTTTTCTAAATTTCTTTTCTTCACAATTTTTTTTCATCTCTCTCTCTCTCTACTTACATATTACTTAGCCTCCTTTTTTGGCGCGGCTCCTCGACGTTTGAACGCTCGGACGGATGGCGGTTGTACTGCATCTTGCGACGTTTTTAGCGGTCGATCTGAAGCTTGACGCTCGGAATACGTCGTTTTATAGCATGTCTCCCTACCACTTCTATTTACAGATAAGATCATCAAAAATGGAAGCATCCCCTCCCCCGATAATTACAAACTTGCAATAATTTCCCCACCACTTCCTTTTCTTTTACGAGGGGCAAAAAAAATGACTTCTTAATCGATGCTGTAATGTCCCCAAGGAAGAGTATCCATAAAATTATTGCAAATATGACGCTTGTCGTCATGCGGACTCAACGCTAATTTCTTTTCCGACATCGAATACACCTGATGCCGTACGGACACTATGCGATTACCGGTAACGCTCTTTTCCGTATGATTACGAAGGCATTCGACATAGTCGTCGAAACTTATATCCCGAGCGGTAACGTTTGTCCTGATACCTTTGATCTTTTTAGTATACCGATCACCGTGCACGCGAATCGCGTATATTTTCGAACGAAGCCCTACGAACTCAGTCATAATTTTACCACCGTTCTCATCCTTCATCAAACCGAGTTGTTTATTGTTCGCGATGGGGACGCCGTAAACGTTGTTCGCGGCATAATTACTGGTGTCGTATCGATGGATATCGCGTTTCAACAGCGCCTCGTACGCGTCATCGCAATCGATCTCGTATATCAGGCTGTCCGTGTCCGTGTACAGAATCTTACAATTTTGTTGGAATTTTGACTGCATGTACTCGTAATGAAAGTTGTACAAATGAAATTTTGAAATATCTAATATTGACATGCCTACGTAGATTGGTTTGAAAAATTTAACGAGCATATTTTTCAGCTGAACCGCGACAAAGTCCTCGGAAAACACCGCACAGCTGTGAAAATTCGGTCTAGCTATCAATAGTTCGACGCCGTGTCTACCGCTCCATCGAGAAAGTAATTTCACGATTGTATGATTTCGAACGTTCTCCATAGTTTTTCCAAACACGGCATTGTTCATTAATTTGAATAAATTCTTGGAAAAATCATTGCTGGCATTGGCGCGTAATTTCGTGTTCAAATCGATGTAACCGTGCAACCATCGCGACTGCCGAAACTCTAAAATTCTATGTATTTTCCGCAATTTCAAATTATGCTTCAAACTTTGTTGGAGGTATCGGTAATGTACAACGTATCGTTCCTTGTCGCGAAGTGTTGCCATCAACTTTTTCTGCGAACTCGAGTCGATCGCCGTGTCGTTGTTGTATACCCGATAACCCTAGGCTCTAGTTAAACACCAACGCATTACGATAATCATGCCATAGACACGTCAGCCAAAACCCTTGATTCATCAGGAACAAACAGACCCTTAGACTTTGTCCCTCCCACGTCATCCTTTCCACAACAAGCCTTTTCTACTCCCTTCCACATTTTCCTCTCAAAAACCACATATATATAGCAGCCCGTCGAAACAAGGGACACTTCTTCTTCTTGCCTATTTCAGTACAGAAGGTGACATTGCTGTATCTTAAACTCACCACCGTGTATTCACTTAAATAAAACTCTTCTCGATTTTATTATAAATTGTTGTACTCGATTTCCAAACCCGGAATCCAACATAAATTTGGTGTCAGAAGTGGAACTCCTGGTTGAAGAAACATCCAGCACGAAGCGTGAACGACAACATTAGTTGTGAATCGGATCAACGAATACGCAAATCGCAAAGAAGAGAAAACACATTTAAGAAGACATCTACGGTGAGTGTTGTAAAGATTACTCTCATAACTTGATTAGGTCTTCCTATATATATATACTTTTTTTTTTTCCCTCTCTCCCTAAAAATCTTAAATATTCCTTTATAATTATGGCAAATGCACAGCAAGCAGACACTCTCTCTACAAATTCTACCCCAGAATACTCGTTAAGTTTTTTAATCAAATTAATAACAGATACATTTGACGGTAACAGGTATAAGTTACGTAGTTTCATAAAACAAGTTGATGCCGTTTTCGAATTAGCCAAGCCAAATCAAATTCATCCATTGTTGTTATACGTAAAAAGTAAAATTACGGGAAAAGCACGCGAACAAATAGATGTTCACTGTAATTTAACCACTTGGGATGAAATTTCTGAACTATTGTTAACGTTATACCAAGACCAGAAATCGCTTGATCAGTTATTAGAAGATCTATTGTACATTGCATGAAACAAGAACCTTACGAAAATGTATCGCA
The DNA here is from genome assembly GCA_963971365.1 of Lasioglossum villosulum. NCBI lineage: Eukaryota > Metazoa > Arthropoda > Insecta > Hymenoptera > Halictidae > Lasioglossum > Lasioglossum villosulum. The sequence continues at coordinate 20,766,203 of OZ020500.1, forward strand.
GTTTTATCAGAGACTAGAAGATCTAAATTCCAAAATTTTAGGTACGATCCATAGTACAGAGCGCAATCAAGAAACATTAAGCGGACGGTTACTTATGATTAACGATATTACTTTGAATCGATTTATTCTCCATACTCACCCCGCGATTTCTCAGATGCTAAGGTACAGAGAATTCAGAAATATGAACAATGCTTTTACTGCCGCCATTGCCGAAGAGAAAGCCTTACGGTCAACATATAAAGAAAATTCTCACGAATGCAGAATTTGTGGTCGTACAAACCACAATACGAGTAGTTGTTTCAAGAATAGCTCTAATATTCACACAAACAGTTACAATAACGTTAGACCTTCCAACTTTAATCAAATTCGCAACACAAACCCACAAGTACAATCAGTTAGACAGTGTCGTTATTGTAAAAATTTCGGTCATGTCATAGAAGAATGTAGAAAACGTCAAAATAGACAAACACAATATAGAAGTCCTTTTAATCAAACTCGAGAGCATTACAATTCATATAATCCACATGAACAACAAAACTCCTTCAATCACAACCAACGATACCCAAATTCTTCTAATCACAACCAACGGTATCCAAATTCTCCCAATCATAATCAACACTACCAAAATTCTTTTCGTCCATACCGAGAACAAAACAATACGAGAACCGTAAATTTCCATCAACAGGATTTTCAGGATGCTTCCCAGCTTCCGAATCCTCCAATACGTTTAGAACAGGCAACTGTAGACTTCAGCAACCTGAGCATGTGATCATTTCCGAATCATTATTAGCCTCTAATGATTTAACTTATGTTCTGTTTCAATCTAACAATTCTAGTTCCAATGATAAAGTTTTAAAATTTCTTATTGACACGGGTGCTTCAGTTTCATTAATTAAGGCAAGTAGCATATTACATCCTACAATAAAAAACAACACGCCTGTAATATTAAATGGAGTTTCGCCGAATACACCAATTACAACTTTAGGCGAAACCGAAATCGATCTGGAAATTCACTCTAAAACAATCACTGCAAAATTCCAAGTTTTAAATGCGCTTACTAATATACCGTTCGATGGATTATTAGGAGATGATTTCCTCCGATCCCAAGAAGCAAAAATTGACTACTCCAAATTCACCATTTCGCTAAATTCTTTTCCATTCCAAATTCCGCTGCTTCGTAATACACCACAACGATCCATTTCTACAATTAGAGTCAATCCACGTTCAGAAACAGTTGTCCCTATTACGTTGTTAAACCCTTACAACGTTAAAGAAGGTGTAGTGTGGTCTCGACAGCTTAATTCTGACAACACATTGTTAATTCCAAATACTATTGTTCAAGTCAACAATCAAAATCGAGCAATTCTTACAATTGTCAATACTTCAATCAAAGTTGAAACAATTCCAATTCCCGAATTGTATGTCGAACCTCTTCCAACTGAATCACATGTATACAGTTTAGCTCCAAATCAGTCAAATAATAATGTAACAGGAAGATTACGCGTATTAAATCAAAATCTTAGACTCGACCATTTAAATACGGAAGAACGAAACGCGATCTCTGAAATTTGCAAGGAATTTAATGACATATTTCACCTACCGACTGATTTACTAACTCGAACAACAGCTACTACCCATCATATTCCTACTACAAACGAGATTCCAATTCATGACAAAAATTATAGATATCCTCAAATTCATAAAACCGAGGTTGAAAAGCAGATTGAGAGTATGCTTCAGCAAGGTATTATAAAACCTTCGACTAGCCCTTGGTCCAGCCCCCTCTGGGTGGTCCCAAAAAAACCAGACGCCTCAGGAAAACGTAAATGGCGTATTGTAATTGATTATCGGAAATTGAACGAAAAAACAATAGGAGATGCCTATCCACTTCCGAATATCGAAGACATTCTAGATCAATTAGGTCACGCGCAATATTTTACCACTCTTGATCTCGCAAGCGGGTTCCACCAAATTCCTTTGAACCCTAATCATGCTTGCAAAACTGCTTTTTCCACACCCAACGGACACTACGAGTTCACGCGTATGCCATTTGGCCTTAAAAATGCACCTTCATCATTCCAGCGAATGATGAATAGCGTTTTATCGGGTTTGACAAACAAGCAATGTTTCGTTTATTTAGACGATGTCGTCTTATACGGATCTACTTTAGAAGACCATAATAAGAAATTATTGAATGTATTTTCGAGGTTACGCGAAAATAATCTTAAGTTACAACCCGACAAATGCGAATTCTTAAAGAGGTCGTGTGAATATTTAGGACATATTATATCCGATAAAGGAATAGAACCTAATCCAAAAAAAGTAGACTGCATTCAACGCGCAACAAGACCTAGGAACCAAAAAGAAATTAAAATGTTTTTAGGTTTAGTAGGCTATTATAGGAAATTTATTAAAGATTTTTCTACGATCACAAAACCTTTGACGCGTTTATTAAAGAAGGATGCAACTTTCGTTTGGACCGACGAACATGAACAAGCACACGTTATTTTAAAAAAGAAATTGATGGATAAACCCATTCTCCAATACCCGAATTTTTCGGAACAATTTATTTTAACCACTGATGCTTCTAATGTAGGTATTGGTGGGGTACTTTCACAAAAGAAAAATGATGCGGATCTACCCATTGCATATTATTCTCGGACGCTTAATAAATCAGAACAAAATTATTCAACAATCGAAAAAGAACTCTTAGCAATAGTTAACTCTATAGAACATTTTAGACCTTATTTATACGGCCGTGAATTCATAATTTACACCGATCATCGTCCGTTACAATGGTTAGTGAATTGTCGCAATCCTTCCTCAAAATTAATTAGATGGCGACTAAGACTCGAGGAATATCAATATCAAATTAAATACAAACCAGGTAGAGTCAATTCAAATGCGGACGGACTATCTAGATTGCCAACAGAACCACAATGTCAAGTCAACGTAACAATTAAAAACGTCAGGACTTATGATGATTTTCTACAATTTGAAAGTAATAATCAAGAAATAGTGGCACTTGAGAAAACTAATTCACCGTTAAAAAAACTAAAAACTCCAATTCTATTGTTTTGGTCCCAAGACTTAAGTAAAGACAATCCATACACGAAATATGTTTCAAACAAATTTAATATTCACGAAATCACTCCCATAACTAATAATGTCTGTAAACTGAGTGACGAAAATCAAATTATTTATATATTATTTCCCACACATGTATATTTCGACAAAATTGAATTTAAAAATTTGTTCGAATGTCTAATAAATTTTAGATGCCACATTAAAGACAACAATTTTATCGTAGTTCCTCCAGAAAAAAAACATAACATAAGTTTAATGCAACTATCGAAAATGTTAAAGTTCGTATTTACTAAAAACGAGATTAGAATTTATGATAATAATAAAATAGAACCCCGAAGTCAAGATCAAATCACAGAAATATTAAAAGAAAATCATGATAGTAAACTTTCGGGACATTATGGATTTAATAAAACATATTCTAAAATCAAGGAACGTTATTATTGGAATTCGATGAAGGAAGACATTAGAAAATACGTAAGAACTTGTCCATCGTGTCAAATTAACAAAACTAATTTTAAACCCGTAAAACAGCCTATGGAAATCACTTCCACATCCGAACAACCCTTTGAAAGATTAGCTTTAGATATTGTAGGACCATTACCCTTAAGTGAAAATGGCAATAAATTTATCTTAACGATGCAAGACGACCTAACAAAATATAGTTTCGCAAAAGCAATACCTAATCACGAAGCCATAACGATCGCGAAGACTCTGACAGAAACCATTACATCCTTCGGCATACCTAAAACTATATTAACAGATCAAGGCGCGGATTTCATGTCTCAATTAATAAAAGACCTAACTAAATTATTTAAAACGAAACACTTGTCAACTACTCCGTATCACCCTCAAACCAATGGAGCACTCGAACGATCTCATTTAACTTTAAAAGATTACCTTAAACATTATGTAAAACCAAATCAAACAGACTGGGACGATTATTTACCTTTTGCCATGTTCAGCTATAACACGTCATATCATAAAACAACTAACTACACACCATACGAACTACTGTTTGGATTTAAAGCATATTTGCCATCATCTATCGTCCAAGAACCCAAATTCCATTATACCTATGACGACTATATTAAATCTTTGCAATACAAATTAAATACATCATTCAAAACAGCACGAGAAAATATAATCAATTCAAAAAAGAGAAGTAAAACTTACTATGATAAAAAGGCTAAACCACAAGAATTTAATCCTGGCGATCTAATATGTATTTATAATAAACAAGGAAAGGCCAATCTATCAAAGAAACTGTGTCCAAACTTTAAAGGACCATACAAGATTATAAGAACATTTCCTGATAAAACAGTAGAAATTGAAATAGGCACACGCAAAAAACGATACCATACCAACTTATTGAAACATTTTGTTTCAGATGCGGACTCTTAACAATTTAATCATCTTCCTCTTCCTTTTTCCCTACGCAGCATGCTATATTTATAACAATACTCCTTATAACCTATCGAGTGGAATATTTTATAACAATTTAGGCGAAGCAAAGATCGATAAGGCTACATTAACGCTACTTAGTTATATAAATTTCACACATTTAAATGAAGCATTTGATAAAGCAAGGCATCATTTTCTTCAATCACAAGATCTCTGTACATTGGTATCAAAAGAATCGTCAAAAACTAGTTACGCGAACTTTCACTGTGAACAAACATTAAAAATAATAGACGATCAATTATCTGATATCACTGCGAAAGATGAAATGTTACACCATATAGTGGGCCAAAAATCACAATTTCGTAAACGTCGCGGACTTATTAATGGCGTATCATACGCTCTTAATTGGTTGTTCGGTACTCCAGATGCTGACGACGCGCAATATTACACTGATAGTATCAACACTCTATTAAATGATAACAGACAGACACAAACTCTCCTAAAAACTCAAATACAGGTGATTTCTAGCACAATAAGAAATTTCAATAACTCGGTGGTTTCCTTAAAACGTAATGAAAATCAATTAAATAGCAACATTGAATTAATTAACAAGTTATCAATAGAAACAAATCACATCCTAGATGAGTTAAAGCTACAAAACGCTATTACACAGCATATAATGGCATTGTCTTTGTTTATCACTAGATTATCTAATCAATACGATGAATATATTAATTCAATAAACCTAGGCCGGCACGGCATACTATCACCACAAATTGTTACACCAAAAATCTTATTCGAAGAACTAACGAAGTACGAAGGACGTTACGAATTACCACTTCAAATCAACTATACGAGTGTTCATTTGTATTATAAAATTCTACAGTTACATGTTTTATCAACCGAAGCCATAGTTATTTTTGCCATCAAAATTCCTCTAGTTGACAAGAATTTATTTAATTTATACGAACTGATCCCTCTTCCGATGCAACACAACATTAGTAGCACCTTTTCCTATATTGAACCTCGACAACCCTTCTTATTAGTATCCCATTCCAAAACTTATTCCACATTCATAAAAGACCTATCAAGTTGTAATGAGTATCTGGATCAACATTTTATCTGTCATGGAGTCCACATCAACAAAAGGACCGATCAAATCACGTGCGAAACACAACTCTTGTTTCCACAACTCGCAAGAATACCGAAAGATTGTCGAACGAGAACCTTCCAGGCTGAAGTGGAAACCTGGAAATATATAAAAAATAATCAATGGATCTACATACTACAACAACCCACTACTGTTACCCTCCTGTGTGACAACAATCCCAACCACATGGAGGATATAGTACTACACCAAACTGGAATACTCCAATTGGAACCGTTCTGTAAAGGATACACGGATCTCTTCGTGTTGGAAACAACCAGCAGCTCAAGTCGGAACATATCACACTATGTACCAAAACTTGACATCACTACCGATGATTGCTGTCTCCTCAAACGAAGATTCAACAAGACGGTCCCGATCCAATTAACTCCGGTCAAATTAACAAACATAGACTTGACCGAGTTAAGATATGCCAACAAAAAGCTAAGCGACTTTGATAAAATAATAACGGACCAATTGAATAAACCATTTATAGTGCAACATACCAAATGGTACACTATTGGATTATCGGTTATTGGAGCGATAATATTCTTAATGGTCTGCATGAACTGTTGCCGTTGGATCGGTTGTTTAAGATTGTTGAAACGCGTATTTTGCTTTACAAAAAATCCGCGTAATGGCGATACCATTCCTCCGATGATAAAAAATTTTGTAAATTGCAACTTCCAATCCGATGTACACTCGGAACACAACCTTACCCGGGATTTGGTCTCTTATGATCAAAATCGAGACGTCGCCCGTATAATATACACCGTTCCAGAAGAACCACAGGGAGACGCCCAATCAGCACGAACCCGAGGAAGAACCCCATCACGTAGGAGCACTACACCGTTGTAAATTGTACATAGTCATTTGCGTTAATTTATTTATATCCAATAAACCATACATTTTTTTTCTTTCTTTATCTACTTCTCACTATTCTATCTTATACATATATTCTAGACCTCTCGAATAATTCCTTATTTATACTTTACTAGCTCGTTCACATATATCATTTTTACTCTTCTACTACTGCGAAATATCTCATATGATGATGCATAAAATCTTAGTAAGTAAGCACCTATGTATATCGATCTAATAATCCTTTACTTATGTACACTTTTAGTTCTAACAAATTCATTCAAATATTGTAACCATTTTATAATTACGTTACTCAATTGTATATTCATTTAGTATTATATTTTATTATTAGTTCCGCGATATAATTCTAAGGCATTACGTTCATACTATTGAAGACTCTTTTCCTCATCGTCTTCAATTTTAATGGGGGGAGGTGTTGTATACCCGATAACCCTAGGCTCTAGTTAAACACCAACGCATTACGATAATCATGCCATAGACACGTCAGCCAAAACCCTTGATTCATCAGGAACAAACAGACCCTTAGACTTTGTCCCTCCCACGTCATCCTTTCCACAACAAGCCTTTTCTACTCCCTTCCACATTTTCCTCTCAAAAACCACATATATATAGCAGCCCGTCGAAACAAGGGACACTTCTTCTTCTTGCCTATTTCAGTACAGAAGGTGACATTGCTGTATCTTAAACTCACCACCGTGTATTCACTTAAATAAAACTCTTCTCGATTTTATTATAAATTGTTGTACTCGATTTCCAAACCCGGAATCCAACATCGTGACTTGGACAAAACGGAAGATCCGCGTGAGCATCGTGAATTTCGCGCGGATACTCTAAATCCACCTCCAAAATGTATCCTACGGGACTATCGGCCGGAACGGATTCGACGTCGAAATTATCCACGTCCACCCATCGAAAGTCTCTGTGCGGCAGAGGTTGCGACATTGCCCAACCGTACAGATTACTCACGTCGAAATACATTAGATAGGTGGACGGTTTGGTCGAGTCGTGCGTGGACATATATTTGTTGTTGGCGTGCGCATATCTGTGAGAAAACTGGCTCAATCCGCCGCGTATTCCCCGCTCCACGAACAAAACCATGTCAACGTCTGTCAACAACTCCAATTCGATCTTTGTCATTTTCAACATCACGTCCCACGCGAAACCGGGGAGTGTGTAATAATGCGCCGGATCGAGCTTGTAATTCTCGAGACAGTCGTCGTGAAAATTAGCAAAAACATCCGCCAACAACAGAACATCCAATTTTAAGTACATTTAAGTACATTTTAAATACTGTCCAAGCGTTTGTACAGCGAAACGCGACCAAACCGTATTCGCGTGAATGTAATCGACGTCGGATATCTCGCTGCCGTACAACCGATTGTAAAATGCCTCGCGCGGCGGCAAACACGTGTCGTTTAATTTGTCGTACGATGTTAGATAGTCGTACGGAAAGACGCCTTTTCTGGTCAACAGTTTAAAATCGTCGCGGGAAAGATGTGGAAATTCACCTCGTACGATGCGTAATTTACTTTCGTCCAAGTATGACGACAGTTTGTCCAGACTCGAGTTCAAGAACTTGAACGAATCGATGAAGCGAAATTTCAAAAACTTTGCATGCTTTAACTCTTCACCCTCGATATTTACGTTTTTCGTGAAAGAGATATACTTCTCTTTCGTCAATGGCAACATGTCTATCCGTCCCTCTAACGAGTTTGCTAATTCCTTGATGATAAAATGCGCGTCGTAGCCTGATAAATTATGGAAAACCACCGGTATCACGTACGAAAATTGATAGCTTAAATTGCATTCGTTATGAGCCGGACCGCGATACGCGCCCGTGAAATGACAATGATCGTGCACCCTCGTCGCGTCGGTAGTGTCGAACGGTTTCTCGCAGATGTGGCAATGCGTGGCCGTACGAAAATTTAACTTTTCCGATTCGGTTAGCAGATTCATCGGTACCGTTTTGTCGAATATCGGCTGTAATTTATGACTGAGTTCGTACAACCTGTTCGCAAACCACGCGGCGGATCCCTCTTTATCGCGGTGAACCTGATACTCGCACAACGATTCGTCGTATCGGCAATGCATATAGTATCCTATGCTAAACGCGTGGTGATGTTGATACTGTACGCGTGCCGCACGGTCTTGCCCTTTCTGTCCCTCGGGTAGCAGCAGGCACTCCAAGTCGGCATAGATTACGAACGGCGCCTGCTCCTTGTTTGTATAATTTTTGAACCGTAACCACTTGTCTTCTTCCGATATTGGAAGCATCAGAGCGCAATCGTTCATCCGTTCGCAGTCGACCGTATGAACGTCTAATCTCTCCGGCGTGGGAAAATATTGCAAGCACCTGTCGGAAGGGAAAAAATCATGTCTTTTCCTTCAAACAATTTAAAAAAAACTAGCTGGTTATTGTTGCTCGCTCGCTTCGCGAGCTTCGCAGGTGGGGGTATTGTAGCTCGCTTTGCGATTTTGCGAGAGGGTTAGTGGTACGGATGTTATTTTGTGTGTGACTCTCCACGAGCCACACAAAGAACTTCCCGATTCGTTAGTTGCAGTATATTATTATCATTATTTAGTGTACGTTTTAAGAAGATTATACGTCCTCAGGGAAGTTCAATAGTTTTCTACTTATCAAAATGTTTTCTGTATGGCGTCGCATTAAACCAACATCGTATGTTCGTTGCTCGCATGCTCCATTAACCGTTTTTTTATATTAACTTTCAATTTCATCTCAGTTAATAATTCGTATTGAACTGCTTGTTTTTTTAATGGATTGTAATATAAATGTTTTTGTACTTTCATCGATATTCTTTGAAAATGTATTCTCGGCAGTAGCGATGAATAACTCACTCTTGCATTGGGATAATTTTCGATTATTCTAAGCGGTAACATTAGCATTAGTTGCATAATTAAAAAAGGAAAATAAAAAAAAAATTTTTTTTAAATAAATTTGTTTAAATTATAAAAAAAATATATGTAATTATTATGTTAGTTTCTTCCGTGGAAAATTTCCGTCCTCTCGTATAATTTGCATTGTTGAATGAACTTCTTTCGAAAAAAACTAAAAAACTACTTGACCAATATGGACCAAAATCTAATCAGCTCTAAGTTACAGCGGGGCACATCGATTGCATCACTCATCATTCTGATCGCATCGTTACTTTTTCAGAAAACGTTAACGAAAAATTTGATACCATAGAAACGGGCATACGCACACACACACAAACACACACACACCATTTTGATAAAAATAGTCTAAAATGACTCCAAAGTCCATGAAACGTGAAGATCTGCTAAAAAATCGATTCTCGATTTTCGGGGTAATTACAGTAACTTCCCTATGAATCGGGAAGTTAAGAATAGTCTAAAATGACTCCAATGACCATGAAACGTGAAGATCTGCTAAAAAATCGATTTTCGATTTTCGGGGTAAAAAAACATTAATAGCTGTATGCCCCACTAGCAATGCGTACCACTAACCCTCTCGCAAGAGCAGTTCTACCCGCGAGCTCGCGAAGCGAGCGAGCAACAATAACCACCTAGTTTTTATTTTGCTATTCGTACGTTTTAAGAAGATTATATGTTTTCAGGGAAAATGATTATAACACTGTATTGGGCATATAGAGTATGCTCAACCACATGACGTATGTAGTCTTTTGAATTTTTCAAAAAAAAAAAAAAATTTTTTTTTTTAAACTAAAAAACTACTTGACCAAACTTGACCAAAATCTTATCAGCTCTAAGTTGCAGCGGGGCACTTCCAATGCATCATTCATTATTCTGATCGCGTTATTACTTTTTCTGAAAACGTTAACGAAAAATTTGATACCATAGAAACGGACATACGCGCACACACACACACACACACACACACACACACACACACACACACACACACACACACACACATACCGACATTTTGATAAAAATAGTCTAAAATGAATCCAATGACCATGAAACGTGAAGATCTGTTAAAAATTCGATTTTCGATTTTCGGGGTAATTACCATAACTTCCCTATGAATCGGGAAGTTAATAAATGTAACTTACCGATCGCAAATATACTTCTGATTTTTCTTCTTGGTAAGCTGCGACGAAACCAATCTTGACAAATTTCGTATGCACACGAAATGACCATGCGTCTTTGCAGCATTCTGTAGAAGCAGCAAGTTAACGTGTCTTCCCTCCCGTTTCTTCTCGGTCAAATGAAGCGTTACGCATTTCTTCCGCTCCCATTCGAACACGTTCACGGAAACGTCGTTTTCTCGTTCAAATTTCGGAATGTCTTTGAACGACATAGGCAGTGGAAAATCTTCAGTTTTCGGAAGCACGTCTTTGTAGTGCGGATACGCCGACACACGCGATGGATTTCTCTTGACCGGATAAAGACCCGCCACGATCGCCCAAAAAAAGCATGCGTCGTCGTTGCTGTTCACGTTCACGACCGCTTTTTTCAACTGTATCACTCGAGGCACGTAGATTGTATCGGTGCAACCGGCTTGCAACGGTTGATATTTGCTAAAGTTTACGATCAAATGCAGTATCTTTGACAGCGCCCACCCGCTGTCTCGCTCTTGAAACTCCTCCAACGATGTCAAAATCGTCGGCACAACGTCTTTCTGGTACCACTGTCGTAGATTGCTCGTCCGAAACAACGCAACGTTCCACGTGCCGAAACTTTTCACGGAAACCTCGTTGGCGCGCTGCATGAATTCCGCCTCCAACGTTACGTTAGCTTTCAACGACGAATGCGCGTTTAAAAATTCCGTAACGCGTCCCGTAATTATTCGTTTCGCGTGCTGCAGAAATTGTTTCGGATCGATGTGTTCGACGTTGATAACGATACCACTCGATATGCGAGTTTTAAACGCCGACTCGACATTTTCCCAACGAAGCGTCGAGGCTCTCGCACCCCTGCGATCGTATAAACCTCTACCGACGCGCGACGAGGAAACACGATGATTCAACGAAACGTTCAAAGTCTTCATACGGCACATAGTCGATGTTAAACTAAATTTTTCGCCCATCGACAATTGTTCCTTTGAACAGGATAGATAATTGACGCAACACTGCAGAGACTCGATGTAAGAGCGATACCATTCGCGATACTCGTCCATGGTTTTCACCAGCATTGACATGCGCGTCAAACACTTCAACATGTGTTTACACGTTTCAATCATCTTGCCGCTTTTTCCGTTAATACTTTTGTCACTGTAAACACTGTGTCCGCGACACGATGATGCTACTCCCAACTCGCTGGGATTAGAAAAGTCTCCAAATGTAATTACTTGGCTAAATCTTTTCGTGTAAGCGAAACATACGCGACTCGTTACGTCGTTTCGCATTAAACGTTCCACCATCGATTTCTGCTCGATGGAGAAATGATCGCTCAAGTATGAATTTATAACGTGAGGCCAAGCTATATTTTTCAACGTTGGAGCGGTCATGCCATCAGTTTCTTCCGATTCGCGTCTTATTTAGTTATTGCTACCTCCTCACCCCCGCACCAACTACAATGAAAGGGAGAAAGAAATGATAAGGATCGGACTGGGCGAAATGATGTGGTCAGATATCGCGACTCGACATCAGTCGCGAACGGATGTTGTTTAAGGATAATGAAAACGCTCCTCTTACATCTTGCATGATACACATAAGAAAATAACGTTCTTCAAAGGAATGATAAGGAACGGGCTGTGCGAAAATATGTGATCGAATATCACGGTTTGGCAACTCGGTATCAGCCGCGAACGGATGTTGCTACTAAGGACAATGAAAACACTCCTCTTACATCTTGCATGATATAGATAACCACCAAAGAACGGGGGCTTGCGCAATACCAGGAAACAGGCCTTGAACGCAGTACCAGGAAACTGGCCTTTATTTAAACTATTACTTCAACAATAAATTATCCCCCCTCCCTCTACCCCCTCCCACTCGCCTACGAACGGGGGCTTACGCAATACCCACCCATGAGAAACCCCCCTCCCCTCACCCCGCAAAAATATGCTCGCGCCATAAGGTAATCCCCCCCTCACCCCGCCCCCAGCAAAATATGGTTGTGTTCTAAGCTAATCCCCCTCACCCCGCAAAAATATGCTCGCGACATAAGGTAAAATGCCGGTAAGGCAGGAATCTGCCCACAATGATAAGTGGTGTGTTAGAACCCGCCTATATATCCTACTCACCTCCATATGTCCTTTGCGCGTCCGCCTTCAAAAAAGCTACTAACATCAGAATAATGCCTCCTCGATACCATACAAGTTCCATCTGATACATTTCTTCCTAACACCAATAGCAGCCACGTTATTCAGGTGACCTGTTTAAAATGCCCCACCCTGTATATCGCACAGAATACAATTTTTTCTTTTTCTCAAATAACATTTTTTATGTAAAATAATTGCCTCTTTTAGTGTAATAACGGTAAAAATTACTTAATATACGCCCACGGTGAAGGCAACAAGTGTAACTTTTCTCCTTATAGCAAAATCGCTGAAAAAATTCGGTTTTTATTGCTTTTGACAATGAAGCAGCCGAACAAAAAATCTTAAAAAAATTGACGACTCTGCCTTTTATAGTAGTTCATCAGGGAACAAAAAATTGGAATGGCATGTTTTCATATTTTTGAGAAAAAAATGTTTTTCTGATTTTTTTGAGGTTTTTCATTTTTCACGACCACAGTTTGCAACAAAAAAATCTTAAAAATCCGCCTTAGGATCCGGAATGTGTCACATTTTTTCAGAATTTTAGAACGCATTTAAGACCGGAAAATGTGCTGAAAAGCGTGAAATCTATTTTACCCTGTAACTACCCTCGCGGGCAAGCTAGAGGGTTAAAATTTTACTCAGAGGGGTTTTTCTTGGTCAGCTTTCGAATGGTTCATGAGCCGTTGAAAAAGGTGTAAGGGCAGTTTTTACCATCTTAATCGGCTAGGCCCTGTACATCTTAGATTACTAGTAGAAACTTTTCATATGATTAAACTACAAAGCGTTAATCTTAGGTACGAATCACCTAAGATTCATGACCATTACGCTGCATTACTGAATCAGTAATGTTTTATGATGAAGTTTCTAATTTTTTAATAGTATTCTATATATAGTATTTACTATAATTTTGATTTTGATTTATTTGCGTTTAAATTTCAAATGTAGTTGAATGTTAATTTCCACCACAACAATGTTGAAGTATTATGCAGTGTTGTCATGTGATTGAGACGAATTATATTGAGGTTTGAATTTGCCGCCTATTATGGATTGTAGCAAACATCACTTGCTTCGAATTCGTCAAGTTCCAATTCATTGTCCGTTTGTACTCACTGTTTACATTGTAACCTTCAACAAGGATTCAGTCTATTATCTACCAGCATGGAAGCAACACATTTTTTATAAAGATAAATTCCTTTCCTATATAACATGTGAGAAAAACTAGCTGGTTATTGTTGCTCGCTCGCTTCGCGAGCTCGCGGGTAGGACTGCTCTTGCGAAAGGGTTAGTGGTACGCATTGCTAGTGAGGCATACACCTATTAATGGTTTTTTTTAAATTTTGTGTGTGACTCCCCACGAGCCACACAAAGAACTTCCCGATTCGTTAGTTGTAAGCGGTAACATTAGCATTAACTGCATAATTTAAAAAAAAAGTGAAACATATATATGATTACGTTTGTTTATTTGGTGGAAAGTTTCCATCCTCTCGTATAAATTGCATTGTTGAATGAACTTCTTTCGAAAAAAATCTAAAAAACTGTTTGACCAATATGGACCAAACTCTAATCAGCTTTAAGTTAGGACGGGGCACATCCATTGCATGATTCAGCATTCTAATCGCATTGTTACTTTTTCAGAAAACGTTAACGAAAAATTTGATACCATAGAAACGGACATACGCACGCACGCACGCACACACACACACACACACACACACACACACACACACACACACACACACACACATACCGACATTTTGATAAAAATAGTCTAAAATGAATCCAATGACCATGAAACGTGAAGATCTGTTAAAAATTCGATTTTCGATTTTCGGTGTAATTACCATAACTTCCCTATGAATCGGGAAGTTAATAAGTTTATTTTCCAGTTTAAAACATTGTTTTTTCTTTTTCTTTTAAAATACGGTTATTTTTGCAATGTTACATTTTGTTTCATACGCAAAAATCTCGTGAAAATGATCCTCATCAGGATCGAAACGTCGGGATTTCAACTTGAAAATTTGTTATAAAACAAGGAATTTTTAGTTTATTTTTTATCAAACCTGTGCGCCGAAACCATCTATCTAATATTATCTACTGTCTCAACACATTTCATTTAGTTTTACAGTTTCTGTTTGAGTTATGTCCTGATTGTGTTTTTTCTTACTTAATTTAAAAAAATTCATAATATTTTCGATTGAGCACTTGGGAATCCGGATATAAATTTTTCTCATGCACGTCAAAATACTAATGCCAGCGCCGACGCCAAGTTCCTTAGATTGTAAAATTTGAATTAGGTAAGTGCGTAATTGACCTCTGGGAATTGGTCCTTCCCGATATCACAGGCCCTGTAGGCAAGAGGAACATGGTCCATCCATCATATCACAACTTTGATAGGCGAGAGGAACTTGGTCCATCCTTCATATCACTGAAGTGGATGGGCCGGGGAACTCGGTCAACCTTCACACGAAGTGTTTTGGTTTGGATTGTAATATCTTTTCACATTCTGTATTATTGGTTTTCGTGGAAGCAGGATGTTAAAATAAAAATGCATTTTGAAATTTACTTTTAGAAGTTTTCACTCAGCATCTTTAATCTCGATTAACTGACCAACAGTAACAAAAGAAAGGAAAACCCAGGCCAGCCGGGCTGATGGCCCTTAACTTTATCTGTGTTTTAACGTATGGCTTTTGGGAGTTGCATTACCGAAGTTTTTTGGATCTAGGAAACCTGACTCAGGAAATAACCATTTGACCATCGGTATCTACTTTAATATAACAGTGCCGAAATGACACAGTATTAATTTTTGTCATTATATCAATATGTAGTAAACTAATTGATAGGTAAATAGAACAGGGTACCGCTGCTCGCGCATACGGCCCTTATGACCGGCCAGTGGGGGGAACGCCAAGCGGTGGCGTGGCGTTCGGGAGTGCGGTCTTGAGAGCGTTTGAGAGTGGTACAAGCATAGAAATAGAGATTATAATGTATTTTTGTTATATACATACTAATATATATTATTAATAAACAAATACTTATATGGACAAGGGGCACGTTAATAGACCAATCCACGCTAAATACTATCATTTGGTAGCAGAGCGTGGTTACTTACATATAGAATAAAACGTGCCAAAGTGAGGTTATAAAAACCACGTGGTGAGAACCTAAGCAAATAGAAATGGCAGAAGGACCAACACTTTCCTTGACCAAGGTGGAACCTTTGACTGATAAAAACTATTATGTTTGGGCGCTCAAAGTTCGTGCCTTACTTAGAGCAAGAAAATTATTTAAGGAAGTTATAGTAGACCCGGAACCGCCAATAACGCTCAACGAAGATGCCCCAGAAGCAAAAGTGAGACAAGTATGGGAAGCAAAGAATGATGAAGCATTCGGGATAATAGTGACGACACTCTCAGATGAACAGGCAGGGCAATTCCTGGTCGAAGCAAAGGCAAAGAATATATGGTTACAATTACAAGGGATGCATGAAGGGAATGCTGAGGATAGAAAGATTGATATCGGCCTCGAATTGAAAAACATAAAGATGCAGAGTAACGAATCAGTGCATCTAGAAGTGCTACGCTTGGATATCCAATAGAGCGTAGAAAATTAAGTTACCACACCGTCAGGGGAATTCATCACAAGTTAGAAAAAGTGGCAACGGTCTTGAGAACACAGCGAAATATAAATCTAGAGGAGATACACCAAGTTCTATTAGAAGAAGAAAAACGCGTGGCTCCCACACATAACGTTATGGCTACAACCTGGAAGGATGAGAAGGTGTATCAAGCTAGTCGACAAACTCAGAGGAGACCGGAAAACTACAGTGGTTGCTACATCTGTGGAAAGAAAAACCATAGAGCGAGGGAGTGTTTCCATAACCACAATAAGGCGTATACCCCATTAAGCAATAAAACAACTGGAAAGTATAATAATTATAGTAATAATAGTAGCAGCTTTAATAGAAGGGGTATAACAAAACGAGAACAAAGTAATATGATGTTAACTAATAAAAACCATTATAATTTTCAAGTTACTAGGCAGTGTATAGATAAGAATAGACTGGAAAACAATAATGATATGGAAGTTTGGACACTGGATTCTGGTGCGACCAACCATATGTCGCCAAATTTGTCTGCGATGACAAATATTCGACCAGTTAAAATTAAAGTTGACCTAGCAGAGGACAATAGAGATTTAGATGTGGAAGCACAAGGTGATATGGAGGTTAGAATAGTGACATCACAAGGTAACAGAAGCATTTGTATTAATGACATATTTTACATACCAGCATTGCGTACAAACCTGCTATCAGTCTCTCAATTAACCGATAATAACTTTAAGGTAGTTTTTAAGGATAAGCGTGCGGAAATAATAGGTAAAAGAAACGAAATTGTAGCAGAAGGTTATGAACAGGATGGTGTTTACTTAATTGAAACAGTATTATCAAATAGCATGGCTCTCAACATAACAGCGAAACCAGAGATACGCGATCAAATAAATAATAGATTAGATGTAGCGAATGAGAAAAAGACTGATAAACTTAACAAAACGTTATGGCATAGGAGATTGGGACACGTATGCGAGAAGTACTTGGATCTCATGAAAAATAAGGAAATAGTTAGAGATTTAGAGTTTATTTCAGGACCGCTGGATTTATGTGAATCATGCGTAATGGGAAAATTAACACAGACTCCTCATAGGTTAACAAAACAAGGTTATGCACAACAACCTTTGGAACTGGTTCACATGGATCTATGCGGCCCGATGCCGACAGAGTCTTTGTGCGGAAATAGATATATATTCGTAATTGTAGACGATTTTTCGAGATACACTGCTGTGTACACTCTTAAATCAAAAGATGAGGTATTTAAGCAATTTGTAGAATTTATGAATCGGTATGAGAAGCAATTGGGAAAGGCAATAAAGTACGTTAGATCAGATAACGGGAAGGAATTTGTAAACAGAAATTTCGAGAACCTATTTAACAGTAAAGGCATAGTATATCAAAGGACCGTCGCGTACAACCCACAGAGCAACGACGTGGCCGAACGGATGAATCGATCATTGCTAGACAAAACCCGAACGATGCTGATAGACGCAGATTTACCCGAGCAGTTCTGGGCTGAAGCCATCGTGACAGTGACATTCCTTAAGAATTTGACTCCAACGAAAGCAAACGGAGAGAGAACCCCAATAGAAATCTGGGAAGGATGCAAACCGACAGTCTCGTACTTAAAGGTATTCGGATGTGTTACATATTACTACATTCCCAAACAAATAGGAAATAAATTTCACCCAAAGGCGAAAAAGGGTATATTTATGGGGTATTCAAAGGAAAGTAGAGCGTATAGGGTATACGATATAGAAAACAATAGAATATATGTGGTGAGTACTGCTAAATTTAACGAGCTAGAAAAGGGATCGAAATTATTAAGTGAGATCGACGCGAACGACAAGGAAATAGATAACTTTATTTATACTTCACTGGCGCGAACCAGTACTTCAAATGAAGAAGAGCACGAACAAAGAGAAGAAGACAGTGAAGTAATAGAGCAGATAGAAGGAACAGAAGAGAATAATGAACCTGAACAAACGGAAACACGAAGAGGTCGAAAGCCTGAACGGAATATGGAACAAATAAAAGAAGAACACAGAAAGAAATTACAAGAAAACGAAAGTCAGCTAAATGAAATAGGCGTTAGAAGATCAGACAGGATAAAGAATAGGAAAGAGCAAGTGAATAATGTTACACATCATGAAAGAAAAATCCCTGTCAATTATAAGGAAGCTGTTAACTCACCCGTGGCAGACGCATGGATAGATGCTATGAAAAAGGAAATAAGGACGATGGATGAGCACCAAGTTTTTGAGCTGGTACCTCGAACAAGAGGACTTAAAGTCGTCAAAAGTAAATGGGTG
This sequence comes from Lasioglossum villosulum, assembly GCA_963971365.1. Lineage (NCBI taxonomy): Eukaryota > Metazoa > Arthropoda > Insecta > Hymenoptera > Halictidae > Lasioglossum > Lasioglossum villosulum. The sequence goes on from OZ020500.1 coordinate 20,784,847, forward strand.
TACACACTGAAAGGAGATCAGGAGAATTCACCACGATATAAAGCCAGGCTAGTGGCAATGGGATGTCAACAGAGGCAAGGCATGGATTACACCTAATCATTTGCGCCAGTTATTAAAATGCAGTCAGTTAGGACCATACTCGCGATTGCCAGTGTTCGCAACCTGCAGATAAAACAATTCGATGTAAAGGCAGCGTACTTGTATGGTACGCTTCAAGGGGATGTCTACATGGAACAGCCTCCTGGTTTTGCAAGTGACAGAAATGAAGTATGCAAACTCGCGAAGAGTATTTATGGATTGCCTCAATCAGGATATCATTGGAACGAGAGGTTGAACGAAATTATGGAATCCATCGGACTGGAACGTCTGAGAGAAGACCCATGTATATATGTGTTACATCAAGGTCGGAAGATATTGATAATAGGCGTATACGTAGATGATCTTATAGTGATAGGGACAAATGTGCAAATAATAGATAGCATAATAAGCAAAATCAAAAATTTCTTGACGTTGACAGAGTCAGTAAGCAAGAACTTTTTGAGCATAGATATTAAGGAGATTCAAAATGGGTTAGAATTGTCACAAACAAATTACGTAAATAGAATACTAGAGAAATATGGACTGTTAGATTGTAAACCAGGAAGAACACCATTAGATGCGCAACAAGACCTAGATAATTATATAGAGTCAAACGAAACAGATAAAGCGTTATTTCAGGAGATGTTAGGATCGTTAATGTATCTAAACGTAGGAACGAGACCTGATATTTCATATAGCGTTGCCAAACTTTCGCAATATTGTAATGACCCGCGTCAAATCCACGTAACAGCGATAAAAAGAGTTTATCGATATCTTAAGGGTACTAGCGAATACAAACTTGTATATGATAATGTAAGTGAAGAGCTAAATGTTAGCACAGATGCAAGCTGGAATTCAAGCATAGATGCAAAATCATTCGGAGGATTTGTTGTTAAAATTGGAAATAATTTAATTAACTGGAGAAGCAAGAAACAAGAATTAGTGGCTATGTCTACTTGCGAGGCAGAGCTGCTAGCAATATGCGATGGCTTACAAGAATTAAAATGGGCTCACAGTTTGTTATGTAGTATAAAAATAGGAATAGGAGATAAGCTACCGATTACATTGAAGACTGATAGCAGAGCAGCAATAGAATGGATACTTAAGGAAAGGGTTACAAATAGGACCAAATATATTAACAGAAAATACTATTTTGTGAAAAACGACGTAAAAAATGGGTTCATAAAATTGATTCATGTAGCGTCAGAAGATATGGAAGCAGACGTAATGACAAAGTCGCTAACAGAACAAAAGCTAACTAAAAACATTAAAAGTGTAGGCTTACATGACGCGCAAGTATCGGTACCCAGTGGGGGGAATTGATAGGTAAATAGAAGAGGGTACCGCTGCTCGCGCATACGGCCCTTATGACCGGCCAGTGGGGGGAACGCCAAGCGGTGGCGTGGCGTTCGGGAGTGCGGTCTTGAGAGCGTTTGAGAGTGGTACAAGCATAGAGATAGAAATTATAATGTACCTTTGTTGTATACATACTAATATATATTATTAATAAACAAATACTTATATGGACAAGGGGCACGTTAATAGACCAATCCACGCTAAATCCTATCACTAATTGCTCTAACTTCTAATTAAAGTTCTAATATTAAAAAAGTTATAGTCTTACTTAGAGCGTCCGAATATTAATTCGGGTAGCTGTAGATGGCTCAATAATATAGTCGAGATAAATAGGGTAAGCCTATACTAACGAACATGTCAGAGTATGGTAGAAATGAGATTTCATGTTTGCAAGATCAAACATTATTAACTTCTCAGCTTACATTCTGTATACTGAGAAAACAGATTGTTTCGACACAGGTGGAGCAAAAGCTGCGTTTCTTGTCAACGAAATTTGGCGTTTTGCGTAGATGTTTAACTCTGTCGTGGTGATTGATCTAACAAATACAAGCAGAATCCTTTCATAAGTATATTTAAACGATATATCAATATGTTATGTTAGATTGATGTTGATGGAAAGTTGGATACCAAAATCTTTTAAGTTCTAACTAATAGATTAATGAAAAACAAGTGTTACATTCAATAAAAATATAATTCTAGTAGTGTCTTTTAGTGATTATACATTATACCTGTCTTAGTACAATTAAATATGATCCGCCTGCACATATAAACCTTTTTCTTTTGAAAATACGTAGTCTTCCATTACGATATGTTATTTTAAGTAGTTAAAGCATGCTATTTTATTTACAAATAACAAATTTTTTATAATCACTAAAATAATGTTTAACAATAATTTAATTAGTACAACATTACTACAATAATTACTGCAAAAATTAGCATTTTTACAAATTTACAATTTTTTACAATTTTGCTACCCATCTGTTAATGTGTGACTAACCTAGTCTTCACAAACAAAAAAATAGCGCGAAATTTAAAATAACGCCTCTTAATGGAAGACATTTTATTAGTACTAGATTTGAAATATTCACCATCTTTTACAAGACAAATCGAAATGTAGCATAATGTTTAAAGAAGAAACTAGTTAGTTATTAAGATATCCGCTGATTTCAATGAGGAAGTCATTAACCGTAAATCTTGGTTTTAGGACAATTATTACAACGTATGTAGTATGATCACTTTGCATAATTTTTTGAATGATATGCTTAACGTTTCTTTTCAGTTTTTTGCTATTTATTTTCTTATCATTTTTGCATGAAAAAGTTACAAATAACAGTTTTATAAATCAAAATTTCCATCATTTTATTTATGAATTTTACCATTCAGAAATTTTATCACCACGTTAACGAACTTTAAACAAAAAAATGTTCTAATTTAATATCAGAAAGTAAAAATACCAAAATGACGTAGATTGTAAATAGATATCTTTAATGACGTAAATAGTACGAATTGTTTAATTGAACTTATGTTTTTCTAATAATTTTGTAATTCAGTCAAATATAATAATTTTACTGAAATGCATATTTTTAGAATATTTTCTGTTCAGAACCGGTTGCACTGTTAAGTTCGTTCGTTAATTCCTAAAAATATCAATTAATATTCATAAACTTCGCAAGAGACTGCTTATAAACTGTCCTAAAAGGACAAATAAATTTTTTTAATAAAAAGTCTCAATTACTTCAAATGACTGCGAGTAATTAAACAACGAAAAGTAGAAGTGACATCCCATAATGCCATTAGAGCAAATATGAATATGCATCTACATTTATGATAGCTGGTGATACATTATGTCTCTTTCGGACAACCGAAACTGTAAGTAGCTGATTGTTAAATCAAGAAAAATTACATTTAGTTTATCTTAATCCAATTATACTGTTTCGATAAAATAAAGTCTACTGCTGAAAATGTAATCATCACCGTAATCAGACCTTGGTTTAGTTCAGACAATGATATACAACATATTTCTGTGAAATACATTATTCACAATCTGTACGTATTATTCGTGAATACATTTATACATATTTTTCGTGCATAAATGCATATGTTCTTTGCACATCTTACGCAAATGAAGATCTAGAATCCACTTATCAGAAAATGTTTTTACATTTCTTATCGGGCTGTCATTGTCCCACTATTGTTTGCTTTTGTTAAACCAAATCTATATGCTAAAGAATTTCCATGGAGTATAAAATGTGTTCTTTGCTACCTACTCTCAGATTCACCTGAATCATTGTATGTAAAACTACACGATCAAGATGTCTCGTTACATTCTCCTTTTGTTGGCCGCAATTGCTATACTAGATATCAGTGAGTACCAAAATTATCGAGTATGTTACTTAACAATACGTACTTATGGTTTGATTGCAATTCAAACTTTAAAATGACTATTAAACAAAGAATTTATACAATGTGAGATTAGGAACATTAACTAGTTTATTTACTGAACTATTCTACTACGCTATGGACAGTCGTTTTTAGCATATTAAAAAAAGACAGTACAGTATCTAATTTTGTAAAGTTTCGCAAATATCGTTGTATAACTACAGTTCTTATATTTTATATCATTGCTCAGTTAGTAAAAGGTTGTACATGTGCAGTGTAAATGCTTGTTTTCTGTCTATAAATTTACGGTTAGGTCGAAAACGTACATAATAGTGCTAACTGCTACGTGAAAATGATAGCATAAAAAGCTTTGTGTGTTTCCAGTTAGCGTCAAGACATCAAAGTACAGGTGAACAAGCATTTAATATTGTGCGTGTTGTAGAGTTGAAATGTTGTAAAATTTTTTCAACAATGAGCCGTGATAAAAGATCGACTGGTCATAAAATATTACCAATTCAAAATTTGCGTAAAGAAAATTGTTCGGTGTTTTTAGTTAATCATTTCTTAACAAAGCCGCGGAAAACATTTTGACATAGAAAAAACTTACTTCAAATAACTTCAAGAAGTATTGCAACGCCGCGCTGGTAGATTGAAAAATTTTTTATATTTAAAATATGATCATTTTGTAATAAACGATCGTACCATAATAAATTTTCACTCGTTTAAAAGTTACAACTAGGCTGCGGATATTTATGCATTTTCCAATTCTTGTTGATAAATTTTAAAAAAGAGTGGAATTAAATAAAATCCTATTTTTAATGGGAACAGCCTAGGTAGATTCAAAACAAATAAAAATGGTAGAAAATTCTATGGAATTTTATATTCTAGCTTTGTTTGAATATTTTCATGAGCTGTAAATGCATAAAAATCCGCAATCTAGTTACAAGCTTTTAATTTTATAATCTATCATTACTTGATGATAAGTAAGCAATTTGTATTTCACGCGCTTCTGACTAGTGAAGATATTATAATGTGTACTACGCCCTGTCAGGTAAACATTGCATAGTGCAGCGCACGATCCTATGGCTATCGCGCTCCAGACAATTAGTGTAGCCTGATCTGCAGCTGAACATTAACACGTGTACTTGTTAATATAACCTCTTTGTTATATTGCCACATGCAAGTTAAATTCGAATTCCCAATCATTCCCAGCTCATACTACCATTATAATGTGGGAAGAAGAATAAATGTTAAAGAGAGGACGACCAGGAAAGGAGCGTTTCGTCCTAGACCCGCTAGACGACTTATCAGTAAGGCTATATAGTGGGCCCTGCCTTAGACGTTAGGATATCGGCAGGTGGTAGAAGAGGATATACAGAGTGCGGCACCTAAAAGAGGTCACCTGAATAACTCGCTTGCTTTTGAAGATAGAGAAAAAGGATCAGACCAAACTTACTTGATATCGAAGGGCTCGTAATCTGATGTCATTCATTTTTTTATAGGTGGAGACGTCAAGGAGATATGAAGGTCAACTCTGTTTTTTTAAATGGAATGAGGTATTTGTTAATACATCAATCGATGCAGCTGGACATTCGTTATAAAATAGTACAAACCTATGTATGTCAAAAAGTTAGTAGTTCAGGAGATATTTCAATTTAAATAACTCTGAAATACCATTACAGTCATACTAAGACGTTAGCGTTTACTTACTAGTGTAACGTCTTAGTACGATAGTAATGGTATTTTTATTACTTTATATATATTTTAGTACTTTTTTATAACGAATGACCAACTGCATCGATTGATGTATTAAAAAATACCAAATTCCATTTAAAAAAAACAGAGTTGTCCTTTATATCTCCTTAACGTCTCCACCTATAAAAAAATTAATGACATCAGATTGATGAATGATATCAATTACGAGCCCATCGATATCAAGTAAGTTTGGTCTGATCATTTTTTTCTATCTTCAAAAGCAAGCGAGTTATTCAGGTGACCTGTTTTAGGTGCCGTACCCTGTATATACAAACTGTTGACGGATCTTGTACTAGCGAGAAAGAATAGGAACAACGTTGACTATCTGTCCATCTTGTGGCAAGCATCGAAGTTAAGTGCCGCCACAATAACAATAAAACTGAAGATCCGGTTTTGATAAAACGTTCCAGCAAGTTTAAACTTTATTTTATGTTTCGATTCACATTATGTGATTCTTGTTAAGTTTTTCGCGCTGATTCCGAATCTGTCTTTAATTTTTCTCCTAGGCGCACAGTTTTTGAGAAATTAGAGTTTGAAAAAAGACATATTTTTGACTATGAACAAATATTGTGATGTTATTATAAAAGATTTTGAATTGTTCTTTACAGCAAAAGATTCTTCAGACTTTCCCGAATCTAATGATGTAAAATACTAATACATTATGATTGTTTAAACATGGTGAACGTCACTGACGCCAACTCATGTCGGGCGAAGATATTTTGCTTTCTGAATCGAAAAAAACCTCGACGTTGGAAAGTTGAAAGGGTGGTTTCTCAAGATAAATCTGCTCTATTGCGGGGTGTAGTTCAATTTTCCGCTGAACCTTTCTTTTTTTATATAAATTGAAAAATATCATCAAAAAACGGTGCAAAAGAGGTGCCCTCCGTCTTTAAACATGTTTAAACAATCATAATGTATTCGTATTCCACATCACTGGATTCGGGAAAGTCTAGAGAATCTTTTGTTGTAAAGAACAATACAAAATCATTTATAATAACATCTCAATATTTATTCAAATTCGAAAAATGCATCTTTTTTCAAACTCAAATTTCTCAAAAACTATGTGTCTAGAAGAAAAATTAAGGACAGATTCGGAATCAACGCGAAAAACTCTATAAGTATCGCGTAGTGAGATTCGAAACGTTTTCTGATTGTTGGACCGTGTAATAGTATACATTCAAAGTTCTGTTAAATTTTTTTTCGTTGCTGAAACCACCATATATTTAACGATCGAAACCTCTTTCTGACAACTACACCTTAAAAATTTATGTCCGACTCGTTTTAGTCGCTTTGTCCAATTTTGAATAAGATCTTTCACAACAAATTTACATTAGTTATGTTACACCATCAGGGCTTTAGAGGATAGAACTTGTTCTCCATTTTTGTTCCATGAATCAGTGAGGAAGAATCGTATATTAATTTTTAAGAATCCTTTGTTAAAAGGGGGCTCCAATCTTTAAATCTAGGACAGTTTCATTTACGATAAAAGTTTTTTAATGTTTTTGGAGGCGTTTGGATTTTTCAATATTTGTGAGATAAAATGTCGTCAGTTCCCCAATTACATCATATCAAAATATCTTACGGAAAAATGAAAAGTGCACTGCGAAAATAAAGTTTTCAAGCTTTAAAATGAAATTATTACAATTTAAATATCGACAATTCTTCGAGGACCGAAAATGTACTATTTAAATATTTTTTGAATTCACTATATTTTATCTACTGTCTAAAAAAGTATTTTTGCGAGCAATTTTATAGAAGTACTTTTCTAAGTTTCTAAAAAATCATTTAACAAATTAAACAGCTACTGCAAATTACCACTTCTACGAATGTCCACTGAATGCGAATTGGGAGGAATGCGGAACAGCCTGTCCACCAACTTGCGATGATCCTGAACCAGAACCTTGCACGTTGGTTAGTATTGGAAGTCTACCATTTCAGAAACGCGAAAGATGCAATGAACTTGTAGGAACTATTCTGCAACCATTTGTGAGAACCACTAGTCTTCGTTTCATATGTACTAATCGTGTGTTTGGATTTGTGTTTCAGCAATGTATTAAAGGCTGCCAATGCAAATCTGGTTGGGTGAGAAGCAAAGAAGGAATATGTATTCCTAAAGAGTGGTGTCGTACGTACATGTTTTTATGTTATATTCTGTTACACACCATCAAATTGAAATTTCTATTTAATGTTATTTATACAGGGTGGGCCGAAAATCGCAGTATAAAAAGGCAAGGAACAATTCTACATGAAAAATAAGAAAAAATCGATGTATAACAGTTTTTCATCCTAAGCTTCGTTTTCGAAAAAGTTGAGTTCGAAAATGCAATAAACGCGTGCTAATAGACACGTAGGATCCGTCTGACATGTTTGACTATGACCAACCAATTCTACTTCCAGCATACAATGACTCCCATTAATAAACAACGGACCTATATACAAGATACACAATTTCCACCTGAATTGCAACAAACTGGAATTACAGAGAAATTTACCTTCTCCCTTAATATGTTCAGGAAGTTGAAAATAATATAAAAGTATGTCTGAATTTGCCTAATTTTTGAAATGTTTAAAATTACCTAACACTTTTTTGTCATAATTACATAAAGATCCGCTGTCTATCCATTAATATTCGGACGCAGTCAAAAAATGATAACTTTTTGAATATTGAACTATATGAATTGAATTTTCTGCAAAAGTTAAATCAATCAGTTCACTGCATGTTGTACATAGAAATTCTTACGAAAATTGCAATTGTTCCGAATTCCATACAAAATATTAAAAGTTGCGTTTTACAACATTTATTAATGTAGGCCTTTTTTGAAAATTTAAAAAATACATTTTGTATATCTGTGTCAATTATATGCATTGTGACAGTTTCATCGAAATCGGTTGATGCGGCAAAAACAACAGAGAATGAAACATGTAAGACTTCTTAGATTTATTGTAGAATTAAATTTATTCTAAGAATTCTTATCTTTAAACGTTTGTCCCGAACTGCAACATACCGCTTTGGATGAAATTTTCAGGATATGTTTAATCGATACAGATCTACGAAACGTGATTTCTAACTTTTAGTCTAACCACCTCAAAATTTGCAAATTATAACTTGTAGTATTTTCTCAGCAATTTCGACAATTCGAAATTTTTTCAAAAATTTTTGTCACTTTGCGTAGCAAACCAATTGTTCTATCTTCTCACAAATTTATTGTTATCGTCTTCTTAAGCGGGTCCGAATAGTACAGGAGAGTATATTAAAGGACGCGAACATCACCGATGTGTAAACTCAAGTTTCTCGAAACCGTGGCGTTAAACTTAAAATGTTTATTCCTTTTTTCGATTTACTTTGGCATGCCGAATTCTCCCTGCCTGCTTGCACTACGATTTCTGGCCCATCCTGTGTAAAAGTGTCGCTCCACTATAATTTTTATGTAAATAATTATATTAGTTCGTATCTTAATGTTAATAACACGACCATATTTTCTTTACTTCTGTAGTCGAAGCTCATTCGTAATATTTTAGTAACTACAGTAGAGGACAATATGAAGTGGACACTTAAAAATCACATAACTTTTTAAAAATTGGTTCAAACGATTTGAATTGCTTAAAAATGTTAGACCGACAAGTATGCTAAAGAATGGGTAAACAGGTATTGGTTTAGATTGCAACACTAGGAATTATAAAAAATTTTGATTCTTCAACATTTTTATCTGAACCTGTAACGATAATTTAAAAATAATTAAAGATGATCGCGTAAAGGTGAAATGCTCCGACAAGGCCAAAAATCTGCGACTGTCACGCTTAAACTCTCATTTTTAAACATATGTAGCGCATTGTAATGTTGACCGATTTTTATAAAACTTTCAGTATGCGCATAAGCTACCGAATTTTACAAAACGAATTTTTTAAATTCTTATTACACTCTCAAATAAAATAGTTGAAAAAATTTGTTATGTGATTTCTACCAATTGCAATCTAAACTTTTTATTTACTCACTCCCTAGCAAACTAGGCGGTCTAATATCTTAATAAAATTTAAGACATTGGGACCAATTTTTAAAAAGTTATGTGATTTTTAAGAATGCCTACATAATATTGTGTTCGACTGTATATGATTCAGCCATTCAATTTTATAAAAAATACTCTTCTCAGTATCTAATAAATCGATTTACAAATTAAGCATCTACTCCGGCTAAGCACTGTCCACTGAATGAGGTATGGAATGAGTGCGGAACAGCCTGTCCATCAACTTGCGAAAATCCTGAACCAAGACCTTGCACGAAGGTTAGTATTCAAAGCCATAATTTCCGAAACGAAGAAGTCGCAATCAACTCCTGGGAACTATCCTGTAACTATTTGTTAGACTACTAGCATTTATAAAAAATTTGTATTTATTGCATCTGTTTTAACTGTGCACTTGCATTTGTGTTTCAGCAATGCGTTAAATGTTGCGAATGCAAACCTGGTTGGCTGAGAAACAAATTGGGACTGTGCATTCCTGAAGAGCTGTGTCGTACGTAAATGTTTCTACATTTTTACGGTTTTTACCATTCAATATTTTATTACACAAGATAGAATCGTCGTTTTTACTCAATGTCATTTATACAGGATGGGTCGAGAACCGTACACACAAACAGCGATGATTCCATTTAAAATGAAAGACAAAATTTTTAAAAATATCGAGTTCGAATTTCGAAATATCACACGATTTTAACTTTCGTAAGAAGTTAGAAAAATTGGTTTGTTACACAAAGGATAAACATTTTTGAAAAAAATTGCAGAGAAAATACTAAAAGTTGTATTTTATAAGGCTTTTAGGTGGGTCTATATAGAAAAATTAGAAAACACTTTTCGTAGATCTGTATCGATTAAACATATCCGAAAAATTTCATAGAAATCGGTCGATGTTGCAATGAGTCACAAACATTTAAAGATGTTAAACATTTCAGTTTCTCACGATATTCGGCCTCTAAATACAATAAATCTAAGAATTCTCACATTTTTCAACGTCTGTCGTTTCTGCCGCATCAACCGATTTTTATGAAGTTTTCAAATTGCATATAATTATTAGGTTGTTGCAAATGAAATGGCCGTTTTGAATCTTTAACTTAAACTATAATTTATAAGCTCTATTCATATTCCATTAATCGAAATAATGTCCATCGATATCAATACACTTCTTCCATCGTGATACAAGTGCCTGAATGCCTTTCTGGTAGAAATCTAATAAACGTGAGTCAATAAAGTCATCAAATGCAGTTTTTTACAGCATGTTTTTCTTTGAATATTTATCCATTCAAAAAGGCACCTAGTTGCTTGAAAAAATGGTAATCAGTAGGTTGATAGGTCAGGCGAATAAGGAGCTTGAAGAAGATCCTCACATTTCAACTCTGCTAACTAACTTCACGATTCATAGGGAAGTTACTGTAATTACCCCGTATATCGAAAATTGAGTTTTTAGTAGATCTTCACGTTTCATGGTCATTGGAGTCATTTTAGACTATTTTTTACCATGATATGATATGTATTGATACCATGTTTGTATGGTATCAAATTTTTCGTTAACATTTTCTGAAAAAGTAACAACGCGATCAGAATAATGATTGATGCAATCGATGTGCCCCGCTGTAACTTAGAGCTGATTAGATTTTGGTCCATATTGATCAAGTAGGTTTTTAGTTTTTTTATTTTTTTTGAAAGAAGTTCATTCAACAATGCAAATTATACGAGAGGACGGAAATTTTCCACCGAAAAAACAAATGTAATAATTATATATACTTTATTTTTACTTTTTTATAATTTTTTTGTATTTTTTAAATTTTCCTTTTTTAATTATGCAACTAATGCTAATGTTACTGCTTACAATAATCGAAAATTATCCCAATGCACGAGTGAGTTAATCATCTGTACTATCGAGAATACATTTTCAAAGAATATCGATGACAGTACACAAAAAAAATTTATATTATAATCTTTGAAAAACAATCAGTTTAAAACGAATTATTAACTGATTAATATAAAATATACGATAATTAATAATATTGATGTTGAAGACGGACTGGTTTTTTTTTAATTCAGAAGACTACATACGTCATGTAGTTGGGTATGCCCTATATGCTTTAGCTTGAGCCTTTTGAAAATTATGTTGTTTTCGCGGTAGGACGCACCGTTCCTGAGATACAGCCATAGACGACATATAGCAAACATTTTGTGAAGTAGAAAATTATTGAAATTCCCCGAAAATGTGTAATCTTCTCAAAACGTACATTTAATAGTAATAATAATATACTGCAACTAACGAATCGGAGAGTCACACACTAAATAAAGAATACTAAGCTGTAGACCCTACTAGCCATGCGTACCATCAACCCTCTCGCAAAAACAGTACTACCCACGATCTTGCAAAACGAGCGAGCGAAAACAAGCCCACTCGCGAAGCGAGCGAGCAATAATAACCGTTTAGTTTTTTTTCTGTTTTTTCGCAATATGCGGTCGAACATTATATGGAGAAAAATTACACCACGTCTATTGAGTAATGCCGGCTGTTGAACATGCAGTTTTTCGTACTTGTATCAATTCCCTGACAGTATTTATCACCATTTATGGTTTCACCTTTTTTTAAAAATGAATAATGTACAATACCCTTTGCTGACCATCGTACAGACCCCAATATTTTACGCGAATGAAGTTCGGTTTTGGCATATGTTTTGGAGTTCCATCTGCGTCTAGTCACTGTACAGAACGTCGTCGATTGTCGTAGAGACAATATTTCACCACAGGTAATTATCCTGTTTAATATGCCTTCATTATTCTGTCGGAAAAGTAATGAAGAACTGATCTCCAGACGGCACATCTTGTTTCTTTTAGTGAGCCTATATGGGACCCATGTATCTAACTTTTTTACTTTTTCCAAAGCCTTCAAATGTCGTAAGACAATTGAATAGTGTATATAGGTTCTCTCCGCGATTTCCCGAACAGTTAGACGTGAATCCCATTCAACTGTATCTTTTAAATCTGAATCTTTGATAGCTGTTGGCTTATGACCACGAGGCTCATTTTCCAGAGTTGTATCTCCGAAACGAAATTTTTCAAACACACGCCTTATGATCCGATCACTTGCTGTATCTTCACCAAAAGCAAAATTTGTGCTTTTCGCTGTTTCAGACGCAGTGCGCCGAAGTTTGAACTCGTACAAGTAAATTATACGAATTTCCTTTTTTTCCATGGTGAACGAAAATCGATTTTGAATCGTGTACACTGTACAATATCAATAATCTTATACCTGCAAATTCATGTACGAGATATGTACTTTTCAAATTGCACAACTTCGACGCCATCTGTCGTGGCAAATCTAAAATACAAAGGCGGGAAGTTTCAAATGTGAAAAACGGTCATTTCAATTGCAACAACCTAATAACACTGACTAGATATAGGATAGACCTACCATCCAATGTATTTCGGTAGCCATTTTTGCCAGGGCCACTTGGCCCGTTTTTCTTGTAATTTCCTGTATTACCAACTGGGTTTAGGGCCACGACAGGGTCTCGTCGGTGGTGCTGACTCTAAAATAAGCTGACAGCACAAACAAGATATAGGCATAGGATTCCTATACCTCGTTTGTGTTGACAGCTTTCTTGAAATTCGATATAATTTCTAAACTCGCCACTTTAATTCGTAGAGGGCATACCAAAACCTCTGATTTTTTGAACATTCGGTAATTCACAACATGAGACACCAAGTCCCATAAGATGATAGATTTATCCTATATCTAGTCGGTGCTAATAATATGAATCTACAAAAGTTGAAAAAATTCTATTTGACAACATGTAGTAAATTAATTGCACTAACTTCTCAAAAAAGTTCAAATCGTATAGTCCATTATTAACCCTTTGCACTCCAAACTATTTTTCAATTTTGTAGTCAGCAACTCCCTCCTATTTTAAGTGGTTTATTTGAAATTTACTTCAAAGGCTAGTTCCTTGACTAATTATATTAAACGTTGCTCACAAATTTTGTTGTAATTTATATTTGTCGAACTTATATTTATTTTTAATTAAGAAATAAGAAGTTAAATAAATAAAGGAAGAACCAAATCCATATAGAAACTCTTTACATTTACATTTCTCTTTCTCTGATGTCAAGTCACAGTCGACAAAGGAGTGCAAAGAGTTACAGAAGTTATCGGTTTTTTGAGAACGTTTGAATATTAATGGAGGTCACTCATTTAATCCCAGATAGCACCGGGACGTCCGATGGACGTTCAATGTACGTCCGTATCGGACCCTTGTACGTCCAAAGGATGTCCGAATAAGGTCCGTATGTCCGAGATACGTCCTATATATGTTCGAGATACGTCCCAGGAATGTCCGAAGGAGGTCCCATTTACAAAGTGTAACGTACATAGGACGTCCCGTTCGGACCTATCTAGGACGTATGTAGGACTTTCCTAGAACTATCTGGCACATATCTGGGACATACGGACGTTATTTGGACGTCCCTAGGACATATAGCTGGACATATTCAGAACGTTTATAAAACATTAAAATTTAATTTTAATTTTTCTTAAATAAACATTTCATACATTACAAAAATATTAGGTACATGGTACAATACAATAGTGATATAAAATAGTGTTAATATATGATAGAATTTCCCCTCCAACATAATAATATTTTTATGTTTTCCTTTTGCCGGTAATGTTTCAATGACTGAAAATAAATACAAAATAAAAGCTTACCTAAAATCGCAGTGACTTGTTTCACCAACACGAATCACTCATACACGCTTTTTATTAACTGGAATATTACAAACACGTGCACAAGGAATACGCGCTAAACTAATCTCACTTCACGTAAGCGCACGGTGATGCGACGCGATGTCACAGTGGTGTATTTGGCCGAAAAACAGGAATAAAATGTTGTATCGATATTTATGAGCTCTGGGTCAGAAAAAAGTAGGTCGTTGGATTCGCCTTGACACCAGCTATAACATTATTAGATAAAAAATGTATTCTAACATTTAAAAAATCAAAATGATTTTTGCTTTCCGTAGCATCATAAGCCGTAAAAATTACACGTACTTGGGACATCCAAAATTTAGGTCCCACGAACATCCTTAGGACGTAAAAAACGGATGTCCACAGAATGTCCGAAATTTAAGTCCATCGGTCATCCCAGGGACATTCGCAACGGACATCGGACGTTTGGACGTAAATTGGACTTAAAACGGACGTCTATTGGACATACAGTGCTATCTGGAATAGGAATAGAAATCGTCTGACCATGGCCAACCAATTTTACTTCCTGCATATACTATAGCAAGCGAACCTCACTGATCTTTAAACTCGATTTGCTCTTTACAATAAGATGTCGGATGCAAAGATTTTATTACATTTTTTCAATTTATTTTCACATGTAAAATCATCCTCTGGCCGGTTGTTCTGCAATTTCCTGCTCAACCTGTCTAAATGTATTGCGCTACTACCTAGACAGCATCTATCTTTAATGGGAGATTCCATATTCAAAACAAACAATTGCATAATTAGTTTGTATCTTAATGCAGTCAACGCGTCTATATTTTCTTTACTTCAGTAAGAGAAATTCATTCGTAATAACTTAGTAACAATATCAGTCAGCTATTCAATGTTATAAAAGTAAGTTTCCCTGTTTCTAATAAATCATTTCACAAATTAAGCGGCTATTAGCGAACATCGCTGTCCAATGAATGCAGAGTGGAAGGAATGCGGATCAGCCTGTCCACTAACATGCGAAAATCCTAGACCAACAGTTTGCACGAAGGTTAGTATTCAACTCATGGAAGCTATTCTGCAACTAATTGTGAGAAATGCGGACTTCGTTTTATCTGTCTTAATCGCGCACCTCCATTTGTGCTTCAGCAATGTGTTGAAGGCTGCCAATGCAAACCTGGTTGGCTGAGAAGCAAATTGGGACTGTGTATTCCTGAAAAGTGGTGTCGTACGTACAAAAATGCTTTTATATTTTTCTGATTTTTTTCATTGAATACTTTGTTACGCTCAATGTTATTTATATAAGGTGTCGTACTATTATCTATGTATGTAGATAAAAGACTCATCTTAAGCGATACAAATCAATTTAATAATTAAAAGAATGATGAAAATGTACAAAAAACAAACATTAATATTTATTATTTTTATCAAACCAGTTACCAACGATTTTTTAAGAAATAATGCTACTAATATATTCTTTTTCTGTGCCAACCCTTTTTAATTTATCGAGGACAAGCATTTTAGAACGCTAAAAATGATTTATTTGAAGAACTAGGTCATATATTTCAATCCTAAATATTTGAAGCATGGACTGAAAACTGTTATGATATCGGTTCCGTTTCCGAAACATTTATGGAGAACTGAAATGATATTATAACTGTTATGAGAATATTGGTTCTGGCTTATATGGATTATGGTTACGGTTCTGGAGAACCGATATTATTTTCTTCTGTAACTGTTATTTTCCGCATCTAAACTACGTTTCTAGATTTCGATTTCGGATTTCGGTTCTGTCATTCTGTATGACCCGGTATTTATCGGTTCAACTTCATACAGAATAACATAACCGAAAAATAACAGTTACAGAAGAGAAAAACATCGGTTATTCAGAACCATAGCCGTAACCGATATGTCATAACGAATATATGCTTATAACAGTTATAACATTATTTCAGTTTTGCATCACTGTTTTAACCAGAACCGATATATAACAGTTTGAAACAGTTATTTCCAGAACTGTTTCATTCCCTGATTTGAAGACAAGAAAAATATTGGGTTGGGGCGAAGGATCGTAGCGTTTTTAAATTAATACTCAAAGATAAAGTTAGGATATTTATACATAGATGTGTTCAATAACATATTTTTGACTCTCTTCTATTACTGTTTCTCCTTTTTCGGTGACTTTTTATGTTATTCAATAAATCAAGGAATAAATATCTAAATTTTATCTTTGTATTTGGTTTCAAAAACGCTACGAACTTTCGTTCCAACCTGTAGGTACCCGAATTGTGTTACATAAATGATCAAAATGGTTTCAATTTGAATGTTGTCACTACATCGATATTTTCTTTATGTCAGTAAGGGAAATTCATTTATAATAAATTAACAACAACATAAGTCAGTCATTCAATTTCATAGAAATACTTTTCTCAGTGTCTAATAAATCATTTAACGAATTAAGCAGGGAATAACAACCAAACCTGTCCACCGAATGAGAATTGGAACGAGTGCGGAACAGCCTGTCCACCAACTTGCGACAATCCGAGGCCGACAGATTGCACGAAGGTTAGTATTAAACTCATGCTAGCTATTTTACAACTAATTGTGAAAAATGTTGACTTCATTTTATCTGTCTTAATCGCGCGCCTCCACTCGTGCTTCAGCAATGTGTTGAAGGCTGCCAATGCAAACCTGGATTGGTGAGAAACAAATCGGGACAGTGCGTTCCTGAAAACTCTTGTCGTGAGTACACGTTTTTATATTCTTATGCTTTTTATTAATAAATATTTTGTTATGCTAGATCGCATTGTAATTTACACACAATGTTGTTTATACAATTGTGTCGCACTACTATCTTGACATCATATATGTATCTTAAATCCAAGTATCTATATCCAAAACGACCATCTGCATAGTATTTTCTGCATCGTGGAATCTATTTATAAAATTTGAATTTTATTTGCACCTCCCCATATTAGTTTTAAATATATTACTTTGTTTTATAAAATATAAATGGATAACTTGTTTTCCATGACTGCATGACTCATTGCGGTCAGTTTACTTACTTTAGAAGTCTCATCTTAAGCGGTACAAATCAATTTAATAATGAAAAGAATGATGAATATGTACAAAAAACAAATATTACTATTTATTATGTTTATCAAAACAATCACCAACGTTTTTTAATAAATAATGCTACCAATATATTCTTGTTCTGTACCAACCCTTTTTAATTTGTCGAGGACAAGTATTTTAGAACGCTAAAAGTGATTTATTTGTAGAACTAGGTCATATGTGTTAAAATGCTAAATATTTGAAGACAAAGAATATGTTGTTAACATGTTTAAGAGATTGATAATAATATAACAGTTTGAAATACAGCTACTCATTTTTATCGTAAATGCATAAAATACGCTGCCTACACATACATTAGCAACAATATCATTCAACCATAAATTTGGCAGTATTGCTCCACGCAGTTTCTAAAAAATCATTTAACGAATTAAACAGCTAATAACAACCAAACCTGTCCATCGAATGAGGATTGGAACGAATGTGGAACAGCCTGTCCACCAACTTGCGACAATCCGGGGCCGACAATTTGCACGCTGGTTAGTATATACTTCATGGAAAAGTATTTCAAAGAAATAATGGTATCAGTAGAACATATTCTAATCGTGCGCTTGCAATTATGTTTCAGCAATGCGTTCAAGGTTGTCAATGCAAACCTGGCTTGGTGAGAAACAAATCGGGACAATGCATTCCTCCAAACTGGTGCCGTACGTAAATATTTTTATATTTTTATGGGTTTTATCATTGGTTATTATGTTGTTACGCATGATAATATTTGGCGAGAAGAAAAATATTTACGTGTTCGTATTTTGTTGTGTAAATAATAAAATTAGTTTGCGTATTAATATTGTCATCTTGTAGATATTTTTGTCACTTTACTAATAGAAATTAAGTTGTAACTCGTTGCAACAACAAGCAATTTTTTTGTACTTCGTAATTTCCTACAAAAGGAGATTTCCGCTGCAACAGACGTATCGCGCGTCCAGCCAGTGTTCTGATTGAGTGTCCAATTTGTCGCGCATGCGCAGCCAAAACAGTAGCGTATCTACTATGACGCAACAGAGCGCTAGAGCAGGGCTGCCGTCGAACTCGAAAATGCGAGCCGAGTTCGAGTCGAGTCGAACCGAGACTCGACTGGTCGAGCCGAGTCGAGTACTCGCACGAAGCGAGCGGCTCGCATCGATTGCGAGTACTCGATACGGCTCGATCAATCCAATCGAGCTTAGCTGGACTCGCTGGCTCGCACCAAGCCACAGTAGTCTTGTATCGTCGAAACCTCTCCAACATGGAGAAGTTCCGTCTTTCAATTAAAAGAGAAAAATTGTTTTCGGATGTGATGAGGGAAGGGAATACATTAAAATGAAACCAAACTGAATTGAGCCAGAAACGTCTTAGTTAATTTATTGGCTCGTCTGGGGAAAAAGCCTTGCGGCATAAAAAACCCCAGAAATGAAAGTTGATACAGAGGTTGACATGACGATGAAGATATGAACGTTGAACTTACAATATTTGCAAGATATAATTATGTGGCAGACGGAGCTCTGCTGGATCCCATGCGAGTGTGATTGAATTTGTGCTAGGCACAGCTAGCTGGAGGCTGACTCTATGGGATCCGACGAATGTATTTCATGTGTGCTAGGCGCGGCTAGCTAGAGACGAGCTCCTGCGTGTTAAACACGGCTAACTGGAGACTGGCTCCTGCGTGATAAGCACGGCTAACGGGAGACTGTATTTTTGGGTGCGCGTTAGGCACCTGGCGTATCTCTACATACGCTATAATATTGTTCTTAAGATATCGCACGGTACCGCTCGCACTGGACCTCCGCGGTTCACGTCACAAGTTCGTTTTTCTTTTTCCGACGGACTTCGACCCTTCGATTGTGGGGGTCTTAAAATTCTCCTTCTCGGACGAGCCTCTACGACCGTATACCCCGAATGTTCATTTTTAACTGTCCGCTGATTCCCACTCGAACAATACCCTTTTGGGACCAACGGTTTTTTGACCTTCGCTGAAGTATCCCAGGAAAATTCGACGCCGTGTCGACCGATAGTTTACGTTAAGGCGCGTACCGTATCTCTTGGGTCCGACCCGCAATAAACCCATAAACAGACGCGTCCGGTCTGGTCTATGTCACGAGACATAGACCTTTCTCTGTTCTCCATCTTAAACTCTAGAAAGTATGTGCACTTAAGAAAAAATAAACCTCTTCGAGGGGACGAGAATTTATGGTCGCGTCCGAACAAGTCTGGAGACCCCGGTTTCGTGGCCAAAATTCAATTTTTCAACTTTAATGTATTGAAAAAATGTTTTTCCTATAAAGTAACAACCCTTCAATGCTCCTAATCCAAAATATTATTCATTTTAAATAATTCTGTGATGAGATACAGCGTTCTAAAGACAAAGTCAGAAAACTCAATGTAAAATATAACATTTTAGATTTCAATCATCGAATATCAGAAAACAGATTTTTATTATGGTTTTATATATGTTAGTAAGCACATTTCAAATATTTAATCCAGTTTTAAGCATTGTTTAGTCCATACACGAATAGCGTAAAGTTAATATAACTTCAATCTTTGAAAAGAATTACACAAAAACGCTTCAGAGTGTTAAGCATCGGTCTGGGTTTATATAAAAGCTTGAACATTTAAGAAGAGCATGTAAATTTTAACTGCAACCTTCCGAAACCTTAAACTATAAATGGATTTTAACAAATACGGGCCCGTGGTCAATTGACGCGTGGATACGCAGTTCCACTTGAATCTTGCATAGCCGCTTGGAATTACAATGTATGTATGTACATATTTTCTCTGCGTCAGTCAGAGACGCCGAAAACACCTCGTTACTAGATTTCATATAATTCTATGAAGAATTGAATCTCAGCTACTTTGCCGCGGTTTCTAGTCAATAATATGCATTGTGAGAATTCTTAACACGATTTTCAAATATTTCCGATGATCTGACAAAAAAATGTTTCCAACGAAAGTTGATCAGGATTCACATTTCTACAAATTTCCACACAAAAAATTAAAGAAAAATTTGTTTTCTTTATAAAAAAGGAAGATCACCTCAATTTTTTAAATATTAACATATATTTTTTACTTCACGCTGTTCTAACTGGTATCAAGACGAATCCAACGACCTATAATAATATCAAACTAAACCTTGAAATAACGTTTACAATAGATTTGGCCATGTAAAAAAGTTGTAATAAGTGATTTTTTTTGTATTTTTAAGAATGTGTGTGTATTATTAATGTTAATATTGTTATTATTGTTACTATAATCGTCATTATCATTTTTGTTACAGTATCATTATCGTTACCATCATCATTACTATTATTCATCTATAATAGTTCCATCTCTCTGTTATAACAACTGTTAGTATGACCAATTGTCTTAAACATAACATGAGAGAGAGAGAGAGAGAGAAATAAAGAAAAATTCATTGTATGCAATACGTGTCACTTTCCATTAAAAGAAATATTCATCATTTACCTAAATAGTGTACTAACTCGTGACGTAGTATCTAAATAAACATGCAAATAGTACATAAATAGTAAATAGTGAATACATATATATATATATATATATATATATATATATATATATATATAATACGTATATGTATATGTATTATCGTTTGGACTATCAATATATGTACTTTTGTTTGTTTTGTACGAATCGCACGCTCGGTGCGAGCCCAGCTAACTAAGTTCGACTGGATGGATCGAGCCTAGTCGAGTACTCGCAATCGATGCGAGCCGATGACGTCGTGCGAGCCGCTCGCTTCGTGCAAGTACTCGACTCGGCTCGACCAATCGAGTCGAGCTTAGCTCGGCTCGCATTTTGCGAGTACTTGCACAGCCCTGGGCTAGAGCCTGACAAAATGAGGCAGTTATATTGGCGGGAGTGTACCGGTATTATTGGTCTCATGATTTTAGAACAATTCGATTTCAATATTTCGAATGTATATACTAATAAGTTTTTAAAAGTCTACGAGGTGCTCAAGGTACCCCATTTTATCGAAAAGGTTACTTTACTGAGGCTGAAATTGCCGCGCATGCGCGAAAAAAAGGACACTCAATCGGAATACTGCGTCCAGCGAGAAGAGGCGAAACGCTCTTTCTGCGAAGAACATGTGGAACGCACGTTCCACAACAGACGAATAACGACGAGACAAGAGACAAACGGACAGTGTCGACAGGAAAGGCGAGGGAGAGACAATCTTTTTTTTTTAGCGTGAGGGAAATGCTTTTACGCATACCCCGTACCCCCTGGGAGGGATACGGGGTTATGTGGGACTACGTGGCCAGAAGGACACACAATACCCACTAAAAACCTCACGACAACCTGCCCTAAGCTATTCGGGGACGGCGAGGGAGGGACGATCTGGAGAATTCTCGCGTCGGTCGTCACCTTGCTCAATTATTTCTCTGTTCCGTCAGTTTATATTTGTATTAAACTACAGTATTTGTTACGAGTCGGCTCATTAATTGACATCTTCCCGGGTAGATCGATTGTTTAACTCGATCGCAATCATAGTATAAAATAGAGAAAAACTACATTTATTCAGATTATTCGTCATAAGTCTGACACAATATTAGTGCAAGGATTTAATATCAATATCATTCACCCATTAAATTTAATAGAAATACTTTTCACAGTTTCTAATAAATCATTTGACGAATTGAACAGCTAATAACAACCAAACCTGTCCACCAAATGAGAATTGGAACGAGTGCGGAACAGCCTGTCCACCAAGTTGTGACAATCCAAGTCCAATTTGCACGCTGGTTAGTATCCAACTCATATGGCAACTATTCTGCAACTACTTGATAAAATTATTAAAATCAAAATGTATTTTTAAAAAATACCACGTTTTTAACGCGGACTAAAAAGTATAAAATCATTTTTCCTACCCCCATATTGCACTGTAAATAATATGAATTATTGTGTGAATTTTCTCAACGGCAGTTACTCTCTACACTCCTTACTATTATCTTGCGCCTCACGTTTTTTGTTTTAAATCTTACAAGTATTTTCATAATTATTAAAAATTAACAATCACAAATTTTCAGGACTATATGTATGGGGTTAGGAATCTGAATGGAGCTAGGAAAAATTATTTTATACTTTTTAGTTAGTCTTAAAAACGTGATATTTTTGACGAGTTAATTTTCATTTAAATAATTATTCTCTGCTTTTTAGTCTTATCTACGTAAAATTTTTCAATTGATTTTAAACCTTTTTTTGAAAATATGATAGAGACATGTAGTCAATTACAGACGGTATTGCGACATTGCGACCGCGACATATCGAAAACAAATGCAAGCCGTAACGGTATAACGGTTCTTTCTTTTAGTAAACAAACATTAGTGTGATACTTTGTAAACACCACACTCAGTTCGTCGGAATGGGAACGCATAGTGGGGTAGGGAGCGCTGTCGCGCGGAGTGTAGATCGCTTACCGCGATGACGTACTACCGTGTGTCGCTGGCGGGGGGTGAAAGGGAACATTTAAACATTTTTAATGACGCTAAACGCAATTTTTAAAAAAATTATTTTTAATATCGCATTGTCACCCAGTTCTGAGCTGTGTTTAAAGTTTTAAGTCTCTAGATCGTCGGGACGTTAGTTTAAAATCAATTGCAAAATTTGTACCGAACAAACAGACAGACAAGAAAGCGTGCTAATAAAAACGTGGTAAAATATTGGTAATCGCCGAATCAGTTCTAATTGCGCGCTTGCACTTGTGTTCCAGCAATGCATTAGAGGCTGCCAATGCAAACCCGGATTGGTGAGAAACAAATGGGGACAGTGCATTCCTGAAAACTGGTGCTGTACGTAAATGTTTTTATGTTTCTATGGGTTTTGTCATTTGTTATTATTTTGTTGGGCCACGTCTTGATATTTTTGTTACTTTAGTAAGGGAAATTAAATTATAATACAATATATTAGCAATAACATCAGTCAACCATTAAATTTTATACAAACACTTTTTTAAACTTCTAATAAATCATATAACGAATTAAACAGCTAATGGTAACCAAACTTGTTCACCGAATGAAAATTGGACCGAGTGTGGAACAGCCTGTCCACCAACTTGCGACAATCCAAAACCAACAATTTGCACGCTGGTTAGTATTCAACTCATGGGATCTATTTTGCAACTATATTTCATAAAAATATTAGCATTCAGTGAACCTAGTCTAATCGCGTGCTTGTATTTGTGTTTCAGCAATGCGTTCAAGGCTGTCAATGCAAACCTGGTTTGGTGAGAAACAAATGGGGACAGTGCATTCCTGAAAACTGGTGCCGTACGTAAATGTTCTTATATTTTTATGGGTTATATAATTTATTATTATTTTGTTACACAAGATCGAAATCTTATTTTACTCAATATAACTTAGAGAATTTGTTGCTCCACTATCTGGACATCATCTATCTTTAATCAAACGTTACATATCCAAAACCAAATTTTAAAGTAGAAATGTCAAGAGTAATATTTGTAATGCAATCACTTGTTATATGACTTTTTTTCTCATTTGTAACAATTTCGCATGAATTTCCGTCTCTCGAGAAATTTATGTGAATCCATTGCATATTATTTGGAAAATTTACGTCTAACCTTTGCATATTATTTTTCCTATTCGCTGTAAAGTCATAGTTATTTTCGTATGGTAACGAATCTTTTTAATCTTGGATGGGCCCTTGCGCGCAGAATGCCCTGCCGCATGCCTGCGCCCTGCAGAAATTCGAGCCCAGGGCCTGCAGGCCGGGGCCGGTATTCTGTCCATTTCCAGGATTGCAACGGTGCGGGATTCGCGTTCTCATTTTTTGATAATACAAACACGGGGTTTTTTAGTAGTCGGAAACGCTAGATAAATGAACAATATAGTCGGAAATCGCCCTCAAAAGTCTTATTTTTTTCGTATACAAGCCGCAATTAGTATTATTCGGCAGGATATAAAATATTACTTTTGTCAGTAAAAAGGGAGACTGCTACGCATTTGCGTAGTAGAAATTTACTTTAACGACATCTACCATATTAGTGCGACCTGTACTGTATTCTGTATACCGCCATTAACTACATTAGTATGACCGTGCTGCTCTCTCAAAAACAGGTTCGGTCTGCAAGCCTTTCTAAAATCGAGCAGATTCGGCTCGAGCAGATTCGGCTCGAGCAGCTCTAAGTATTGTGTTGCCCCGTACCCTGCAGGCTGGGCTAGGTCGCAGGCCGTGCTGACTGTGCAGACAAGAATTTTCAAAACAACAATTTTTTATTTGGAATACTACCACATGTATTCAAATCTGAAATATTTGGAAAGAAGAAAAAGTTATAGTTATTCGTATTATGTTATGAATTTGGGTCAAATTTAATATGATCAACGTATCCATATTTTCGTTACGTCAATAATATAAATTTATTTGTAATACATTAGTAGACATTAGTAAACATTAGCGGATCTTTATGTAAAATAAACATGTTTTTTAGTTTCTTTTTATTTTCTATGTTAATATGATTAAGAGATTGATAATAATATAACAGTTTGAAATACAGGTACTCATTTTTATCATAAATGCATGAAATCCGCTGTCTACACATACATTTTTTTTTCTTTTTTGTATTTGTGCAATAGGAACCTCAAATAAGAGGTTATTCTGCAATCAGTATTACATACACAGTATTACGAGAAATCTTATTAACTAATGTGTGGTTAAAGTAATAATTACATGACATTAATCGTTACAGTAAATGACATATTAACAGTACGTGACATTATATACATAATCCGCAATTATCCAGAAAGGAACATAAGATCTTACATACACTGTTTGTAGGTCTGTGGAGTAAAACATTACATGACATGGGAAGAGAAAAACCCCGTAATCTTAGGTTATATATAAATTTTAATCTATGAGTATCATAGATAGGACATTGCCATAATATATGATCAATATCCTGTGCCTCATATCCACATGAACAGCCAGGGTTGTTTACCACATTGATTTTCGCTAAAGAGAAGTTAAGACTGTAATGGCCAGATCGAATTCTGTTTATGATCACAATGGTTTTTCGAGATAAATTTTTCCCCCAGTACCAGGGTTTTCTTCTACCGTCATGGAATTGTTCAAAATAATTTTTGCCCTTGTATCGACCTTCATTAATTATGTATTCATTGGTGTTAATGAAAGCACGTAATTTGAAGATTTCCCTCAAATCCGTATGCGGTATTTTGAGAGGGCTGTCTGGAACAGCACTGTTTCTGGCAATATTAGCTAACTCATCAGCTTTTTCATTACCATGAATACCCAGATGGGACGGTACCCAGTAAAGTAAAATTTTATTGGATTCGGGATATTTTATGCTGTGTTCATAAATTTTATTCCTGACATTGAGTATGTAAGGGTTAAGGCTAACATTAAAGGAGGGATATGTAAGGGAAGTTAGACAGCTTAGAGAGTCAGAAAATATAATGAAACATTTGTCTTTGTTATTAATAGCAATGTCTACGGCGTTCACTACACATACATTAGCAACAATATCATTCAAACATTAAATTTGATAGAATTACTTCTCTCAGTTTCTAAGAAATTATTTAACAAATTAACAGCTAATGGTAACCAAACCTGTCCACCGCATGAGGAGTGGAACGAGTGCGGAACAGCCTGTCCACCTACTTGCAAACATCCGAATCCAGAAGTTTGCACGCTGGTAAGTATTCAAAGCCTACAATTTCAGAAACGAGAAAATTGCAAAATCTACTCGTGGGAACTATTTTGCAACTATTTACGAGAACTACTTGCATTCGTTGTATCTGTTCTAATCGTGCGCTTTTATTTGTTTCAGCAATGCGTTAGAGGCTGCCAGTGCAAACCGGGTTTGCTGAGAAACAAATGGGGATTTTGCGTTCCTAAAAGGTGGTGTTGTGCATAAAAGTTTTTATGTTTCTACGGGTTTATCACTGAATGTTTTGATACACAAGGTCAAACTGTAATTTTTACTCAATGTTGTTTTTATTAATGCTCAATAAATATTCCAACGGATTTCATTGCAATCAACGCGCGCGGCAGCGTGCGACCAAGTTCCCCATCTCGCTCCCTCTAAGCTGCCGAGTGGTATATCTCGTAGGACAGTGTGGCAGTCATTAACCTGTGAGCAAAACAGCTGACAGGTTAAAGGCAAAAGAAACCGAAATAATCGATGTAAGCAAACTCGCGACGATACGAGGACACATCGACGTGCGAGCATGTAAACACGCGAAAGGAGACACATCAACCGCCGGTCATTAACCTATCAGCAAAGCAGCTGATGGGTAAGAATAAAGCGTTAAACCACGACAAAAGAAGTTTAAAAGTCGAACATCTAGAATGTTCGACTTAACACTTGTATATAAACGCGAGCGGACGCGCGCTGCGATACTTCTCTTGTATAACGCCAACAGTTAATGTCTCTGTCAAATAAAGAACGATTATAACCGCTGTGATTTTTGAACACGTTTAATTATATCCTCAATTGGTGACCCCGACGTGATCACAGTTTAATTCTTTATTTTCTCGAGTGTGCTACCAATATAGAAAGCAAAATGTCCATACCAGGTGTGCCGGTGCCTGAAGTTCCAGACGCGATTCCGGAGGTGAACCGTGTCGGTATACGTATTCCGTCGTTTTGGCCTGAACAACCGGCCGTGTGGTTCAGCCAAGTCGAGGCTCAATTCGTAATCAACGGTGTTACAGCGGACTCGACGAAATTCTATTATGTGATTGCACAATTAGAGCGTAAATATGCGTTGGAAGTACAAAATATTTTCACTAATCCTCCGGAGATAGACAAATACGGGACGTTGAAAAAGGAGCTAGTTCGTCGCCTCTCAGAGACATAGGGTCAACGGATCGAGAAGCTACTGGAGAAAGAAGATATCGGAGATAGGAAGCCGTCCCAGTTTCTTCGCCATATGCAGAACTTGGCAGGGTCAGCGGTGACCGAAGAGTTCCTGCGCACGTTATGGGCACGAAGACTACCGGTCATGACTCGCGCGATAGTTAATTCGCAAGCTGACCTTCCGCTCAATAAACTGGCAGCAATAGCCGACCAAATTCGAGAGAATACCACGCATACTGAAGTCGCGAGTGCCTCCCACGATACGTCGAATGAGAAGCTGTTAGAACGACTAGAGGCACTGACACTGCAGGTGGCCGAACTAACGCGATCTCGCTCACGAGATCGATCGAGGAGCAACTTCCGAGAACGTTCGAGCTCACCAGGAAGGAAGAACTCGTTCACACGGAGAATGACAAGAACTCCGTCGGTCGGAAAAAGACATTGCTGGTACCACTGGAAATTTGGAGCCGCCTCAACAAAATGCAAGGCACCGTGCAATTTCCAGTCGGGAAACGAGGGGACACGCCACTGAGTGCGGCGATCAGTGACGGTCCACGGTTTAGCCGCCTTTTCGTCGTCGACCAGTGTACAAAAAAAGAGTACCTGGTGGACACTGGTTCGGACCTATGCGTTTATCCACGGGCGCACGTAAAAGGCCGAATCGAGAAGACAGGGTACGAAATGTTCGCGGCAAACGGGTCCATCATCAGCACCTACGGCGTGCTGACGATCAACCTTGATTTGGGCCTCCGTCGCGCTTTCCAGTGGAAATTCGTCGTGGCTGATGTCTCAAGGCCGATCATTGGAGCCGATTTTTTATCCCACTATGGACTGCTAGTGGATTTGAGGAACCGACGATTGCTGGACCAGTTGACATCACTGTCTACTACCGGTAGGAGAGCAGAGGGCAACATTCCGTCCGTGAAAACCATCCTCGGAGACTCCCCTTACCAATTTAGGTGGACGGGTAATCAAGTGTCTACTGCCTCGCGATATAACGGACAACAAAAATAGATTTTATTTGAATAATAACAAATAACAAATAACAAACTAAATAAGAACAAAACAAACGATATATAACAAAAACACAACAATAACGAAAAGCTAGTACACGATGCTACGGCTGTCCTAATCGGGGTACAGAATATCGTGTCTATAAAAACGACTGTAGAGCGAAACGTTCTCTACGAGCGTCAAAAGCTTTCTTTTCTAATCCTCAAAATCGTCTCTGGTGGGAGGCTTGTCGACGTCAGAAAAACCGTTAAAAAGGTGGGGAGGACTTTTCCGTTCCTCAAGAGTACGGAGAAAAGTCCTCTCCCCCGAAACAATATATCTATCGTCGACTCCGCCAAGGACATTGTAACGGTTGAGTCAGGGTTCTGGCAATCGTCACTTTAACGACCGAACCGTCCGCAGTGCATACTCGGAAAAGGATAAAATTTCCGTGTCCAGAAAGTCTATCTTTCCCACGCACTATGTCCGCCACAGCACCCCCTTACCAGTGAGAACGCCAATCAGGACAAAAGAAAAAAATAAACTAGCTATAATACCTATTTACAAAGCGAGAGCTTTTTGCTATATACTTGCTAGCGCGTAGTCATACGCACATACTCCGCTAACTAAACTATCATACGCGATCTAAACCTACCGTAAAAAAAATACAAAAAAAAATAAGGTACATCTAAAAACACTAAAACTACTATACAAGACCTTAAAATACAAGGTTTAATACTACTATATACAACCTAAAAAAAAATTATATATATATACTACTATTCTAATGATACTATATACAGGATCTTAAACATTAGACGTATAACTATTAGCGTAGAAACGCAACATGTACAAGTCAACGTAGACCGGCCTGAAAACGATCGGGGAATCGAACTCTTCTACCTGATCGTCGTAAAACGGGTCTGTCCTCTGTACGTTGTGTTGCAGTCGAGTCAGCCGTACTGTGCGTTGTCGTAGTATTGTCTGTCCACGTGCAAACAATAGTTTGCGGAGGGGTTTCGTCAATGTCATCATTCAAAATGAAAGCCGGTTTCAACCTATCTATTGAGACCCTGACTTCCTTGCCTTTGACATCGATGACAAACGTTTTATCACCCCGTGTAATTACTCTAAATGGCCCATCGTACGGCGGCTGTAGCGGTTTTTTAACCGCGTCATGTCGCAAGAACACGTAAGGAGATGTAGAAAGCTCCTTAAATATAAATGTCTCACGTGTACCGTGACGCGTGGCCGGCGACGGCTTAATACTCCGGAAATGTTGTCTGAGTCGGTCCACAAAATCTGATTGTGAATCTTCTCGATTCGCGACATAAAATTCTCCCGGAAGGCGAATACCCGTACCGAAAACCAATTCCGCCGACGACGTTTTCAAGTCCTCTTTATAGGCTGTGCGAATACCGAGTAGGACAATTGGTAACGTATCAACCCAATTATCCGTCTCGTGGCATTTAATCGCTGCTTTCATTTGCCGGTGTAATCTCTCGACCATCCCATTCGCTTGAGGATGATAGGAGGTCGTGCGGAGATGAGATGCACCGATCATACGCGATATCTCATAAAATAACCGTGACTCGAACTGGCGTCCTTGATCAGTGGTTATTCTCAAAGTAACGCCAAAACGACTAATCCACGTGCTTATGAACGCTTTCGCGACCGTTTCCGCGTCGATCCCCACGATAGGTATAGCTTCCGGCCAGCGCGTGAATCGATCGATACACGTAAGACAATATCTAAATCCTTGCGACATTGGTATTGGCCCTACTATATCTATATGTACATGTTCGAATCTGCCGGAAGGGCTGTCAAAGTTGCCGACGGGGGCTGCGACGTGTCGAGTGACCTTCGATCGCTGGCATGATATGCAATGCCGTGCCCAGTCTCGGCAATCTTTATTTATTGAAGGCCATATAAAACGTTCGGTAATTAATTTTTGTGTTGCCCGAACCCCAGGATGAGAGAGTCCGTGCAACGAATTAAAAACTGCCCGTCGTAATGGCGTCGGAACAAAGGGTCTCACGGTTTCGTTCGTCGAGTCGCAGTATAAACTAACGTTGAAACCGGGGAAAAACGTCTTCTTCAAACAAAGGGCAGAAGAGTTCGATTCCAAAATCCCTCTCAGTTCCGGATCGCTTTCATGTGCCTGTGCCATTGTGGCATGATCGGGAGCTACGGCTATTGTCTCAATACGCGACAAAGCATCGGCCACTGTATTATCTGAACCCTTAACATACCTTATATCCGTCGTAAATTGACTAATGTAGTCTAAATGACGGAACTGTCGAGGCGAACATTTATCAAGCTTTTGCCTGAAAGCAAAAGTTAAGGGTTTATGGTCGGTAAAGACTATAAAATTCCGACCTTCTACCAGATGCCGAAAACGCTTTATTGCCATGTAAATAGCCAGTAGCTCGCGATCATACGCACTGTATTTACATTGTGCGACGGAGAGGGCTTTCGTGAAAAATGCCAAAGGTTGCCAATTTTCACCTATGCGCTGTTGTAACGCTGCTCCGATAGCGTAATCGGACGCATCGACTACCACACTTATCGGCGCGTTAGGCGCGGGATGCGTTAACAAAGTAGCGTTCGCGAGGCTATCCTTAACTTTCACGAAAGCTTCTCCTGCTGTTTCGGTCCATTGGACCGGCGAATTTCCTTTTTTCGACCCTTTCAATAGGTCGTGCAATGGCTTCATGAGGCCAGCCGCGTCGGCAATAAAACGACGGTAAAAATTTACCATCCCCAAAAACCTACGCAAACCCTTAATAGTGTCGGGCCTGGGAAATTCCCTGATCGCATCTACCTTCTCAGGTAAAGGTTTTACTCCCTCGTTATTCACGCTATACCCGAGAAATTCTATTTCGCCCACGCCGAAAACACATTTCGCCGGATTGATAACGACCCCGTGTTGGTTCAGTCGATCGAATAATATCCGCAGATGTTCCCAGTGTTCCGATTCGTCTTCGGACGCGATAAAGAAATCGTCTATGTACGCGTACACGAAATCTAACCCCCGGGTGATTTGGTCTACGAAACGTTGGCACGTCTGCGCAGCGTTTCTAAGACCGAACGGCGTAAATAAAAATTCGTATAAACCGAACGGTGTCGTTATCGCAGTTTTCTCGACGTCCGCGGGCGCAACCGGAATCTGGTTATAGGCGCGGACCAGATCAATCTTAGAAAATACCCGTTTTCCGTGTAAGGATTGCGCGAAATCCTCAATATGAGGCGGCGTATACCTGTCAGGCACGGTTCGAGCGTTCAGCGGACGGTAGTCCCCACACGGTCGTATGTTGCCATCCTTCTTGGGCACAAGGTGTAGCGGTGAGGCCCATGCGCTTTTAGAAGGGCGAATTATTCCCTGCCGCAACATCAGGTCAATCTCCGCCTTAGCCACCTTCAAACGATCCGGGGCGAGCCGCCGCGGTTTACTGAATACAGGAGGTCCCGGGGTCGTCTGGATGTGATGCACCACGCTATGTTTGACCGCCTCCGGTCGAAATACCGTCGGTCGAGTCAAATCCGGAAACTCTGCCAATAGTCTATGGTACACCGTATCACCGCCTATTGTTTTTACCGTCGGGAGGCCTTTGCTTGCCGCACAACCACTCACGAACAACTTCGTCGTTGCATCAACTAAACGTTTGTTGCGCGCATCCACAAGTAGGTTGTAATGCGACAACAGGTCCATCCCGATTATCGGTCCATCCACGTCGGCCACAATAAAATTCCACAGGAAACTACGTCGCAACGCTAAATCCAACTGCACGGTCTTTGTGCCATACGTGGCGATGCGCGTTCCGTTTGCCGCGAAAAGTTCTGTATCGTCCTTCGGCAACCGGCCGGTGATACGCGATCGCGGGAACACGCACACATCTGCCCCCGTGTCCACAAGAAACTGTACTTTTGTACGCTTGTCCGTCACGAAAATGCGGCCAGGATAAGGACCGTCGAGAACTGCCGCATTTACATTCGACGGTTTTCCTCGTTTCCCTGCTTCCACGTGCAGAAATCCTTACATTTCGCAGCCTTTTCACCCCACACACGATGATACAAACACACGCGATCCCCCGCTGGCGATCGTCCTCTGGGGAACTCCTGGTCGTCACTGCGATTCGAACTGCGGGACGACGCCCGCGAATTAGGTCGCGACATCCGACGGCGTCCACGGGACTCGCGCAAAACCGCGTTTAATTGCAAGCGCATTTGCCGCAATTCTTTACGCAACGCGTCATTTTCGGACGAACCACTTGCATGTCCGCCGCTGACTTCTGCAATCTTCCCCCGACTGCCTGGGATTTCGTGGATTTTGTCAGCTATCTCGGCTAACTGGATCCCTTCCTTAATAACCGTGGCAGCCAATATTTGCTGTGTCTTCACCGGAAGACGATTCCGCCAAATCTCCACTAAAAATTCCTCGTTGACCGCAGGTCCGGCAAGCCGCCGCAAATGACGCAAAAATTGCGTGGGCGTACGGTCGCCGATCTCCTCCGTCTCCAACAATTTGCGAATCCGCGTCGTGTCCGAGTCCGAGAGACGTCTCACCAGCTGCGTCTTGAGGGTCTCGTATCGGTTCTCCTCAGGTGGATTAAGTACGATTTCCTCTACCTCTTCGAGGCTGCGGTTGTCGAGTCGAGCCACCACCAAATCGTATTTCGCCTGGTCACCCGTTATTTTTCCGACGGCGAACTGCGATTCCACGTGCTTGAACCAAAGCGCGGGTTTCTGCGGCCAAAATGGTGGCACCTTCAAGGTGGCGGTGGCGATGTTCGTTCCGTCCATCTCGTTTTCCTCTTTCGAATTCATTGTCACACGCGCGCGTACCGACACTTATAAACCGTCGCCTACTTTACCAACGATCACGTCGGGGTCACCAGTTTTAGGTGGACGGGTAATCAAGTGTCTACTGCCTCGCGATATAACGGACAACAAAAATAGATTTTATTTGAATAATAACAAATAACAAACTAAATAAGAACAAAACAAACGATATATAACAAAAACACAACAATAACGAAAAGCTAGTACACGATGCTACGGCTGTCCTAATCAGGGTACAGAATATCGTGTCTATAAAAACGACTGTAGAGCGAAACGTTTTCTACGAGCGTCAAAAGCTTTCTTTTCTAATCCTCAAAATCGTCTCTGGTGGGAGGCTTGTCGACGTCAGAAAAACCGTTAAAAAGGTGGGGAGGACTTTTCCGTTCCTCAAGAGTACGGAGAAAAGTCCTCTCCCCCGAAACAATATATCTATCGTCGACTCCGCCAAGGACATTGTAACGGTTGAGTCAGGGTTCTGGCAGTCGTCACTTTAACGACCGAACCCTCGACCCAACCGTCCGCAATGCATACTCGGAAAAGGATAAAATTTCCGCGTCTAGAAAGTCTATCTTTCCCACGCACTATGTCCGCCACACCAACGACTGCTGACAGAATTTCCCGACATCGTGCGCTTAACGGCAAACCCACGTAAGATTAAACATGATGTCGTACATTATATTAATACTACTCCCGGGCAGCCTACCTTTTGTAAACCGCGTAGACTTTCGCCTAACTTATTCAAAATCGCGAAAACGGAATTCGAGAGTTTATTAAGTCAGGGCCACATACGACCTTCAAAGAGTCAGTGGGCGTCAGCCTTACATATGGTTGCAAAGAAGGACAACGGATGGAGGCCCTGCGGAGACTACCGCGCTCTCAATGCCCGTACAATCCCTGATCGTTATCCTCTACCGCACATTGAAGATTTTTCACGAACCTTGAGTGGAAAGACGATCTTCACGACAATCGATCTGGTTCGCGCGTACTATTAGATTCCGGTATATCCGAACGACGTCGCCAAAACCGCGGTCGTAACACCTTTCGGTCTGTTCGAATATACTTCAATGCCGTTCGGGTTGAGAAACGCTGCCCAAACGTTTCAACGTTTCATAGACAACGTGCTCCGGGGATTAGATTTTTGTTACGCCTATTTGGACGATATTTTAGTCGCGTCTAGAGACGAAAAAGAGCACAGAGAACATGTAAGGCAACTTTTCGAACGCTTAGAGGAATACGGGATAATAATGAACCCGACAAAATGCGTATTCGCTGCGCCCGATGTGAGGTTCCTTGGATACATCGTGAATGCACAAGGCACGAAACCGCTCCCCGATAAGGTAAACGCGATAAGAGAGTTCCCTACACCTACAACGGTTAAACAGTAACGCCGATTTTTAGGAATGGTTAATTTTTATAGACGTTTCATCGCGGACGCCGCGAAAATCCAGAGCCCTCTCAACGCGCTTCTAAAAGGGCGGATAGTAAAGACAGACGCACCCATCCAATGGTCAAGCGAAGCAAAAAACGCATTCAATGCATTAAAGAACGCGT
Source organism: Lasioglossum villosulum (assembly GCA_963971365.1). Lineage (NCBI taxonomy): Eukaryota > Metazoa > Arthropoda > Insecta > Hymenoptera > Halictidae > Lasioglossum > Lasioglossum villosulum. The sequence goes on from OZ020500.1 coordinate 20,819,501, forward strand.
TAGCTGACGCAGCACTATTAGCACATCCTCATAAAGACTCGCGGCTCGCGATTATGGTAGATGCGTCAGATTCCGCGTTAGGCGCTACCTTGCAACAGCGACAAGGAAATTTTTAGCAACCCCTAGGATTCTTCACGAAATCTCTGTCACCCACGCAACGAAAATACAGCGCATATGATCGCGAATTACTAGCGGTATACGCAGCCATTAAAAATTTTCGCCACGCACTCGAAGGGCAAACCTTCACGGTGTATACCGATCATAAACCGATCATATATGCATTCAAGGCAAAAGCCAGAGAAGTGCACACCCAGACAATTTCGATATCTCGATTTTATAGGTCAGTTTACATCCGACATCAGACATATTAGCGGCAAGGACAACGAGGTGGCGGACGCATTATCCAGAGTAGAGACGGTCACATCGTCTATAGATTTCGCAGAACTGGCGATTTCGCAAGAGACAGACCGCGAACTAAAAAAGTTACTCACAGCGTCCGACACTTCGATACAATTAAAACGCATTAATCTAACGTCCAACAAGGACACGAATGTTTACTGCGATATTACTACGGGAACCGCGAGACCATTCGTAACGAAACCTTTTCGAAGACAAGCATTCGCCTCTCTGCACGATTTGGCACATGGAGGAATCAAAGCAACGGTCAAGTTAATAAAACAACGATTCGTTTGGCCATCAATCGAAAAGGATTGTCGCGAATGGGCTCGCAGCTGCTTACAATGTCAACGCGCAAAAGTAAGCAGACATGTAACAAGTCCCGTCGGCAACTTTATTCCGCCGTCTACTAAATTCGAGCACGTCCACATCGATCTAGTACGACCACTACCGTGCTCGGAAGATAAAAGATATTGCCTGACGTGCGTAGATCGTTTCACGCGCTGGCCGGAAGCGTTTCCGTTAGAAAATATTGAAGCAGAAATGGTGGCTAGAGCGTTCGTAGCGGGGTGGGTAGCATGGTTCGGAACACCCCTACGCGTAACAACCGATCAGGGACGACAATTCGAATCACAACTTTTCAAAAACCTAAACGCGCTGCTAGGTGTAAAACATTTAAGGACTACCGCGTATCATCCAGCGGCGAACGGGTTAGTGGAACGATTCCACAGGCAACTGAAAGCGGCGATTAAATGTCATAATGATGAACGGTGGACGGATGCGCTACCGATTGTGCTATTAGGCATCCGTACCGCTCATAGGGTAGATTTAGCGGCATCTGCGGCCGAATTAGTCTACGGTGAAAATGCACGACTACCTGCAGAATTTCTGGTACCTCCATCGGAAAATAACACAGGACCTTCGGAATTTGTAAACCAACTTCGCGAGCACTTTCATAACGTCCGGCCCACAGAGGCAAGTCGACATGGAAAAAAGAAAATTTTCGTATTCAAAGAGCTGCCGAGGGCCACGCACGTATTCCTACGCACGGATAGTGTGAAAAGTTCGTTACAACTTCCATATGAAGGACCATTCCCCGTTATTTCCCGATCAGATAAAACTTACACCTTAAATATAAGAGGTAAAGAAACGACCGTGTCCATAGACAGATTGAAACCTGCGTATATATTCAAAGAAGACATCATACCAGAAACAATCGAGGAAGACACGTTATCACACAAAACGCGAGAAAACGCGCATAGTAAGACGGCAATATATGAGCGACAACACATACAGACGCGCTCAGGCAGACACGTGCGATTCCCAGACCGCCTACAACTCCGTCGCTGATAATAGATCCAAACCTTGTAAATAGCTATAGAATAAGATTGTAAATAGTTTAGATTTAAGTTAGTGCATAGAAAGGAACTATTATCATCGAGGAATTATATGTGTCGTTTACACTGGAAAGGGGGTGATGTGGCGGTCATTAACCTGTGAGCAAAACAGCTGACAGGTTAAAGGCAAAAGAAACCGAAACTAGCTGGTTATTGTTGCTCGCTCGCTTCGCGAGCTCGCGGGTAGGGTTGTTGTTGCTCGTTCGCTTCGCGAGCTCGCGGGTAGGACTGCTCTTACGAAAGGGTTAGTGGTACGCATTGCTAGTGGGGCATACAGCTCTTAATGATTTTTTATTTATTTTGTGTGTGACTCTCCACGAGCCACACATAGAACTTCCCGATTCGTTAGTTGTAAGCGGTAACATTAGCATTAGTTGCATAATTTAAAAAAATGAAATATATGTAATTACGTTTGTTTATTCGGTGGAAAATTTCCATCCTCTCGTATAAATTGCATTCTTGAATGAACTCCTGTCGAAAAAAACTAAAAAAACTAAAAAATCTAAAAAAGTACTTGACCAATATGGACCAAAATCTAATCAGCTCTAAGTTACGACGGGGCACATCGATTGCATAATTCATCATTCTGATCGCATTGTTACTTTTTCAGAAAACGTTAACGAAAAATTTGATAACATAAAAACGGCCATACGCGCGCGCGCGCGCGCACACACACACACACACACACACACATACTAACAATTTGATAAAAATAGTCTAAAATGACTTCAATAACCATGAAACGTGAAGATCTGCTAAAAAATCGATTTTCGATTTCTGGGGTAATTACAGTAACTTCCCTATGAATCGGGAAGTTAATAATCGATGTAAGCAAACTCGCGACGATACGAGGACACATCGACGTGCGAGCATGTAAACACGCGAAAGGAGACACATCACCCGCCGGTCACTAACCTATCAGCAAAACAGCTGATGGGCAAGAATAAAGCCTTAAACCAAGACAAAAGAAATTTAAAAGTCGAACATCTAGAATGTTCGACTTAGCACTTGTATATAAACGCGAGCGGACGCGCGCTGCGATACTTCTCTTGTATAACGCCAACAGTTAATGTCTCTGTCAAATAAAGAACGATTATAACCGCTGTGATTTTTGAACACGTTTAATTATATCCTCAACAGTTAAGCGCTTTTTAGCCATATTGGCACCGCCACTGCCGCTCTCCCCGTTAACCAAATCCAACCAAAATTTGTATATGAGCTAGATATAATATCAACTAACTCTCACGTAAAAAGCAACTTTCTACCTAGCCTAGAAACTGAGATGTAAATATAAGACAATTGACTGAGGATTTTCAATAATTAACCAGAATTTGTTTCTCTGTAAACCAAAGTTTTCCGTTATTTATTTATGTACATTCAACTATTATTTACACTATATACACGCTCACCTGTAAACCAAAGAAACGACAATTAAAGTTAATTAATTTATCCTTTTTCTATCTCCACTATTAACTTCTTCGCTAACCCTTAGTATTAACTTCCTTCTATCTGTCCTGTCTAGATTTTTCCCACGTGTTCTATCCTAAATCCCTATTTGTCGATTTTTCAGATTCCCTCTTTATCTACTGTACTGAGACGCGGTGTATTCAACTAAAGAAAGTACACTTTCTTTACATAAATACGCCAAAAATGCATAATTCTTGGAATATATGATGATCATGTTAATTCTAACCCACTTTCAGACAAGGTAGAAACTTGAAAATTTGGAATCAGATGTCATTTAAATCCAAACCAACAGGAAAAATCGAAAAACCCGAAAAAAATTTTATTTTCTTTTGAAAAAATCAAAAAACTACATACGTCATGTGGTTGAGCATTCCTCGTATGCCTTTGGTACGGTCTTTTGACAATTTTTGTTGTTACTTCAAACATTCCTTACAGCTGTGACGTCCGTCACTCCATTCACTCCTCATTTTGTGACACACGTGTTCACACGCACACAAATATTGGTTCTTAGACGACGCGTCATCACGCAGGAAATTCATTCTGCTCCAATGAATTTGAAAACAATAGGAGGCTTGCTCACTCAAGTAGGTAACATATGCCGGTTCTAACTCACAGTTATCATTATAGGCAGATTCCTACTTTACCGGCTTTTTACCTTATAGTGCGAGCATATTTTGCGTGGGGCGGGGTGAGGAGGGAATTAGCTTATAACAAAACCATATTTTGCGGGGGCGGGATGAGGGGGGCATTACCTTATAACGCGACCGTATTTTGCGGGGGGTTGGGGGGATTTTTTAGTTTTCCTGGTATTGAATTCAAGACCAGTTCCTGGTATTGCGTAAGCCTGGTATGTTTATAATAATATAAATATCCTTCCGACGTCGGGAATCGCGATATCATTCTCACTCAGCTTATCATTTTTTAAATAAACATCCTTTGACCCCAATCTCTGTTCTCACTGACCATATTTTGCGGGGGGAGGGGGGATTTTTTAGTTTTTCTGGAATTGCATTGAAGACCAATACCCTGGTATTGCGTAAGCCTGGTATGTTTATAATATACGGCGAGAGTGGTGATCGCATCTCTGTTCTCGCTCAGTCTTTCCTTATCATTTTTTAAATAAACATCCTTTGGCTCTGGTATTGCTCTCCTTATCATTTCTCTCCTCGTCTTATTCGTAATAGCAACATCTCTTTGACGGCGGAGTCGCGATATCTGTCCACATCTGTTTTGTCTTTTCGTTTCTTTTGCGGCTAATTGCAGTTGGTGGGAGGGGAGGGTGGAAGGTATCAATGAATAAATAGGGCGCGGTGGACCGCGAATGATGTCATACGGTTCACGAACGTTCCATCGTTTACCGCGTTAAAGTTATTCGAATTCACAATTATAAATGGACGCTCCAACGTTGAAAAATTTAGCTTGGGCTCACGTTATAAATTCATACTTGAGCGATCATTTTTCCATCGAGCGGAAATCGTTGGTGGAACGTTTAATGTGAAACGACGCGACGAGTCGCGTTTGTTTTGCTTTCCGAAAAGATTTAGTCAAGTCGTCGCGCAATGGCCTGCGATCGATTCCCCATCCGCAATATTGGACATCATTGAAACGGGTGAACGTCGCATCGTTGGTTGGGAAGCGTAATTATATTTTGAGAACTTTCTGGTATCGAGTTGTCCAAGTCTTGAGACATTTGGACACATCGGTTTCGCACGATTAGCGCGGTCCAAAGTGCCCACCCACCATCGTCCGGGGACAGTTCTGTTTACCCTCAAGCGTCCCTATTTAAGGCGTCACGTGCGCCCAGGTCATGCCGTAAATCCTTCCAATCTTAAGTATCGCCTCGACATCGGCCCGTGATTTTGTTGAAAATACGTTGACGCTACATGCATCTCATGATTAGCGCCGATAAAAATGTATAAATTCGTGAGCGGAGATTTCAAGGAGCGCGAGATTTCGTTCCATTTTTTTCGGAGGGATACATGCATCTCACGAGCAGCGTTGATTGAAACGTATACATTCGTGAGCGGAGATTTCGGTACATTTTTCCGGAGGGGATGGACGCATTTAAGAATGGGGTGAAATCGACGCTGCACTCAATTTCAAAAATGTTCGTCGACGCAACAGTATCAACACATTACGCGGTAGATGAAAATCTACCGTTGAGTGAAGTGATGGAGTCAATTGTAAGTATAAAGAAATATTAACAAATTTCTATATTACAATTTTATTTTTCCACAGGCATTCACAATTCGATGGAGGAGCCATTCGCCTTCATACGTACGTGGCCGTACGCGATGCGGCGATACCACATCGCCGTAGAAGAGTGGGATGAGGAGTATGCGGCGGCGATTAAGACGCTGTTTACAGATACTGTGAGTTTAGTTAAAACTAATTTTATATATTTATTAATTAATTAAACACAATACTTAATAACATTTTTTTTATTTGTTTGCAGGCTCAACAATGAAGACATATAATATATATATATATATATATATATATATATATATATATATATATATATATATATATATACATCATCATTAGATATTAAATTTTATAATTTTTTAATAAAAATCTTATATTCATTACATTAGTTTTTTAATCAACCCTGGTCTGAAGAATCTCGTTTCTTTGAAGAACAACATCACACTGATCTTCTCGTCGAAATAAGTCGAGCTGTGCAGCTGGTCTTTTTTCCTGCACATCTTTCCCGCGACGATTTCAAACTATTGACTAGAAAAGGCGTTTTTCCGTACAAGTATCTAACATCGTACGACAAATTAAACGACACGTGTTTGCCGCCGCGCGAGGCATTTTACAATCGGTTGTACGCAAAGACGCCTTTTCTAGTCAATAGTTTGAAATCGTCGCGGGAAAGATGTGCAGGAAAAAAGACGAGCTGCACAGCAGGACTTACTTGGACGAGAAGATCAGGGGGGTGTTGTTCTTCAAGGAAACGAGATTCTTCATACCCGGGTTGATCATCCAAACGGAATCGAAGTATCTACATGGTACTGAGTCAGGGTGGAAAGTTTAGTCATGCTGAAGTAGGCGGTTAAGAGGGTACCGTACCCATGGATATGACTAGCATATTACTAGAATATTACTAGAAAAACAAGTGAAAACCGTGTTTACGGGAAACCATTTTTTGTTTTTATACAAACATGTTACGAGCTGTGTGAGGGCTTGTTCTAAAGAGGAAGGTTCATCATAGCCCGCTCTGCTCATGATTTAACAAGATTATGTTTATATTTAATAATATGAGCGTCCAAAGTAGAGCAAACAAGTCGAGACAACCACCCTCAGGTTCCCATGTATTTTTCTAATACAAAACGGTTCTTCTGACTTAAATCAATAGCAAAGCGGGCTATGAGGAACCTTCCTCTTTACAATAAGCCCTCACACAGCTCATAACATGCTAATATGAGGACAAAAAATGTTTTCCCGCAAACACTATTTTGTTGATGAAAGTAGTGTTTGCGGGAAAACATTTTTTTCCTCATATTAACATATTTTTTAACTTCCCGATTCATAGGGAAGTTACTGTAATTACCCCGAAAATCGAAAATCGATTTTTTAGAAGATCTTCACGTTTCATGGTTATTGAAGTCATTTTAGACTATTTTTATCAAATTGTTAGTGTGTGTGTGTGTGTGTGTGTGTGTGTGTGTGTGCGCGCGCGCGCGTATGGCCGTTTGTATGTTATAAAATTTTACGTTAACGTTTTCTGAAAAAGTAACAATGCGATCAGAATGATGAATGATGCAATCGATGTGCCCCGTCGTAACTTAGAGCTGATTAAATTTTGGTCCATATTGGTCAAGTAGTTTTTTAGATTTTTTAGTTTTTTTCGAAAGAATTTCATTCAACAATGCAATTTATACGAGAGGATGGAAATTTTCCACCGAATAAACGAACGTAATTATATATATTTCATTTTTATTTAAAAAAAATTTTTTTTTAATTTAACCCTTTGAACTCGAGCAGCGCCGATACGGCGCCCGGCCGATGTGAAGTGGCAAGGATGCATCTTGGCTATTGTTTTACTAAGTATCACACCAAAACTAATTATAGAGTGTAATATTTATCAAAATTTGTTGTTTTCGACATATAAATTAATAAACTGGTGAAATTTTTTTTTTTAATTTTTTAAAAATGAAGTGTTTTTGAAGTACCTGTAAAATGTTCACCTAATTTGGCCGAAATCGTATCGACTTGCTGGTTTCATTTTTATTTTTTTTTAATTATGCAACTAATGCTAATGTTACCGCTTACAACTAACGAATCGGGAAGTTCTTTGTGTGGCTCGTGGAGCGTCACACACAAAATAAAAAAAAACCTTTAATAGCTGTATGCCCCACTAGCAATGCGTACCACTAACCCTCTCGCAAGAGCAGTCCTACCCGCGAGCTCGCGAAGCGAGCGAGCAACAATAACCAGCTAGTTAATTATGCAATTAATGCTAATGTTACCGCTTACAATAATCAAAAAATATCCCAAGAAATGATAATAATGTACTGCAACTAACGAATCGGGAAGTTCTTTGTGTGGCTCGTGGAGAGTCACACACAAAATTTAAAAAAAACCATTAATAGCTGTATGCCCCACTAGCAATGCGTACCATTAACCCTCTCGTAAGAGCAGTCCTACCCGCGAACTCGCGAAGCGGGCGAGCAACAACAACCCCACCCGCGAGCTCGCGAAGCGAGCGAGCAACAATATTTAAATTTTGTATTTTATTTTATTGCAAATTACATTTTTTTCCACAATTACTATAGAATAAAAGAATACAATTAAAGAAAGAGAAAAACTTAATTAACATAACTGTGGGATTAATTAAATTCGAGGTTAGGAAACAAATAATTTTAATAAAACTTGGAGAAAACAAATACACGCGTGAAATAAATAAGTATAGCTTCGACTCGCCACTATTCGTACCGCTCGCCTCGACGTGCAAAACAACTCTAAACTCCCCCATCGGTCATTTCCAGTCGGCCCTTCCATCCCCTCTAGCTTTCCCAAAAGGACCCAAACGCTTTCTCTTTTATGGCCCTTGCAGGCCTCGCGCTCGGTCTCTGAAAATCGCGCGCTCTCGGTACAATCGTAAATCCTAAAACATAAGTTTAGCCTCGGCGAAGGTTGTGACGAATTTACGATGCTACATAACTCTTACATATAAAGTGTAGTCGGTAAAATATGAGTAGAAAATACAATTAAAGTATATTCGTTTTAGGTATCCATGAATTATGTGACGCATCCATCCCCAACCATTTTACATATACGTCATATCCTTTCCTGCGTAATATTTTTTCAACTAAGTATATGTCAGGATATTTTGTCGCGCGTATCTCGTGTTCGTAAAATCCTCCGGCATTAGGTTTGTCCTTCGCGTCGGCCAAGAGGTATGTGACAGGATTCGTTCGTTTCACCGCGATAATCTGGAATATTTCGGTTGTCCAGTTCGGCGTGTATACTTTGTCAAATAGGGTTTTGAACTTGCTAACGTGCACGCGATCATTGAGCTTAAATTTGGCGGGGCCAGCAATCTTCACCTTGCGGTACACGGTGGACAGTAGGTGGCCGGCATTTTTACGGTTCATGTCAACGGGTCGCATACGAATGGTACGATATTTTCGATTATTGTAGTTCTCGGTCAACGTGGGGAGCTCATCGATAAAATGATATTTTCCGCTCAACGAGAAAAATTTCCACATAATGTTCTTCAGCATGCGATTGAAACGTTCCACTACGGACGCTTTCATAGTGCTAAACGTGGAATAGAGAGGTTGATGTTGCGACTCTTCAGATAGTCTTGAAACGTTTCATTGTAGAATTCTTTCCCCATGTCGGTCTTCAAGTTGTTCGGGGCTCTATCATCCTTCTCCAACGCCGACGCGAAAGCATTGTATACGTCGCTCGCATTTTTTCTCTTCAAAGGAACCGCGTATGCGTATTTGCTAAATACATCAATTATCGTGAGAATATATCGATACCTATGATTGTTTCGCGCGTATTTTTGAACGTTGACTATATCGGCTTGCCAAAGAGCAGCGAATCCTCGCACGACCACGCGTCTACGCGGACAGAAACGTCTCGCCTGAGCACGCAGCTCTTCCACAACGTTTTCTTTACTCATCGCCGTTCTTGTCGTAGTCTTATCCGATTATTCGCTTTTCAATCGCGTCTCACTCTCTCTCTCTCTCTCCAATAATTGAAGCGATGACTGATTTGGCTATCCAACTCGTTGAAAGCGACGCCTCTTGCTGTCGTTCCTCGACAAACCGTATCTGCGCATATAATTTATCGAGGTTCCCATATATACTTTTCTTAAAATCTTCAAATTTCTCCGTTATATTTTTCTCCACTCTTTTTTCCCCAGCGCTTCTCTCTCTCTCTCTCTCTCTCTCTCTCTCTCTCAAGGTTGATGATTTTTTATAGTGATGACACGATGAATGCTACTTAAACATGGCGACACAGTATGGGTACAGGTACAGGTACAGGTACAGCTACAGCTACAGTGGCTGTTGTACGGTACGCAGTATGGCTGTTGTACAGTATGCAGTATGGCTGTTGTACATCTATCCATGGATTTCTCAATATCGGTCGACGCGTTTCTTTTACACGATTAATTTTTTATTACTTCTGTTACGGATTAGAAGGGGGTAAAACAATTCACTTCACTTAGAAATAAACTTTATTTCCCCAACTAGGGTTCGTTCAAATCGTAACAGAAACTATGTACAAAGCGATATGTAACTTGGCCAAAACACCAGCTTGTTTTGAGTCTTCTTCTTCTTCTTCTTCAGTTATCAACAACTCGTTTCGTTTGCACAACCATTTTACCTGCTCTTCGATGCACAGTATTCGTTGAAATATCTCATCCAGTTTTATCCTTAGACTTTGAAATTTCAAGTTCCAGCTTTCACCGTTGTCGTCGTCATCTCCTCCCGAGGATATCGTTTGATTCGTTTCGCAACAATTAAGACGAATACGCATTTTTACGAACCGTAACAATTTCATCGATCGACATTTCATTCGTCACTGACTCGACGAACGCGCGCGCGCTTTAATTTATAATTATGCCGGCTTCGCGAAGTTCTTCGATTATCGACATTATTTCATTGTCATGGTTGGTATGGCCGGCGTACTTCGAAGCGGTTAACAATTTCAGACGATTGACGAGTTCGTTCGGATGGTCCCAATGCACGTAATCGATTGGATGGTCGGTCACACGCATAAAAGTGGGAAGATTAATCCCTCGTCCACCTCGCGACGAAAACAACGGCCCTATAATTTTATTATACTTGCAACCTCTGTTTTCCTTTAGCTGATTCCCGCGTCGATGCGCATTCGTAAGAGTGAGAATTTTTTTGTACGCGTTCTTATCGTCCTCGGTGTGCAGCCGCTCATCAGGTAGTTTATTGAATATCAATTCGTAAAGACCGCGAGTCCCCGCATACAGTACCCCGTCATCGATGACGTCATCGTTGCTGTCCACGTCGAACGTGGAATTTCCCAACATCAGCTTATCGTCTTGGAGATATACTCCGTACACGTTGTCAAATTTTATCGATGGTTCGGTGAAAAAATGTTTAATACTCGCGCACCAACGGCCCTAAATTCTCGGATAGATGTTGATTTTCCTCTCGATGAGTTTCAGGATTTTCAAAAATATCACGCATCGAAAATTCCAAAGCTGCAGGTCTCGATGACTCGAAGATATCCTGTTGCGGTACCGTCGTCGTCGTCGTCGTCGTCACCGTCCCAGGCTCGATCTCAAGCATCCTTTTTTTCGTAGAGGATGGCTGTGTTCCTCTAATATCTGGGTATCTTCATTTTCTTCGTGGGGTGGGGGATGACGGAGGCGTTTCCTTGATATCCGAGAACGCGTTGTCGTTCGAGTCAACAGTAGCCGTATTGTGAAGTAGCTGTTTCAACGGTTCGACGTTCGGTCGGAAATTCACTTGCAAATTCTCCTCGGTCGCCATTTTCCCAAATTTCAACGCCAAATACTTTTTCCGTATGGTATCGCTGGTCTTCGCTATTTCGTTCGCGATCGAAGCTCGCAGCTTCTCCTTCTTTTCCTTTTGGGACGACATCTGTGATTGGAAGCGCAAGAGAGAGAGATTTGCAACCGCGATACAGCACCGACAACCCTCACCGAACAACTGTACCCGTTACAGTACGACAAACTCATTAAATCCACGTCTGTAACGACCGTGATTCGCAGGGCTGTCTTTATCGATTACGAGAAATCCATACTTCTTTCGCCAACAATTCGCGCATAACGCGCTAAACGTCTCGAACGACATATCGGTATTTACATGATCCTGATGAATGTGACGCAAGTTCATGGTATCCTGTTTGAACAGAATCAACATATTGGCATTGTCGCGAATTAAATGTTTAGGTATTCTCGCGTACGACTGACCCAGGTAGAAGCAATCGACGTGCGAATGTCTACCCATCGCGAAATACTCTCTCATGATATCCTGCTCGTCGCACGCCACGTCGTCGAAGATGAATATCGAATCGGGTCGTGCATCTGCGGGGGGAATTACGTCGGCGTTGTCCGCGAACGCGAAGTAGCCTACATCCTCCCCCACGGATGAGAACAGTTTGTTCAAGTATTGATATTTTGGCTGGTTCAACGATTTCGAGTACACGTAAACGTTTGCGAATCGTAGTCCGTTCACGCTTTCCAACATGCTAATCATAACGTTCGTTTTACCGCATCCTGACGGGCCGCTTATGACGCATCGTACGGTGCGTGGTAACAGTGATCCATGTTTTCGCATCGTCTCGTCGCAATCGTCGAACGCGCGACACATTGGAACGCGAATATCCAAAGATTGTCTTACGAAACGCATGATCTGATTGATTCGATGAGCAGGGTAGGTGGGCAGTATTTATACGAGAGCTCGAACGCTGTCGATATCAGTCATCCCCCACCCCTCCGAGAGAGAAAATAGAATCCGCGTTTTCTTCAAAAAGAGAGAGAGAGCGGAAAAAAGAATAGCTTATGCGCGCGAATCATCGTTCGCGACAACGTTTCGGCCCGCATACGGGTAAGGGGTTATTAAACAGAGCTATAAACGCGTTACCGTTCGAATTGCATATACCCGGCTATCAATTCTGCGGCCCCGGTACGAAACTGTCCAAGCGATTAGCTCGTGGGGATCGGGGAATCAATCCGTTGGATGCGGCCTGTCGCGAGCACGATATAGCGTATTCGCGGTGCAAGGATCTTGGAAATCGTCACGCGGCCGATCGCGTTTTGGCGGATCGAGCGCTGCATCGACTAACGTCTGGAGACGCGGCGTTGGGAGAGAAGGTGTCCGCGGCTGCAGTGTTGGCAGCCATGAACGCTAAAACGAAATTGGGCATGGGTTTGATAAAGAAAAAAGGTGAAAAGAGAAAAAAGAAAACGGTAAAACGAATTCTCCCGATCGCCAAACGCGGTGGTTTTCTGCCGTTGTTGTTGCCTGCTTTGTCGGCCATAGGAGCATTGACGGGTGGTGCCGCGGGAGTAGTCAAAGTTATAAACGATGCAAAAGCTGCGAAGAAACAATTGCAAGAAGCGGAGCGACACAATCGAGTCATGGAGGGTCGCGGGTTACGTCTCGCACCGTATAAGCATGGGAAAGGTTTGAAAGGGGGGGAGATGAAGAAGAAAAAAAAAACAACGAAGAAAGACAACACGACGACAGATGTCGAATTGATTGGCATCTGTAAAGGATTACCATACTTTCGCGGAGTTTTCATGCGTGACGATTTGCCACTGCGCGCGTGGGTAAACGAGCGAGGTATAGTCAATCTAGATGATAGTCGTGGGCCGGGGACGCACTGGGTCGCCTATATAAAACACGGCTCGCGTGTCAAATATTTTGACAGTTTTGGAAATCTTCGACCGCCGATCGAGTTGATTCGCTATTTCGGTGCGAACGCGACCATCTTGTATAACCACGAACGTTTTCAAAACTACGACGAAAGCGTGTGTGGACAATTGTGTGCGAAGTTTCTCCGAGAAACCACGTTATAAATTCTCTCTCTCTCTCTGTACTCTGTACGATGCATTCGAAAAATTCATTTACGTTCACGTTGTCGGGAAGAAGCAGCGTACTGTCGTCCAAGCACTTTCCACCCATAGATCTGAGCAATGGCGAATACGAGCTGGGGTTGCTCGATTTGCAAACTTATTACACGATACCGAACATCAGCGCCAACATCGGAAACAATCGATTCTATTTCGGCGAAAAAGACGAGGAGATCGTCATACCCGACGGTTCGTACGAATTGGAGGCGATAAACGCGTACCTGAGACGCGAAATATGCGCGCGATATCCTCCAAAAAATGTTGACGAGTCGTCCATCACCTCCGATATCGAATATCCTCTGATCTTACGAGCGAACACCAACACCATGAAAAGTGAAATTATAAGCAAGTATCGAATAAACTTTGCAAAGCCTTGTAACGTGGGATCGATCCTCGGATTTTCCATGAATCGCGTTTTACCGCCGAACGCGTGGCATACGTCGAACGCACCTGTGAACATCATCAGCGTGAATATCGTACGAGTGGAATGCAACGTAACCACCGGATCGTACGACAACGGTAAACTCGTTCACACGATACACGAATTCGCGCCTCAGGTACCACCAGGGTATAAATTGTCGGAAACGCCCGCGCAAGTCATTTACCTTCCGATCGTTGCACGAGCAATTGACGATTTAACGATCCGCATAGTTGATCAATCCGGACGTTTGATCGATTTTCGAGGTGAAGAAATCACGGTGCGACTGCATGCGCGTCGAAGCAATGCTAATTCATAACAATACGGCATTCTATACGTTGAACAATAACAACAACAACAACACCAGCAGCAAAAGCAACAGCAACAACAGCAACAGCACCACATTGATTCGCAAGAAAGTAACCGCTGAGAAAAACGTAAAGTCATCGATTCGTAAGAAATTAACCGCTGAAAACGTCAAGTATCTACGATCTTTGGGATTTATTGTTAAAAAGTGAAAGAAAAACAAATCATGTCCGACGATATTTTGAACATCTCCGAAGTGCCGATCTTCGACAATCGCATAACGAAGATTGAACTGCACACGTACAATCCGTATGCCAACACGACGTTCGAAAACAGCGATGAGATAAGGATACCCATTCAACAACAAGACCTGTACACGCTCCCGTGTAAAAGCTTCCTATACGTTGAGGGAAAACTTAGTTTACCGGGGCAACTTCAATTAGCCGCTGGAGCAGTAGGAGAATCACGCATCGATACGGCAACTCTCGAGAGCAATGCCGTTGCGTTTATGTTCGAGGAAATACGCTACGAATTGAACGGAGTGGAAATCGATCGGTCCAGAAATCCCGGTGCGACGACGACTCTCAAGAATTACGCGAGTCTGTCCAGAACGAGAAGCGATACATTGTCCAACGCCGGCTGGCTGTATAGCGATGATCGGCGGAGACTGACTGCAACGAACACGGCTGCGATACATTTCAACTTTTGCGTGCCTATGAGCGTTTTATTAGGCTTCTGCGAAGACTACAAACGCGTTGTGATAAATGCTCGACACGAATTAATTTTGATTCGCTCGCGTACCGACGTGAACGCGTTGTACAGTCCTTCCGAGAACGCGAAACCTATTCTGGATCTGTACAAAATTCAATGGCGAATGCCACACGTTGCATTGGACGAAATACACAAGCTGTCCATGTTACATATTTTAGACAACGATAAACCGATCGGCATGAGTTTTCGATCGTGGGATCTGTACGAATATCCTCTACTACAGACGACTACCAAGCATACATGGGCGATAAAAACGTCTCAGCAAATGGAAAAACCGCGATACGTGATATTCGCTTTGCAAACCAATCGAAAGAATGACTTGACGAAAACGGCTACGCGATTCGATCATTGGGCATTGACAAATATTCGACTTTACTTGAACTCAGAAACCTATCCGTACGATGATTTAAATATCGATTTCGAGAAGGGTAAATACGCGTTTCTCTACGACATGTATGCAAAATTCCAAGAATCATACTATGGAAACGGCGAAGCGCTACTCAACGTCACGGATTTCCTGCGATACGGCTCGTTCATCGTTTTCCATTGTTCTCGATAAAATGACGCGCTAAAAAATGTTATGGTCGACGTGCGAATCGAATTTGAATATCGAAACGACATCCCCTCATCGACAACAGCCTACTGCTTAATAATACACGACCGCATCCTGGAGTACAGTCCATTGACGAATATTTTTCGAAAAATTACTTAAACCGCTTATACCGATAAAAAATATATATACTCTATCATTTCTCTACTTTAATTGTATTTCTATACTATAGGAATTGTAAGAAAGGAATTTGCAATAAAAATAAAATGCAAAAGGGATATTTTCGAATAATTTTTATTTTTAAAATACCTTCTGGAAGTTTGGAAATTATAAGAATTGTACAAAAGGAATTTGTAATAAAATATTCTAAAATAATAAACACACACACACACACACACACACACACACACACGCACACGCACACGCGCACGCGCACGCGCACGCGCACGCGCACACACACGCGCACACACACGCGCACACACACGCGCACACACACGCGCGCACACGCACACACACACACACACACACACGGTGTCCCGCGGACACTCCCGAGTGACTGCAGAGTTCTGATTTATGGCACGATCCCTTCCGCGGAGACGCGGATCCCTGTTTTCTATCGTGGAGGAAAGGCAAGGGTCACACTGCTGCACTCTCACCTTCTGCAAAACACGTGTTTTTTTAAGAATATTCTCGTGTCCTCAGTTTTGCTTCGTGGTGGGGATATTTGGAGGTGGTCAGAGCTTTTTTAGAAAACTGCAGTCAGTCAGTCAGTCCACGACAGAGCGCTATGTATACTTCGCAAGATAATTTCATGATTATCGCAGTTTATGCAATATGCGGCTTTAATGCCGCTGCTGCTGTGCGTGAGATGCCGCGATACCGACCACGCATGGAACCACCGACGAGTGATTACATATTAGACCTGGCGAACCGATTGTACTCGACGGGGTGTTTTGAACGCCAAGGCTGGGACGCTGGAAGACCGAGGAGGACGAGGTCCACGCGTAATGTGGACCGTGTAATGGACATGGTCGTAGAAGATGGCACCGTGAGCGTGAGGGACATCAGTCGCCAAACATCGTAAGTCAAAGTACACCGCTATGTACTTTATATTAAAACTAAAAGAAATGTTATTTCGCAATAAATATTTATGCATTTACTTGTATTTTTTGTTCTACATAGTATCAGCCGATCGTCTGTCCATCGGATTCTGCGAGGCGCGCAGATGCACCCGTACAAATTTGTGCGGGTGCAACAATTGCTGCCTGGAGACTCCACCCGGCGGCTTCAGTATTGCAGGTGGCTGCTGGACGAAGTGTCGCGGAATCCGACGTTCCTCACATGCATATTGTGGACCGACGAATCACTCTTCACAAGAGAAGGGTGCTTCAACGGCCACAATTCGCATTGTGGAGCGTCGAGAATCCGAGGGCGGTTCGGGAACGCGCAACACAGACCCGCTGGTCGGTCAATTTATGGGCCGGTATTTGTGGCGAGTATGTCATCGGGCCGTACATGCTACCCGATAGACTGGACGGCCCGACGTTTCACGCCTTTTTGAAACATGCTCTGCCTGATCTCATGAACGATGTTCCTTATGCTATCAGGCAGAACACGTATTTTCAAATGGACGGTGCGCCAGCGCACTACGCCGCAAATGTCCGCGCCCATATGAGTGAAACCTTTCAGGACAGGTGGATCGGCCGTGCTGGTCCTGTTGCATGGCCCCCACGGTCACCTGATCTAAATCCGTTGGATTTCTTCCTATGGGGTTACGTGAAGGTAATTTAAATTTTCATTTGTATCTTTAGTTATTTTTTACTCGTTATCGTGTACGTGTTTACTTACGTGTTGTTTTTCTTTCATAAATATGATTTCACAGGATGAAGTGTACAAGCGACCGATTGACAATGTTGAAGACATGGTGGCATTAGTTCACGGTGCCATCGCAAATATTACGCCGGCCACCCTCCGCGGTGTTATGCAAGAGACTGTCCGGCGAGCGGAGCTCTGCATTCAAGAAAACGGCGGCCATTTTGAGCACATGGGATAGTAAAAACAATTGGCCCTTTTCAGGGCCACCAAAAAATAACGCAGGGACAATTCCTTTCTTTTCAATCGGCCTTTTTCAAGACCACCGAAAAATAACGCAGGAAGTGTTAGCAGAAACAACCTGCTACGTGCTGGAGTGACAGGTGCGTTGACCTGGACGCACTTGCCGTGCAGCCCTTCTTTTGCAGCCCTTGGATTTCACTGCGATCGCGTACCTGACAGCTACCACCAGCGGTGCAATTACCGGCCCGACCACGAGGATAATTTATGGACAACGAGCGGATGTGACATCGTATACGTGCCAAATAATTGTGAATTTAGTGCATCTACTATCGTCGTGAAGTTTTCCCAGTGCGAAAATTCGGGATGTTCTTCTTTCCGAAAGTTTACGCGTTCGCTAG
Organism: Lasioglossum villosulum; assembly: GCA_963971365.1. Classification (NCBI taxonomy): domain Eukaryota; kingdom Metazoa; phylum Arthropoda; class Insecta; order Hymenoptera; family Halictidae; genus Lasioglossum; species Lasioglossum villosulum. The sequence goes on from OZ020500.1 coordinate 20,837,358, forward strand.
TGATCATGTTATCTAATTCGTGTGATTTGTGCTGCAATACAAGTGATATTATAATTGTTATTAGTGCATCTGTGTAAAATAAACATGTGATTTATTTATCGACTTGAAAGTGAAAGTGAAATGCCCGGATCGTTGACTGCACATCCCTAGGGCTGTCTATTCACCTGCTTATTTACCACCAGCTGTGCAGTTCGTTGACCTGCTCGTACGTCCCTTGGCTTTCAATACTGCCGTATACCTGAAGACATCTGTGCAGTTCGTCAGCGACTGACCCATTGACACACATTTCGAAGCAGCAAATGGATTTACGACTGAATAAGTGAGTTTTTAAAACTATTAGTTTCAGCTTCTTTTCTCGTTCGGGTAATGGTTGCCGTAAGTCGGGTAAAAATAATGCGGATCTTCGCCGATTTCAATGACCTTGAAATAATGTTATAAAACTCGACGTTTTAAATATCTTTATCCTTTGAAATGGTTCATGGTCGGCTTTAGATTCGGAGATATTAGCAAGTCGTGCCCGCTATCGTGAAAACCCACAATCAATTGAAAAGCAAAGTTTCTCGCGATTATCTCGTAAACTAAAGCCGACAGCCAGATACTTTAAAGAGAAATGTTGTACAGAATAATGATGTTAACAACATATCCAAACCTCGTTGAAATCGGAGCGAATTTACATAATCGAGAAACTCTCTTGTTCGTTGCGATGTCACGGCGTACCACCAACGCTCGGCTGCCGGCGCGGCGCGGCACGGCGGCCCAGGGCGCGCTCTGATTGGTCCGTGTTTTTCGTTAATAACTCCTAAACAAAGCCGCGGACGCCATTTTTGTAAAGTAAAATGTCGCTTCAAATGTCCCAAAGAACCTCCCATTTTCGGGTGTCGGAGGAATTTTGGGACACCCTGTATACAGGGTGTCCCAAAACTACCCTAGGAGCCGAAAATGGGAGGTTCCTTGGGTCATTTGGAGCGACAGTTTCCTTTACGAAAATGTTGTCTGCGGCTTTGTTTAGGAGTTATTAACGAAAAACACGTACCAATCAGAGCGCAGCTATAGCGAACGGAGTCCGACTCTGCGACAGGTCCCGCGAGGTGTGGTGTCGCCATTGGTCGACTCAGAATCAATCCGCTGTAGCCACGCTCTGATTGATCCGTGTTCTTTGTTAATAACTCCTAAACAAAACCACGGACAACATTTTTGTAAAGGAAAATGTCGCTTCAAATGACCCAAGAATCCTCCCATTTTCGGCTCCTAGGGTAGTTTTGGGACACCCTGTATATATACCGGGTGATTCACGAGAAACAGGCCACCTCAATAGATCTGTTAGGACTAGAGATGGAAGAAAATGTTAGAGAGAAAAGTTGTACTGTTAAAGGGGGCAAATATGGTGGTATAAAAAAATGTGCCGATTGTAGTCGTTTTCAAGGTCTTTTAAAGGTCATTTACGATTTTTAAATAGCGCCATATATTTTTCACTTCACAGTGTTGTAGGTGATGTCAAGACGAGTTCAATGATGTGGTACACTATGACCTTCAAATGACCTTGGACTCGTTAATAGATATAAGTTTGACTACTCTGTTTGATCAACGGAAATTTAATTTGTTCAGACATTCGGTCTCATAACACGTATCCCGTTAACGGAAGGTGATCTCTAGGTGTATACAAACAAGATTATCAACAAACTAGAGGTATGTATGCCTCTAGTTTATGCCATAATTTAAGAAATATGCATTACTGGAGTAATGAGAATCCACGATGGTTACGACAAGTGGACAAACAACGACCCTGGACTGTCAACGTTTGGTGCAGAATTTTGAATAATAAAATAATTGGACCCTATTTTATTTCCGGCACATTAAACGCAACAAGATACCTTACTTTTTGAGAAGAAACATTGCCAATATTGTTAGAAGATATTCCTTTAGAAATTCGTCAAGTAATGTGGTACCAACACGATGGCTGTCCCGCTCATTCTTCGCGTACCGTAAGAGTATTTCTAAACAATAAATTTACAAATCGCTGGATAGGACGTAATGGACACATACTATGGCCAACTCGTTCACCCGATCTTACCCCTTTGGATTTCTTTTTGTGGGGAACACTCAAAGATGATGTATATCGGGATCAACCGACTACACCAGAGAACATGCAAGAAAGAATAATTAGATCTTGTAGATCAATTTCAACAGAAACAATTGGAAGTACAATTGATTGCCTTGTGAAACGTTTAAATGTTTGTGTTACTGCTCAAGGTCATAATTTCGAACATTTAGTTTAGTTCAAATAAAATTATTACACATTTTGAAGTTATCATTGCTTTATCACAAATTTTCTAGTTCGAGGTCATTTGAAGGTCATAGTGTACCACATCATTGAACTCGTCTTGACATCAGCTACAACACTGTGAAGTGAAAAATATGTGGCGCTATTTAAAAATCGTAAATGACCTTTAAAAGACCTTGAAAACGACTACAATCGGCACATTTTTTTATACCACCATATTTGCCCCCTTTAACAGTACAACTTTTCTCTCTAACATTTTCTTCCATCTCTAGTCCTAACAGATCTATTGAGGTGGCCTGTTTCTCGTGAATCACCCGATATATATATATATATAACGCTAATAATATTATCCCCTCTCGCAATAGAATGAGATATGAGGGTGGGGGTATACAGTGTAAATTCTTCGTCACAAACGTTAACAATTGCAGTCGCTATACCAAGTTATATCGCTCACGCATACCTTCACGCGTACCGCCATCCGCGTACAAACGCTGCTCTCTCTTCGTCCATGTTGAAGCTCTGTTAATAACATAAAAAACTAGCTGGTTATTGTTGCTCGCTCGCTTCGCGAGCTCGCGGGTAGGACTGCTCTTGCGAAAGGGTTAGTGGTACGCATTGCTAGTGGGGCATACAGCTCTGAATGGTTTTTTTATTTATTTTGTGTGTGACTCTCCACGAGCCACACAAAGAACTTCCCGATTCGTTAGTTGTAAGCAGTGACATTATCATTAGTTGCATAATTAAAATAAAAATTTTTTAACTAAAAAAAAATTTTTTTTAAATAAAAATGAAATATATATAATTACGTTTGTTTATTCGGTGGAAAATTTCCATCCTCTCGTATAAATTGCATTCTTGAATGAACTTCTTTCGAAAAAAACTAAAAAATCTACAAAACTACTTGACCAATATGGACCAAAATCTAATCAGCTCTAAGTTACGACGGGGCACATCGAGACTTTTTTTAGAGTAGTTAAAGAGTTTAAGATTTTAATAGGAGATATAACGCAGTTTTGAACCTACCTGCATTCACCGGCTTTGGTTCGGGTAATTGAGGGTACTTTTAAATGAAAATGGCTTTAAATAAGGATGTGGAACGAAGAAATCGACGTTGGGTATTTTATAATGATTTTAAAGATTGATTTTAGATATAACAATTGAACAAAGTATATTTTATAAATGTAACAAATTCAGAATACATAGAATTGTTATTAAATATTACAAATGTTAGTATTTACCGATTGATGATAATTGCTTGCTCTCAAATTGTCTTTGTCGGTAACGCAAATGATGATGATGTGTAGCAACTGTAGCTACCTTCAGTCAACTCTCATCAATATGAACTTTCTCACTATTGTGAAGTTGCTTTTTGAATTATTTTGTTTTAAAACAAATGTTTGAAAAAGTGTTTAAAAATGTTTAATCGATAAACTGAATTCATTGGAGAAGGGTCATAGTGTTAAGATTTAAAATTGTTACTTTTAAATAATTTATTTTCAATGTTATAAGTTATAAATCAAATTAAATAGTTAATTTCAGTCTAATAACTTTATTTGAGGATCCAATTCAATATTCCCTAGTTATCCTCTAAATTGGTGACCCCGACGTGACCACCACCATTAATATAGATAGATTAAAACCTGCTTGTTTTAGATTCTCGTTCGTTTCCGAAAACGGGACGATACCGAGACTCTAAGGTAAAGATAATTGAATTGAAGGAATCGACTGACGGATCGACGAGACGGTTACGAAAGGATTCGGAATGCTGATCAAGACGTAAACGAATGTCGTGTTGTCAAATATCGAACTGAGCGATCAGCTGGGCGCCTCGATCCACCGCGTCCGCTCCCCCCGTCGCGCCCGCGAGGCTCGAGCTGCTCGATCCACCCGAGGAGCTCGCGGGGAACGAGGGAAGTTGCGGGGACGACGGCGCGCCGAACCGATCGCCAGATCATAGTCAGTTTATTATATCTCGTCATGTACAGAGTATAAAAAATAAATAACGTCATGAGTAAAAGTTCTAAGAATCTTTAACACTGCTTTTATAGAAAATTTTGTAGAAGTTCAAGAATGTTTTAACCTTGATGATGAAATTTTCTTTGATAATTTAAAAATTAATTTCAAGGAAAAATGTAAATCTAAACATAGAGTTAGATTCGAAAGTTGAAATAATTTGTAAATCAAGTTAACTTTTTCAACTTTTAGGGGGGGAGTAAATGCAGCAACTGTAGCTACCTTCAGTCAACTCTCATCAATATGAACTTTCTCACTATTGTGAAGTTGCTTTTTGAATTATTTTGTTTTAAAACAAATGTTTGAAAAAGTGTTTAAAAATGTTTAATCGATAAACTGAATTCATTGGAGAAGGGTCATAGTGTTAAGATTTAAAATTGTTACTTTTAAATAATTTATTTTCAATGTTATACGTTATAAATAAAATTAAATAGTTAATTTCAGTCTAATAAATTTATTTGAGGATCCAATTCAATAATCCCTAGTTATCCTCTAAAGATGATGATGTGGTGATGACGACGATGATGTCGAGGCTGATGTTATTGTTGAAGTTGAGGATGATGATGTCAATATAAAAATCCACCGGGTATACACGCTATTTCTAGATCAAACTTTAACTTTTACACTTCAATTTTGAATTTTATAAAACACTAACTAACTGAGCTTTAACTGAATTTAATTTACTGTACTGAATTTTTTTATTTAACCGAATCTGAACTGTGGATGAACGAGAAGTACTTCAGAGATTTTGATTGTCGACTGACTGCTCCTGATGAGGAGGCTCCCTTTATAGATTTGTTAATCCATTGTTCTTCGCTTAATCTTCTTTGTGGTGGATGCATGCTCATCAATTTCTTTGTAATCATTTTCTTCTTAATCCATCGTCTATCTCTTGACCGGACGTATGATATTCCATTCACTTGCACCGGTCTATTATCACGTATCGCTCGCATATTATGTTTCGAATTATTTCATTTGTTTAAAACATATTTCACTATGAATTAGTTCGGTGAAGCTTTTAATTAAAAAAAAGAAATTTAGTTTTGAAATAGATCACATGAGTTAACAATCCTATGTAGTTCGCTACAAAATACATCTTATAACTCTTCTTAATTCGATCGCTCGCAGTACGGTATAAAATACGATAATTCAATGTTCAATATAATATTTGGTATAATAATTGGTTACAATTCTCGCGCAATATTAATAAAACAAGAAAAGGAATTCAGAAAGTATATGTTATATATATACAGGGTGTCCCAAAATAAGTGTAACTCCCGGAAATGGGAGGTTCCTTGGATCATTTGAAACAACATTTTCCTTTACAAAAATGGCTTCCGCGGCTTTGTTTAGGAGTTATTAACGAAAAACACGGACCAATCAGAGCGCGGCTACAGCGGAGTGATTCTGGTTCGGCCAATAGCGACACCGCGTTGAGCGGGATCTGTCGCCGAGTCGGACTCCGCTCGCTATAGCCGGGCTCTGATTGGTCCGTGTTTTTCGATAATAACTCCTAAACAAAGCCGCGGACGCCATTTTTGTAAAGGAAAATGTCGCTTCAAATGACCCAAGGAACCTCCCATTTCCGGGAGTTACACTTATTTTGGGACACCCTGTATATGATTGAATTTATTAATTCCTATTGTAACAGACCTGCAACGAGCAGTGCTGTTACGAAGTACACGCGCCGCGAACCTCACCGACCGATACCGAAAAAGGCCGAACGGGCCACGGAGCGCGCCGATTTAAAAGAGCAACCGACACTCCGTCCCCTTAACCTTCCGCACCGAAAACAGAACAGTTACCGAAAAACCCAAATACAGAAAAACTACCCTCAACACCTTACCGCACCACCGCCCCTCACCTCCAAATAAACCATATAAAAGCCCCATCAAAATCTACAGAAATTACTCTAGTCCGATCACTGGGAAGTGATAAGACCACCTGCAGCTCGCCTACTGGGACAGTACTAGTTGTTAGGATCCTTTCGTCGGGACGACGACACCTCGAGTATCATCTACGGGACCTAGGTATACTCTTTACAAATTCTTACTCCGCTCTACCGTACCTTCCGCTGTGAGGCGAAACCCTCCCATCGCTGTGAGGCGATACATTCTCAAGTCCGCTCCGCACTACCGTACCCTTCGCTGTGAGGCGAAAACTCCCATCGCTGTGAGGCGATACATTCTCAAGTCCGCTCCGCACTACCGTACCCTTCGCTGTGAGGCGAAAACTCCCATCGCTGTGAGGCGATATCTTCTCAATTCCGCTCCGCATCACCGTACCTTTCGCTGTGAGGCGAAACCCTCCCATCGCTGTGAGGCGATACATTCTCGATTCCGCTCCGCACCACCGTACCTTTCGCTGTGAGGCGAAACCCTCCCATCGCTGTGAGGCGATACACTCTAGCTCCCGCTCCACACTACCGTACCTTTCGCTGTGAGGCGATACACTCCAGATCTCCGCTCCATGCCACCGTACCTTTCGCTGCGAGGCGATACACTCTAAGCCCCACTCCGCGACACCGTACCTTTCGCCGCGAGGCGAAACACTCCCGTCGCCGTGAGGCGATACACGCTAGATCCCGCTCCGCACCACCGTACTCACCGCCGCAGGGCGATATCTTCCCTAACAAGACCCCGATTGAACCCTTTCGCCGGGACCGCGAACACTCCGTCCTCCCCCTAGAGAACACCGAAACCGGGACCGCGCACCTCCGCACCGCGAATACCGCCCCGAGGTCTCCCCCGCCGCGATACGCAGCGAGACACATTTTACACGACTCGCCGTCTTATTATTCACCCAACGCACCTCGTCAATCACCGTCCCGACCGCTTCCTCACCAAGAACCCCGGCTCGGCGAGCTATCACGAGGAAGCGCTTACCGGGAAACTAGAACCGTTACATGGCGCCCGAACAGGGACCTGGTGCGTTCAAAACAAAACTCCGAATAATAAGACACAATAGAGGTTAACAAGCCATCGCTCACTCGCGCGGACCGGCAACAACACGTGTCACACAACAAACCATCGCGGACGCGAGCAAACCGAACAACGCGCGCCATCTCTGAACGCGCCACCATACTACGCGCCAGCACGCGCGCCTAGTCAAAGAAAATAAATGAGGAAGAACACTCTCCGCCCAACAAAACAACGAATCATCGCCGAATTACGCCGATTACGACTACCGACCACCGGAACCGCCGACGAATTACTCCAACGCTGGATCAACCTCAACGACACTCAAAACCCCGACGTAGCCAACATGACAGAACCGAAAACGCCCACGTACCTGTCTACCGCAACGCACCTGCCCGGCACCTCCACCAGCAACGAAACAACAGCCGACCCACTCAAAAGGATCGACCGTATCAGGAAATGGGGCTGCATCAGTGACGGGAAAGATCCCTTCTCGTTCATCGAACGAATAGCGGAACTACAGGCAGTATACCAATTAGCGGACAAAGAGCTACTCCAAGGAATACCCGAACTACTCCGAGGCGAAGCGCAGCTATGGTACCGAAACACGAGAAGCCAAATAACCACATTCGACGGGTTCACCGAAAAATTTATAAATTTTTTTTCGGCCAACCGCTCCAAGGCACAACGGGACCGAGAAGCGCGCGACCGGACGCAACGGCCCGGGGAGCCGTTTCACTTATTTCTCAACGCGATACTCACCCTCATGCGACGAGCCACCATACCTGAGGAGGACCAACTGGAAATAATCTATGAGAACATGGCCCCGGAATATACGATGTTCATCGACATAGACGATATCACCGATACCGACAGCCTCCTGAAGAAGGTACAGCGAATCGAAAGGGCCCAAGAAAAAAAAAACCGAACGACGCGAACGAGAACCACGATCGCCGCCGCCACCGAACAGACCACCGAAGACACCGACAACCCAAGCATCGCCGCCATACCACAGGTCGAAACAACCGGAACACGACCCACGAGATCGACCAATCGCAATACCGCGCCTTACAACCCGGAAACACATTGCTGGCGCTGCAAACAACGCGGACACACGCGTTTCGAGTGCCGCAACGAAAGGAGGAAATTTTGTTCCAGATGTGGACGCGACGGAACCCTAACCCGCGACTGCCACCCACCCCAAAATTCGGGAAACGGACCACAGGGGCCCCGGCAAAACAACTGGAGGTCCCAACAATAAAAACGCCAAGCCACAATCCCATACGGTACAACCCCAGACCAATGCTCGCCATCGAGATACTGGGACACCGGGTCGACGCATTACTAGACACGGGAGCACAAACATCGTGCATCAACGCAGAAGTACTAGAGTGGGCCCTCGAGAAAGGCATCCACCCCGAAACGCCGTACACCAGCATCAGCCTAGCCGACGGGTCAACGACACAATCCGCAGGCAACATCCGGATTCCGTTCCGCACCCGGGAGTACGAGTGGAAGCAAGAATTCACAATCCTGCCAAACATGGGACCACTAGTACTACTCGGCATCCAGACAATCGCTGCCCTAGAAATCGAGCTAAAACCACCGCTAGACATAGTCTCCTGGCCCGCCACCTGTCTCACCGAACCATGCCTGCAAATAGGCCTCCGAAAACCCCAGGAAACCGATCAAGCACGGCTCCAAAAATTCCTAGAAGGAGAATTGCATCAATTCGAGAAGGCCACCGGACGGACCACCCTCACACAACACAAAATCAAATTGAAGGACGTGACGCCCATCAAACAAAGATACCGCCTCCGCAACCCCGCCATGCAAGCCGTAGTAGACCAGGAAGTGGAAAACATGCTTCAAGAAGGGGTAATTGAACCCTCCAACAGCCCTTGGAGTTCACCGGTAGTAATAATAAAGAAAAAGGATGGAAAATACCGTTTCTGCGTCGACTTCCGGAAACTGAACGAACGAACCGAGAAGGACGCATACCCGTTGCCACATATACAGGCCACCCTCGACAAATTACGGGGGGCAAAATTCTTGACAACACTAGACCTCAAGAACGGCTACTGGCAAATACCGCTCGAAGAAGCTAGCAGACCACTCACAGCATTTACCGTACCTGGGAAAGGACTATTCCACTTCACGGTCATGCCTTTCGGACTGCACTCCGCCCCCGCCACCTTCCAACGGTTACTAGACCAGATCATCAGCGCGGAACTCGAACCATACGCGTTTGCTTACTTAGACGACATTATCATCGTAAGCAAAACGTTCGAGGAACACATACAACATCTCCGAGAAGTATTCCGCCGCTTACGAACCGCTGGCCTCCGACTTAACCCCGAAAAATGTAGATTCTGCGTAGACAGTCTCCGATACCTCGGACATATCGTCGACCAGGAAGGAATCCGAACCGACCCAGACAAAACTAAAGCTATCGCCCAACTCCAGGCACCGAAAACAATCCGGGAGGTACGTCGCTTCCACGGAATGGCCTCCTGGTATCGACGATTCATACCAAACTTCGCGGAAATCATGGAACCACTGACGAAACTAACACGGAAAAACGCCAAGTGGACGTGGACGGAAACAGAAGAAAAAGCCTTCCAAACCATGAAGACCAGCCTGATTACCGCACCAGTACTCACCTGTCCGAACTTTAACGAGCCGTTCACATTACAAACCGACGCCAGCGATTACGGCCTAGGAATCGTCCTCACACAGGGACCCGAGAACGACGAAAAAGTAATAGCCTACGCCAGCCACACACTCACACCGACCGAAAGAAACTACAGTGCGACGGAAAAGGAATGCCTAGCAGTTATATGGGGCATCCGGAAAATGAAAGCATACCTAGAAGGGTATCATTTCACGGTCATCACAGACCACCAAGCGCTACGCTGGCTCCAGCAAATAGATAATCCAACCGGCCGACTCGCCAGATGGGCACTGGAACTGCAGCAATATAGTTTTGACATTAAATACCGACCCGGAAAACAAAACTACGTAGCAGACGCACTATCCAGAATAAAGCCGACACCAGAAGTACACACCGTAGAAAAAAAACAAACAGATACATGGTACAACAAGAAGACGGAAGCAGTAAAACAAAATCCAGCAGCCTGGCCAGAATACAGGATACAGAACGGCCAACTCCAACGAAGGATCTTAACGCAGCTCGACTTCAACGAACCAGAACCAGACACCGAGTGGAAAAAATGCGTCCCCACCAGCCAACGAGAGGAAATACCCCACCAATACCACGACGACCCAACCGCAGGACACCTCGGAATCGCGAAAACAATCGTACGCATCGCTCACAAATATTACTGGCCGGGAATGTTCCGACAGGTCTCCCAATACGTCCGAAACTGCCAGAGCTGCCAGAAATATAAAACACCCCCGCACCAGCCGTCCGGCCTGCTACATGCCAACCCCGGAGATCAACCATGGCACACCGTCTCCGTCGACCTGATCGGCCCTCTATCCCGCTCAAGACAAGGCCATATTTGGTTACTTGTCATCCTGGACCGTTTCACCAAGTGGGTCGAACTCATCCCGCTAAGGAAAGCCACGAGCATTGACGTCACCAACGCGATACGAAAAGAAGTGATCCTGCGACACGGAGCACCCCAAATAATCATCTCCGACAATGGACGACAATTTATCGGGGCACCATTCACAAGCTTGCTACAAACGGCAGGCATCAGCCACCGCCGAACACCGCCATATTCACCCCACTGCAACCCAGTGGAAAGGACGAACAAAGTCGTTAAAACAATTATAGCCCAACACGCCGACAATCACCACAACCGCTGGGACGAAAAAACCGAAGAAGCCAGATTCGCCATTAACACAGCATGGCACGAAGCAACAGGATACACCCCCGCATATCTCAACACCGGAAGAGAATTGCGCACCCCTGGACAACCACCACCAGAAGGAGGCAACCCCCTTACACCGGGTCAAAGATGGAGGAACCTCCGGGACGCACAAGAACTTGCAAAGCTGCACCTAGCTCAAGCCTTCGGACGACAAGAGCATTATTACAATTTACGACGACGCGAATGGAAGCCAAGAATAGGGGAGCGCGTATGGAAAAAGGAACATACGCTATCAAACAAAGAAGCAGGCATCGCGGCCAAACTAGCACCAAAATATAACGGGCCATACACCGTCCAAAAAATAATATCACCAGTAATCGTAGACCTCCGCGACGAGAAAAAACGGTGGATTCGGCACATCCACGTCCAAGACCTGAAACCCGCGAACGATCCCGACGTAGAGCAAGGAAACCCCCTGGGAGAACGCGAAAACGGAAAACCAGACCCCGGCGAAGACCTAGACCCAGCACCACCTCCCCATCCCGCACCCCGCCCCCGAGGCCGCCCCAAGAAAATAATTCAGGTAAATTATATTCAGACCAAGAAAAAAAAATGGAAGACAGCTATGAGCAGATGCTGAGGCTACTGGAGGCAGAAATGGAATACCCGCCCACGCCACCAATAACCACCCCCGAACACCACCAGAGACCCTCAACACCGACAACACCGGAGCACCTCCGAACGCCCCCGGAACCACGTGCGACCACGCCCCCCACAATGGAGGAAATCGCACGTCGAAAACCTACACGACCAGGACGCACCCCAACCCCCCGACCAAGAGGGGTACCAAAGGCCAGCACCAAACGCCCCACCATCACAAAACCAGGCCCCCGAATCCGGTCGGTCTCATGGTTACCGGACGGCATGAAAATTACTATAAAGCAAACCAAAACAGAACCGGCCAAACCACCGCCAACACCGCGACAAGCCCCCCCACCAGAACCCCAAATGCCCACCACAGGAGAGGTGCAGACTCAACTTTTGGGGACCACCACCTTAACCCGCAAGCTCGCACCCATCCCGTACACCAAGGACTCGACGACCGGCGCCACAACATGGCACGAACTCCCGACGGGACAACGGGTGGAGGTACCGGTGAAGTTCGTACTCGCCGGGGACTACTGCATAACTGCCAACGGGGAAAGATGGCGGTTACTATTCAACCGACAGGGCAAAGTCCGCCGTTACGTTCACCGAGGACCGGCACAACAGAAACCCCAACCATTTTAGCCCCTAGTTTGCCTCTTTTTCCCCCCTAACACACACACAGCAGTTTTTTTTTCTCCTCTATATACACATACATATATATATAAACTTGTCTTTTTATCTTTATAATAAAGAGGTGGGACACCTCACCGTAAGTTAAGTATTCGTTTTACTATAGCCGTTAAGAAACCATTTAAATAATGTACATAGAATGCTGAATAAAAACAGTCTCGCTGTCGCTGCCCCGAAGGAGGAGGGGGGTGTAACAGACCTGCAACGAGCAGTGCTGTTACGAAGTACACGCGCCGCGAACCTCACCGACCGATACCGAAGAAGGCCGAACGGGCCACGGAGCGCGCCGATTTAAAAGAGCAACCGACACTCCGTCCCCTTAACCTTCCGCACCGAAAACAGAACAGTTACCGAAAAACCCAAATACAGAAAAACTACCCTCAACACCTTATCGCACCACCGCCCCTCACCTCCAAATAAACCATATAAAAGCCCCATCAAAATCTACAGAAATTACTCTAGTCCGATCACTGGGAAGTGATAAGACCACCTGCAGCTCGCCTACTGGGACAGTACTAGTTGTTAGGATCCTTTCGTCGGGACGACGACACCTCGAGTATCATCTACGGGACCTAGGTATACTCTTTACAAATTCTTACTCCGCTCTACCGTACCTTCCGCTGTGAGGCGAAACCCTCCCATCGCTGTGAGGCGATACATTCTCAAGTCCGCTCCGCACTACCGTACCCTTCGCTGTGAGGCGAAAACTCCCATCGCTGTGAGGCGATACATTCTCAAGTCCGCTCCGCACTACCGTACCCTTCGCTGTGAGGCGAAAACTCCCATCGCTGTGAGGCGATATCTTCTCAATTCCGCTCCGCATCACCGTACCTTTCGCTGTGAGGCGAAACCCTCCCATCGCTGTGAGGCGATACATTCTCGATTCCGCTCCGCACCACCGTACCTTTCGCTGTGAGGCGAAACCCTCCCATCGCTGTGAGGCGATACACTCTAGCTCCCGCTCCACACTACCGTACCTTTCGCTGTGAGGCGATACACTCCAGATCTCCGCTCCATGCCACCGTACCTTTCGCTGCGAGGCGATACACTCTAAGTCCCACTCCGCGACACCGTACCTTTCGCCGCGAGGCGAAACACTCCCGTCGCCGTGAGGCGATACACGCTAGATCCCGCTCCGCACCACCGTACTCACCGCCGCAGGGCGATATCTTCCCTAACAAGACCCCGATTGAACCCTTTCGCCGGGACCGCGAACACTCCGTCCTCCCCCTAGAGAACACCGAAACCGGGACCGCGCACCTCCGCACCGCGAATACCGCCCCGAGGTCTCCCCCGCCGCGATACGCAGCGAGACACATTTTACACGACTCGCCGTCTTATTATTCACCCAACGCACCTCGTCAATCACCGTCCCGACCGCTTCCTCACCAAGAACCCCGGCTCGGCGAGCTATCACGAGGAAGCGCTTACCGGGAAACTAGAACCGTTACACTATCTATGACAGAACCACCGGACGTGACAGGATAATGAACTGCTCCTCTTACATCTTGAACGATGTCGATTAAATTTATCACGGTAAACGCATTGCCTCCCGCCAAACGATACCGCTACACAACTCGCGAGATTATTTCCTCCCGCCAAACGATACCTCTACTACAACTCGCGAGATTAGAAAAGTCTGATTGGGAAAAGACTAAGCAAAACAGCGCGTCTAGATATCTCGGTTTTGGCAACTCGATACCAGCCGTGATCGTACTCCTCCCCTTCCCTCGCCAACCAACGGAGACGTATACCAGGAAACTGTACTTGATAAGAGAGATCACTGAGTTTAGCATCTATCAAGTCTATAATCATTATTTAAACTATTATTTCAACGATAAATTGTTATTAGCAGTGTTCTCCAGGAATATCATATTACATACCACGAACAAACATACCACCAAAGAACGGGGCTTACGCAATACCAGGAGACTGGCCTTGAACGCAATACCAGGAAACTGTTCTTGATAAGAGCGCGTGTTCCCAGGGGTAAAAAACCCAACCTCTCCCCTTCCCCTCGCCTACGAACGGGGGCTTACGCAATACCCACCCGTGAAAACACCCTCCCCTCTCCCCGCAAAAATATGCTCGCCCAATAAGCTAAAATGATGTGTCGGTAAGGTAGGAATCTGTCTGCAATGATAACTGCTGTGCCAGAACCCGTGTATATTACCTACTGAATAATATATCATAATTTAAAATATTCAACTCATCATCGGTTTTCGTTAATGTTTCACTAAAAATTAATATATCGCTGCGATGAAACTATGAATCTTTATTTATATGAATTAATTTACTTGTCAAAGTACCAATATTTTGATATATAACTATTAATCCTGTCACGTTCGGTGAGTCTGTCGTAAATAATAACTAAAATTCAATCATATATATATATATCAGAATTTCTGAATTTCTTTTCTTATTTTATTAATATTGCGTGAGAATTGTAACCAATTATTACATCAAATATTATATAGAATATTGAATTATTGTATTTTAACACTATATTGGGAGCGATAGAATTAAGCGAAACCTATTTTAAACAAATAAAATTATTCGAAATATAATATGCGAGCGATTAATTAAAAGAAACTTCCGTTAAAATTTATTCGTTATTGAAGAATATGAAAATTGATAAAAGATTGCTGAACAATGGACCGGTGCAAACGAATTGAATATCATACGTCCGGTTGAATGATACGCGATAATAGACCGGTGCAAATGAATCGAATATCGTGCGTCCGGTTAAGAGATAGACGATGGATTAAGAAGAAAAATGATTACAAAGAAATTGATGAGCATGCATCCACCATAAGAAGATTAAGCGAAGAACAATGTAATCAAGTTTATAATTCAAGTTTGTTTTCCATCAAGTGAAATTTTTTTTTTATTAAGCTTTGAAACCCCACATGGGATTATTAGAAGCACGCACTTGGTTGTGCATGCTAACATTACAAAATTGACTTACAAACTAGGACGGATTCAAGACAAAGAACATTTTCAAGTACAATATCAAAATTACAGAAATAAACAGTGAGATTTCAGAAATCCATGAATATAGAATAGGGGGCAAAGAGAAGGTCCACACAAAAAGGAATTTATGGTATAGGGTGGAAAATAGCCCTTGTTACAAAGTTTGCGGGTCAAAATATCCCTATTATTCTCATAAATCGGACATTGCCATAACACATGATCAGGATCCTGTACCAGACAGCCACATGAACAGCTCGTGTCATCAGCGATCAGAGATTAATCTTAAAAAGGGAAGCCCTCAATTGATAGTGTCCAGATCGGAGTCTATTAATCCAGCAAATGAATTCTCTAGAGAGTTTAAGTTTAGCAAACCAAGGCTTAGACCCATAGTGATAAAAGGATCTGAAGAATTCCCTGCCCTTGAACTCGGCTTCCTCAACAATATAATTATTTGTTAGGTTTTTAACTTCTTTTCTAAAATTATTAGAAAAGTCAGAGTAGGGAACGAGGATACTAGAAGAAGAAGTCAATAAAGATGCTTCTTTAGCTAATAAGTCGACCTTTTCATTGTGAGTGATTCCAATATGCGAAGGGATCCAAATAAAGAGCAGCTTCTTGGTTTCCAGCAAATAGGAGTCTATTAATTTGTGAATATCGAGTAGGAAGGGGTTGGATTTAATGTTGCCAGAGTAGTTACTTAGTGCTGTTAAAGCACTCAGACAGTCAGAATAGATATACACGTATTGATGAGAATAGTTGGAAGCAAGCTCAAGGGCAGTTTTGATTGCAATGCATTCAGCAGAAAAGATAGTCATATCCTTGTGTATATTTAGTAAACGAGATTCATTTAGCTCAGGTGAACAGCATGCAGCACCAACAACTCCCATCTCTTCATTTCTACTTCCATCGGTAAAGATGGAAATAGAGTTGCTAGGTCTGTTAGCAATGTGGTCCAGAAAAATGTAATTGGGATCTGCTGATTTTTTAAGAAGGGGTCCAAGTTCAGTATTTATCTCAACCACAGGATTAAGGAAAATGTAATCACAGATATATGGAGCAAAGTTATTTTCGGTTCTAAGCCAATTTCTATGTTGAAGTAAATCTTCAATCTGTCGTGGGAGCAAGGACCGGGCCTTGCCTACTAAATTGGACCATCCCGAGGATTCTATGAGATTTTGTATTACGTTATAAAGAAGTGTGCCTTTATTCGAAAGGTTTTTTATAAGAAGGTTGTTGCACAGAAAAATAGATCTATGTCGAAGTAAACAAAGCTTGGACTCTCCCAACAAAACATTAGTCGGTGTGCTACATCTGTAACCCATGGCAACACGAATGGCTGCAAATTGAATTCTTTCTAATCTCAACACAAGATATTCATTTTTAGGAAAATAAATATAGGAGCTGTAGTCAATGATAGATCGAATAAGACTTTTGTATAGTGTGAGAAGTGTAAATAGATCGGCTCCCCATCGTATGCCGCATATGAATTTTAAAATGTTAAGTCTATCAAAACATTTGTTACGTATGTATTCGATATGACTGGTGAACTTAAGTTGATAGTCAAAGAGGATGCCCAAAAAACGAACCTCAGCGCTAGATCTAATTATATAATCATCAATTTTGATGGAACAAGCACCTGGATATATTCCCCTTTTATTGAAGTGAATTAAAACAGTTTTTTCAGGAGATAAAGAAAGTCCAAGGAGAGCAAGATTACCATTAATGACAGAGACCGCTTTAGAGACTTGACAGGAGATCGCAATATCGTCCGCAAATTGGGAAAGCTGGATGCTACTGTCCAGACCATTGTCTATATTCCTAACATAAATATCATATAGAAGAGGGCTGAGTACTCCACCTTGGGGTAAGCCCTTAAATACCTTCCTAGTTACTGTATTTACTGAGTTAATAATGAATGTAACATTGCGTTCTCGTGTCAAAAAACCTACCAGGTCAATAACATTATTAGAGCAGCCCATGAGCAGCATGACAGGACATCTTTATTCATGCTGAAGGCCTCCTCAATGATCAGAGTTAACGCTGCTTGGTTGTCGGGACAGGATCTTCCAGATCGAAAACCAGATTGAGACAGTGGAAGGAGGCCAGAAGACTCCATCCACCATTGAAATCTGAGTTTAACCATTTTTTTTAAGATTTTACATAGGCAAGACGTAAGAGATATAGGACGAACATTGCCATCTTTTTTGTTAATAAAAAATGTCAGACTATCCTTCCAGGAAGGGGGGAAGGAACCATTCAGAAAGATTTCATTCAAAAGATCAACAAGGATAAGTTTAAACTTAAGGGAAAGCATAATAATAAATTGATATTCAATTTTATCAGGTCCTGGAGATGCCTTGGGACTACAACTATTAAGGGCCAGATTGAATTCACGTAAATTGAATGCAGAGCTAGAAGTGCCGGAACCCAGGGCGGACTAATCTTGTCGATAGCAGTTTGAATTTTAATAATATGATCTGAGGAATTGTTATTGTATGTTTTGATATTAGTCCATTTGTTTTTTAAGATTTTACACGTATTCCAGACATGTGAAACATCTACTTGGAAGTTAACGCTTTCGGCAAACTCTCTAAAGTTGTCTTTCTTTCTTTTCCTAATATATTGCCTAGCGATGGCTTTACATCTTTTATATTCAATATAATCATTTATATTACTGGTGTAAGTCCATCTTTTGAAGGCAGCCTTTCTAAGGCGAATGAGCTTCGCACATTCACCGTTCCACCAGGGTACGGGATTTCTATGTTTTGCAGATCTCACGATTTTGGGAGTGGGAGTGCTTTCTACAACGGAGTCACAGATTAATTTGGTAAAAAAGTTATATTTATGGATGATATCTAGTGACTCAAAATAAGGTCCAAGAAGATCATCGTATGATTTTTCCAATAACGATTGATAAAGCGACCAGTCTGTTTTCTTGGAAGAAAGGCGGCGGCGTTCTTTAAGAAAATATGTCTTTTCAACTCTTATATTGAGATTTAAAGGAAAATGGTCTGAACCCCAGGTATCATCAATAACGTTAAATTTAATAATATCGAAAATTTGAGGAGAACAAAGGGCAAGATCTAGATTTGAATATTTGTTTCTGCGTGTATCTACGTGTGTAAGAGTGTCGTGGTTAATAAGGATTAAATCGCTATCAATTATGGAGTTAGAAAGTTTAGTGACATTGGAATCTGTTATGGAGCAATTCCATTGAGTGTTGTGAGAATTAAAATCACCAAGTATAAGACAAGGCCCATGTGAGTTAGCCGATGCAAAAAGTCTATCCCACTCCGTTTGAGGAGTGTAAGTACCAGGGACTCTGTAGCAACCAATAAATACTGAGGATGGATTTACACCATGAATTTTAATAGCTCCTACTTCCAAGTTATTAGAAATATTACACAATCCTTGTATAGGGAAAAAATTAAGTAGTTTTCTTACCAAAAAGATGAGTCCGCCGCCTGGTCTATTGTTCCTATCAATTCTATAGGAATGAAAGCCTGGAATATCAAATTTTTTATCACACTTAAGCATCGTCTCTACGCCAATAAAGATATCAACATCTTCTAAATATTTTTGAAGTTCCACATTACAATTAAAGATGCCTCTACAATTCCAAAACACGACTTTGAAATCAGTATTAATGTGGGGGCTGGTATTAATATTATTCATGATATGTATGAAAGGGTTAAGTCTTCTGTAAGGTAGGAGAAAGATCTTCTAGTGAGATGGCAACATCAGAGTCGGTTTCTATATCTAGAGATGAGCTAGAGAAATCCTTTTCCTTGTCTTCGGACCAGCTGACATTGAGTTCCAACTTCTTTATGATTCTTGAAGTTCTATTTTTAATAGATCTGCTAGAGAGACTGGAGTAAGTTTCCCGAAGCATCTTCACTAATTGAGGCAAGTCTTCGGTGAAGGAGAGGGCCAGTTGAACAATGTTAGCATTACCCTTGGCTTTTGATATAAATTCTTTGTATTGATCGTACCGTATGTTGTATTTGTCAGGATGTTGATTAAGAGTATGCTTAACTGGTTCCAATTCTTGATCCAGTTTATCCACTGACTTGGAGATAACTTTTTCTCCAGAGCTCTCAGTTTTTTCTTTTTCTTTACTGGAGCAACTGATTTTTTGGATGAATTAGGATATATGAAATTAGCATCAGCTAACTCATTGCTCGGAGAAATACTCAAAAATGCAGTAGAAGAGAGTTCTTTAGTAGGGTTGTCCGAGATGCTGTGTGAAATAGTAGACGTGGTTGAGGAGAGAGGCCTTTTACAAGAGTTTTTGGGTAACTCAAGATCTTTTGAATTATCAGGATCAGGAATAGAAGCTTGAGATTCTATTTGACTGAGTAATTGGGGAAAGTTCTCCATGTATACGTCAGAATCATCTTCAAGAGTCGGTAAGGAAGAAGAATTATTCTGTTGTATAGGATTGTTGATAGAGGTCGGGCAATGTTTAGCCACATGCCCTTCCTTCTTACACAAGAAACAAGCTAGACTGTCTGTCGAGATGAAAATCCAGTATGAAGAATCCTCAAAGTTAACATGTATTTTCTCTGGAAGTTTACTTGCGTCATCTGGATGGATGTAGATTTGACGTCTAAAACTGAGTATATGTGAAAAGTCTGATTCAGAGAATCCCATTCTAACAAAGGACATAGGTGAAACGGTCCTAATTCCCATTTGTTTAAAGGAGTCCAAAATCACAGTATGTGGAATACCAGGACACACGTTAGAAGGAATGACGCGTGTAGTTTTCATGATATAAGGTGTAATGGTTAAAAGACGACCTTTAATATTTACAGATTCATTTTTTGACGTGATCTCACTTACTAAGGATTTTTCCATCAAGTATATACATACTCTATTATTAGAAATTATTGAACCAAACCTTATGTTGATAGGATTGGTGACCTTTGCTAACGCAAATATATATTCTTTGATGGTGATGTCGTCATGTGCGTCAAGAACTATAGCGTATTCCATCGACGGAAAACAAACCTTCTGTGTTACACTGGCGTATGTAGTTCCTACGGTGTTCTTAGCTGGGAGTACATTTTCTGTGGCCATAATTACAGTAGGAGAGATTCCTGTACACAGGAATATATCTCTCGAAAAATAGTATTGCCGAGAATAAACTCTCGTAACCTACCGTGACGAGCAACGGTATATGAGGATACAGCACTCACTATATACAATACTTGTAACATGTGTATCTCGTGGATCAAAACAAGTGTCTTGACTCTTCGAGAGTCAACACACGACTCCATCAAGTGAATTATTGTCGAGTGAAAGCGTAAAGCGTGTTAAACCCGCTGGATTACATCATCAAACTCATCAATAACCATCGTTAAAGCAGATTTCAAACCGAAACTGAGACGGACATCTGGACGATCGAGTCCGAACAATAGTATTAAGAAAAACCAAGCGAGATACATCTATCGGTAAATACTAACATTTATAATATTTAATAAAAATTTTATGTATTTTGAACTTGTACCTTTTCAAAGTATTTTTTGTTCAATTGTTTTACTTTAAATCAATCTTCAAAATCATTATAATATTACCAAACCAATCGATTTCTTCGTTCCATTTTCTTAATTAAAGCCATTTACATATAAAAGAACCCTTACCCGAATTACCCGAACCGAAGCCGGTGAATGCAGGTAGTTTCAAAACTGCGTAATATCTCTTATTAAAACTTTTAACTTTAAATTTCTCTTTAAATAATAAGGACGTAATAATCCGTTATCATTGACCAAATTATTGAATGATAATTTTAATTTAAGTGTGATGTCGAATCGATCCCGAAATTGGGATACGTATCCCGACTAGGAGAATTTAACGGCGAATGATTGTAGAGTCAAACTCCGGAGAACACGTTTCTTTATTTATCAATTCGTTAGATATTGGCTCGCTGACTCCAAACCAGACTCGGCTGTATTGGGTGCTGTCTACTCGGTAGTCGAAACAGTTCTGTCTTCACAGAGTTCGCAACAAATTAAGGAACGCTCGGAAGTAGGTGTGGTCTTGGAAAATTGTATATGATTGGTTGAAGGGTGTGTTTTAGCAACTGGTGAAAGTGGTGGAAAATTAAGAAGAGTAGGAGAAAAGATAGATTTAGGTATCGGCGGCTACGGTTGTAAAACTATAAAACTCGGTAGGCTAACGGAATGACGGTTCAACATGTGTTTGTCAGCTGGCTTTTTCGGGTTTTTCGCATTTACGATCGTTATTGTCTCGAGTAGGTATTCCGGCTAACTCTCCTTCAAGGTAACGTGCTTGTCCCTTCGCAGAGGTTTTTTAAGACGGAACATGCCGCCCCCTTTGAACAGACGTGTTCAATGATTCCCACTAAATTAATCGGGTAAAAATAAATATAATGTCGGTACGTTTGTCTAAATCTAAAAGCTAGACCAGTATGTACACTCTAAACTTAATAACTAAATCACATATTGTACAAACCTAACTTTAACTAACAATACGGGTAGAATACGTTACTATGATTACGCAAATTCCATCTACTCTTTATACAAGATAGCTGACTTAGATAATATCTATACACAGTTGATATAAATGTTGTCTTGTGAAAGCTACCTTAAATGTCTTTTAGTTGCATTATTCTAATGGCAACGGAAAAATAGACCTTACGCTTCATTTATAACACCCATTCGCGGTTTTTACGGTAACTACGCGAATGACCTTGTCTTTGCCCGGGTGGATCTCCGTTATGCGTCCTAGCTTCCACTGTAGAGGCGGTAGATTGTCCTCTTTCAGTAGAATCATCGTCCCAATGCGAAGATGGACGTCGGGGTTGTTCCGCCACTTGCTCCGAATGTTTATTTCGTTTAGGTACTCCTTGTACCATCGTGTCCAAAAATGTTGTTTCATCTTTTGGATATGCTCCCACATTGATAATCGATTTGTACCGTGTGACGTGGCGTTTTAGCCAACGTCCCCCGAGACCGAATAACGGAAGACCGGGTCACTTTCCGCTGCCGGAAAAGCGGGGCGAATTATGGCGAGCGCTCTCCCTGGGCACGAACGAGACCCATGGGCGACTTTTTCATATTTTTGAGCGTCGCGCCAATTTGCGCGACGCACGTTTGCAGGACCGTCACCGGGTCCCGAAAGGACCCGGAACACTTTTCCCCGCGGAGGAAATCGAACGCGAAAGGCGCCGGCGAAGGAAAGAGCTGCCGGAGAATCGACAAGGCCCAGGACAAACAACCTGGAGGCGCCACCAAAGAGCAGGAAGGCCAAGACGATATCGCAGCTACTTTGGCGTCGCCTCAACCGGGAAGCAACGAGTTCCGCCGCCGGATTGGCCAAAGTCGATCGGCTGAGCGAGACGCGGCGAATCAGCGTCAGCACCGCCGAAGAAGCCACCAATCGCCGGACGCCAGGGACCGCCACGCTGAGCGAGGCCCGTGCCGAAATTCGGGCTGCGATTGGACTAAGCGTCCCGCGGGGAGAAGCGCGCGGAAAGGGGAGACGCCTCACTTCCGCGTTCCCGAGTCAACGCGGAAAAGATCACTCTCTCGTAGGCTATTAGTGCGGCCACCCGCAAAAATTTATAAACGCGAATAAGTCAACCTTCTGACGACGCACGCTGCCGGGAAGGAAGCGAGACGGAGATCCCGTTCGAGTGAGAAGGTGCCGGTGGTAAGTTCTGTCGGATTTCCCGGTAAAATAAATAGAGTGATTCTGGTTCGCGTTGGCTCGGTGTGCGTGACGGGTTCGCGATCGCGTCGCGGAACTTCGACGTTGCTCTGCGGCTGCCGGCCGCAGCCAGTCCGCAAGTAAAATCATCGGTCGAGCGGTAGGCGCGCGGGGAAATTATTTAGCGAAGTGCCGGGCACTAAATGTCGAATTAGCGAGGATCCGCGCGTCTCCGTAACGTTCACGTCAACCTCGTGTCGTCCCACGGTGGGACGCCGCCACGTGCTCGCGTCGTATTCGCGATAAAAGTGCCGGTCACGAGAGGTCCACTGTAACGCGTTTTCCCATCTGAATCCGGGCGTGAAACGTGTGAATCGCGTACGCTAACGCTTCCATCGCGTGTTGCCGGGTTCGACGCGATTTCGAGAGACAAGGCGCGCGTGCGAAAAACATCCGTCGCCGATAATTTGTAACGCGCCGGTTAACCTCTTCCTCGCTGCCGGTGTCGACCGGCAGCGCGATAATTTCAACTGTCGCTAATAAACTCTGGTTAACCAAATTCTATCGAGTAGTGATTTCGTGAGAAACCTTCCCGCCGCGGGGAACGCCTCGTGGTCGTTCTGCGTAGTATCCTGGGCCCGCTCGCGTTAGATCCGCGTATTTTGCCGGTTGTCGCAGGCTCGTAGACGCGTAATCCGAGTAGCAACTAGCTCGAGTATTTCTCGTGGCACCTTCCGTGCCTGGCGCCCGAAGATTCGCGAAATTCCATCTTAAAGTGACGAGCCTGCGAACAACTTTTGTCCCGGTTTGACCGCGTTTCGCGCGGCCGAACGCGGCCCGGCTGTACAGCTTGTAAATACCCGGTGTCGTCGAAGTTTCCGCCCCTCCGGCGTTGACGATTTGCTCGACGACGTGACAAATTGGCGCCCGAACAGGTTTTCTGAATTACGTGGAACGATTAGAGGCTCTCACGAAAGCAGAAAAATCGACTTCTCGTGATTTTGATCGAACGCATTGAGTCCGAGTACGAGCGTGGCCGTCGCGGCGTCGAAATCGAACACCCGTTACGTCCGCGGAATTTCTACGACGTACGTAGAGCCAACAAGGCGAACAATGTTTTCATGAGCGACCTGTCCTTCAATGTTGTTATTCGCTCGTACGCGCCGCTGAATTGAATTTCGGATGTAAATTTCCGAACTTGGATTCAGAAAAAGGCTGCCGGTGCGAGTTATGATATCACATGGTATTTATTGCTTTGTATGATATATTTTCTGTGTTATTTATTGAATTTGATTCTCTTATTTGCAACTTTTATTTCTATATCATTTATTGAATTTAAATTTCTTAATGGCAATTTTTTTTTACTAATAATATTTTGTGCAACTTCTAATTGAATTTGAAAATATTTACTGATGATATTTTTTGTGATTTTTGATTTGAATATTCGATGGATTTATTGATTATATATAACTGAGATTTATTTGAGTTATCATTTCTCATTCTGTAAACGGAGAATATTACGCTATTTTCTTTCAACAGAATTAGGAATGATAGCGCCTTTAAAATGTTTTTCTTATGTTCAATTATAATTGGTTGTGAATTTAATATGCATTTTTTTGATGTACAATTGTTATGCAATTTACTAATTGATACGGTATTTCCTGTGCTATTCATTTATATTTCATTAGATTATTTATTCAACTTTTCGATTTACCTTGCCGGGCTGCTTTTCGTTATTTATTCGTGTTGGTTTATGTCTTTATTTATCGCGGTAATATTCTTCCGTACATTTTCGTGCAAATTGTAAATATTTTTTTTATTTATTATTTCAATTTCAAATTTGGGCGAGAACAGCGAGTTCGCGTTTCTCATTTTCTCATTTTCTCACTTTCTCACTTTCTCTCTTTCTCTTTTTTTTTCTTTCTTCTTCTTTCTCTTTCTTTCGTTTTCCTTTCTCCTTTCTGAGATTTATCTCGCTCGCTGTTCTACCTGTTAATCTCTAGTCTTTTTTATTTGTGATATTTTATTTATTTTCGTTATTTAAGATAATTTATTATTTTTGTTTATTTAATAGTATTATTTGGAAATTCGTTAGATTGTCGTCGCGTTATCGTTTTCGTTCAATTTTGTTTTTTTTTCTTTTCTTTTTTCGCTGCCGGTATTAGGGGTTTTGGTTGTTCTGCGGGTTCGACGCGTTCGAGCACCCAGAAATAGCACAGGTCAGACCACCGATATATTTTCTTGTATTGCCATTATTTTATCTTGTTATTTTTGCATTTTGTTGTATTTTCTGAATTCTTTTTATGTACGATTCATCCTGCGCGGGTGAATCGAAAATATCATGTGGTGATGGACGGGCCGTTTTGAGAGTTGTGCCGTCGTAGAAAGTGACGTCTCGTGTTGTTTTTTTTGTTTATTTTTTTCCCATTTGCGGACACGAGAAGATTACGCTCACTTTTGCGAAAAGAACTCTCAGCTGCTGGACTGAGTTGTTCATTTGCGACAAAATTAGCCGATCGGAGACGAGAGAGTACTCTGTATAAAATATTGTATAAATTGCTGGGGATTAAGCAAGCCGAGCTAGAGTATTCGCGCTGCCGGATTTATCGGCGAGACATTCGCGTGACCGGGTATTGCCGGGGGAAATCGGAATTTTTTTTTTCTTCGCGTAAGACATTGTGGATATCGCGGCGCGGTCGAGAACGAGTTCCCTTTATTATCGCGTGGGGGGAAACAACAATCGGGGTTGATTTCCAATTAGGATCAAGGTGAAGTACGAAGGTCGCGTTATCGAGGAGAATTCGAGCTGCCGGTAAATATGCTTCGTCCACATTGGGAAGCAGGGGGGGACGAATGGGAATACCACTCCGTGTACGACGAGGTCACGGACGGAAATGATAATTCGGACGCGATGACTTCGGACGAGGAGCGGACCGGGGGAATGAGGTCGCCACCCCGCGATTTCACCCTGCCGGTGCCGAAACTCGAAAAGAAAGCGTACCCTCCCCCGTCCTCCCCTCAGCGGAACATGGGCAGAAGGCCGCCGGAAAACCCCCCCGACCCTTTGGGACGACCTTCGCCGAGTACCAGTAGCGAAATGTATTGCCGCGGTACCCCGATTTCAGAGGTCATGAGACGATGGCGAATAAAATTTTCTGGGGCGCCAGGGGAAGACTCAGAAGCCTTCCTCGAGCGCCTGGTAGACCACAGAAAATATGGGAACATCGCAGACCGGCACCTACTGCGGTGCCTGACGGTTTGTTTAGAAGGGACAGCATTGCACTGGTACAAGGCGAGGGAGGCCCAAATGGGAACGTGGGAGGATTTTGTGAACGCGTTCCGGAGATTTTTCGGCGATCCGGAATATCGCGACACCTTGATCCAGAATATTAAGGATAGGGCTCAAGGGGAATACGAACCCCTTCGCGATTACATCGTCAGCATGCGAGCGATGTTCGACCGACTGAACCCACCGTGGCCGGAAGAAAAGAAAATAAGACGGGCTTACTGGGGGGCGAAGCCAATTTTGAGAAACGCAATTGCGTTAGCGACACTAACATCGTTCGACCAGCTGGAAGACGCGTTAATAGAGGCAGAGCGCGAGTCCGATATAGAGAAATTAAAACGCAATCCGAAGCCATCGGAGATGGCTCATCCGAGCTTCGCGTACGACCCCACTCGCTACACCCCCCAAAAACATCTGGGAAGGGGAAAAACCGTGCACGTAGAATACGCGAACGCGATAGCTGCCAGGAGTAGTAGGGAGAGTGACCGAGCCCCCACCCCCGCATACGGAGAACCCCGGTTTGGGTCGAGTAAACGAGACTCTTTAGCGCCGTGCGCAAATAATTTTTCTGCTGCCGGGCGAAGAGAATCGGGATATCGACCCGAACCGAGGGAGAGATCGTACAGTGCCCCACCGCGTAGAATAAATAACACCGCGAACACCGATCGGCGAGCGGAACGGCCGCGCGATAAGCAACGCGCGTCCGGAAGTTCGTCGTTCGAGTGTTGGAACTGCCGGAAGATCGGACATAGGTCGCGAGATTGCCGGGAAGCACCAAGGGTGCACTGCTACGGGTGTGGAGCGCCGGGCATAACAATCAACACCTGTAATAAATGCCATAGGCAGACGGGAAATGGGGGGAAGAGTCACTCACCGGGGCCGGAGGGACTCTACCGGAATTAATATCGGCCCGAGTAGTCACCATCGGGGAAAGGAAAAGGCCACCTCTATTAACGGTCGAAGCACTGGTCGGAGAGCTGCCGGTGCGTGCCCTGGTAGACTCCGGGTCGTCGATCACGTTCGTCAGTCGTGACGTAATAAATCGGGTCGACGACGGAGTCATTATATTAGAAAACACCGAAAAGCCCTGCTACTTCCTCCTGGCCACGGGGACAGTCGATCGAGCGGTCGAGAGAGCCCACTTCGCGATTAGAATAGGGAAAAGGGAACAACGGATCTCGGCGCGCGTGTTAGAAAATCTCGTGACCCCTCTCCTGTTGGGTACAGACTCGATTGCACTCTTTGGGATTGTGGCGGAATACCACAACGCGATCTGGTATTTTGCATCAGACCCGAGCGAGAAATTCCCCTTCGAAGACGCTCCCCCAGCCACCGTGTGTTGCGGATTACGAGAACTGGGCCATTACGAAAAACTACGTTTGCAGAAGTTCCTCGAGACCGAGCTGCCGGAATTCGAAACCATGAAAGGATTGACCGACTTGATCAGCCACCGGATAGACGTGGGTGACCATCCTCCCATTAAACAACGTTATTATGCCGTCTCTCCCAAAATACAGGAGGCCATCTACGCGGAAGTAGACGCTTTGTTAGCGGACGGCATAATAGAACCGTCGCAAAGTGGCTGGTCAAGTCCAATAGTGATGGTCAAGAAGGCCAACGGGAAGTACCGGTTTTGTTTGGACTTCCGGAAAGTGAACGAGGTCTCGAGGAAAGATGCGTACCCGCTACCGCTCATGAGTCAGATCCTAGACAAACTCCGAGCGGCAAAGTACATTTCGACCCTCGATCTCAGTCAGGCGTATTTCCAGATCCCTTTAGAGCTAAAAAGTCGGGAAATAACAGCATTTACCGTGCCGGGAAAGGGACTTTTTCAATTCCGGAGAATGCCGTATGGGCTAACGGGAGCCCCGGCTACCTTTCAACGACTGTTAGACCGTCTAATTGGGCCTGAGATGGAGCCCCACGCGTTTGCCTATCTAGACGATATTATTATCGTAACCGAAACATTCGAACAACATCTGGAATGGTTGAAACGGGTCTTAGATAGAGTCAAAGCTGCCGGTTTAATCATAAACCCGAAAAAGTGCGAATTTTGCCGCGCGGAAGTCAGGTACCTGGGTTTCGTGGTTAGTAAGGAAGGACTAACTGTTGATCCGGAAAAGATCCGACCGATAGTGGGGTATCCAGTTCCGAAGAACGTGAAGCAACTGCGGCGTTTCTTAGGGATGGCGTCCTGGTATAGGAAGTTCATCCCGGGATTCGCAACAGTTGCGGAACCGTTGAATGAACTACTTCGGAAGGATCGCGAGTGGGTCTGGAAGGACGGACAACAATCCGCCTTCGAAACCCTACGCGAAATGATAACGACCGCGCCAACACTATCGTGTCCCAACTTCGAAGCCCCATTCACGGTCCAGACGGACGCAAGCACAGTCGGGTTAGGGGCGGTCCTGACGCAAGAGATCGAGGGTAACGAAAAAGTAATTGCATTCGCGAGTCGCGCCCTTACGCTGCCGGAAAGAAAGTACTCGGCAACCGAATTGGAGTGTCTAGCGATACTATGGGCGGTACAAAAATTTAGACCGTATTTGGAAGGGTACAAGTTCAAAGTGATCACGGATCACAACAGCTTGAGGTGGCTGCGAACGTTGAGAAATCCCTCGGGGCGATTGGCGCGATGGGCCCTACAGTTGTTAGAATACGACTTCGAAGTCGTATACAGACAAGGCAAATTAAACACAGTGCCGGATGCACTCTCGCGCGCGTTTGAGGGAACGGGAGTCGTCGGAGAGGAATTCGAGATCGCGGCTGCCGTGCGTGCGGAGTGGTACGAGAGTAAATTCGCGGAGGTAGAGAGGAACCCTTCAAAATTTAAGGACTGGTCGATTCGGAATGGGGAATTATTTTGCCGGAGAACAGATCCTCTTATCGCGGAAACCTTAGGTCATGACGGGGACGAATGGAAACTGGTAGTCCCAGAGGAGCGCAGGACCGAGATCTTGCAAGAGGCACATGACGGCCCTCAAGCAGGACACTTAGGTGTCGAGAAAACGTACCACCGCGTCGCGACACGATACTACTGGCCGGGCATGTATAGAACAACCGTCGAATACGTAAGACGCTGTACCACGTGCCAGATTACGAAAGTGGAGCAGACACTCCCTCCCGGGCTGATGGGTCGGCGCCGTATCGACATGCCCTGGTCAGTAGTCGCTGCCGATATCATGGGTCCGTTTCCTCGAAGCAAGTCCGGTCACGCGTACCTCCTAATAATGCAGGATCTGTTCACAAAATGGATCGAGTGCGCCCCACTCCGACGAGCGACCGGTCCTAATATTGCAGAGGCCCTCGAAACCCTTATTTTTTCGCGATGGGGAACACCGGATGTGCTCCTCACGGACAACGGCACGGAGTTCGTGAATAAGACCATCCACGAGCTAGCTGCCGAATACGGGATTAAAATTACAACGACCCCAACGTACCACCCGCAGGCAAACCCCGTAGAGAGAGTCAATCGAGTACTAAAAACGATGATAGTCGCGTACATCGGGAGGGATCACCGAGAGTGGGACGTGCATCTACCGAAGTTCCGATTTGCCTATAACACGGCGTATCACTCGATATTACAAGCGTCCCCAGCATTTTTGAATTTCGGGCGAGAACCGCGGCCAGCGAGATGCGTGCGGGCGGCTAAGGAGCCGCCACTAGATTGCGAGGTAGCGCCGATAGAGCCTTGGAAGGGTAGGGTTGCCCAGCTGCAAACGTTGCGCAGCTGGGTAATAGAAAATCTTGAGGACGCGTATAACCGTCAAGCGCGTTATTATAACGAAAAACACCGTGAGGTGGAATTAGAGGTAGGGGACAAAGTAATGAAGAGACACAGAATTCTCTCGTCGGCTACCCAGCACATCGCGGCAAAGTTAGCCCCTAAATACATCAGCCCCGTCATAATAACACACAAATTGTCGCCGGTAGTCTACCGAGTGGCCACCGAAGACGGCAAAGATCTAGGGAAATCCCACATAAGCGACCTCAAGGCGTATCGTCCATCACACGCACCGGAAAACAGTTAATAACTATAGGAGGTTCCCCAATAGATTCGATAGAGGAAGACCCTGCCGGGGAAGATGATGAGCCACGAGGACGCCATCCTCCAGCTGTGGGAGGCCCTGCGCCTGGTCCACACCGTCGTGGGGGTAAGAGGAATACGGCAGGCCGTGCGGCTGTACCTCGCGGCGGGTCGGGAGACGGAAGAGAGAGAAGTGGCCACCCAGACCACCGAGGGTGGCACCGACCCCGCCGCGGAGGAAAAACAACCCTCCAACGTGGCCGAAGAGGACAGGGACCCCACAGCCAGCAGGAAGCAGGAAGGGAGTCCCTCAAACGCTGCCGGGGAACGACGAGAGGAGCCCGTCGGAGGGACCGTCGGGAAGACCATGCCGGAGAAGGGTCGGGAAGCGGTCAGGGAGGCCCTGACGAAAATAGCCGCGACCCGGACCGCAAATGCCGGGGGAAAAATTGCCGGAGACGTGAGGACGGGGATACCCGTCCTGATTTTCACGGTAGGGGCCAAGGTGCCCAGGAAGGAGTGGCTGGGGCCGGCACCCCAGTCGCCGAAGCCGGTGGCAAAAGTAGAAAAGCTGCCGGAGTCCCGCCAGAAAACAAAGTGCGGGACCAATCAGGGAAAAATGAAGACCCCAGCAGACGAGCGGAGGGCCCGACAGGAGGGGTGTTGGGCCTGCGGGTCAAAGGACCACCGGCAGCGCCACTGCAAGATGGAAAGGAAGGATTATTGCTACCGGTGCGGGCGGCTGGGGGTGTCTGTTAAGACATGCCCGCTGTGTGGGCCCCGATGGAAGGCGGGGGGGCCACACAACCCCTGGTGATGCCGGGACGGAGGAAGGGCGTGAAGATGACCAGGGGCCGCCAAGCCGCGGATGACGAACACTGCCGGGGCAGAAGTTTTTTTTGTTTGTTATATCCTACCATTTATTGAAGAAAAGAAAGTCTTTATAATTTATGTTAAAGAGACCCCGCAGAGGACTAAATAAAAGGCGCGTAGCTGCCGGAAAACAAAACACGAGAGAGTTCTGACTGTCCAACCCCGAAAGTCCCCTCATAAGAAGCGTTGTACGTTGAGCGTTGAGCGTGGAGAGATTTCGATTTTTCAGATAGCTACTACGTAATAGGGAGGCCTCGTCCGAAAAATTGTACAAGTGAGCGTAAGTATTCTATGTGTTATATGGTGATGGTAATTCTGGGATTTAGAATACGGTGCCGGGAGACGGCCGAGGTTGAGCGTTCGCCACCGAGCCTGCGGAATTCCGACACGAGCTTACCACGGGTAAGACCCGGTCTTCCCCGGGGGGGGAGGAGTTGTGACGTGGCGTTTTAGCCAACGTCCCCCGAGACCGAATAACGGAAGACCGGGTCACTTTCCGCTGCCGGAAAAGCGGGGCGAATTATGGCGAGCGCTCTCCCTGGGCACGAACGAGACCCATGGGCGACTTTTTCATATTTTTGAGCGTCGCGCCAATTTGCGCGACGCACGTTTGCAGGACCGTCACCGGGTCCCGAAAGGACCCGGAACACTTTTCCCCGCGGAGGAAATCGAACGCGAAAGGCGCCGGCGAAGGAAAGAGCTGCCGGAGAATCGACAAGGCCCAGGACAAACAACCTGGAGGCGCCACCAAAGAGCAGGAAGGCCAAGACGATATCGCAGCTACTTTGGCGTCGCCTCAACCGGGAAGCAACGAGTTCCGCCGCCGGATTGGCCAAAGTCGATCGGCTGAGCGAGACGCGGCGAATCAGCGTCAGCACCGCCGAAGAAGCCACCAATCGCCGGACGCCAGGGACCGCCACGCTGAGCGAGGCCCGTGCCGAAATTCGGGCTGCGATTGGACTAAGCGTCCCGCGGGGAGAAGCGCGCGGAAAGGGGGGACGCCTCACTTCCGCGTTCCCGAGTCAACGCGGAAAAGATCACTCACTCGTAGGCTATTAGTGCGACCACCCGCAAAAATTTATAAACGCGAATAAGTCAACCTTCTGACGACGCACGCTGCCGGGAAGGAAGCGAGACGGAGATCCCGTTCGAGTGAGAAGGTGCCGGTGGTAAGTTCTGTCGGATTTCCCGGTAAAATAAATAGAGTGATTCTGGTTCGCGTTGGCTCGGTGTGCGTGACGGGTTCGCGATCGCGTCGCGGAACTTCGACGTTGCTCTGCGGCTGCCGGCTGCAGCCAGTCCGCAAGTAAAATCATCGGTCGAGCGGTAGGCGCGCGGGGAAATTATTTAGCGAAGTGCCGGGCACTAAATGTCGAATTAGCGAGGATCCGCGCGTCTCCGTAACGTTCACGTCAACCTCGTGTCGTCCCACGGTGGGACGCCGCCACGTGCTCGCGTCGTATTCGCGATAAAAGTGCCGGTCACGAGAGGTCCACTGTAACGCGTTTTCCCATCTGAATCCGGGCGTGAAACGTGTGAATCGCGTACGCTAACGCTTCCATCGCGTGTTGCCGGGTTCGACGCGATTTCGAGAGACAAGGCGCGCGTGCGAAAAACATCCGTCGCCGATAATTTGTAACGCGCCGGTTAACCTCTTCCTCGCTGCCGGTGTCGACCGGCAGCGCGATAATTTCAACTGTCGCTAATAAACTCTGGTTAACCAAATTCTATCGAGTAGTGATTTCGTGAGAAACCTTCCCGCCGCGGGGAACGCCTCGTGGTCGTTCTGCGTAGTATCCTGGGCCCGCTCGCGTTAGATCCGCGTATTTTGCCGGTTGTCGCAGGCTCGTAGACGCGTAATCCGAGTAGCAACTAGCTCGAGTATTTCTCGTGGCACCTTCCGTGCCTGGCGCCCGAAGATTCGCGAAATTCCATCTTAAAGTGACGAGCCTGCGAACAACTTTTGTCCCGGGTGGACCGCGTTTCGCGCGGCCGAACGCGGCCCGGCTGTACAGCTTGTAAATACCCGGTGTCGTCGAAGTTTCCGCCCCTCCGGCGTTGACGATTTGCTCGACGACGTGACAACCGATATCAGACACATCTCGTTCCGGGATGTTTGTTAACGATTCACCTATTAGGAAGTGGGCCGGGGTAACAGCTGTTTCACACTACAGCGGACGGTACGGCGTACCGTCCGCGTGCGTAGCAGATTACCTTATGGAACCTTTCACAGTTGAAGGACGGTCCGCAAGCGGACGAGCGTACGCACGGCTCGTACGCGTACGCGGTACGCGCGTTCCATTGAATCAAATGGAGGTTTTCACACTTCAGCGGACCGTACGCCGTACGCGTTGCGCGCGCACAATGGGGCATCCGATGGATTCTATTTCAAAATCAGAGAACTTTCGATAGGCATGAGATAGAGCGATGATTTTTTAAAAAACTAGCTTGTTATTGTTGCTCGCTCGCTTCGCGAGCTCGCGGATGGGGTTGTTGTTGCTCGCTCGCTTCGCGAGCTCGCGGGTAGGACTGCTCTTGCGAGAGGATTAGTGGTACGCATTGCTAGTGAGGCATACAGCTATTAATGATTTTTTTTTTATTTTTTGTGTGACTCTCCACGAGCCACACAAGGAACTTCCCGATTCGTTAGTTGCAGTACATTATTATCATTATTACATTACATACATTTATACATACAGTATTACATATAATACTACATTATTACACAATTGTTACATTATTACATTTTCAGGGAAATTCAATAGTTTTCTGCTTATCAAAATGTTTGCTATATGGCGTCGCATTAAACCAACATCGTATGCTCGTTGCTCGCTTGGTTCCCTGTTATAGCATAGTAATGTTGCAAAATTGTTTGAGAATGGCGCGCTCCAGCGCCATGATTGTCTCGCAACACTGCAAGCCGACCAATGCGACGCGATCCCGCCGTAAGCGCGACGAAAGGCGCATGCCATCGAGACTCGCGCGGGCAAGAGAGGCTTGCCTGATTGGCTGGCTGTCTGCTCGATCCTTCTGGAACGTTCGAAAACCGCTTCACCGGAACTAGGGGCGCTCGCGGGACTTCCAGGGGGATCGAGACAATAAAAGGAGAAAGAATTGTTAACCGCCATCGAATCTAACCGTTCATCTTCTCGAACAGCTGATCAGTCGAGCGTTTATTTCAAGAACAACTTTGTAAAGCGTTTTGTACATGATTGACCACTTTAAGTGCTAATACAGTAATTTATTGTAGACCTGACTCATTCTGTTTCCTACCACTATTCATTCAAATCCTACAGTCGTTCCTTTATACAGTCCACTCTCCTTCTATAGCCGACCCTTTCCTGCGCTTTCCTGACTCCAGTTGAGATAGCGCACATTTGGTCCTTCGAGCCGGATTCTGCAAATTGAAACAGTGCCTGTGTCAAGTGGTATAGTGAGACTAAGAATTGACCAAGTCAAAAGTACGAGCTCATCTCGAAATGGAGAAAATCGCACCTGAGGCACTCCTCCAGAAACAGCTGGACCTCGTGGGCTTGATGAGTCGAAGTATTGAAAACTTCAAGAAATCCGTTGCCAAGTCCATGAGGACGGAAGGAGCCATAAACATCCGCATCAGTATCCTAGAAAAGCATTGGAGTGAATTTCAGAAAAATCACGACATAATTCTGTATCAGAATCGGGATACTTTCAAGGATTGCGAATACGTTACCAAACGATTTTCTGAAACAGCTGAGGAAACGTACGCTCAACAGAGAAGCATCCTGGAGGACATGCTGCTGGAATGCAAGGAGGAAGCGCGACACGAGAGGAGTTCCAGCAACCGGGACCACTCGCGCTCAGACCCAACTTCCGGGTCCCCTTCGCTACCGAGGATCCAGCTGCCTCAATTCCATGGCACGTACGTGGAGTGGCCGGCCTTCAAGGACCTCTTCACGTCCATCATCGGGAAACATGCTGGCCTCTCCGACGTCGATCGCCTACATTATTTAAAGACCAGCCTCCAAGGCCAGGCCGCTGACTTAGTTAAAGACTTACCGACCACCAGTGATAACTATCAGCGTACTTGGGACATCCTTCAAGATCACTTCGAGAACAAGCGCATCCTCGTCAACACCTGCCTCGACAAGTTCGCCGCTCTCCCCAAGATGCGAGAACGCTCCGTGCGAACAATGTCGGATCTTCAGACCGGCATCACCAAGATCGCAAACACGCTGGAGGGAATGGGCAGACCCTTGGACAAGTCAGAAGATTGGTGCGTTTACTCGGTAGTAAGGCTCTTTGACCCGATCACTCGGGACAAGTGGGCAGAGAGGATCACCCCTAGCCGAGAACCTCCTACCTTTGTGACCTTGAAGGAGTTCATGTGCAATCAACTGCACCAACTGGAGGTCTCCCAAGGACCCGCCTCAAGGAAGCCTTCTTCAGACCTGTCCTTCAAGGCCAACCTTGACCCTTATCGCTCCACTGCAAAGGGCCCCGTCCGAGCCGCCAGCATCAATCTGGCACAGAAGGAGGTGAAGAAGAGGACCACATGTTCACTGTGCGCTCAGGACCACTTCATCATGCACTGTCCAGACTACAAGGGGCTCCCTTCGGAGGAGCGGAGGCAAAAGGTGGATGCACATCAATTGTGCACCAATTGCCTCAGCCAACATGCCAGTGCGGACTGTCCTTCAGTGAGAGGCTGCTACCTCTGTGGCGAAAGGCACCATACCTCTCTCCACGAGGCCTACTCCAACGGCACAACACAGAGAAAGGCAGCTCACCACGCACAAGACCGCAGCAGCTCGATGGGTAAGGTGCTTCTCGCCACCGCAGTGGTCAATGTTTCAGATGTCCACGGCCGCTGTCATTCGGTGCGAGCCCTCATCGACCAAGGCTCCGAGATCACGATGTTGTCTGAGGGACTGGCTCAGCGCCTCCAACTTCCGAGGCAAGCGGCTCCAATAGACGTCTTCGGAGTCGGAGGGCAACAGCTCGCCAGGGCACGAGGGAAAGTGACGTTCAGCATTGCCTCGAGTTGCACTGACGACACCCTGACAGTTTCGGCGATCGTCTTGCCAAAACTCACAGCCTACACTCACGGTCCCAGCACAGTCAACATGTTGTGGAAGCACCTGCAGGGGCTGCAACTGGCGGATCCACATCCTTCTCGCACCACTCCAATTGACATCCTGCTGGGTGCCGATGTCTTCCCGGCCATCATAAGGGAGGGAATCAGAAGGGGCACCACGGAGGAACCGGTGGGCCAGCTCACGATCTTCGGCTGGATCATCACCGGAGCTACTGGATCCCCAACCAATGCGATGCACGCTCAAGTGCATCAAGTCACCGCTAGGGACTCTCTGGGCACACTAGTGCGGAGATTCTGGGAGCAGGAGGACATTCCAGAGACTGCATCGTCGTGGACAGCGGAGGAACACGAGTGCGAAAGTCACTATATCGCCACTCACTCGCGAACTCCGGAAGGCCGATACCAGGTGAGGCTTCCTTTACGTAAATCTGGCCCGCCTTCCTCTGACTCCAGAATAGGTTCGATGCAGTCCCTCCGAAGGATGGAGCAGCGCTTTTCCAGGGACGGATCCTTCAAGGAGCTCTACTGCGACTTCATCAAGCAGTACGAGGAACTTGGGCACATGACCTTGGCACCTGAACCGTCACAGACAAGCCGGGTTCACTATTTGCCTCATCATGGAGTCTTAAAACCAAGCAGCGACACAACCAAGCTCCGAGTGGTGTTTAACGGGTCCTGGTCCGAGGCAACGCAACAGTCACTTAATGATTGTTTACACACAGGTCCCAACCTACTGCCTCTTCTGGCCGATGTGTTATTACAATGGCGCAAACACCAGCACGTGGTGACAGCTGACGTCACTAAGATGTACAGACAAATCCTGGTGCATCCTGCAGACCGAGACCTTCAACGAGTACTGTGGAGAGAGGTACCGACAGAGCACGTCAAGGAGTACCGGCTCAACACGGTAACCTATGGTCTGTCGTGCGCTCCATACTTGGCAGTCCGGACCCTGCACCAGCTGGCGGAAGATGAGGGCAACCGATACCCCCTCGGTGCACTGGCTCTCAAGCAGAACACTTATGTCGACGATATTCTGACCGGCGCAGACAGCATCTCGGCCTTGGTGGAAACAGCAACGCAATTGCACCGGCTGTGCAAGGCGGGCGGATTCCCTTTACAGAAATGGGCGTCCAACGTTGCCAACCTGTCACAATCCCTGCCGCAGGAGGTCCAAAGCACGATGAGTTTGCCCACCACGTCACGGGAAGAAAACAAAACGTGGACCGACTGCACTCACTCCGCACTAGGTCTTCAGTGGTCACCGCACGAGGATAACTTCAGGTTCACCATCCACGAGATCACTGACGGAGCTCTCACAAAGCGGGGCGTGGTGTCAAAGGCAGCCCAACTGTTTGACCCACTCGGATGGTTAACCCCGGTGACCGTAAGAGCCAAGATCACCATCCAGTCGACGTGGCTCTTGGGGTTAGGTTGGGATGATCCACTTCCGCCGTCTCTGGCAACTGAATGGAAGGACTTCTGCGAAGAACTGCAGCTACTCGAGAGGGTCAGGGTGCCTCGACCGTTATTCCAGGATCCTCTTCGACGGCAAAGGGAAATCCATGGATTCGCTGATGCGTCAGAACGCGCCTATGGTGCAGTCCTCTACCTGAGGACAGAGGACAGAAAGGGGCAGTGGCACACCACGCTGATCGCTGTAAAAAGTAAGGTTGCCCCGTTACAACAGGTATCCTTACCTCGACTTGAACTCTGTGCAGCGCACCTCCTCGCCAAACTGACTCAACGAACGGTCACCACGCTGAGCACGGACATCACAGCAGTCCACCTATGGTCTGACTCAACGGTGGCAATCGGATGGATCCAGGCGCACCCAAGCAGATGGAAGACATACGTGGCCAACCGAGTCGCCGACATCCAGCGAAGGGTTCCAGAGGCGCAGTGGCATCACATTGCAGGTGTCAACAATCCCGCCG
The DNA here is from genome assembly GCA_963971365.1 of Lasioglossum villosulum. Lineage (NCBI taxonomy): Eukaryota > Metazoa > Arthropoda > Insecta > Hymenoptera > Halictidae > Lasioglossum > Lasioglossum villosulum. The sequence goes on from OZ020500.1 coordinate 20,875,591, forward strand.
ACTGCGCCTCTCGGGGACTCTCTCCATCTCAGCTGCTGGAATGGACCCTGTGGTGGAAAGGACCTGACTTCCTTCTTCAGGACGCTCCTGTGTCACCAACCACACCTGTCACACAGGAAAACCTGCCGGAAGAGAGAGGGCCGATTGTGGCTGTAACCAACACCACGAAAAGGGAAGAGGCGGGGAACTGCCTCCTAAAAAGGTTCTCCACTTACACCAGGATGCTACGTGTCACTACCTGGTGTCGACGGTGGCTCCGAGTGCTGCGCAGCTGCCCGTCACACTCGACGAAGGACTCAACGACACTCACGGTGGTAGAGATCGAGGACGCCGAAAGGTGCTGGCTCCGGGTAGTTCAGAAGGAAGCCTACAAAGAGGAAATTGAATCTCTTCAACGTGGAAAGGGAATTCCATCCAAGAACACGTTATCACCCTTGACACCTACCCTGGACAGCGAGAGCCTGCTGAGAGTCGGAGGCAGACTAAGCCATGCCTCACTGAGTCCCGACGAAACGCATCCCATTATCCTTCCACCTGAGTCACGCCTCACTCAACTTCTAATTGCCCGCAGCCACAGGAAGATGATGCACGGTGGAGTCCAGGCAACTCTAGGAGTCATCCGCCAGCGGTATTGGATTCCTAAAGGACGAGTCACCGTCAAAGGAGTCATCCACAGGTGTGTGACGTGCGCGCGATGGCGGGCGGCGCCAGCCCAGCAACTGATGGGCAACTTACCAAAGCATCGGGTGACTCCACAGCGAGCATTCCTCTCCAGCGGAGTGGACTATGCCGGTCCAGTCTGGCTGCGATCCTCCCCAGGGCGCGGCCACAAGGCGTACAAGGGGTTCCTGGCGGTGTTCGTCTGTATGGCCACCAAAGCTGTACATCTGGAGGTCGTCTCCGACTACAGTGCCATGGCGTTCCTGGCCGCCTTCCGTCGCTTCATTTCCCGTCGAGGCCTTTGTGCACATCTTTACAGCGACTGCGGGACCACCTTTGAAGGGGCCAACAATGAGCTGCGGCGCCTGTTCACTGCCAGCAGCAAGGAAAACAGCGCCCTGAGGAGTGAAATGAGCGAAATGAAAACTCAGTGGCACTTCAATCCGCCTTCCGCGCCCCACTTCGGTGGACTGTGGGAAGCCGCGGTGAAATCCACCAAGCACCACCTGCGGCGAACCATAGGCGAGGCGCGGCTCACCTTTGAGGAAATGACTACGCTCCTCACGCAAGTGGAAGCATGCCTCAACTCAAGGCCGATAGCCTCTCTCCGAGATGACCCTAATGACTTGACTGCACTAACGCCAGGCCACTTTCTTATAGGCTCAGCTCTGAATGCGCTCCCGGAACCAACGATGCTCGATGTTCCAGAAAATCGACTTACACGATGGCAGCTGGTGACAAAATTGAAAGACCAGTTCTGGAAGCGATGGCAGCGGGAGTACCTCCAAGACCTCACCACACGGCCGAAGTGGCGTGCGTCACAAGAAAACCTCAGACCTGGCCAGCTCTGCCTCGTCATCGGAGATTCGCTGCCCCCTTCTCAATGGCCGCTCGCACGTGTGAAGGAAGTCCATCCTGGAAGCGATGACAAAGTGCGCGTTGTGAAAGTGGTCACCTCGAAATCCGAATTTATGAGACCGATTCACAAACTCGTGGTATTACCGATCAACGACGACCTGTAACAATCAGCTATGCACGCGGCGCGTTTCGAGACTGCTAACCTCGCCGGCGGGGATTCAAAACTAAATTCACTCACCTCGTAACGGTCCCATTCGGCGTGATCAATCCACGTTCGGTCAATTAGCTTGTGGGCACTCGCGAGATTCACACTAGTCGACGCAGTGACGAATCGATGAATGATTCGATCCGCCATGTTGCACGCGTGCCATTCAATTCCGTCGATCTACTACAACTGCGTAGTACGCGGCAACGTTCCTCACGCGCAGGCGCGGCTCATTCACAACACCAACTGCGTCGTCACGTTCCACCTTACTCGCGGATGCGTCGTACATGCCAACCTGCAGAAATCGAAATCCTGCAGGTCAAATAACGCCAAGATGTCTGAGCCTCCACCTCACGTCGCGTTAAATAAGATCCGTCAGTGTAACTCGCGCATTCGCAGACACGAACAATTCGACCAGTCGAGGCGGGCGGGATGTTTGAGAATGGCGCGCTCCAGCGCCATGATTGTCTCGCAACACTGCAAGCCGACCAATGCGACGCGATCCCGCCGTAAGCGCGACGAAAGGCGCATGCCATCGAGACTCGCGCGGGCAAGAGAGGCTTGCCTGATTGGCTGGCTGTCTGCTCGATCCTTCTGGAACGTTCGAAAACCGCTTCACCGGAAATAGGGGCGCTCGCGGGACTTCCAGGGGGATCGAGACAATAAAAGGAGAAAGAATTGTTAACCGCCATCGAATCTAACCGTTCATCTTCCCGAACAGCTGATCAGTCGAGCGTTTATTTCAAGAACAACTTTGTAAAGCGTTTTGTACATGATTGACCACTTTAAGTGCTAATACAGTAATTTATTGTAGACCTGACTCATTCTGTTTCCTACCACTATTCATTCAAATCCTACAGTCGTTCCTTTATACAGTCCACTCTCCTTCTATAGCCGACCCTTTCCTGCGCTTTCCTGACTCCAGTTGAGATAGCGCACAATGGGGCATCCGATGGATTCTATTTCAAAATCAGAGAACTTTCGATAGGCATGAGATAGAGCGATGATTTTTTAAAAAACTAGCTGGTTATTGTTGCTCGCTCGCTTCGCGAGCTCGCGGATGGGGTTGTTGTTGCTCGCTCGCTTCGCGAGCTCGCGGGTAGGACTGCTCTTGCGAGAGGATTAGTGGTACGCATTGCTAGTGAGGCATACAGCTATTAATGATTTTTTTTTTATTTTTTGTGTGACTCTCCACGAGCCACACAAGGAACTTCCCGATTCGTTAGTTGCAGTACATTATTATCATTATTACATTACATACATTTATACATACAGTATTACATATAATACTACATTATTACACAATTGTTACATTATTACATTTTCAGGGAAATTCAATAGTTTTCTGCTTATCAAAATGTTTGCTATATGGCGTCGCATTAAACCAACATCGTATGCTCGTTGCTCGCTTGGTTCCCTGTTATAGCATAGTAATGTTGCAAAATAAATCGCAAATGCTCCACAATCAAACGCATTGTTTTGATATTGTACTCTGTGAAATATATACTTCTTATTATATTTATAAAGGGCATTCAAATAATCTATTACATCATGGTTCAAACGATTAGCATTAAAACTATCATAAATGTGTACATTTCCGTTACCATCTGATCTTGTGCAAATCCAATGTCCTACTACCTTTTTTCCAATTTCACCAGTGTATATTATCTGAATATTCGTCTCATGTTCTGGGATCTCTTGTAAATTACTCAAAAAAGCTCGAACGTAACCAGTATCTTGAGCAAAGTTGTATATTCCACGCTCGTTTAGATTTCTGTTCATAATTTCGTGAAATAAATTAATATGTTTATCTTGTAAATAACAATCAGGTTTTATGACTTCTTTACATTCGGCTGTTTCTAAAGCATAGTTATAACCATCATTGAGGGCACAGTCTGCAGGCACTTCACATTCATGATTATTTTGCTCGATATGCTGGTCCGAGATCATTAAACATTCATCAAAAATTGTAAAATTGTTTTCAGGATTCATTTTTTGATTTGTGATTGTTTTCTCTACATTCTCTTCTTTTTTATATTTGACAACCTTCTTATCGAGGATTGCATAAATTGGCTTATGATAGCTGAAATAAGTTTCATAAACACCGCAATCTATATCATCAACATTTAAGAAAATGATATCTATTTGCGTATTCAAATTGGTCGTTGTACTGTTTGATGGTAATTTAGTTTTTAAATTGTACTTGTTCAAAAGGTTAATCAAATAATTATTACCATTATCTTTGCAATTTAATATATTGTAATTGAAATCACCTATCAAAATCTTTTCACTTTCAATTGTAATTTTATTCATTATTCGTTGTACAACGCTACCAAACATAGAATTAGTAGCTTTTGGTGATTTATAACCACTTATTATATAATAATTTCTGATTTTAAAAGTGAACAGTTGTACATGCGCATTTGAACTAAATTCCTGTTCAACAAATAATTTTTCTATTGATAATTCTGTTTTTCAATAACAAATTAATCCGCGGCTGTTGTTGTCAATGTCAGATCGGAATAATATATCATAATTTAAAATATTCAACTCATCATCGGTTTTCGTTAATGTTTCACTAAAAATTAATATATCGCTTCGATGAAACCATGAATCTTTATTTATATGAATTAATTTACTTGTCAAAGTACCAATATTTTGATATATAACTATTAATCCGGTTTCATTTACCAAATTATTGAATGATAATTTTAATTGTTTAGTATTTCGCAAACGATACAATTCATCGTTAGCCGTGTTTGCAGTATTGATATTTGTTTTTTTCGATACTGTTAATTTAAATTGTCCCAAAATATATAAACCGCTCAATTTTGAAACTCTGCTCAGTGCTACATACAACATTTGTAAAGTTCGCCTTTCTGATTTTTTAAAATCCAAACATACTTTCTCGTATGTTTGTCCCTGACTTTTATGAATCGTAATCGCTTCAGCAGGAACCACTGGAAATTGACAACGTGTGATTTGATATTTTTCCTCACTCGACATATTTACTTGATTCGATATTTTTATTATTGGTGTTAAATTCTGATCTATATTAGCATTTTTCATATAATTACGATAACGAGTCCTTACTTTCACTCCCACTCATATAATTACGATAACGAGTCCTTACTTTCACTCCCACTCTGGGCAATTGAAAATCTAACCACAATATAGACGGAATTTTAGTATTCTCTTGAAAAGTAATAAATTTTAATATTCCGCATGATCCATTAACCAATCCGTCTTCAACATCAATGTTACTAATTATCATATATTTTATATTAATTTTCAATTTAATCTCAGTTAATAATTCGTTTTGGACTGATTGTTTTTTTAAAGATTGTAATATAAATTTTTTTGTACTTTCATCGATATTCTTCGAAAATGTATTCTCGGCAGTAGAGATGATCAACTCACTCTTGCATTGAGATATTTTTCGATTATTGTAAGCGGTAACATTAGCATTAGTTGCATATAATCGTATTGCTATATCTGGAACATCATTTTGATTTTTAATTTCTCTCGATTTAATTAATTTTATATCATCTTCAGACATGTTTCCCATAGCTAAATTATTCAGAGCATTTATAAACGCTAAATCATCTTTTTGTCGCATAACTTCCGTCAATTCATAAAATTCAAACTCGTTCCATAGTGGATTAATATCAATAAAGGGAGCCATTGCGTTTCGTCTAGAGACTTGATAAACAGGTTTATCTCGTACAGGTGGTAATTGATTTAAATCCCCAACTGCTAATACAGAAAGACCACCAAATGATTCATTTATACCATTTATTTGCCTTAAACGTGTATCAATATAGCCTAGTATTGTACTACTTACCATCGATATTTCATCAATTATGAGTAATTGTACTTTTGATAATTTTTCACGAATATTGTTGGCTAAGTCGCTTGACAATTGTGGTAAACTAACTCCAGATTGATTAATTGGTAAAGCGAAAGCAGAATGAATTGTTACTCCATTAATTAAAAAAGCAGCCTTGCCGGAAGGAGCACATAATAATACTATTATTTTATCCATATCTCCGCCGGGCAATTTATCAAAATAATTAGTTATTAATTGATATAGTGTGTTAATCACTGTACTTTTTCCAACACCAGCTGAACCACTTAAAAAAATTTTAAATGGAACTTTATGCAATTTAAAACAATTCAATGTATGCATTACAAATTCTTTTTGTTTACAATTTAATTCTTTTACCATATCATGAAGTTCATTTTCGTTTACTCTTGCCGGACATGTGTATCTACTTTTATGAGAATCTTTTTTTAAATTTTTTTCTTTAGCGTAATCTTGTTCACCACCTTGTTTGAATATATCAATATGTTGAGTACACGAATTTTCCTTAGCAACATATTGTTCTGCTTTCTGGTTCTCTATTTCACGATTATCATTTTCCACTTGTTCCAAAGCATCATCCATAGCTGTATCACTAATTATTGAAAATTTTGCTTGATTTGTTTCAATAACATTTATATTATTTTTATAAACCATTTCATGATCAATATTTTCAACTTCACTTCGTTCATCAAGCCAAGGCATGAATAACAATATTCTTTCTCTATAATAATTTGATGGATCTTGTTTCAATTTATATCGTCTGTATCTAATAATAGCTGTTTGCTGCCGAAATCTGAAATCATTTACTTCGTCATTTTCGTCATTATAGTCAACATCACTTTCCACTTGTTTCTTTTTCGTGATCTTTTGGTAATTCGCTGCAAAATCAGCGAGGCATATATCATGTAAATTAATATCTCTTCTACTATAATTATCAAATATATCATCCATATAAATTTCGGTGGAGTCTTCATTTAATTTTTTTAAAGCATTCTCAGATTTCAACATTGATACACGTTCTGATATCGGATTGGTATTAATGTATACTGTCTTTCTACTTTGCTTTGATAAAGGTAATGATAAAACATGATAGGCTGCTTCTTGTGCAGACATTAAATTACTATTTAAAAAAACATTGGTAATATTTCGAAATTTTTCTCTAACAGTCTTATTGTTATTATCACAATCGATAGCAGCTTCCCTTAATAATTTTGATAAACCTCCTTCAATTTTACTAATGTAATTAGTTACATAACTCACCGCCGAATATTCGTCAAGTACAAACTGTAAATCCATATTCGATTCAAATAATTGTAAAATATCTGCATTATAACCATTAATATTAACTTCAAGGCTGGATCGTTTTAAGAATACCCGTTTTTGTTTTAAACTACTTCGAATAGCTAATAGGTATTCTTCATCAGTCATATTCAGTTTATCTAGAATTTCATCATAGCTCATAACAATTTTTTTCTTATAAAATTCATTCATTAATTCATCAATAAGTTTATAGGATTTGGGTGCTATTTCATTTTTATTTAATGGTTCCAGAATCATCGTTCTTCTCATTACCGGATACGGGATATGAAATCGACACCGCTTATTTTTTTGTCCTTTGTAACAACTGTGATTATGTTTGTGCATTTGAAATTTAATATATGGATTATTTTCTTCATATTTACATGTGATAAATCGGTCAATTAATTCAATCAATTCTTTGTTACCACCATGATCGTGTCTATCTTTAACACTATTGTACATAGGTGCTCCTTTCAACCACAGAAATATATGTTCATGTGGACTTCCACGTTGCTGAATTTCCACTCGTTCATAACTATCCACAACCTCATATTCTCCGAAAATACTTTCTTTTTGTCTTAATAACCACATAAGCTTATGTGCTTTATGATCGAAATATCGAGCGCATGTAACGGGATCATTTCTAATTAGATCAGTTTTGGTATTGTAATCCAAATTGAATGCGTCTTGCACAGATAATGTTTTACCACCATCGCGATATTTCATCAATGTTTGCAATAATTCAGGCCAGTAACTTTCTGCAGCCGACACTGTCATAAAGAAAGTGGATTTACCCAATTGACGGATCATTGCTAGTAACTCTTTCTTTTTTTGTTCCCAATATGCTGGCGATGAACGAATATTTTTAAGTAACTTGAATCCGTCATCAAATTCAATCAAATTATTCATAAAATCCGGATTCAAAACATCTGAAGCGCGTAATTTCTTATTCGTATTCATTTTTATTCGTCTCAAACAGACATTTATACTAGATAAACATGATATCTCTAAACATTTTTTAGCCATAAATAAAATCCCAGAAGGAATGCATGATCGTCGATCATACCGTCTAACTTCAGATCTAACACGATCTGAATATGATACTGATTTCGGCAAATTGAAAGAATATCCAGCAAATATTCTTGGGAAACACAACTCATCCAAATCATCCATTTTATGCCATGGTAATGGATATTTTCCCTGTCCTGGTGCAATAATATTCACAACGGAAGAATGCCCTTCTGCTACAGCAGCATTATTATCAACAAGTAATACTTCATCATTATTTATTTGATCCATACAGATTGCATTTTTATTTACCAAATCCATATTGTCAATCATTTCTTTCTCATCTACCTCATCGTTATTGTCAACTATGAAATTAATTTCTTCGCTACCATGACTTGCATAATTTTGAAAATACTTTTCATCTACTTTAATAGCATATTTCACATACAATGGTGTTTTCACCAAATATTGTAGTGCTTTACAAATTACTCCTGGTCTGACTGATTCGAACATATAATCACTTCTATGATCTTTATGACGTTTTAATTTCAGTTGAATTGTTTCCATTTCCGTAAATTTTCGAGGCAATACTTCCAACACATTATTCACATCGATTTGAATATTAACAACACTACCTTTGAGGCCTAATTGTGGATTTAAAGCATATGGTTTCAATGCGCGAATTTGCATAAAATTCAAAATCGGTGCTACCATTCTTTCCTCAAGATCAGTCAATTCTTTCACTGATTTTGGAACTGTGGGAAACTTTAGACCATTGCTTGTTGACAACTTATATACTTTGCCTCTATAAGCATAATTTTTACAAGTTCCACAAATAAAACCTGACGGAAAATTATTTATTTGAGATAATATTGCATCATTTGCTTTATCGATTCTCAATTCATTTAATTTTACGATGGCAGATTTAAAAAAAAAGACCTTCACAACAGCAACATATGAACGAAGGCGTCCTCCACACGAAATTTGATAAATTGCCATTTCAATTTGGCTGTAGTATTATCATCTTTTATTTTTTTTATCATTATAAACATTTAATGAAAATGTTGAATAACAACATTACCACGACCTCCCCCTCTTCCCCCACGACCACCCCCTCTTCCCCCACGACCACGGCCTCTTCCCCCTCCTCCGCGACCTCCTCCTCTACCCCTTCGTCCGTAGACGCCGCGCCGCCAACGCTGCCGCGACGATCCGGCACTGGTCCCACGATCTGAAAAAGAAACAACCATTAAGTATTTCCATATTAGTATTTCGGACCCAGTTTTTTAGAAATATGACCCATACATATCCAAAATTACAGTAACTTCTCTATGAATCGGGAAGTTAAAAAATATAAGGAAACACTTACTTCTTTTCTGTGCCTCCAATTCTTGGAGGAGCCGTTGGATCATCGCAACGGGCACCTCCACGGTTGGCTCCTGCACACCACTTACTTCACCAGCCACCGGATTTGGCAGTGGTGGAGGTGCTGGCAGCGTAGGAGGTGGTGGTGGTGGTGGCTGCGAGGAAAGTGGTGGAGGTGGTGGCTCGCAGCTCAATGCGGAGGGCAATGCAGGCGCCTCCAACAAAATTTTCTCCATTTTTGTAGTTAAATATTCTAGAAAAGAAAAAAAAATATGAAACATCATTGATGTATAAAAAGTAATTACAGTAACTTCCCTATGAATCGGGAAGTTAATTATTTACAGGAAATATTATGAGTGTTAATATTATATACTTACTGGATACCTCTTCATCCCTAGCAGGTTCCATACTTTTTAAAAAAATTTTTGAATTTGGTATTTTCAAATCTGGAAAAATACACATGCTTATAAATAACGACAATTTATAAAAAAACATATTGAATAAAAGTGAAAAAGGAGAAAAGAAGAAAATAACTACTTTTTTTCATTATTTGTCTACAGAACATTCACAAACATATTCGTGGCATTTTTATAATGCAGGATGGTACCAAATATGATATAATTCCGATGATACTTTTTTTTATTACTTGTGTAATAGACAATTAAAGTTTCGAGCGCAAGGAAGGATAGCGCATGGGAAAGAAAGAGACGCCGAGAGTCAGCGGCACAGTTCAAAGGCTTGCGCGTCCTCACAATGCAATACCAAGGAATTACTTATTTCTTTATAGAACTTATTTTAATAGATTTCTGCAAACACGATATTAATCGGATCATATTCAGGTTGTATACGCTCGAAACTTTGATTGTCCATTACACACGTAAAAAAAAATATCATTGGAAATAACAAAATTTTTTTTTTTGGTATCATTTTGCATTAAAAAAAATATGCCACGAATACGTTTTTCAAAGTCCCATAAAAACAAATTATGAATGAAAAATAAAGACGATAGAAATTCATATTAGTATACCTATGGAGACTTACCTGTCAACCTTACTCCTTGCGAAGCACAGTCAAACTGATGCTATAAGCACACATCTTTTGTGAATTCCCCACTGAGGTCAACAATCCATACTTCGTTGTATTTATTTTGTTCGACACGACAACCGTGTTGACAACATCGTTAGCCGCATTCCATTAGCAGATGCGAAATATAAATTACAGTAACTTCCCTATGAATCGGGAAGTTAAAAAAAACATCACAGCACGTGATGTCCGAAATTCCAACGCGCTAGCGTCGTCCAAATTAATTATATTTTTTAACTTCCCGATTCATAGGGAAGTTACTGTAATTACCCCGAAAATCGAAAATCGATTTTTTAGCAGATCTTCACGTTTCATGGTTATTGAAGTCATTTTAGACTATTTTTATCAAATTGTTAGTATGTGTGTGTGTGTGTGTGTGTGTGTGTGTGTGTGTGTGTGTGTGTGTGTGTGTGTGTGTGCGCGTATGGCCGTTTTTATGTTATCAAATTTTTCGTTAACGTTTTCTGAAAAAGTAACAATGCGATCAGAATGATGAATGATGCAATCGATGCGCCCCGTCGTAACTTAGAGCTGATTAGATTTTGGTCCATATCGGTCAAGTAGTTTTTTAGATTTTTTAGTTTTTTTAGTTTTTTTCGAAAGAAGTTCATTCAAGAATGCAATTTATACGAGAGGATGGAAATTTTCCACCGAATAAACAAACGTAATTATATATATTTCATTTTTATGTAAAAAAAATTTTTTTAAATTTAACCCTTTGAACACGAGCGGCGCCGATACGGCGTCCGACCGATGTTAAGTAGCAACTCGAGCGGTGCCGATACGGCGCCCGGCCGATGTGAAGTGGCAAGGATGCATCTTGGCTATTGTTTTACTAAGTATCACACCAAAACTAATTACAGAGTGTAATATTTATCAAAATTTGTTGTTTTCGACATATAAATGAATAAACTGGTGAAATTTTTTTTTTTTAATTTTTTTTAAATTAAATATTTTTGAAGTACCTGTAAAATGTTCACCTAATTTGGCCGAAATCGCCTCGAGTTGCTGGTTCGCGCAAGCGAAAACGGCCTCGAGTTCAAAGGGTTAAAAAAAATTTTTTTAATTAAAAAAAAATTTTTTTTTCAATTATGCAACTATTGCTAATGTTACCGCTTACAATAATCAAACTAGCTGGTTATTGTTGCTCGCCCGCTTCGCGAGCTCGCGGGTAGGACTGCTCTTTCGAGAGGGTTAGTGGTACGCATTGCTAGTGGGGCATACAGCTATTGTTTTTTTACCCCGAAAATCGAAAATCGATTTTTTAGCAGATCTTCACGTTTCATGGTCATTGGAGTCATTTTAGACTATTTTTATCAAAATGTCGGTATGTGTGTGTGTGTGTGCGCGCGCGCGCGTGTGTGTGTGTCAAATTTTTCGTTAACATTTTCTGAAAAAGTAACAATGCGATCAGAATGATGAATGATGCAATGGATGTGCCTCGTCGTAACTTAGAGCTGATTAGATTTTGGTCCATATTCATAGTTAACTTCCCGATTCATAGGGAAGTTATGGTAATTACCCCGAAAACCGAAAATCGAATTTTTAACAGATCTTCACGTTTCATGGTCATTGGATTCATTTTAGACTATTTTTATCAAAATGTCGGTATGTGTGTGTGTGTGCGCGCGTGTGTGTGTGTGTGTGTCAAATTTTTCGTTAAAATTTTCTGAAAAAGTAACAATACGATCAGAATGATGAATGATGCAATGGATGTGCCTCGTCGTAACTTAGAGCTGATTAGATTTTGGTCCATATTGGTCAAGCAGTTTTTTAGATTTTTTAGTTTTTTTCGAAAGAAGTTCATTCAACAATGCAATTTATAAGAGAGGATGGAAATTTTCCACCAAATAAACAAACGTAATTATATATATTTCATTTTTTTTTAATTATGCAGTTAATGCTAATGTTACCGCTTACAACTAACGAATCGGGAAGTTCTTTGTGTGGCTCGTGGAGAGTCACACACAAAATAAAAAAAAACCATTAATAGCTGCATGCCTCACTAGCAATGCGTACCACTAACCCTCTCGCAAGAGCAGTCCTACCCGCGAGCTCGCGAAGCGAGCGAGCAACAATAACCAGCTAGTTTCAATATGATATCAATTCATTATATATGTATAAATATTAATTCTGTGGATACAATCAAATTATATAAATATTAGGGGCCCCGCGCCCTGCTCGCTTCGTTCGCCAACCCCCGCGGCATCTCGCTCTCTCTCTCCCGCTCTCTGTCTCTCGCTCTCTCTCTCTCTCCCGCTCTTTCTCTCGCTCTCTCTCTCCCGCTCTCTCTCTCTCTCGCTCTCTCTCTCCCGCTCTCTCTCTCTCCCGCTCTCTCTCTCCCGCTCTCTCTCTCTCCCGCTCTCTCTCTCTCTCCCGCTCTCTCTCTCTCGCTCTCTCTCTCGCTCTCTCTCTATCTCTCGCTCTCTCTCCCTCTCTGAAAGATACACACTGTCACGGCCAGTGATGAGCCGTGGGGCGCTTTTTTTCGCGCATGCGCGAGTGTCGTCAGGAACGTATCTGCGTCCGAAGTTTGTGGGGGACTATTGGGGGGAAAGTAGTGGGAAACTATTATTAGCGGGAACGTCTAGCGGACAGAGATGAGCCGTGGGGCGCTTTTTTTCGCGCATGCGCGAGTTCGTCAGGAACGTATCTGCGTCCGAAGTTTGTGGGGGACTATTGGGGGGAAAGTAGTGGGAAACTATTATTAGCGGGAACGTCTAGCGGAGTCCTTTACGACCGTTACGACACGAGGCACGAAAGAACAGCGGGCTGCGAGAATTTCAGATAAGTTATTGTTAATATTTAATCAAATAATAAATTTTGCGAAATTAGGGGGGCGACCAAAGTACCCGATTTTCGTACTTGACTGAGGCCGTCTGACGTCAGAATTCTCGCGCATGCGCGAAAAAAAGCGCCCCACGGCTCATCACTGGTCACGAAGCTCAATTTTTGGTTCCCCCTCAGTAGGCAACCCGCTTCTCAATTTTCGGTTCCCCTTCAGTAGGCAACCCGCTCGGCGTTTTAGCGTGACAGAACTATTTTATATAATTCGAGATGTATTCTTGGCAGCAGAGATGAATAACTCACTCTTGCATTGGGATATTTTTTGATTATTGTAAGCGGTAACATTAGCATTTGTTGCATAATTAAATTACAGTAACTTCCCTATGAATCGGGAAGTTAAAAAAAATTTTTTTTAACCCTTTGAACTCGAGGCCTTTTTCGCTTGCGCGAACCAGCAACTCGAGACGATTTCGGCCAAATTTGGTGAACATTTTACAGGTACCTCAAAAACATTTAATTTTACAAAAATTAAAAAAAAAATTTCACCAGTTTATTCATTTATATGTCGAAAACAACAAATTTTGATAAATATTACAGTCTGTAATTAGTTTTGGCGTGATACTTAGTAAAACGATAGCCAAGATGCATCCCTGCCACTTCACATCGGCCGAGCGCCGTGTCGGCGCCGCTCGAGTTGCCACTTCACATCGGCCGGACGGCGTATCGGCGCCGCTCGAGTTCAAAGGGTTAAATTTAAAAAAAATTTTTTTCAAATAAAAATTAAATATATATAATTACGTTTGTTTATTCGGTGGAAAATTTCCATCCTCTCGTATAAATTGCATTCTTGAATGAACTTCTTTCGAAAAAAACTAAAAAAACTAAAAAATCTAAAAAACTACTTGACCAATATGGACCAAAATCTAATCAGCTCTAAGTTACGACGGGGCACATCGATTGCATCGTTCATCATTCTTATCGCATTGTTACTTTTTCAGAAAACGTTAACGAAAAATTTGATAACATAAAAACGGCCATACGCGCACACACACACACACACACACACACACACACACACACACACACACACACTAACAATTTGATAAAAATAGTCTAAAATGACTTCAATAACCATGAAACGTGAAGATCTGCAAAAAAATCGATTTTCGATTTTCGGGGTAATTACAGTAACTTCCCTATGAATCGGGAAGTTAATTAAAGCTGTAACTTTGCAGACTATATGAAAAATAGAGAGATTATGTTACAAACGTTTTTTAACCTCGAAAAAATTCGTCAAACTTGTGCAATTTCAAGTAAATTGTGGTTTGTATAATACCACGCGCGGAATTTTTTTTGACATGTTATACATCATTTCCATGCTTCATTTTTTGAACATGATATTCATTTTTTCACGCTGAATTCAAATCTGTGATTTTTGTAAACATAACTAACGAAATCATCTTTTTGATAAAATGAATAACCCACTAGTTTGAAAGTATATTGTATTGTCATATATAAAACCCATTAAAAATATGCATAATAAAATATTTGATGTATCGCTGCGATTGTCGCAGGCGCTTCTTTGTAGGCTATGTATGAGCGTTATCATGTAATTCAAATTAGATACCTATTGAAGATAATTATATTATCATTTACACAGGAGTAAGGTAGGTGTTTCATCCTTTTTAACTTCATTCTCATCAAAGAAGTTTTTAACTTCCGGTGATCAAATAAGAATAAGGTACCACCAGAAGTTACCACCAGAGTAAATGATAATATAATTATCGACAATAGGTATCTAATTTGAATTACATGATAACGCTCATACACAGCCTACAAGGAGTGCCTGCGGCAATTGCAGCAATACGTCAAGTGAAATACGTCAATTAAACGTTGAAATACTTTATTATGTATATTTTTAATGTGTTTTATATAAAATGTCATCGCTGTGTCCCATTTCTATCAAAAGTTCTTTGGTTTTTACACAGAATTCATGTGTTTGTTCAATTGTGCAATAAACAAATAACAAACGTATGTAAAACATTTGAACGGAAAACGTATAAAACGACCACGCAGCAACGGCAGTCTCTTGAAGACGAATTCACGTCGATATTTATTAATTAAATACGATCAGTACTATGGATATCGATACTGAAGCAGTAATAAGAGAAATACATTTGAGACCCAATTTATAGGATGTTTCACGCGAGGATTATAAAGATCGTGATTTAAAAAATCGTTCATGGAATGAAGTTTGTTGTGCGGTAGTGGAAAATTATGACACTATGGACTCGGAATCGAAGATGAAATGGCGTAAGTTTTTGTGTTAACAAATTTATTGAAACCATTTGTTTACATATACAACAGGTTGGTTAGTTATACTGTTAAATTGTATTTGTATGTACCACCGGTTTGAAGAATCGTTGGCCCACGAGGTGGCAAGTACTGTTGAAATAAAGTATATGGTTTTATTTGAACATATACAATTAGATTTAATAAATTTTTGAATCTTACCACGGAACTTTACCAATAGTTGTAAAATATTTGGCTAATTTGTCTCTATTGGAATTCCGTGACGTGTTAGAAGGCGTTGATGATTCATCACACTCTTCAAACCCAATCACAGTAAAAGTGTCTTCACTCTTATAACCGTCTCTATCTCTAACAAAATTATGTAAAATACAACAAGTTTTTACAATAGAAACCGCCAACTTGAGATTCACATTCAATGGACGATGAAAAATACGCCATTTGGTGCATAAAATTCGAAAACAACATTCGATATATCTTCGTGCCCGAGTGAGTCTGTAATTAAAAATCTTTTTGTTGTAATTTAAATTCTTTT
This sequence comes from Lasioglossum villosulum, assembly GCA_963971365.1. NCBI lineage: Eukaryota > Metazoa > Arthropoda > Insecta > Hymenoptera > Halictidae > Lasioglossum > Lasioglossum villosulum. The sequence continues at coordinate 20,891,566 of OZ020500.1, forward strand.
TGGCATACGGCTTCAAAACGTGTTCGGATAAAGCAAAAGCTTCATCAGCCACTAGAGCATACGGAAGTGACGGTTCGGAAGTGCCAGGAAGTGGTGCTGGTTGAGGTATATTTAATTCATTCCTCTGTAATTTCTTCCAAAAGGCACTTTGTTCAAATACGGGCGAATCCGCATTTTTGCCATAAGCACCAACATCGATAAAAGTAAATCGATATTGAGAATCACAAATCGCCAGAAGGATGATAGAAAAATAGTTTCTGTAATTCATAAATGATGAACCACTTTTAATGGGCTTAATCATTCGAATATGTTTTCCATCTACTGCTCCGATACAATTTGGAAAGTTAGCGTTATTAACTTCCCGATTCATAGGGAAGTTACTGTAATTACCCCGAAAATCGAGAATCGATTTTTTAGCAGATCTTCACGTTTCATGGTCTTTGGAGTCATTTTAGACTATTTTTGTCAAAATGGTGTGTGTGTGTGTGTGTGTGTGTGTGTGTGCGCGCGCGTGCGTATGTCCGTTTCTATGGTATCAAATTTTTCGTTAACGTTTTCTGAAAAAGTAACGATGCGATCAGAATGATGAGTGATGCAATCGATGTGCCCCGCTGTAACTTAGAGCTGATTAGATTTTGGTCCATATTGGTCAAGTAGTTTTTTAGTTTTTTTCGAAAGAAGTTCATTCAACAATGCAAATTATACGAGAGGACGGAAATTTTCCACGGAAGAAACTAACATAATAATTACATATATAATATCTTTTTTTTTCTATCTGAGATTGGGATCGTCAGAATAAATTAACCAAATTTGTTTCTCTGTAATTAAGAGTTTTATATTTTATTCGATATTACTATTTACAATATATACAGAAATTACAAGTTACCTGTAATTAAGAGAAACGACAATTAAAGTAAATTATTCGCCTCTCCTTCACAACTCTGTTTTGTTTATTTATTTAACACGTGCTCTCTCTTATCCTTCTTCTATCTCTGTCCTTGTCTCTCCCTCTATCTTTCATTACCTGTCGATCTATTTCATGATTGACGGGACATCTAGCAGTTGATAGGAGTGCGCATACTAAGCGCGCTAGATTTAAAGAGAGTATGGTCTCTTTACATCTCCCCTCTTCGAGATGAAAATTGCACAATTTTTCAGTCATCCTCACCTTCTAGTGCTGGGGTTAGTTTTGTCACATGGAATAGACTTGTATCTTGGTTTCGTTTTTCAGTTTTTATTTTGTAAATCGAGTTTGAAATTTTTTTTTCTATTTTGAATGGTCCAATTCTTAGTTCTTCTAGCTTTTTTTTATTGAGTTTGTTCCCATTTTCTATGTACACCATGTCTCCCTCCTTGAATTCATGGTGTTTTCTATCTCTGTCAAATATACTTTTATTATACTTATGTGATTTCAGGGTTCTTTCCAATGCTAACTTCTTATCTCTCATCCAGTCTTCTCCGTTCTTCTTTTTTTGTTTTAATTGTTCTGGTATATTACTGGTGTCTGTGCCATGTAATAGATACTCTGGTGTAAATCCTGTGATTGTATGTTCTAGACTATTATACTTATTCACACATTCTCTCGCTATCGATGTCCATGCTTTCTTTTTTTTTCTTCGTTTATCTTGCATCTTATTTTATTTACTAATGTCTGATTTAGTCTCTCGTTTAAACCGTTAGAGAATGGTGTGTTTATTGCAGTAAAAATTAATTCCACTTCTTTCTTCTTTAAATAATCTTTAAATTCTCTCGAATTTATTCCAGGGTATTGATCCGTTAAGATTGTTCCGATCTTTTCTATTTCTAGCACACTTTGAACTAATTTTATGAAGTCATTGGCATTTTGAGTTTTTGATGTTGAAATAAACGCATATCTCGTGAAATGATCGACAAGTAAATGTATATATTTTTTTGTCGATCTAGTGCCTCCAAATCCTCCAATTGTGTCTATGGACATAATTTCAAAAGCTTTAGTCGCTGGTCCTAATTGTGACATTGAGCCGGATTTATGTTGTCCTCTTGATTTATTCCTAATGCATATATCACATTCTTTGCAGATCTTTTTTATGTTCTCCATTAAATTTTTAGCAGTGTAATGTGGGCTTATTTTCATTCTTGTTTGTGTTATCCCTGTGTGGCCCCATTCCTTGTGTGTTTTCTTAATTAAATCAATGCTGAATTTTTCAGATAGTATGATTTTCTTTCTTTTTTTTACTTTTTTATAGTATATTCCATTCTCTTTTATTAATTTTTCTTTTTTATTTTGTAGTATTAAGTTATATAATTAGTAGTATTAAGTTATATAAAAATAACTATTCCTTTGATCTACTTTTATTTCATCTATCTCAATAAAATTTACCGTTTTTAATAAGTCCTCTTGTTCTTCTATATTTGATTCTAGCACAGGGTTTCTACTTAGGCAGTCTGCTTCTGTATTATCTTTACCTGGGATGTATATAATTTTAAAATCGTATTGAGATAGGTAGTAGGTTAGATCGCCTAGTTCTTCGTCTGTTCTTGCTTTTACATTCATATTTTCTAGTGGTTTGTGGTCAGAGTGTATTTCGAAGTATCTCCCTATCAACCAGTGCTGCCAGTACTTTATTGCCTCTTTTATAGCTAGGCATTCAAGATATATTGCTTTTTTTTTTGTGTGTTTCATTAAGTTTCTTTGAGAAGTAGGCCACCGGTTTTTCTTTTCCATCATTTTGTGTTTGTTTTAATATTGCGCCTATGCCTTCAAGTGATGCATCTGTATATATCTTGATTGGAAGGTCTTTGTCGAATATTTCCAGTACTGGTTGGGAACATAGCATTTCTTTTATTTTTCTGAAAGCTTTTTCGCAATCCTCTGTCCATATGAATTTTACATTCTTTCTTAATAATTGATGTAGTGGATCTAATAATATTGAGCTCTTTTCTATATATTCGTGATAAAAGTTTATTTTTCCCAGAAATTGTCTGATCTGCTTTTGTGTGGTAGGAGTCGGGAAATTTCTTATTGATATTATGTTATCTTTCAATGGTGTAACTGTATTTTCTCCTATTACGTGTCCTAAATATCTAACTGAGCTAGCAGCAAACGTACATTTCTTAAATTTTAACCTAAATCCTTCTTTTTTTATTGCATCTAATACTTTTCCAATGTGATCCAGATGTTCTTTAAACGTCGGTGAGTGTATTAGGATATCGTTTATATAGTTTACTGAAAATTCAGTTAGTCCATGTTTTCTCAATAGGTTACTCAGAATTCGTTGAAATATAGCTGGGGACGTTTTTAAGCCAAACGGTAGACATGTCCATAGAAAGTGGCCATCTTGCGTTATAAATCCCGTTTTTCTCCTATCTTCGATTCTTAGTGGTATTGACCAAAAAGCTGAATTTATGTCCAGTGTCGTGAAATACTTACAGTTTCTGGCTCTTATTGTCATCTATATGTCATCTATTAAGGGAAATGGTTGTGCTTGAGGGACAATGTTTTTGTTTAAATCTCTGAAGTCTATGCACATACGTGTTTTTCCTTCATTTTTCTTATATGCTAGCGTGACAGGTGCAGCGAAAGGACTATAAGATTCTTCGATTAAATTCTTCTTTAGTAATTTGGCTATTTGTTTTTCTATTTCTTTTTTGTCCTCTATATTACATCTGTATGGTCTTTTACTGCAATATTTCTCCACTATTAAATCAATTCTAGCTTCATATTCATTAACAGTTCCAACATCGTATTTGTCTTTTGCAAACACTGATTTGTTGTTATCTATTAATCTTTCTATTTTTTTCTTTTTATCTCCGTCCAAATGTTCTATCTTTATTTGGAATTCATCTGTTTCCACATGTTCATTAAAATTAACTGAACAATTTATAGCTTCATCTTCTCTTTCACTTAATATTATCTTTGGTTTTTCTATCTCTTTTTCTATTTTCTGTGAGACTTCTAAGTTTTCATTCAGCTGTAGCTTAAATATCGGAATTAAATCTAATCCTATTATGAAATCTTCGAAGTCTTCTCTTTCTACTATGTATATATCTACTTCTTTTTCTATATTGAATATTTTTATTTTTATTCTTACTAGCCCATTTGTATGATTCACACCATTGACAGACTTTAAGAATATTTTGTTTACGTCTTCTCTATTATCTTTTATCTTTATCCACTTCGAATTTATTAAGGAGACTTGGGAGCCTGGGTCATATGTTCCCATTATCTCTATCTTGTGTTCAACTAGCATCTTAAGTCTGATCAATGGTGTGACTATTCGTTTTTTTTTTCTGTGCTTAGATTTACTTCTATTACGGAATTGCTTCCTATAGCTTTAGGTTTCCCTATTTTCTCTATTTTAAACCAGCATTTTTCTTCTGGGTGGTATCTTACACCTTTACCCATATTCTCACATGTCTTGCATGGTTTTTTTTCTTCATTATTAACTTTGTATTCTGGTCTATTTTCTTTTTTAAATGTTTTCTTTTTATCTGTTATCCCTTCGAGTTTTTGTAATTCATTAATTAGATCTTTTGTATTTTTCATTTCATCCCTGTCAATTTTCTCTCTAATAAATTCTGGCAAACCAAATGCTATCCTATCTATCATTGTGTCGGCATCCGTGTCCTTATTTATTTCTAATAATAGTCGTTCTTTCTTTATTGCATATTGTACTAGTGAACCTTCTTTGTACTTAAAATAATGAGCATATGTTCTGTTACTCCATCCTTTACTTGAAAAGGTTTCCATTAATGCTTGTCTCCATCCATGCCAATCGTTTTCATGCTTTCCTTTTATTATTACAGAAGTGTACCAGTCTTGGCAAGTTCCATCTAAAAATAATCTCAATAGTTCAATTTGGGTTTCATCCTTTTGTATTTTAAATCTTCCACATTCTTTCTCGAACATGTTTAACCATTGCCTAACATTAGATGTTTTATAATTGAATTTTTCTAATACAAATTTCTCTGCAATGTGTTTTAAGTTTTTCTCTTCTTCTTTTTTTTCTGATTTTTCAACTAACTTTTCCAGTATCTTTGCCAAGTCTGAGTGTTCTTTAATATTTTCTTGAACTATTTGTTTTAAGTATTTTCCTCCAAACTGGATATTTCCTTCATCATCCAAATATATTTTTTGCAATTCTTTCGACAGTGTTATCCATATTTTCAATTCGTCGTGCCTTTTTCCTAAAGAATCTCTTACCTTTTTGAAAGCATCCGTCTTTTTTATCTCTTCATGAAAATCTGCATATATGAGGTCATCTGGTACAGCATATCTTTCTCCTTGTTCTGTGGCAATTGAGGTTATGGCTATCACTGTGGTTTTATTATCCTTTGGGGAAGCCACAGCTTTAAACTCAAATTTTAATTTCATTTTTTTTTTGTGACGAAAATTGTCGTTTTATAATATCTTTTAGTAGGTAATATAAGCCGGTTCTAACTCACAGTTATCATTGTGGGCAGATTCCTGCCTTACCGGCCTTTTACCTTATAGCGCGAGCATATTTTTGCGGGGTGAGGGGGATTAGCTTAGAACACAACCATATTTTGCGGGGGGCGGGGTGAGGGGGATTACCTTATAACGCGACCGTGTTTTGCGGGGGGGGGGGATTTTTAGTTTTCCTGGTATTGGCAGTTCCAGGTATTGCGTACGTTTATAATAATATATCCTGTCGACGGCGCGATATCGGCTGCTTATCATGTTTATAATAATACATCCTGCCGACGGCGGGATATCATTCTCACATCATTTTTTTAAATAAACATCCTTTGACCCAGATCACTGTTCTCACTGATCGGGGGAGGGGGGATTTTTAGTTTTCCTGGTATTGCATCGAAGACCAATTTCCTGGTATTGCGTCCAGTCCCCTGGTATGTTTATAATTTCGATGGCGGGCGTCGTGATATCAGATCACATCATTTTTAAATAAGCATCCTTTGGCTCTCTCCTTATCGTTTCTCTCCTCGCCTCGTTCGTAACAGCAACACGGCGGAGTCGCGATATCTGACGACATCTGTTTTGTCTTTTCATTATCGTTTCTTTGGTGGGAGGGGAGGAGGGTGGAAGGTATCAATGAATAAATAGGGCGCGGTGGACCGCGAACGCGGTCATACGGGTCGTGCACGTTTACCGCGTTAAATTTATTCGAATTCACCGTGTGTGTTAACAACCGTGCGATATCAAGATGATTGAAACGTGCAAAAACATGTTGAAGTGTTTGACGCGCATGTCGATGCTGGTGAAAACCATGGACGAGTATCGCGAATGGCATCGCTCGTACATCGAGTCTCTGCAGTGTTGCGTCAATTACCTATCCCGTGCAAAGGATCAATTGTCGGTGGGCGAGAAATTTAGTTTAACATCGACTATGTGCCGTATGAAGACTTTGAACGTTTCGTTGAATCATCGTGTTTCCTCGTCGCGCGTCGGTAGAGGTTTATACGATCGCAGGAGTGCGAGAGCGTCGACGCTTCGTTGGGAAGATATCGAGTCGGCGTTTAAAACTCGCATATCGAGCGGTATCGTTATCAACGTCGAACACATCGACCCGAAACAATTTCTGCAACACACGAAACGAATAGTTACGGGACGCGTTACGGAATTTTTAAACGCGCATTCGTCGTTGAAAGCTAACGTAACGTTGGAGGCGGAATTCATGCAGCACACCAACGAGGTTTCCGTGAAAAGTTTCGGCACGCGAAACGTTGCGTTGTTCCGTACGAGCAATCTACGACAGTGGTACCAGAAAGACGTTGTGCCGACGATTTTGGCATCGATGGAGGAATTTCAAGAGCGAGACAGCGGGTGGGCGCTGTCGAAGATACTACACTTGATCGTGAACTTTAGCAAATATCAACCGTTGCAAGCCGGATGCAGCGTTGCAATCGACGTGCCTCGAGCGATACAGTTGAAAAGAGCGGTCGTGAACGTGAAGAGCAACGACGACGCATGTTTTTTTTGGGCGATCGTGGCGGGTCTCTATCCGGTCGAGAAAAATTCGTCGCGTGTGTCATCATATCCACACTACAAAGACGTGCTTCCGAAAACTGAAGATTTTCCACTGCCTATGTCGTTCAAAGACATTCCGAAATTTGAGCGAGAAAACGACGTTTCCGTGAACGTGTTCGAATGGAAGCGCAAGAAATGCGTAACGCTTCATTTGACCGAAAAGAAACGGGAGGGAAGACACGCCAACTTGCTGTTTCTACAGAATGCCGCAGAGACGCATACCCATTTCGCGTGCATACGAAATTTGTCAAGATTGGTTTCGTCGCAGCTTAGTAAGCGGAATCATCAGAAGTATATTTGCGATCGGTAAGTTGCACGTTTTATTTATTTTTTAAAAATTGTTTGAAGGAAAAGACATGATTTTTTCCCTTCCCACAGGTGCTTACAATATTTTCCCACGCCGGAGAGATTAGACGTTCATACGGTCGACTGCGAACGGATGAACGATTGCGCTCTGATGCTTCCAATATCGGAAGAAGACAAGTGGTTACGGTTCAAAAATTATACAAACAAGGAGCAGGCGCCGTTCGTAATCTATGCCGACTTGGAGTGCCTGCTGCTGCCCGAGGGACGGGAAGGGCAAGACCGCGCGGCACGCGTACAGTATCAACGTCACCACGCGTTTAGCATAGGATACTATATGCATTGCCGATACGACGAATCGTTGTGCGAGTATCAGGTTTACCGCGATAAAGAGGGATCCGCCGCGTGGTTCGCGAACAGGTTGTACGAACTCAGTCGTAAATTACAGCCGATATTCGACAAAACGGTACCGATGAATCCGCTAACCGAATCGGAAAAGTTAAATTTTCGTACGGCCACGCATTGCCACGTCTGCGAGAAACCGTTCGACACTTCCGACGCGACGAGGGTCCACGATCATTGTCATCTCACGGGCGCGTATCGTGGTCCGGCTCATAACGGATGCAATTTAAGCTATCAATCTTCGTACGTGATACCGGTGGTTTTCCATAATCTATCAGGCTACGACGCGCATTTCATCATCAAGGAATTAGCAAACTCGTTCGAGGGGCGGATAGACGTGTTGCCATTGACGAAAGAGAAGTATATCTCTTTCACGAAAAACGTAAATATCGAGACACAGCCGGGTAAAGAGTTAAAGCATGCAAAGTTTTTGAAATTCCGTTTCATCGATTCGTTCAAGTTCTTGAACTCGAGTCTGGACAAACTGTCGTCATACTTGGACGAAAGTAAATTACGCATCGTACGAGGTGAATTTCCACATCTTTCCCGCGACGATTTCAAACTGTTGACCAGAAAAGGCGTCTTTCCGTACGACTATCTAACGTCGTACGACAAATTAAACGACACGTGTTTGCCGCCGCGCGAGGCATTTTACAATCGGTTGTACGGCAGCGAGATATCCGACGTCGATTACATTCACGCGAATACGGTTTGGTCGCGTTTCGCTATACAAACGCTTGGACAGTACAGCGATTTGTACTTAAAATTGGATGTTCTGTTGTTGGCGGATGTTTTTGAAAATTTTCGCGACGACTGTCTCGAGAATTACAAGCTCGATCCGGCGCATTATTACACGCTCCCCGGTTTCGCGTGGGACGTGATGTTGAAAATGAAAAAGATCGAATTGGAGTTGTTGACAGACGTTGACATGCTTTTGTTCGTGGAACGGGGAATACGCGGCGGATTGAGCCAGTGTTCTCACAGATATGCGCACGCCAACAACAAATATATGTCCACGCACGACTCGGCCAAACCGTCCACCTACTTAATGTATTTCGACGTTAATAATCTGTACGGTTGGGCAATGTCGCAACCTCTGCCGCACAGAGACTTTCGATGGGTGGACGCGGACAATTTCGACGTCGAATCCGTTCCGGCCGATAGTCCAGTAGGATACATTTTGGAGGTGGATTTAGAGTATCCGCGCGAAATTCACGATGCTCACGCGGATCTTCCGTTTTGTCCAAGTCACGACACGGCGACCGACTCGAGTACGCAGAAAAAGTTGATGGCAACGCTTCGCGATAAGGAACGATACGTTGTACATTACCGATACCTCCAACAAAGTTTGAAGCATAATTTGAAATTGCGGAAAATACATAGAATATTAGAGTTTCGGCAGTCGCGATGGTTGCACGGTTACATCGATTTGAACACAAAATTACGCGCCAACGCCACCAATGATTTTTCCAAGAATTTATTCAAATTAATGAACAATGCCGTGTTTGGAAAAACTATGGAGAACGTTCGAAATCATACGATCGTGAAATTACTTTCTCGATGGAGCGGTAGACACGGCGTCGAACGATTGATAGCTAGACCGAATTTTCACAGCTGTGCGGTGTTTTCCGAGGACTTTGTCGCGGTTCAGCTGAAAAAGAAGCTCGTTAAATTTTTCAAACCAATCTACGTGGGCATGTCCATATTAGATATTTCGAAATTTCATTTGTACAACTTCCATTACGAGTACATGCAGCCAAAATTCCAGCAAAATTGTAAGATATTGTACACTGACACGGACAGCCTGATATACCAGATCGCTTGCGATGACGCGTACGAGGCGCTGTTGAAACGCGATATCCATCGATACGATACCAGTAACTATGCCGCGAACAACGTTTACGGCGTCCCGATCGCGAACAATAAACAGCTCGGGTTAATGAAGGATGAGAACGGCGGTAAAATTATGACTGAGTTCGTGGGGCTTCGTTCGAAAATGTACGCGATTCGCGTGCACGGTGACCGGGATACTAAAAAGATCAAAGGTATCAGGACAAACGTTACCGCTCGGGATATAAGTTTCGAAGACTATGTCGAATGTCTTCGTAATCACACGGAAAAGAGCGTTACCGGTAATCGCATAGTGTCCGTACGGCATCAGGTATACTCGATGTCTGAAAAGAAATTAGCGTTGAGTCCGCATGACGACAAGCGGCATATTTGCAATAATTTGATGGATACTCTTCCTTGGGGACATTACAACATCGATTAAGAAGTCATTTTTTTTTCGCCCACCCCTCGTAAAAGAAAAGGAAGTGGTAGGGAGATTATTGCAAGTCTGGAACTGTCGGGGAGGGGATGCGTCCATTTTGATGATCTTATCTGTAAATAGAAGTGGTAGGGAGACATGCTATAAAACGACGTATTCCGAGCGTCAAGCTTCAGATCAACCGCTAAAATCGTCGCAAGATGCAGTACAACCGCTATCCGTCCGAGCGTTCAAACGTCGAGGAGCCGTGCAAAAAGAGAAGGCTAAATAATATGTAAGTAGAGAGAGAGAGAGAGAGAGAGAGAGAGAGATGAAAAAATTGTGAAGAAAAGAAATTTAGAAAAACGTCTAATTTTTTTGTAATCTGTTGCAGAGTTTCCCAACAGCAGCCCACATCATCGATGATGCAATCGCCGAGGAGTTTGCGCAGCGCAAGGGTCTTGAGCCGAAGATATTCCATAGCCGGGAATTACTTTAAATATCTTGAGATTGGTGTGCGCGTTGGCGATGACATTTGCGTGGAATTGGCTATAGGAGATAACCGCGGTAACGAGATCACATTTTTCCTGGATGCATGGACAGAACTGTTACGCACGAAGGAGTATATTTCCGATTTACTGTCATCGTCTACGCAGAAACAGTGCCGAAAAATGGGCGATGGTTTAACGTTACAAATAGTTAATCGTAACGATATGACTCTAGTCAAATTGTCGAATCAGTTCGTGGCTCTGTACATCACGGAAAAAACTATGTATAACTTGTATAATCTAGAATTCTACGTGTACAACATGTATTCGTGGCTGATCGACAATGTTCCCGCGGTGACTACTAAATTCATGAATTTCGTCGGTACGGTAAAGGATAGCGACGCGAAGAATATCGTGAAAGCGATCGTCGAGAGCGAATTTTTCGATCAAAGTTCGTTGATCGATTGCGAACTAGCAGCTTCGTGCGCCGACATCATCGCGGCGTTCGCGCAAAATAGATAGGTTAAAAAATTAATGTGTGTGTGTGTGTGTAAAAATTATTGGAGAATTTATTTTGTAACGGTACATTATTTTAAAATAAAATTATTTGAGAATATCTCTTTTGTCTGTTTATTATATCCTTCGGCAAAACTAAACTCCCCACCCTGACTCAGTAACATGCGGATTCTTCAGACTCGGTTTTAATAATCAATCCGGGTTTGATTAATCTCGTCTCATTCAAGAACAGCATCACACTTATCTTCTCGTCCAAGTCCTGGTATGCAGCTTGGTCTGGTTACGGTTTAAGAATTACGCAAACAAAGACCAGGCACCGTTCGTAATCTATGCCGACTTGGAGTGTCTGCTGCTGCTGCTGCTGCCTGAGGGACGGGAAGGACAAGGCCGTGCGGCACGCGTACAGTATCAATATCACCCAGGCGTAATTCTTAAACCGTAACCAAACAAAGCTGCATACCAGGACTTGGACGAGAAGATAAGTGTGATGCTGTTCTTGAATGAGACGAGATTCTTCAGACTCGGTTTGATTATTCGAACGGGGTCCAAGTATCCGCATGTTACTGAGTCATGGTGGGGAGTTTAGTTCTGCTGAAGTAGGTGGTTGAGGCTGTATATATACAAATCGTTGACGGATCGTGTACTAGCGAGAAAGGATAGGGACAACGTCGCTATAAGCCCATCTTGTGTCGAGGGTGGAAAGTTAGCCGACACACATTACTAGACTGTAAGAAGTTTATTTAAATTTTATTGCAAATTACATTTTTCACAATTCCTATAGAATAAAAGAATACAATTAAAAGTAGAGAAAAAATTAATTAACATAACTCTTACATATAAAGTATAGTAGAAAAATACGATTAAAGTATATTCGTTTCAGGTATCCATGAATTATGCGACGCGTCCATCCCCAACCATTTTACGTACACGTTATTTCCTTTCCTGCGTAATATTTTTTCAACTAAGTATATGTCAGGATATTTTGTCGCGCGTATCTCGTGTTCGTAAAATCCTCCGGCGATGGGTTTGTCCTTCGCGTCGGCCAAGAGGTATGTGACAGGATTCGTTCGTTTCACCGCGATAATCTTGAATATTTCGGTTGACCAGTTCGGCGTGTATCCTTTGTCAAATAGGGTTTTAAACTTGCTAACGCGCACGCGATCATTGAGCTTAAATTTGGCGCGGCCAGCGATCTTCACTTTGCGGTACACGGTGGACAGAAGGTGGCCGGCATTTTTACGGTTCACGTCAACGGGTCGCATACGAATGGTACGATGTTTTCGATTATTGTAGTTCTCGGTCAACGTGGGGAGCTCATCGATCCAATGATATTTTCCGCTCAACGAGAAAAATTTCCACAAGCTGTTCTTCAGCGTGCGATTGAAACGTTCCACTACGGACACTTTCATAGGGCTAAACGTGGAATAGAGGTTGATGTTGCGACTCTTCAGATAGTCTTGAAACGTTTCATTGTAGAATTCTTTTCCCATGTCGGTCTGCAAGTTGTTCGGGGCTCTACCGTCCTTCTCCAACGCCGACGCGAAAGCATTGCACACGTCGTGCGCATTTTTACTCTTCAAAGGAACCGCGCATGCGTATTTGCTAAATACATCGATTATCGTGAGAATATATCGATACCCACGATTTTTTCGCGCGTATTTTTGAACGTCGACTATATCGGCTTGCCAAAGATCGTCGAAACCTCGCACGACCACGCGTCTACGCGGGTAAAAACGTCTCGCCTGAGCGTGCAGCTCTTCCACAACGTTCTTTTTACTCATCGTCGAGTAATTGTCGTAATCTTATCCGATTATTCGCTTTTTAATCGCGTCTCCAATAATTGATGACTGATTCGACCGTTGAAAGCGACGTCTCTTGCTGTCTCTACTCGACGCGACGTATCTGCGCGTATACTTTCTCGAGTTTCCCATATATACTTTTCGTGGCGACACACAGTACAGGTACAGGTACAGGTACAGCTACAGCTACAGCTACAGCTACAGCTACAGCTACAGCTACAGCTACAGCTACAGCTACAGCTACAGCTACAGCTACAGCTACAGATACAGCTGTTGTACGGTACGGCTGTTGTATGGTATGCGGTATGGCTGTTGTACATCTATCCATGGATCTCTCAAGATCGGTCGACGCGTTTCTTTTACACGATTAAATTCTTATTACTTCATATACCTTCTCCTTCAACGCCTCGTCGATGCGTGAATCGGTCGATTTCGTATTTTCGTTTGCATCGTATCGAACATCTTGTATCGTAGCCAGTATTTCGGACTTTATCGTTTCTTTAGCGGTTTCCAGTTCTTTGATCAGTTTTTTCACGATCTCGGATTCGAGCTTCGCGTTAAGCGTGTCCACGTATAGTTTGGTTGCAGCGTGATCGTTTGCCTGGGGATTCGCCACGCGTACGATCCTCATACCTTTCGCATCGTACAATGTGGCATCGTCGCTCAAACATATGGCGTTATCGCGCACATAACTTTTAAAAACGCCGGGATAGAAAATCGCAGAAACATTCGATTCGTGTTTGTTCGCTTCGCGAAGCACCATACCAAATTTGTTGATAGACATTTTTTCGCTCCAGTTAGTCTTCTTCTTCTTCTTCTTCTTCTTCTTCTTCAGTTATCAACAACTCGTATCGTTTGCACAACCGTTTTACCTGCTCTTCGATGCACAGTATTCGTTGAAATGTCTCATCCAGTTTTGTCCTTAGTCTTTGAAATTTCAAGTTCCAGCTTTCGTCGTTGTCGTCGTCGTCGTCTCCTCCCGAGGATATCGTTTGATTCGTTTCGCAACAATTAAGACGAATACGCATTTTCATGAACCGTAACAATTTCATCGATCGACATTTCATTCGTCACTGACTCGACGAACGCGCGCGCGCTTTAATTTATAATTATACCGGCTTCGCGAAGTTCCTCGATTATCGACATTATTTCATTGTCATGGTTGGAATGGCCGGCGTACTTCGAAGCGGTTAACAATTTCAGACGATCGACGAGTTCGTTCGGATCGTCCCAATGCACGTAATCGATTGGATGGTCGGTCACGCGCATAAAAGTTGGAAGATTAATCCCTCGTCCACCTCGCGACGAAAACAACGGCCCTATAATTTTCTTATACTTGTAACCTCTGTTTCCCTTTAGCTGATTCCCGCGTCGATGCGCATTCGTAAGAGTGAGAATTTTTTAACTTCCCGATTCATAGGGAAGTTATGGTAATTACCCCGAAAATCGAAAATCGAATTTTTAACAGATCTTCACGTTTCATGGTCATTGGATTCATTTTAGACTATTTTTATCAAAATGTCGGTTTGTGTGTGTGTGTGTGTGTGTGTGTGTGTGTGTGTGCGTATGTCCGTTTCTATGGTATCAAATTTTTCGTTAACGTTTTCAGAAAAAGTAATAACGCGATCAGAATAATGAATGATGCATTGGAAGTGCCCCGCTGCAACTTAGAGCTGATAAGATTTTGGTCAAGTTTGGTCAAGTAGTTTTTTAGTTTTTAAAAAAAAAATTTTTTTTTTTTTTTGAAAAATTCAAAAGACTACATACGTCATGTGGTTGGGCATACTCTATATGCCCAATACCGTGTTATAATCACTTTCCCTGAAAACATATAATCTTCTTAAAACGTACGAATAGCAAAATAAAAACTAGCTGGTTATTGTTGCTCGCTCGCTTCGCGAGCTCGCGGGTAGAACTGCTCTTGCGAGAGGGTTAGTGGTACGCATTGCTAGTGGGGCATACAGCAATTAATGTTTTTTTACCCCGAAAATCGAAAATCGATTTTTTAGCAGATCTTCACGTTTCATGGTCATTGGAGTCATTTTAGACTATTTTTAACTTCCCGATTCATAGGGAAGTTACTGTAATTACCCCGAAAATCGAGAATCGATTTTTTAGCAGATCTTCACGTTTCACGGTCTTTGGAGTCATTTTAGACTACTTTTATCAAAATGGTGTGTGTGTGTGCGTGTGTGTGTGTGTGTGTGTGTGTGTGTGTGTGTGTGTGTGTGTGTGTGTGTGTGCGTGCGCGTGCGTGCGTGCGTATGTCCGTTTCTATGGTATCAAATTTTTCGTTAACGTTTTCTGAAAAAGTAACTATGCGATCAGAATGATGAATGATGCAATCGATGTGCCCCGCTATAACTTAGAGCTGATTAGATTTTGGTCCATATTGGTCAAGTAGTTTTTTAGTTTTTTTCGAAAGAAGTTCATTCAACAATGCAAATTATACGAGAGGACGGAAATTTTCCACCGCAGAAACAAACATAATAATTACATATATTTTTTTTTATAATTTAAACAAATTTATTTTAAAAAAAATTTTTTTTTTATTTTCCTTTTTTAATTATGCAACTAATGCTAATGTTACCGCTTAGAATAATCGAAAATTATCCCAATGCAAGAGTGAGTTATTCATCGCTACTGCCGAGAATACATTTTCAATGAATATCGATGAAAGTACAAAAACATTTATATTACAATCCATTAAAAAAACAAGCAGTTCAATACGAATTATTAACTGAGATGAAATTGAAAGTTAATATAAAAAAATGGTTAAGGGAGCATGCGAGCAACGAACATACGATGTTGGTTTAATGCGACGCCATACAGAAAACATTTTGATAAGTAGAAAACTATTGAACTTCCCTGAGGACGTATAATCTTCTTAAAACGTACACTAAATAATGATAATAATATACTGCAACTAACGAATCGGGAAGTTCTTTGTGTGGCTCGTGGAGAGTCACACACAAAATAACATCCGTACCACTAACCCTCTCGCGAAATCGCAAAGCGAGCTACAATACCCCCACCTGCGAAGCTCGCGAAGCGAGCGAGCAACAATAACCAGCTAGTTTGTACGCGTTCTTATCGTCCTCGGTGTACAGCCTCTCATCAGGCAGTTTATTGAATATCAATTCGTAAAGACCGCGAGTCCCCGCGTACCGTACCCCGTCAACGATGACGTCATCGTTGCTGCCCACGTCGAACGTGGAATTTCCCAGCATCAGCTTATCGTCTTGGGGATATACTCCGTACACGTTGTCAAATTTTATCGATGGTCCGGTGAAAAAATTTTTTAAATACTCGCGCGCCAACGGTCCTAAATTCTCGGATAGATGTTGATTTTCCTCTCGATGAGTTTCAGGATTTTCAAAAATATCGCGCATCGAAATTTCCAAAGATGCCGGGCTCGATGACTCGAAGATATCCTGTCGCGGTACCGCCGTCGCAGGCTCGTTGATCTCAACCATCCTTTTCTTCGTAGAGGATGGTGGTGTTCCTCCAATATCCGGGTATCTTCTTTTTCTTCGCGGGGTGGGGGACGACGGTGGCGTTTCCTCGATATCCGCGTTGTCGTTCGGGTCAACAGTAGCCGTATTTTGAACTATCTGTTTCAACGGTTCGACGATCGGCCGTAAATTCACTTGCAAATTCTCCTCGGTCGCCATTTTCCCAACTTTCAACGCCAAATACTTTTTCCGTATGGTATCGCTGGTCTTCGCTATTTCGTTCGCGATCGAAGCTCGCAGCTTCTCCTTCTTTTCCTTTTGGGACGACATCTGTGATTGGAAGCGCAAGAGAGAGAGATTTGCAACCGCGATACAGCACCGACAACCCTCACCGAACAACTGTACCCGTTACA
This sequence comes from Lasioglossum villosulum, assembly GCA_963971365.1. NCBI lineage: Eukaryota > Metazoa > Arthropoda > Insecta > Hymenoptera > Halictidae > Lasioglossum > Lasioglossum villosulum. Next base: position 20,908,178 of record OZ020500.1, read on the forward strand.
GTACGACAAACTCATTAAATCCACGTCTGTAACGACCGTGATTCGCAGGGCTGTCTTTATCGATTACGAGAAATCCATACTTCTTTCGCCAACAATTCGCGCATAACGCGCTAAACGTCTCGAACGACATATCGGTATTTACATGATCCTGATGAATGTGACGCAAGTTCATGGTATCCTGTTTGAACAGAATCAACATATTGGCATTGTCGCGAATTAAATGTTTAGGTATTCTCGCGTACGACTGACCCAGGTAGAAGCAATCGACGTGCGAATGTCTACCCATCGCGAAATACTCTCTCATGATATCCTGCTCGTCGCACGCCACGTCGTCGAAGATGAATATCGAATCGGGTCGTGCATCTGCGGGGGGAATTACGTCGGCGTTGTCCGCGAACGCGAAGTAGCCTACATCCTCCCCCACGGATGAGAACAGTTTGTTCAAGTATTGATATTTTGGCTGGTTCAACGATTTCGAGTACACGTAAACGTTTGCGAATCGTAGTCCGTTCACGCTTTCCAACATGCTAATCATAACGTTCGTTTTACCGCATCCTGACGGGCCGCTTATGACGCATCGTACGGTGCGTGGTAACAGTGATCCATGTTTTCGCATCGTCTCGTCGCAATCGTCGAACGCGCGACACATTGGAACGCGAATATCCAAAGATTGTCTTACGAAACGCATGATCTGATTGATTCGATGAGCAGGGTAGGTGGGCAGTATTTATACGAGAGCTCGAACGCTGTCGATATCAGTCATCCCCCACCCCTCCGAGAGAGAAAATAGAATCCGCGTTTTCTTCAAAAAGAGAGAGAGAGCGGAAAAAAGAATAGCTTATGCGCGCGAATCATCGTTCGCGACAACGTTTCGGCCCGCATACGGGTAAGGGGTTATTAAACAGAGCTATAAACGCGTTACCGTTCGAATTGCATATACCCGGCTATCAATTCTGCGGCCCCGGTACGAAACTGTCCAAGCGATTAGCTCGTGGGGATCGGGGAATCAATCCGTTGGATGCGGCCTGTCGCGAGCACGATATAGCGTATTCGCGGTGCAAGGATCTTGGAAATCGTCACGCGGCCGATCGCGTTTTGGCGGATCGAGCGCTGCATCGACTAACGTCTGGAGACGCGGCGTTGGGAGAGAAGGTGTCCGCGGCTGCAGTGTTGGCAGCCATGAACGCTAAAACGAAATTGGGCATGGGTTTGATAAAGAAAAAAGGTGAAAAGAGAAAAAAGAAAACGGTAAAACGAATTCTCCCGATCGCCAAACGCGGTGGTTTTCTGCCGTTGTTGTTGCCTGCTTTGTCGGCCATAGGAGCATTGACGGGTGGTGCCGCGGGAGTAGTCAAAGTTATAAACGATGCAAAAGCTGCGAAGAAACAATTGCAAGAAGCGGAGCGACACAATCGAGTCATGGAGGGTCGCGGGTTACGTCTCGCACCGTATAAGCATGGGAAAGGTTTGAAAGGGGGGGAGATGAAGAAGAAAAAAAAAACAACGAAGAAAGACAACACGACGACAGATGTCGAATTGATTGGCATCTGTAAAGGATTACCATACTTTCGCGGAGTTTTTATGCGTGACGATTTGCCACTGCGCGCGTGGGTAAACGAGCGAGGTATAGTCAATCTAGATGATAGTCGTGGGCCGGGGACGCACTGGGTCGCCTATATAAAACACGGCTCGCGTGTCAAATATTTTGACAGTTTTGGAAATCTTCGACCGCCGATCGAGTTGATTCGCTATTTCGGTGCGAACGCGACCATCTTGTATAACCACGAACGTTTTCAAAACTACGACGAAAGCGTGTGTGGACAATTGTGTGCGAAGTTTCTCCGAGAAACCACGTTATAAATTCTCTCTCTCTCTCTGTACTCTGTACGATGCATTCGAAAAATTCATTTACGTTCACGTTGTCGGGAAGAAGCAGCGTACTGTCGTCCAAGCACTTTCCACCCATAGATCTGAGCAATGGCGAATACGAGCTGGGGTTGCTCGATTTGCAAACTTATTACACGATACCGAACATCAGCGCCAACATCGGAAACAATCGATTCTATTTCGGCGAAAAAGACGAGGAGATCGTCATACCCGACGGTTCGTACGAATTGGAGGCGATAAACGCGTACCTGAGACGCGAAATATGCGCGCGATATCCTCCAAAAAATGTTGACGAGTCGTCCATCACCTCCGATATCGAATATCCTCTGATCTTACGAGCGAACACCAACACCATGAAAAGTGAAATTATAAGCAAGTATCGAATAAACTTTGCAAAGCCTTGTAACGTGGGATCGATCCTCGGATTTTCCATGAATCGCGTTTTACCGCCGAACGCGTGGCATACGTCGAACGCACCTGTGAACATCATCAGCGTGAATATCGTACGAGTGGAATGCAACGTAACCACCGGATCGTACGACAACGGTAAACTCGTTCACACGATACACGAATTCGCGCCTCAGGTACCACCAGGGTATAAATTGTCGGAAACGCCCGCGCAAGTCATTTACCTTCCGATCGTTGCACGAGCAATTGACGATTTAACGATCCGCATAGTTGATCAATCCGGACGTTTGATCGATTTTCGAGGTGAAGAAATCACGGTGCGACTGCATGCGCGTCGAAGCAATGCTAATTCATAACAATACGGCATTCTATACGTTGAACAATAACAACAACAACAACACCAGCAGCAAAAGCAACAGCAACAACAGCAACAGCACCACATTGATTCGCAAGAAAGTAACCGCTGAGAAAAACGTAAAGTCATCGATTCGTAAGAAATTAACCGCTGAAAACGTCAAGTATCTACGATCTTTGGGATTTATTGTTAAAAAGTGAAAGAAAAACAAATCATGTCCGACGATATTTTGAACATCTCCGAAGTGCCGATCTTCGACAATCGCATAACGAAGATTGAACTGCACACGTACAATCCGTATGCCAACACGACGTTCGAAAACAGCGATGAGATAAGGATACCCATTCAACAACAAGACCTGTACACGCTCCCGTGTAAAAGCTTCCTATACGTTGAGGGAAAACTTAGTTTACCGGGGCAACTTCAATTAGCCGCTGGAGCAGTAGGAGAATCACGCATCGATACGGCAACTCTCGAGAGCAATGCCGTTGCGTTTATGTTCGAGGAAATACGCTACGAATTGAACGGAGTGGAAATCGATCGGTCCAGAAATCCCGGTGCGACGACGACTCTCAAGAATTACGCGAGTCTGTCCAGAACGAGAAGCGATACATTGTCCAACGCCGGCTGGCTGTATAGCGATGATCGGCGGAGACTGACTGCAACGAACACGGCTGCGATACATTTCAACTTTTGCGTGCCTATGAGCGTTTTATTAGGCTTCTGCGAAGACTACAAACGCGTTGTGATAAATGCTCGACACGAATTAATTTTGATTCGCTCGCGTACCGACGTGAACGCGTTGTACAGTCCTTCCGAGAACGCGAAACCTATTCTGGATCTGTACAAAATTCAATGGCGAATGCCACACGTTGCATTGGACGAAATACACAAGCTGTCCATGTTACATATTTTAGACAACGATAAACCGATCGGCATGAGTTTTCGATCGTGGGATCTGTACGAATATCCTCTACTACAGACGACTACCAAGCATACATGGGCGATAAAAACGTCTCAGCAAATGGAAAAACCGCGATACGTGATATTCGCTTTGCAAACCAATCGAAAGAATGACTTGACGAAGACGGCTACGCGATTCGATCATTGCGCATTGACGAATATTCGACTTTACTTGAACTCGGAAACCTATCCGTACGATGATTTAAATATCGATTTCGAGAAAGGTAAATACGCGTTGCTCTACGACATGTATGCAAAATTCCAAGAATCATACTATGGAAACGGCGAAGCACTACTCAACGTCACGGATTTCCTGCGATACGGACCGCTCATCGTTCTCGATTGTTCTCGACAAAACGAAGCGCTAAAAAATGCTACGGTCGACGTGCGAATCGAATTCGAATGTCGAACCGATGTCCCGCCATCGACAACAGCCTACTGCTTAATGATACACGACCGCATCGTGGAGTACAGTCCATTGACGAATATTGTTCGAAAAATTACTTAAGCTGCTTATACCGATAAAAATACATTGTTCGAAAAAAAAAATACTTAAACCGCTTATACCGATAAAAATATATATACTTTATCATTTCTCTACTTTAATCGCATTCTTATTCTATAGGAATTGTAAGAAAGGAATTGTAAGGAAGGAATTTACAAAATAAAATAAAATACAAAAGAAATATTTTCAAATAATTTTTATTTTTAAAATACCATCTGGAAGTTAGGAAATTATAGGAAGTTATAGGAATTGTACAAAAGGAATTTATAATAAAATAGAAAAGAAATATTCTAAAATAATTTTAATTTTTGAAGTACCTGCTGGAAATAATTTTTACACACATACATACATATATATATACACACAGTTAAAACAATTACAGTAATAATATTATCCCCCCCTCTCGCAATAAAATGAGGGTGGGGGTATAAGTATAAATTGTTCGCCGCAAACGTTAACAATCGCAGTCGCTGTATCAATCGCGATCTTATCATCCGACCGGTCACGCATTCCCCTTTTTCTTTAACGGTAAGTATAAAAAAAAAAAATTTAAAGAAAGACGATGCAAAAATCTAGTGAAAACTTTATTTATTTAGATGGATCGAATTACTCACATCATTGACGCGGACGGATTCATTGTGGGAAAAAAATTTATATGCAAAGAATTAGCCATAATCGATCGCGACGGCTCGTTCGAACTTTCCGAATTTCGCTTGGGAAAAAACTTTAATTGTTTATCCGACGCTGACAGAAAGTCTGCCTGGTATGTCAGCAATTTCGTGCACGGGATTCCATTTAAAGATTTCGGCTATGAAAAATACCAACAGCGCGACGTATTCGAAGTTATACAAAATTTTGTGCGCGATTACGCGAATCCAGTCGTAGCCTACAAATGTGGATGTTTCGAGAGAGACATCCTTCGAAAAATGCGAATAAATTCGATAAATTTGGAAGATTTCAACTGTCCGAAATACGACGTACTGGTTCACGATCCCGTGTATGAAATTGCCGACGACGAACCGTGTCGACTTCACTGTTGGCAACCCACGAGAAACGACAAAACTAAACCGTATCATTGTTGTCTGCGTGAAGTGCAAACATTTCTAGCATGGATCAACGATTATAAAAACACGGATCAGTTATAAAAACGCGTCTTTGAATTTTCCCCGTCAAAATCATAAACGCGACACCTCCTTTTACGTTTTTTTATTTTCACACACAGAATATTAAAATGATCACGAAATCCGAGGGAACCGTCGCAACAGCCGATCACGCAACACCACCCGATTACCGTCTCGAACGCGACAGATTTCAAAGTTTTCGCGATTGGCGTTACTCACACGTCGTTCAGCCGGAGAAACTCGCCGCTGCTGGATTCTTCTATCTGGATGACGAGGACTGCGTCGAATGCTTCGAGTGCCGTGTACGTCTATGTCGATGGGTAAATGATGATGACCCCATGGAGGAACATCGCTCCTGGTCAAGATCCTGCGGATACGTCCGCGGGCTGGACTGCGGTAACGTGCCGATTGGAGTCGATCCGGATACGATTCCGCCAAACCCTCGCGGTGTGGATACCTGTGGAATCGCGAAAGAATCGTCGCCCGAACGTGATAATGAAATTTGAAAAAACTAAAACGTAAAATAATGAATATAAGATTTTTATTTAAAAAAATGATTAATTATAAAAAATTAAAAATCTAGTGATTATATATATAGTCTTCATTGTTGGGCCTGTAAACAAACAAAAAAAATGTTATTAAGTATTATTATATTTATATTAATGAATATATAAAATTATCAATTTATACTCACGGTATCAACGAACAGCGTCTTAATCGCTGCCGCGTACTCCTCATCCCATTCTTCTACGGCGATGTGATACCGCCGCATCGCATGCCGCCATCCGCGGATAAATGCCTCTTTCTCCTCTGGAGAGTTAAATGTCTGTTGAAAAATAAAATATTTGTTAATAACAATAAATATACTATAATATATCATGTAATATTTCTTTATACTTACAAATGCCTCCATCGCTTCCCTCAGCGATAGATTCTCGTCTACCACATAGTTTGTAGGTACCGTTACGTTAACGAACATTTTCGAAATTGAATGCAGCGTCGACAGCACCCTGTCCTTATATGCATGTATCCCCTCCTCGGAAAAATGGGGGTGAAATCTCTCCCTCAAGACGCTCCTTGAAATCTCCGTTCACGAATGTATACGTATTAATCGACGCTAATCGTGGGATCCATGTAGCGTCAACGTATTTTAAACAAATCCTCGACCGATGTCGAGGCGATACTTAAGATTGGAAGGATTTATGGCATGACCTGGTCGCCCTGAATAGGGACGCTTGAGAGTGAACAGAACCGTCCCCGGACGATGAGCACTTTGGATCGTGCCAATCGTGAGAACTGGTCGAAAATCCGATGTGTCTCGAGACTTGAACAACTCGACACCGGAAAAGTTCTCAAAAATGAGAGTAAACAGAACCGTCCACGGACGATTGCGGGTGGGCACTTTGGACCGCGCTAACCGTGAGAAACCGATGTGTCTCAAGACTTGGACAACTCTCGATACCAGAAAAATATAATTACGCTTCGCAACCAACGATGCGATGTTCACCCGTTTCAATTATGTCCAATATCGCGGATGGCGAATCGATCGCAGGCCATTGCGCGACAACTTGGCTAAATCTTTTCGTGTAAGCGAAACATACGCGACTCGTTGCGTCGTTTCGCATTAAACGTTCCACCATCGATTTCTGCTCGATGGAAAAATGATCGCTCAAGTATGAATTTATAACGTGAGGCCACGCTATATTTATCAACGTTGGAGCGGCCATTGAATTCGAATAACTTTAACGCGGTAAACGTTCACGACCCGTATGACCGCGTTCGCGGTCCACCGCGCCCTATTTATTCATTGATACCTTCCACCCTCCTCCCCTCCCACCAAAGAAACGATAATGAAAAGACAAAACAGATGTCGTCAGATATCGCGACTCCGCCGTGTTGCTGTTACGAACGAGGTGTTACGGTGAAATAGGAGACTTCGTGAAGATCGACGTATTTCACTTTCGCGAATGACTATTTAGACGTTTTCAGGAACACAAATGACTTTATTTAAGAGTTGAATCGGCGAGACGTGCCGTAGCAGAGGTAACAGTCGACTGCCTGATATCGGATTTTTGGGGCCTTATATCCTAATGGACAATCTTCTTTTGGGGTACAAAGGTTTTGGGACTATTTGATGGTTCAGAGTATCAATCGTTGAGTCAGTCGTGGACTTGGGCCTGGTGATATCGCGGGGTTCGGCGTCTTGTCTTATCGGGTCGTGACATTCCCCCGTCTTTAGATTTTCGTTACTCCGAAACGAACTCGTTTTCTTCTAATAGGTGCGATGTCGAGTCCGGTGTCGTCCGCATTTGAAGCATTTAAGGTTAGCGGGTCTAGGTATTGTTGTAGGTGGGTTCGGTCTTGCTTGTGGTTGCTTCATGGGATAGAAAGGTCGTTCCGGTGGTCCTCTCGAGTCTCGAAGCCAATTCTCCATGTCGCCAGCTAGAGTCTTCGCTTTTTCTAGCGTTTTGGGTTGCGATGGGACGACTAGAGTTCCTAATTCTCGTTTCAAATTGGCCATGTAGGTAGCGATAGCCGCGTCTTCTTCTTCATCGATGGCAATCTTCCTTGCCATTGGATTGCTATGTTTATATTGGATGGCGTATTTCAATTCATTCAGGGATTGTCTGAATCTCAGATTGAAACTTATGACGCTCTCCGTTTGTCTTTGTCGCGTGTTTTGCAGCTTATTCCTGCTTGCATTAACAGTGCTGGGTGAGGTGATGTAGGTCCTCAGGGCCTCGTAGAGCTGTTCGTAGGTGTCTATACGTAAATACCGGATGGCTCGTTCTGCTTGATCCGTAATTTTCTTGGCAATTATCAGTTTGAGGAGCATATGTTTGTCTCGACATAAGGATCTGGCGTACCTGACATCACTTATGAAGTCTTCTACTCCTAGATCGTCTCTTCCTTTCAGCGTTCGAATAATGCGAATGGCGTTCGATGCCGTTTGTCCAATTGTTGCGTTGGAGATTCCCGTTCTTTCAGGTTCATCATCTTCCGAGTTGCTCTCTGATGGATGTCCCTCATGTCTTCTTGGATCGTTTCTTTGGTTTCCGTTCTGAGACGCGCTGTCATCGGTCATGGTAACAGTGACGTTCGCTAACTTCGATAATTCTATTATTTCTTTCTGTCGGTTTTCGTTCTCTTTAGCAATATTTTTAACTTCCCGATTCATAGGGAAGTTACTGTAATTACCCCGAAAATCGAAAATCGATTTTTTAGCAGATCTTCACGTTTCATGGTTATTGAAGTCATTTTAGACTATTTTTATCAAATTGTTAGTATGTGTGTGTGTGTGTGTGTGTGTGTGTGTGTGTGTGTGTGCGTATGGCCGTTTTTATGTTATCAAATTTTTCGTTAACGTTTTCTGAAAAAGTAACAATGCGATCAGAATGATGAATGATGCAATCGATGCGCCCCGTCGTAACTTAGAGCTGATTAGATTTTGGTCCATATCGGTCAAGTAGTTTTTTAGATTTTTTAGTTTTTTTAGTTTTTTTCGAAAGAAGTTCATTCAAGAATGCAATTTATACGAGAGGATGGAAATTTTCCACCGAATAAACAAACGTAATTATATATATTTCATTTTTATGTAAAAAAAATTTTTTTTAATTTAACCCTTTGAACGCGAGCGGCGCCGATACGGCGTCCGGCCGATGTTAAGTAGCAACTCGAGCGGCGCCGATACGGCGTCCGGCCGATGTTAAGTAGCAGCTCGAGCGGTGCCGATACGGCGCGGCGCCCGGCCGATGTGAAGTGGCAAGGATGCATCTTGGCTATTGTTTTACTAAGTATCACACCAAAACTAATTACGGAGTGTAATATTTATAAAAATTTGTTGTTTTCGACATATAAATGAATAAACTGGTGAAATTTTTTTTTTTAATTTTTTTTAAATTAAATATTTTTGAAGTACCTGTAAAATGTTCACCTAATTTGGCCGAAATCGTCTCGAGTTGCTAGTTCGCGCAAGCGAAAACGGCCTCAAGTTCAAAGGGTTAAAAAAAAATTTTTTTTAATTAAAAAAAAATTTTTTTTTTCAATTATGCAACTAATGCTAATGTTACCGCTTATAATAATCAAACTAGCTGGTTATTGTTGCTCGCCCGCTTCGCGAGCTCGCGGGTAGGACTGCTCTTTCGAGAGGGTTAGTGGTACGCATTGCTAGTGGGGCATACAGCTATTAATGTCTTTTTACCCCGAAAATCGAAAATCGAATTTTTAACAGATCTTCACGTTTCATGGTCATTGGATTCATTTTAGACTATTATTATCAAAATGTCGGTATGTGTGTGTGTTTGTGTGTGTGTGCGTGCGCGCGCGTGTGCGTGTGCGTGTGCGTGCGCGCGCGCGTGTGTGTGTCAAATTTTTCGTTAACATTTTCTGAAAAAGTAACAATGCGATCAGAATGATGAATGATGCAATGGATGTGCCTCGTCGTAACTTAGAGCTGATTAGATTTTGGTCCATATTGGTCAAGCAGTTTTTTATATTTTTTAGTTTTTTTCGAAAGAAGTTCATTCAACAATGCAATTTATAAGAGAGGATGGAAATTTTCCACCAAATAAACAAACGTAATTATATATATTTCATTTTTATTTAAAAAAAAATTTTTTTTAATTAAAAACAAAATTTTTTTTTTAATTATGCAGTTAATGCTAATGTTACCGCTTACAACTAACGAATCGGGAAGTTCTTTGTGTGGCTCGTGGAGAGTCACACACAAAATAAAAAAAAACCATTAATAGCTGTATGCCTCACTAGCAATGCGTACCACTAACCCTCTCGCAAGAGCAGTCCTACCCGCGAGCTCGCGAAGCGAGCGAGCAACAATAACCAGCTAGTTACTTAAAGTGATCACCGCAGATTGCAATTCTTTCATTGAATTGAGTATTCCGTTAAGCATCTCTTCACTTATAGTTACGGTTCCATTTGTTTTATCCATTTTAGTCTCGATAATTTAAAAAGTCTTACTGACCTTGGTTCTTTAATACCGATGTGTTGCTTCGGAAGGGCTCTCGTAGTCCGTCTTCGTGGTCACTCAGCCGTAGTTGATTGCCGTTGAAGATTTTCTTCCAGCAGATGAAACGGTATCCTGGCAGGATCGCCAAAATGTTACGGTGAAATAGGAGACTTCGTGAAGATCGACGTATTTCACTTTCGCGAATGACTATTTAGACGTTTTCAGGAACACAAATGACTTTATTTAAGAGTTGAATCGGCGAGACGTGCCGTAGCAGAGGTAACAGTCGACTGCCTGATATCGGATTTTTGGGGCCTTATATCCTAATGGACAATCTTCTTTTGGGGTACAAAGGTTTTGGGACTATTTGATGGTTCAGAGTATCAATCGTTGAGTCAGTCGTGGACTTGGGCCTGGTGATATCGCGGGGTTCGGCGTCTTGTCTTATCGGGTCGTGACAAGGCGAGGAGAGAAACGATAAGGAGAGAGCCAAACGATGCTTATTTAAAAATGATGTGATCTGATATCACGACGCCCGCCATCGAAATTATAAACATACCAGGGGACTGGACGCAATACCAGGAAATTGGTCTTCGATGCAATACCAGGAAAACTAAAAATCCCCCTCCCCCGCCGCGGTCAGTGAGATCTGGGTCAAAGGATGTTTATTTAAAAAAATGATGTGAGAATGATATCCCGCCGTCGGCAGGATGTATTATTATAAACATGATAAGCTGCCGATATCGCGCCGTCGACAGGATATATTATTATAATGTTACGTCCTTGTTGGGACGTTTTTAGAGAAATTAAAGAGTTAAAGATTTTAATAGGAGATATAACGCAGTTTTGAACCTACCTGCATTCACCGGCTTCGGTTCGGGTAATTGAGGGTACTTTTATATGAAAATGGCTTTACATAAGGATGTGGAACGAAGAAATCGACGTTGGGTATTTTAAATGATTTTAAAATATGATTTTAAATGTAACAATTGACCAAGATATATTTTAAAAATGAACAAATTCAGAAATACATAGAATTGTTATTAAATATTACAAATGTTAGTATTTACCGATAGATGTATCTCGCTTCGTTTCGTTAAACTATTATATGGTTCGGAACGCTGGGTATTCGCTTTAGCTTCAGCTTCAAGTCCGCTTTGATGATGTTGATGATGATTTCGGTAATCCGGCGGGTGTACACGCCTTTTATTGAATTTTAACTTCACTTTTTAATTTATTATATAACACTTTAACGCTTTATTAACAACTCGATTTAAATTGAACTGAACTTCGACTGAATAACTATGTGTACGATTTCGAATGCCAATGAGAAGATGAACTTCAGAGATTTTGATTGTCGACTGACTGATCCTGATGAGGAGGCTCCCTTTATAGATTTGTTAATCCATTGTTCTTCGCTTAATCTTCTTATGGTGGATGCATGCTCATCAATTTCTTTGTAATCATATTTCTTCTTAATCCATCGTCTATCTCTTGACCGGTCTATTGTTCATCAATCTTTTATCAATTTTTATATTCTTCGATGACGAATAAATTTCAACGGAAGTTTCTTTTAGTTAATCGCTCGCATATTATGTTTCGAATTATTTCATTTGTTAACAATCCTATATAGTTCGCTGCAAAATATATCTTATAAACTTTTCTTAATTCTATCGCTCGCAGTACGGTATAAAATACAATAATTCAGTATTCAATATAATATTTGATATAATAATTGATTACAATTCTCGCACAAAATTAATAAAACAAATAAGAAAAGAAATATATGATTAAGTTTATTAATTATTATTTATAATAGGACCACCGGACGTGACAATAAACATACGCAATACCTGGAACTGCTAATACCAGGAAAACTAAAAATCCCCCCCTTCCCCCCCGCAAAACACGGTCGCGTTATAAGGTAATCCCCCTCACCCCCCCCGCAAAATATGGTTGTGTTCTAAGCTAATCCCCCTCACCCCGCAAAAATATGCTCGCGGTATAAGGTAAAATGCCGGTAAGGCAGGAATCTGCCCACAATGATAAGTGGTGTGTTAGAACCCGCGTATATTACCTACTTCTTTTTTTTTCTATCTGAGATTGGGATCGTCAGAATAAATTAACCAAATTTGTTTCTCTGTAATTAAGAGTTTTATATTTTATTCGATATTACTATTTACAATATATACAGAAATTACAAGTTACCTGTAATTAAGAGAAACGACAATTAAAGTAAATTATTCGCCTCTCCTTCACAACTCTGTTTTGTTTATTTATTTAACACGTGCTCTCTCTTATCCTTCTTCTATCTCTGTCCTTGTCTCTCCCTCTATCTTTCATTACCTGTCGATCTATTTCATGATTGACGGGACATCTAGCAGTTGATAGGAGTGCGCATACTAAGCGCGCTAGATTTGAAGAGAGTATGGTCTCTTTACACATATATATTTTTTTATAATTTAAACAAATTTATTTAAAAAAAATTTTTTTTTTATTTTCCTTTTTTAATTATGCAACTAATGCTAATGTTACCGCTTAGAATAATCGAAAATTATCTCAATGCAAGAGTGAGTTATTCATCGCTACTGCCGAGAATACATTTTCAAAGAATATCGATGAAAGTACAAAAACATTTATATTACAATCCATTAAAAAAACAAGCAGTTCAATACGAATTATTAACTGAGATGAAATTGAAAGTTAATATAAAAAAATGGTTAATGGAGCATGCGAGCAACGAACATACGATGTTGGTTTAATGCGACGCCATACAGAAAACATTTTGATAAGTAGAAAACTATTGAACTTCCCTGAGGACGTATAATCTTCTTAAAACGTACACTAAATAATGATAATAATATACTGCAACTAACGAATCGGGAAGTTCTTTGTGTGGCTCGTGGAGAGTCACACACAAAATAACATCCGTACCACTAACCCTCTCGCGAAATCGCAAAGCGAGCTACAATACCCCCACCTGCGAAGCTCGCGAAGCGAGCGAGCAACAATAACCAGCTAGTTTTGAAAGCCTTCACTAATTTCCAGCCATTTTTCTGATGTAGGCTGAGCCATACATTCTGTTTTTAATGTATTCCAAATTACGTGACATACTTGTCCAACGATGTCAGATATTGTAGATATACCCAACCTGTAGGTATAATGTAAGTCCGTAAATGTGTTACCTGTAGCAAAATATCTGAAAAATAAATATATTATTCTATTTACTTTTGTAAAGAAATGTTACTGAATTTACAAATTCGTCATTATTTTAGTTCAACAAATACAGAAACGATGGAAGACCGCAAAAGACGCTTACATGAGAAGCAAAAGAATACAGCGGGATCAACGGTCTGGTTCTAAATTTACAAAACGTGTTAGATACACATATTTCGACCAAATGCAATTCCTCAATCGATCGGATATAACGGAAACGGAATCGAATCTAGTTGAAGATTTGCAAGATGACAATGTACAACAGGAGGAAGAGCCCTATAGACAAAGATCAGACGATGAGTCTGTCCCTAGACCTCGAAGGAGAACTGCCAGAATGACTGCTTTTGAGGATAATTTAATAAAATTATTAAATGAAAATAATAGCGATAGTGACGACGACAGAGCGTTTTTAATGTCAATGCTACCAACTGTAAAAAATTTCAATTCTGATCAAAAGTTGCAATTTAGACTAGAAGCTACGCAATTATTAATGTGGATTAAAAATCAAAATTATTTTCAAAGTTCAGCTCCTGTTCCCAGCTTTCCTGTTTCCCATCCGTACCATAATTTTACTTTACACGCCAATTACCCGCAAACCAGTTCCTCATATCAAAATCCACAGTTCCAAAATATACAGTTTCGAAATACACAGTCCCAAAATCCACAGTTTCAAAACCAATAACCAATCTATGAAATCCCCCAAAATAGTTTACGTAGTACACCAGTCAGTACTCCCCTATTAATATCTCAACAAGAAAGTGATTCTTCTTTAGAAATTAATATTAACTAATATTATACTGATATGTTGAAAATAATTATATTATAGTTGGTATGAATGAGCGGTATGGGTTTGTACGAGTGTGCGGTATAGTTTAGTATGAGTGAGCGAGGTATGAAAAGTGTGTGCAGAGCGCGGGTGTTTGTTCAGAGTGTTTGTTCCTTGTTTATGTATATTATTAAATATTAAATACCCTATATATATATATATATATATATATATATATATATATATATATATATATATATATATATATATATAGCAACATAAGAGAATAAATAATTACCTACTAATATGATAAATTTTTACTGCAATCTGACTTGTTTCCCTCTTACCTTAAAGTTACAGCAAGACGTTCCGTTGGAGATATTGGAATTCTATAAAAACTACAAACTTGCAATTTTTCCAATTAATTCATCGAAGGATCGTATGGACATACGACAATAATTAAAAAATTTTTGTTCATTGGTACTTCAAATCTACGTATAACGAAACAAACGCGCCATTTAAACACCGCTTAGCAATAAGCGGATGTATCCAGTATCGCCTGTTTGCTCGAATGTGTTTTTTCTTCCACTTGTTTATATAATAAACAGCAACAACTTTACGTATTAATGTCGTCATACTGAAATAAATATGACTACTTATGTACTGGAATTGCAGAATATTTATTGTGGCGTCAACAACGTCACGAAAATTATAATGCTCGCGATGTGACGATAACGTGATTAGAAAGAAAATGGGGGACCTATAAACGCATTGAAGCTGCATCGGTCTACACACAATTGTTCGTCTATGCGTACGGCGGACGGTCCGCTCAACTGTGAAAGCAAAATCGGCTACGCACGCGGACGGTACGCCGTAGCGGTACGCAGTACCGTCCGCTGTAGTGTGAAACTGTAAGGGCTAAGAGGTCATTGGGATCCGGGGATAATTGTGTTAGAGATCGGGAATTTAAAATTGCTTCAATCTCGATAATGTACGTATTGAATACCTCGAATGAAAATAGCGCATCTCCTATCGTGCGGTACATATGGTGCTTAAAGGTTTTTACGGCAGCTTCCCATAGTGCTTCAAAGTGAGGAGTTCTTGGCGGTGAAAAGTGCCATGAGATACCCTTGCTATTTAAATAATTATTAATTGGGTTTCTTTGCTGTTCCGAGCTTAAAAATTCTTGTATTTCGTCTAGTTTGTTCTTTGTACCGACGAAATTTGTTGCATTGTCAGAGTAAATTGTGTTCGAGTATCCGCGTCTCGAGAAGAATCTTCTCAGAGTGGCAATAAAGGCTTCAGTAGACAATTCGCTGACTAACTCTAGATGAATTGCCTTCGTTGCGAAGCAGATAAATACTGCTAAATAGACCTTGATCTTTTTTGTGTTGCGGTACTTCTTCTCCTTAATTAAAAAAGAGGCCACAAAAATCTACTCCTATTGTTTGGAAAGGCCTTGTGAGCGTGACCCTATCTCGGGGTAAATTTCCCATCGAGTAATCTGGTGCGGTCGATGGGTTAACTTTGAAACATCGCATGCATTTCCGAATTATATGACGCGTCAAATTCTTCCCGTCAATAGGCCAATACCTTTGTCTAACTGCGTTTAGAGTAATAGATAGATGGTTTCGGCGCACAGGTTCGATCAATTATAAATTAAATTTTCATGTTTTATAACAAATTTGCAAGTTGAAATCTCGACGTTTCGATCCTGATGAGGATCATTTTCAAGAGATTTTGCGTCTGAAACAAAGTGTAACATTGGAAAAATAACTGTATTTTGAAAGAAAAGGGAAAAAACAAAATTTTGAACTCGAAAAATGAACTTATTTTTCTTACATGTTATATAGGAAGGAAATTTATCCTTTATGAGTAATGTGTTACTTCCATGCTGGTAGATAATGTTGTGGCGGACCTCTTGGAGGAAAGTTAGTCGGACCCAGGTAGGCTTACTACATACGGGCTGGGACCTTACGCACATTTGGTCACCAGGCCCAGGCTTTCCCGAGCGTACATTTGGTCGCCGGATTTCCGTTCCTACCTGGGGTGCACATTTGGCGACCAGGTCCGGGTTTTCCTTGGCGTGCACATTTGGCCGCCAACCTTCGACTTTCGCCTGGATACGGGTGGTCGGTCCAAGGGCACGAACTTTCTCCAAGGGGTACGTCTAGGAAAGCGACAACCCCACTCCAGAGATTTCCTTGTTTGAAGGAAATTTCTGGGGGACACCGGGGGTGTATATAAGTGCGTATTTTTACGGACGCAAAGCAGTCGTTGTATTTCAACTAACGAATCGTCCACGCCGCTGTATTGCCGTTTTGCTTTCGTTATCTTCATTTAGTCGTTTTTGTTATTGTTATTCATTGTTTGTTTTTGTTGGTACGTTGTTGAGTTTTCGTTTAATAAACTATTGTGTTGTTACATATATTGGGGAATTTCATTTTTCTCCTAAGAGCAACTACCAAAATGTACTAAATCCTTGTTAAAGGTTACACAGTAAACAGTGCATACTAACGGATAGAGAATTGAAATTTGACAAATTAGAAGCAAATGATCTATGTTTGCTAAATCCATATTAGGCGATAAATTCAAACCTCAATATAGTTCGTCTCAAACACATGACTACACAGTATAATACCTCAACATTGTTGTGGTAGCAGAAGGAAATTAACATTCAACAACATTTGAATTTTAAATGTAAATAAATCAGAATCAAAAATTATAATATATGATATATATAGAAAACTATTAAAGATTAGAAACTTCATCATAAAACATTACTGATTCATTAATGCAACGTAATGGTCATGAATCTTAGGTGATTCATACCTAAGATTAACGCTTTTTTGTTTAATCATATGAAAAGTTTCTACTAGTAATCTACGATGTAAATTTGATTCCTTGTCTAATAATTTCGCATTTTCAAAATCAAATGCATGATCAAATTCTACTGAATGTTTGGTCAATGCTGTGTGTTGTGAAGGAGAACGAAAAATATTACGTTTATGTTCTGATATACGTGTATCTAAATGTCTAGATGTTTGTCCAATGTATGACTGATTACAACCTTTACAAGGAATTTCATATATGATGTTACAATTTTTAGAGAGTGGAACTTTATCCTTAATTGGTGCAAACCAGTTTTTTAAATATGAAGGTATATTAAATATGGTGTGGATTCCAACCGTCCTGAATATTCTACGTATGTCAAAAGAAATGCTTTTTATGAATGGAATGACTGCTGTGTTTTTATAATTGATCGGACCTGTTTTTTGAAACCTTTCCTCTTTTAGTTGTGTGACTAAATCTCTTGAAAATGATCCTCATCAGGATCGAAACGTCGAGATTTCAACTTGCAAATTTGTTATAAAACATGGAAATTTAATTTATAATTGATCGAACCTGTGCGCCGAAACCATCTATCTATTATCAATTCTTTTCGATCGCAAAACTATTTCAATATGCGTTTAGAGTGTCTAAAATACCGGTGTGCAATTGTCTTTTGTGCTCGTGTTTAATTATTAATTTCGTTATGTGGTCTGATCGTGGAATAAGTATTGGATGTTTGTAGCTATATCGAAGATCGGAATTCTACAAACGCCCTCCTACGCGTATAATTCCTTCATCGTCAATAAATGGTGCTAAGGCTAAAATTTTACTGTCTTTATGAATTGCAATTCCTTTTGTAAGGTTGGAATATTCCTTTCCAAAATGTCGCCCTTGTACGTTTTTAATAACATAATTGTGCGCCCTTTTTAACTCGAGGATTGAGAGTGGGCCTGTGTTGAATTGCGCGCCGAGCGAGCGGAACGGTAGCCGCGAGATGGCGGGATGGGCGTGTTGGACGCACTCGTATCGGAGTGCCAGTGCGTAAAAAGATGGCCGTTATACACGTGTCGTGCGAATAAAGAGCTATACGTTTGGTCAGTGTGTGCGATTTATTGTCTTCCTTCGCGAACCAGTCCTCTACAAAAACATCTGGCGACCGTGACAGGACTGTGGATTCGTGTATCTCGAAGTTTTAAGAATTATAGAACGAGATGGAAACGATGAAGAGGAGACGAACATCGCAACGTGGCACGTTCACGAGGGCACTCAATGCGTTGAATGAGTCTCTACAGGAGGCATCCGGGGATCGTCGAATATTGGTGGCTCTAGAAATGTTGGAAGAGAAGGCAAGTGAACTAGATGCCATCACGAAGAAAGTGATAGATGCGTTATTCGATGTTCCTGGCGTAACAGAAGAAGAAATTCAACAAGAATACGACGACGCGGACGAATACAGAGGAAAGTTTTTGCAAGCGAAGCATAGTGTAGCCGATTACATGGCGACGAGAGTGAATGATACATTGCAAGCGCCTATTCCGGTCGTGCAGGACGAGGTTAGAAAAACCTACAAGTTGCCAAAAATTGAATTGATAAAATTTGACGGAAACATACGTAATTGGCTACAATTCTGGAGTCTTTTCAAGAAGATTCATGAAGACGTCAATATAGCCAGAGAAGATAAGTTTCAGTATTTAGTGCAGGCTATGGTGCCTGATTCTCGTGCGGCGGAATTAGTGAAAAGTTACCCGCCGACGGGTGAAAACTATGATAAGGTGATTGCAGGGCTGAAAAATCGTTTTGGACGTGAAGACCTCCAAATTGAAGTGTATGTTCGAGAATTGTTACAATTAGTGTTGCAAAACGCCATTACGCCGGCTAAGGATATCCAGCTCTCTAGTCTGTATGACAAGATTGAGGCGTACCTGAGGGCGCTAGAGACGCTCGGCGTCACAACAGACAAATGCGCGGCAATGTTATTTCCGTTGGTGGAATCTTCCTTACCGGAGGAGCTGCTGCGCGCGTGGCAGCGAAGTAATAAAGTATACGAGACAGCGCCACAGAACGCGGAAGATGTGACGCAATCGAAGGATAGATTAACACAGCTGATCAAATTCTTGGACAATGAGGTTCAAAATGAGCTAAGGATTTCGATGGCGATGCAGGGTTTTCGTCTGAGCGGCAATCAAGAGGATTCCGAAAGGCCGAAGAAGTACAAGACGCGCGCGGATACTAAAGATATTCCAAGCGCAATGGGCTTACTCACGATAAAGAGTAAAAATATTTCCTGTGTATTTTGCGATCTCAGTAACCATGAAAGTGCAAATTGCGAAAAAGCTAGAAAGATGACCCTTTTAGAGAAACAAGAATGTGTTAAGAAGAAGCGCGCTTGTTTCAATTGTCTCAAGACCGGTCATATTTCTAAAATGTGTCGCGTGAACGTGAAATGTGCCTGGTGCTCTCGTCGACACGTAGTTGTAATGTGTCCGGAAATGGGAAAACGCGAGAGCGCACCTAAAAATAAAGAAACCGAAAATACTGACTGCAGTATGGTGAATTCAAGTAGCGTTCCAGAAGTGTTTATGCAAACACTGTGCGTTAAACTGCAGAAAGGAAAGGTAGAGTCTGTTGTTCGGGCGGTTATCGATACTGGATCGCAACGTTCATACATCACGGAAGAGGCAGCCAGGTTGATGGCTTATGAAGCGACAAGTGAGCGGTTGATATCTCATTCCCTGTTTGGTGGTCAGAAATCGGGTGCAGTGAGCCACAGGGAATATGTTATACACTTGAAGAGCTTAGACAATAAGTATGCGTGTAACTTTGCTGCGCTGAGTCAAAAGGTTATTTGTAGTGAAGTTCCGTCCGTAACAAATGGAACATGGTTTCGTGAATTAAAGAAATTGAACATTAAAATTACGGATGTGCATAGTGACGTTCCATCGGTGTCAATACTTATAGGGGCTGATGTCGCTGGGAAATTATTAACCGGCAGAAAACACATTTTAGAGTGCGGTCTGGTAGCCATGGAAACTCTATTGGGATGGACACTCATGGGTAAAGTGCCGGGAGTGGGGGAGCGAGAGAACGCAACCCTGATGGCGATCTCTATGTTTGTCAGAGATAATAATATTGAAGATCTATGGACCCTAGATGTCTTGGGCATCAAAGACCCCACCGAAACGAAGACATTGAAGGAGCGGGAAAAAGATATGAAAGAGAGTTTCGTAAAAACAGTAAGAACAAATGATCTAGGTCGTTATGAAGTGCAACTGCCGTGGCTGGAGAATCATCCTGGCCTGAACGACAATAAGGAGGTAGCTGTTCGACGTCTGCAATCGACAGTGAAGAAATTGCGATCGGAAGGACTCTATGCAGATTACGATGCGGTCTTCAAGAGTTGGTTGGAAGAGGGCATTGTTGAGCGCGTCCCAGAGAAGGAAGAGCACAATTGGGGCCACTATTTGCCGCATCGGCACGTCGTGAAAGAGAACAGTACAACAAGGATAAGACCGGTGTTCGACGCGTCAGCCAGGGATCGCCGGTCCCCATCCTTGAACGAATGTTTGGAAAAGGGACCAAATCTCATCGAACTGGTAACGTCCATTTTATTACGCTTCCGAGAGGGTGAGATTGGTGTTGTTGCGGACATTAGAAAAGCATTTTTGCAAATTAGCATTGACGTAAGAGACAGGGATTTTTTTGCGATTCTTATGGTACGATTGCCACGATAATATCATAATCTTAAGACATTGTAGAGTTGTTTTCGGCGTATCCTGCAGTCCATTTATTTTAGGTGCGATTATTGAAATGCATCTGCGTGGTTTGTTCGAATCCCTGAATGAGTCAAATGCGAAGCTTTCCAAACAAAATATCTTGAAATTGTTGAAAAGTTTCTATGTAGACAACTGCGTTACTAGTGTAGATTCCGTAGAGCAGTTGAGTAAGTTTATTAGCGATGCGAAAGCAGCGATGGGCTTGGCTAGTTTTGACCTACGAGGGTGGGAGTTCAACGGGGATAGGTCTCGAGAGAACCAAACGACTGTATTGGGCATTTTATGGGATAAACAACTTGATACCTTGTCCTTGTGTGTGCCGGCTCTAGGCCAATTTCGCAACGGAAAAATTACGAAAAGAAGTATTCTGTCTCTTTCTCATCGTATATTCGATCCCTTAGGGTTTATTTGCCCCGTAGCACTTTGTCCCAGAATTTTATTGCAGGAAACCTGGGCTCGGAAACTATCATGGGACGAAGACGTGGCTGTGGATATTAAAGACAGATTTTTGAATTGGGTAAACGATTTGGAGAACATAAATAAAGTGAAAATACCGCGTAGTTTACTAGGGGAAATCCAGGGTATGGACAATGTAAGCTTGCATACATTTTGCGATGCCAGTAAATTGGCGTATGCAGCAGTTGTATACATTCGTATAGTAAGTGGTTCAAGTATAAAAGTTAATTTCGTACAAGCGAAAACGCGAGTTGTACCGGCAGGTAAAAGCAGTGCCGACGCACGATGCAGTATTCCGCGTTTAGAGTTGTTGGCGGCAACAATTGGAATTAGACTAACAGTGTCAATACTAGAGTCGTTAAATTTTAAGAGGATCAAAGTTCATTATTGGACCGATTCTTCTACGGTTTTGGCATGGATTCGCAGAGACCGTAATTGGGGTACGTTTGTTTGCAATAGGGTCAAAGAAATACGCAAGTGGTCAGAGCCAGATCAGTGGAGTCATGTACCCGGACGTTTAAATCCCGCGGACTTACCGTCGAGAGGTTGTTCGGCAAGTCGATTAGTAATTTCCAGATGGTGGGAGGGTCCGGATTGGTTAAGTATGGCATCTGAAAATTGGCCAAGCAGCGAATCCAGCTACAATGAAGACGAAATAAGTAAAGAATTGAAGAAAACTGCAAATAGAACTGTAGAGGAAAATACTGCGCTGATGACGGTAGGAAAAGAGAATTCTCAGAAAACAATAGCGTGGTACACTGAAATTTCATCTAGCTATTCTAAAACCGTACGTATTGTAGCATGGATGAGTAGATTTTGTTATAATTGTAGAAACGGTTTAGAATCTCGAAAAAGGAATGATCTGACTCTCGATGAAATGAAGGATTCAGAAGTTCTGTTGATAAAAATAGTTCAAGCGGAGTGCTTTACGGGGGAAAAGGATGAACGTATTAAGCATTTTCTTCCATTCAAGGATGAGAATAACGTAATTCGCTTGAATACTAAGATTGTTTTGCGTAAAGATACCTACAACTTTCGATTCCCTATTATTCTGCCCAATTGTAATCAGCTTGTTACGCTGATTATAAAAGAAAAACACGAGATTCTTAATCATGCAGGGGTCGAAATTACGATGAGTTCCTTAAGAGAAAAATTTTGGATTCTGGGAGGCAGAAAGGCGATTCGTTCAATCATTAAGCAATGTGTAAGCTGTCGTAGGTATGATTGGAAACCTTTACAATCTGTACCGGCACCACTGCCGTTAAACCGAGTTAGGGATGCAGCGGTTTTTGAAATTGTAGGGGTTGATTGCGCGGGTCCGATTTATCTTAAGGGCGGCCAGAAAGCATGGATTTGCTTATTTACTTGTGCGGTATTTAGAGCCGTACATTTAGAGTTGATTACGTCCTTGAGTACGGCTGCATTTTTAATGGCTTTAAGACGACATATTGCCCGCCGCGGGCGACCTACCATTATTTACAGCGATAACGGAACAAATTTTGTAGGTCTAAATAATATATTTAAGCACATCGATCTTGCGAAATTGGTCAGAACGGTAAATATAGAGCAGATTGAGTGGAGATTCAATCCCCCTACAGCAGCTTGGTGGGGAGGATTTTGGGAACGTCTAATTGGAATTTTGAAGCGATTGTTAAGACGTACTCTTAAAAGGTCATGTTTAAATTATGAGGAAATGTTAACAGTACTTTTGGATTGCGAAGCAGTTATTAATTCTAGACCAATCACGTTTATGTCGGAAGGTAAGCAGGAAGTGGTACCTCTTACGCCGTCAATGTTTCTACAGGAGATCAAAGAGATTGGTGGGTTGGATCTCGATCAGATTGAAAGATGTCAACTAAAGAAGCGATATCTGTATCGGCAGAAGGTCAAGGATGATTTGCGACATCGATTTCGGAACGAATATTTAGGTGCGTTAATGCATAAGAGATCAAAGAAAAAAGGCGATGATATGTGTGAAGTGCGTGTTGGCGATATTGTATTAATCGAGAATGAAAATGTGAAACGTTTGGAGTGGCCGTTAGCACGCGTGAAAGAAATTATTACCGGAAATGATGGGCATGTACGAGTAGTTCGGTTGAATACCGCTTCTGGCGAATTGGTACGACCGATACAGCGAATTTATCCGTTGGAGCTTAAACATGATTTCGATTCCAAAATCGATGGAATAGTTCTTGAGAAGTATAAGGACTCTGGCGAAACGGGCGAGGATGCATGTGTTGCGACGCGTAGCGGTAGAAGGGTACGGAAGCCCGATAAGTTGTCTTATCATTAAAAGTAGTTGTGATCGTATGGATTGAGATGACGGCGTGACCTCATCTCAATGGTGGGAGAATGTTGAATTGCGCGCCGAGCGAGCGGAACGGTAGCCGCGAGATGGCGGGATGGGCGTGTTGGACGCACTCGTATCGGAGTGCCAGTGCGTAAAAAGATGGCCGTTATACACGTGTCGTGCGAATAAAGAGCTATACGTTTGGTCAGTGTGTGCGATTTATTGTCTTCCTTCGCGAACCAGTCCTCTACAAAAACAGCCTGTATTCTTTCCAGAACGTAAGGCGTTTTTACAAAAACGGATACAATAGGCTAATGGTCGTTGTAAAACGGAATGCTTAAGCGGAATGCTTTTACCGCCTCTTTTGGATTTTTTCGCCATAGGATTTTTTTATAGCTCGCGTCCTCGGGTTCAACTAATATTTGCCTGAACATTTTTTCGATATCGGCAGTCACCACGTATTCGTATTTACGGAAGCGAGCAATTAGCGAAAAAACGTCGTCTTGAATTGTCGGACCTGCCACTAAAATATTATTTAGGGACCGACCTGTGTCGGTCTTCGCGGATGCGTCGAAAACGACTCTCACTTTGGTTGTAAGGCTACTAGCTTTTATTACCGGATGATGCGGTAAATAACAGCCTACATCTTTGCAATCTTTGTCTTTTACTTCTGTCATGTGACCTGTCACGCCCGATGGTCCAACCATCATTAATAAACAATAAATAACCACGATACAAATATTTCTTAATTTTGTTTAACATTCTCTCTAACTAATTCTCTCTAACTAATAAAATATTGTAATCATATACTAAGCGAATAAACTGAAAAATGATACGCGAGCGATGTTAAGCAACGAAGCAGCTGCAGGCCACCTGGAGCGCAAAATTACAAGAAAACCACCTAAACAAAATTAAATACCAAGAAGACCAAGAACGCAATAGAGCTGACACTGACGAAAGCACTCCGGAAGAACGCGAGAAACGGAGGATCCAGCTGAGAGAGAGAAAGACACAAGAATAATTCAGTGAACAAACTGCAGACTACGATTACGATGACAAAGTGAAAACCGAACCAACTCCACAAGGATTTGGTTTAGAACAAAGGATAGAAGAAAATATAAAAACGACGACACCTCGCCAGCGAGTCAGTAGTAATAAAAGAGAAGTAGTAGGAAAAAGGTCAATGGTTCAATCTGACAGTAGTCAGTAGTCAATCAAAAGTAGTAGTCAGTCAAAAGTCAATAGTTGAATCCGACAATACCAATTTAATAATCATTTTGAGTCTGAAGTCAAATCGTCCGTGTGTAATAGTTCGTAAGGATTACAATTGTAAGGACTACCATTTCGCCTACACGAAACTCGAACCAGCGTAACGGTAATTACTAACATTTATAATAACTACTAACTCTCGTATCGACTACTCGCAAAACTCAAATGTACTCTGAATTTATTGTTTAAATACACTTTGTTTAACTTCTATTAAACATCAGCTTCTCCAAATTCATTTCAAATACCTAACTTCGATTTCTTCGTGACCAATAATTTATAATAAAGCCACATAAACATCATAAAAACCCTCAATTTCCCGAACCGAAGCCGGTCTAGGAATGCAGGTAGGTTCGAAACTGCGTCATATCCCTATCATATAAATCTATTAAAATCTCTATTCAACCTCTGTTTGTCTTACTTGGGACGTAACAGACCTAAAGTTTCATATTCGGTTAAAAATTCGGTGTATTGATCGCGTGGCTCGGTATTAGACTGTAGTCTTCTTTCTAGACTATAAAATCTTTTTAACGCGCTATTATAGGAATGGCCGAGCTGTTGTTTGTTCTCATTAAATGGAAGTCTGACTATATAGCGACCTCTTTCATCTCGATAGGTGGTATGTTTAAACAACTCCTCACACAATTGCTCTTTCGATGAGCATGAACTTCTAGTTGAATACTGTTCTAGTTGCCAGAATCTTTCTAACTGTGTGTCTAGTTCTTGGGTGTTTAAATGGCAACTTATATTTGTCGACATAGGATCGTTTATTAACTTCCCGATTCATAGGGAAGTTATGGTAATTACCCCGAAAATCGAAAATCGAATTTTTAACAGATCTTCACGTTTCATGGTCATTGGATTCATTTTAGACTATTTTTATCAAAATGTCGGTATGTGTGTGTGTGTGTGCGCGCGCGCGTATGTCCGTTTCTATGGTATCAAATTTATCGTTAACGTTTTCTGAAAAAGTAACGATGCGATCAGAATGATGAATGATGCAATCGATGTGCCCCGCTGTAACTTAGAGCTGATTAGATTTTGGTCCGTATTGGTCAAGTAGTTTTTTAGTTTTTTTCGAAAGAAGTTCATTCAACAATGCAAATTATACGAGAGGACGGAAATTTTCCACCGAAGAAACAAACATAATAATTACATATATTTTTTTTTATAATTTAAACAAATTTTTTTTTTATTTTCCTTTTTTAATTATGCAACTAATGCTAATGTTACCGCTTAGAATAATCGAAAATTATCCCAATGCAAGAGTGAGTTATTCATCGCTACTGCCGAGAATACATTTTCAAAGAATATCGATGAAACTACAAAAACATTTATATTACAATCCATTAAAAAAACAAGCAGTTCAATACGAATTATTAACTGAGATGAAATTGAAAGTTAATATAAAAAAATGGTTAATGGAGCATGCGAGCAACGAACATACGATGTTGGTTTAATGCAACGCCATACAGAAAACATTTTGATAAGTAGAAAACTATTGAACTTCCCTGAGGACGTATAATCTTCTTAAAACGTACACTAAATAATGATAATAATATACTGCAACTAACGAATCGGGAAGTTCTTTGTGTGGCTCGTGGAGAGTCACACACAAAATAACATCCGTACCACTAACCCTCTCGCGAAATCGCAAAGCGAGCTACAATACCCCCACCTGCGAAGCTCGCGAAGCGAGCGAGCAACAATAACCAGCTAGTTTCTCCTGATATCACCCACCCCAACTCGGTCTCTTGAAGAACGACGGTTTCATTTTGTAATCTAATTCTATCTTTCCCTAGTAACTTGTAATATAAATATTCCCCAAGCAAAAGATCGACTTTCGAAGATCTATTGAACGAGGGATCGGCTAGAGCTACATTGTTCGGAATTTGTAATTTTGTTCTTTCAAATGTGTGCGAAGGAAAAGGCCCAGTAATTTCTGGCAATGTTAAAAATACTGCACTACTCTTGAAATTGGAATGATTTGAACCGATTTGAGCCTCTACGGCGAATTTTACGTGGTTTTCTTGACGCCCTATACCTGACGTTGTTATGCTGAGACGTTTCTTCGGTAAACGTAGGTGATTTGCTAACCTTTCGGTCATAAAATTTCGTTGCGACCCCGGGTCTAAAAGAACGCGGCATTCATGCTCTTGATTCCTTTGGTCTAAAATCTTTATTCGCGCCGTGGATAGTAATACCTATTGATCTAAATTACCATAGGTCGTTAATGCTACGGTAGATGATGCAACTTCGTTTGTCGTGTTAATTTCCGCAACGTTCGATACATTTGAATGGTCTATGTGCAATAGTGTGTGGTGTTTTCCATCACACTTTCTACATGTAGATGAACGACATCATACAATGAAGTGTGTAGAGTTTAAAGAGTTTTTACTGTATCTATTCTGTCGCGCGGAGACTGTTTCAAGAATTCCGAACATTGGTTGATGTAATGCGATTGATTGCATACCGCGCACGAAATAGCAGGCTTGGTACCGACAAAGGTATTGGTTCTATGTATCGGTTTAGAATTTTTGTCAGCCCAGCGTTTCGGATAATCATTATCACGTGTATGCGATACTAATTTTACGGGATCTTCTTCCCGTGCATATTTGTTCAAAAAGGTTAACAAGTCGTTATAAGTCGGCATCACCCCATCCTCGATTGTGCGATCCCAAGAAGTGCGTGTACGATTGACGAGCTTTGATGATATGATGTAAATAATCATTTCATTCCAGTCCACTGGCTGGTTTATCCTTTCAAGGCATTTATATGCATTTCTGCAGCTTCCGCTAAAACGCACAATGAGGATGGTTTATCTCTAGATACCTCGGGTAGTTCCAAAAGAGCACGGATATGGCATTGAACAATCTTTCGTGGTTTATTGAATCTTTTTTGTAGCAAGTTCCATGCAACCAAATAGTTTTTTTCGGAGGCAGATAGTGAGTCAGTAACATTGGCCGCATTGCCTGTTAGATATGATTTTAACAGGTGAAATTTATGGATTGTGGGAATTGTCTTTACATCGTGAACTAATGATCGGAAAGTATCATGAAATCCTTGCCACTCTAAGAAGTTTCCGCTGAATTGTTTAATACGGATTTTCGGTAGTATATCTTGTGCAATTGTGATGTTCCGAACTGAAGTATCATTAGTAGCCGGAACAGCTTGATTCTGAATCTCGTTAGTTAGCACTTTTAACCGTCTGGCTAATAAATCGTTACATTCATATGTATATTGATTCAAGGTCTTGAATTATTTCATCGTCTGATCTATCTTCTAGTGCTTCGACTTGATCTTGCAATGCAAAAAATTTTTGAAAATATTCTTCTGCTTTCTTTTGTCGAACCTCTATGTCCGCCACCTCTAAGCTAGTAATCGTTTCTCGAACCTGATTGGTTAGACGCGTCAATTGTACCTTCGCGGTGGCACGCTGTCTAACAAGTAATTTTACTTCGTCCGCCATTGTTCGAAGGATTGAAGCAATTTTTGGAAATTAGTAAAATTTAGAAGGTAGGATAGATGAATCGAAAACTTACTCGTTTGAAGATTGTACACTGCCGCTACCCCTGTCACGGCTTGTCCTTCTCGGCCCTGCACTAGTCCCAACGTTGGATAAGTTGATGCGACGAGATGTTCCCTCTTGATGACGTCGATGGTCCAGAGGTAAATGTTGCGTCGCTCGCGATGTAGCTCACCGCTAGGCTGGTTGATCTGGATGCTGGGGTTATCAAGCCAATCCAATCAATCGCAGATGGTTGATCTGGAAGCTGGGGTTATCCAAGCCAATCCAGTGAATCGCAGATGGTTGATCTGGATGCTGCTGATGTCCTTTGGAACAGTCAGGTACTGCTTCCTCGTTGGTTCGGTAGTAACTCGCGATAACAATCGCGACAATGCTCGAAGGACCAAAAAATGTGGTGTCGAATCGATCCCGAAATTGGGATACGTATCCCGACTAGGAGAATTTAACGGCGAATGATTGTAGAGTCAAACTCCGGAGAACACGTTTCTTTATTTATCAATTCGTTAGATATTGGCTCGCTGACTCCAAACCAGACTCGGCTGTATTGGGTGCTGTCTACTCGGTAGTCGAAACAGTTCTGTCTTCACAGAGTTCGCAACAAATTAAGGAACGCTCGGAAGTAGGTGTGGTCTTGGAAAATTGTATATGATTGGTTGAAGGGTGTGTTTTGGCAACTGGTGAAAGTGGTGGAAAATTAAGAAGAGTAGGAGAAAAGATAGATTTAGGTATCGGCGGCTACGGTTGTAAAACTATAAAACTCGGTAGGCTAACGGAATGACGGTTCTACATGTGTTTGTCAGCTGGCTTTTTCGGGTTTTTCGCATTTACGATCGTTATTGTCTCGAGTAGGTATTCCGGCTAACTCTCCTTCAAGGTAACGTGCTTGTCCCTTCGCAGAGGGTTTTTAAGACGGAACAGCCGGGTTTGCAGTATTGATCTTTGTCTTTTTCGATACTGTTAATCTAAGTTGTCCCAAAATATTATAAACCGCACAATTATCAAACTCTGCTCAATGCTACATACAACATTTGTAAAGTTCGTCTTTCTGATTTTTTAAAATCCAAACATACTTTCTCGTATGTTTCTCCTTGACTTTTATGAATCATAATAGCTTCAGCAGGAACCACTGGAAATTGACTGCGTGTGATTTAATATTTTTCCTCACTCGACATATTTACTTGATTCGATACTTTTATTATTGGTCTTAAATTTTGATCATTATTTTCATTTTTCATATAATTACGATAACGAGTTCTTACTTTCACTCTCACTCTGGGCAATTGAAAATCTAACCACAATATAGACGGAATTTTAGTATTTTCTTGAAAAGTGTTCAAGATTGGCGCGCCCGAGTGCCATATTGTCAAACCGGCACCGCGCGATCCCGCCGAAACCGCGAGCCATATCGTATGCCATCGAGGCTTACGCGGGCAATAGATCGGCTGCGTGATTGGTCTATCCACACTCTCGATCCTTCTGGAAGGTTCGCGAATGCTCAACCGGAACCACCGGTGCGTGACGAACTTCCAGGAGGATCGAGACAATAAAAGAGAGTGACATCGGTCATCTCACTCTCACAGCGAAGTAAACAGCTGATCGATTATACAAGCGATCCCATAAAGTCATCTTTATTTCAAGTCAACTCATTGTACATAATTCATTCTACAGTGTAATTTCCTTTGACAACCACAAGTGCAAATACAGTTATTTATATACAGATCCATACATTCTTGCTCTAAATTCCATTTATACAGTCCACTTCTCTTCCATTCAAATCCAACCGTTACCATACGCATCCATTCCGTTCAATCTTGCATCCTATCTCTCATTCCAGTCACTCTGCAATCCTGTGTCATTCGTTTCAGTCATTCCAATCTTCCAAATCCAAGTTCTTGCCATTTCGGTCGACCAAGACCGCCCACTCTCTCACAAAAAGTAATAAATTTTAATATTCCGCATGCTCCATTAACCAATCCGTCTTCAAAATCAATGTTATTAATTATCATATATTTTATATTAATTTTCAATTTAATCTCTTTTAATAATTCGTTTTGAACTGATTGTTTTTTTAAAGATTGTGATATAAACTTTTTTGTACTTTCATCGATATTCTTCGAAAATGTATTCTTGGCAGTAGAGATGATTAACTCACTCTTGCATTGGGATATTTTTCGATTATTGTAAGCAGTAACATTAGCATTAGTTGCATATAATCGTATTGCTGTATGTGAAACATCAGTTTGATTTTTAATTTCTCTTGATTTAATTAATTGTATATCATCTTCAGACATTTCTTCAAGAGCTAAATTATTTAGAGCATTTATTAACGCTAAATCATCTTTTTGTCGCATAACTTCCGTCAATTCATAAAATTCAAATTCGTTCCATAGTGGATTAATATCAATAAAGAGAGCCATTTCGTTTCGTCACGAGACTTGATAAACAGGTTTATCTCGTACAGGTAGTAATTGATTGAAATCCCCAACTGCTAATACAGAAAGACCACCAAATGATTCATTTATACCATTTATTTGCCTTAAACGTGTATCAATATAGCCTAGTATTGCACTACTTACCATCGATATTTCATCAATTATGAGTAATTGTACTTTTGATAATTTTTCACAAATATTGTTGGCTAAGTTGCTTAACAATTGTGGTAAACTAACTCCAAATTGATTAATTGATAAAGCGAAAGCAGAATGAATTGTTACTCCATTAATTAAAAAAGCAGCCGTGCCGGAAGGAGCACATAATAATACTATTATTTTATCCATATCTCCGCCGGGCAATTTATCAAAATAATTACTTATTAATTGATATAGTGTGTTAATCGCTCTACTTTTTCCAACACCAGCTGAACCACTTTAAAAAATTTTAAATGGAATTTTATGCAATTTAAAACAATTCAATGTATGTATTACAAATTCTTTTTGTTTACAATTTAATTCATTTACCATACCATGAAGTTCATTTTCGTTTACTCTTGCCGGACATGTGTATCTACTTTAATGAGAATCGTTTTTTATATATTTTTTTCTTTAGCATTGTCTTGTTCACCACCTTGTTTGAATATATCAATATGTTGAGTACACGAATTTTCCTTAGCAACATATTGTTCTGCTTTCTGGTTTTCTATTTCACGATTATCATTTTCCACTTGTTCCAAAGCATCATCCATAGCTTGGTTACCTATTATTGAAAATTTGTCTTGATTTGTTTCAATAACATTTATATTATTTTTATAAACCATTTCATGATCAATATTTTCAACTTCACTTGTTTCATCAGGTTTCGTCAAGTAGAAACTGTAAATCCATATTCGATTCGAATAATTGTAAAATATCTGCATTATAACCATTAATATTTACTTCAAGGCTGGATCGTTTTAAGAATACCCGTTTTTATTTTAAACTACATCGCATAGCTAATAGGTATTCTTCATCAGTCATATTCGTCAACGACCATTGCCTCGCTTCAAAAACCGGTTCTCGTACGATCACCGAAGTTAAACAGCGTTGGACGTGACCGGTGCTTGGATGGGTGACCGCATGGGTATAGAGCATACACCAGGCGGTGACTGCCGGATACCTGTCGCGTGTTGTTGGCAAAAAGGTGGTTTGGAACCCACCGTAATAAAAAGTAGGTCCCGCTGAAAATTAGGCTGAAATACGCCGAAATTTGGCGATAGAGAGAGTGGAAAGAAGGGGAGAATTGGTAAATGGATTTGAAACCCTGAGGGGACCAAATATCATATACATACATCAGTCATATTCAGTTTCTCTAGAATTTCATCATAGCTCATAACTATTTTTTCTTATAAAATTCATTTATTAATTCATCAATAAGTTTATAGGATTTAGGTACTATTTCATTTTTATTGAATAGTTCCAGAATCATCGTGCTTCTCATAACTGGATAAGGGATATGAAATCGACACCGCTTATTTTTTTGTCCTTTGTAACAACTATAATTAGGTTTGTGCATTTGAAATTTAATATATGGATTATTTTCGTCATATCTATATGTGATAAATCGGTCAATTAAATCAATCAATTCTTTGTTATCAACATGATCGTGACCATCTTTACCAGTATTCTACATAGATGCTCCTTTCAACCACAGAAAAATATGATCATGTGGACTTCCACGTTGCTGAATTTCCACTCATTCATAACTATCCACAATCTCATATTTTCCGAAAATACTTTGTTTTTGTCTTAATAACCACATAAGCTTATGTGCTTTATGATCGAAATATCGATCGCATGTAACGGGATCATTTCTAATTAGATCAGTTTTGGTATTGTAATCCAAATTGAATGCTTTTGTACAGATAATGTTTTACCACCATCTCGATATTTCATCAATGTTTGCAATAACTCAGGCCAGTAACTTTCTGCAGCCGACACTGTCATAAAGAAAGTGGATTTACCCAATTGACGGATCATTGCTAGTAACTCTTTCTTTTTTTGTTCCCAATATACTGGCGATGAACGAATATTTTTAAGTAACTTGAATCTGTCATCAAATTTAATCAAATTATTCATAAAATCCGGATTCAATACATCTGAAGTACGTAAATTCTTATTCGTATTCAATTTTATTCGTCTCAAACATACATTTATACTAGATAAACATGATATCTCTAAACATTTTTTAGCCATAAATAAAATCCTGGAAGGAATGCATGATCGTCTAACTTCGGAGCTTATACGATCTGAATATGATACTGATTTCGGCAAATTGAAAGAATATCCAGCAAATATTCTTGGGAAATACAATTCATCCAAATTCATCCAATTCATCCATTTTATGCCATGGTAATGTATATTTTCCCTGTCCTGGTGCAATAATATTCACAACGGAAGAATGCCCTTCTGCTACTGCAGCATTATTATCAACAAGTAATACTTCATCATTATTTATTTGATCTAAACAGATTGCATTTTTATTATTTTCCAATTCCATATTGTCAACCATTTCTTTCTCATCTACCTCATCGTTATTGTTAACTATGAAATTAATTTCTTCGCTACCATAACTTGCAGAATTTTGAAAATACTTTTCATCTATTTTAATAGCATATTTCACATACAATGGTGTTTTCACTAAATGTTGTAATGCTTTACAAATTACTGCTGGTCTGGCTGATTCGAACATATAATCACTTTTATGATCTTTATGACGTTTTAATTTAAGTTGAATTGTGTCCATTTCCGTAAATTTTCGAGGCAATACTTCTAACATATTATTCACAACATTACCTTTGAGGACTAATTGTAGATTTAAAGCATATGGTTTGAATGCGCGAATTTGCATAAAATTTAAAATTGATGCTACCATTCTTTTCTCAAGATCAGTAAATTCTTTCACTGATTTTGGAACTGTGGAAAACTTTAGACCATTGCTTGTTGACAACTTATATACTTTGCCTCTATAAGCATAATTTTTACAAGATCGACAAATAAAACCTGACGGAAAATTATTTATTTGAGATAATATTGCATCATTTGCTTTTATAGAAAGTGATACTTTTAATTTTAATGTTACAGCCCGATAGTGAAAAGGAGATAGATAACACGAGATTCGCGAGGTGGACAGACAAAGAGAGTATACAGGTTTGACGTTGATCCGTTTATTATGACGGTGCGAACTCTATTGCGTCGTCTGAGTACAATACAGACTGTGACATTGCAATTTTGCGACGTCACTTCGCCATTTCGAGTAGAATACGTTTTACTGTTGCGAAGGACCGGACCGTGCAATATCGAGACGCGAGACCGGGATACACAGGATTCGAGAGCGTTCCGCGAGAAATTTCCATAATTTAGAGTGCGCATTGACATCTAGCGTGCGCGCCGAGAACGGCAAGTTTCAGGGCCGAACAACTGACCAGGAAATGGAGCTCCGACCTTCGATATTTTCCTAGGGAGGCGATTCGCATACAGGAGGACGTCCGACGTAAAACCAATGGCAAATAACGAAGCCCCGTGCACGGGACACCCAAATACAGGGTTATCGAGGGCATCCGTCAACCGACTTGGAGGCGCCGAAGGGACAGGAACCCTTACTGAACATCGTATCATTTCGCGGTCCTGACGCCGCCTTACCCCGCTATAAAAAAGGTTTCAGCGAGGATGGTGCCACCGAGAAGCCAGGACGAGGTATGAGTCTCACCCACGTCTGTGAAAAAGCGAGACGTTTTCGCGTTAGGGTCCAGGAGCCAGGGAGCCGAAGTCCGGGATGGATTCGGAGCGGGGGTGGGAATGACCTCGAGGTCCCCATGCCTCTTGGAATTCCCCCTCTCTCGCAATGAAACCTCGATGGAACTGATGTTCTCCTGAACTGGGTACTTACCTGATTACTTACCTTCGGTAAGTTCTCGGGAGAGAGGCCTGGGGTGGAGAATTTCGGTGAAGTTGAGGGTCCATCTTGGGCAAAATCCTCCTACTCCACCTCCTCGTGGTGGCTCCTGGGACTCTGTGGAGGCTTCGGCTGAAGCAGAGTGCGAACGGAGTAGGAAGGTACCCATGCGCCCTGGACACAGGCCTAGCGGCAAGGTCTGTCCAGGGCCACATACCGTAAATCCGGTGGTCATGTTTCACCGGACAGGGGGGCTTGCCTTGATCGGCCAGCTCTGCGAGGATGACTAACCTCTATAAAATATGTCTCTAACTACTAAGCTTCGACGCGCGGTGAAGGTAGCACCATTGCACTCTGGTGGGCCGGTGGATGCATCGGCGACTTAGCGCGTCACTGATGTGCGTGTGCGCCTGCGCACGTATGCGTAGGGGCACACGCACAGCAGTAGGTGGGTGGGGTTTTTTCACCTTCGGTCTAGCCCGGGACCGGGTAGCGACTAGGGCCCCCGGCGGTAGGGGTTTGCGGCGCCCCCCGGGAGTACTCGTGGACCGCACCAGGACACAGGAAGGGTGATGAGTGAGGCCCTCCTCCACTTGTGAGGGAGGGTATTCAGTCTCGCCTGAACGCTCGAAGCGAACGGACGTGCTTCGCCCCTGCTCCGTGCCTCAGGTACACGACTACCTGCCGCCGCCATCTTAGACGACGCCGCTCAGCCTACGTGGCGTTTTCGCTGACGTGGCCCTTACGAGTTTTCTCGTGTTTAGCCAGAACTCCCGTGAATTCGCGTGGTTTTCATTGTTAACTAGTGCTGATTGGGACTAAAAATAGCGAGAATCAGTGCAGTGATCAATTAATATACAAACTGACTCAATCTGTCGCGACGTGTCCGCGAATCGCGCCGTTCTTTTCCCTGCCCGTCTGAAACTGCTGCTTCCTCGCAGCAGCATAAACTTAGTGTTATTTACCAACGAGTGCATAAACAATTTCGTGCACGCAAACATTTTTAACAAACAATTTTGTCGTATATCCGGGTTTGCCGCTTGCCGCTTCGCCGTTGCCTGCTCCGCGCGTGGGTTTTTCCGCGTGACGTGGCCGCCGCGAACAAAGGACCTTAGCCCCTACACAGAGTATAATGGACAGTGCCGTAAACCCCAATCCTAAACCCCAGGTTGAACGCACAAAGAAAAAGAAGGGCAAGAAGAAAAAGAAGGTGGAACCTCCAGCAGGCACAATATCACCAGAGGCCCCAGGATCACCACCATCCGACGCTGACGAATCTTCGTGCAGCGTGATGGAAATCGACCCCTCCTTGGTGCGGGATCTTCCCACCACCACCAGGAAGCGTTCCCGCTCCCAAGCCCCCACCACAGCGACCGAATGTTCGGACGAGGAGGATCTCCAACCCAGAGTCCACCTCGTCAAGCTGGAGCCCCTGGAAAAAGAGAAGGTAAGTTCAGTATTTAACTTTATTGCCCCCGCTCCCGTTCCCCCCACTCCAAAACCGGCCCCCGCGAACTCCTCCGCGTCCGCCGCGAACTCATCCGCGTCCCCCACGTCTTTCGCTCCCCCCCCGCTGCGGTCCACTGCTGAGCTCGTCTCGCTGTCCGAGCTCACGATGGACCGGCTCACCTCCGTTTGCCTCGACGAGGCAAACAAAATCTCCAAAGCGAGTGCAGATCAAATTCTGCAACTCGCTGGCCAATTCCGCCGTATCGTCGGGGAATTGGCCCAAAATAACAGCTACATCGCGGGCAGATTGTCCGCGATGCCTGCTGCCCCCCGCGCCTCCGCGCCCACCCGGTCATCGGCCCCAGCCGCTTCCCCGGCTCCCCACCTCCCCGCCGCTTCTCCGGCTAACCACCTCCCCGCCGTTGGCTCGTACGCCAGCGCCGTCGACCGTCGCCCGCCGCCCCGCCGCGCTGCCGCGACAGCACAATTCCCCCCGCTCCCCCCCAGCACTCGCCTAAACCCCCTCGCGACCGTCCTCCCCACCGCGCAGCCGCTTCTCGCGCCGAACGGCGCTCTCCCCCGACCTCGCTTGGCAACCCAAGTGATTTCGGCCGCGAAATCGACCCCCGCCCGCCACCTCCTCCGCGTCACCCCCGCGGAACCCGTCACCGGCGACGGCGCCGCCCTCAAACGCGCCGTGTTCTCCCACGTGGACCTCCGTAAGGCCAACGTGGGATTCAAATCCATTCGCGCTACCCGCGACGGTGCCCTCTTGGTCGAGGCGGCCAACGCCAAAGACCTGAGGGTCTTTACCGAGAACCAGGCCCTCCGCAAGGCCGGTTTCACGGCCTCCGCACCCTCCCCCCAGCTCCCCCGGATTATCATCTACGATATTCCGAAGGAGCTGGAAGCCCAAGATATCGCTGAGCACATCCGTGCTCAGAATCTCACGTCCTCCCCGGCCATCGATAAAGCCACCCTCCGCCCACTCTTCAAAGTGGGCCGCAAAGACAAGGAGGGCAACGACTGGGTTGTCGAGGCTTCATCGGTTATCCGCGAGTCCCTTTTGCCGAAAGGAAAAATCTTCGTTTCCTACGCCTACTGCCGAGTAGACGACTACCTCGTCGCGACCCGATGCTTCAAGTGCCAGAAGTATGGGCACGTGGACAAACACTGCAAAAGTAGTGAATCTACGTGCTCCTTCTGCGCACAAACCGGGCATACCAACAAGGAATGCCCGAATCGCGAAGCGCCCCCGTCGTGCGCGAACTGTCGCGCGCGCAAACTCCCACACGCGCATGCCGCGGGCAACCGTAACTGCCCCTCGCGCTCGTCTGCCTTGATCCTCAAGGCCTCCCGGATTAACTATTCAATATGAATAGTTATCCCCCGCGACCGGCCCCGCGAAACCCTCCCCCACGGACACCCCCACCAACATCATCCCCCCCAGACTCACGCACTGCA
This sequence comes from Lasioglossum villosulum, assembly GCA_963971365.1. Classification (NCBI taxonomy): domain Eukaryota; kingdom Metazoa; phylum Arthropoda; class Insecta; order Hymenoptera; family Halictidae; genus Lasioglossum; species Lasioglossum villosulum. The sequence continues at coordinate 20,945,790 of OZ020500.1, forward strand.
GAGCGCATCCCTACTTTAAAAATTGCGCAAATCAACATGCGGCGATCCCGGCTCGTATCGTGCGAAATTGCTCGTATGATAGAGTCCGGTTGCGTCGATGTTGTTCTTGCGCAAGAACCTTACAATACCGCGGGAAGAGTCGTCGGACTCGACTCCCGGAACGTAGTAATTCACGGCGCCCCGCGTGGCGAAAATTGTCAGGCCGCGATCATTGTGAAGGGCTCGACCTTCACAATTCTTAAGCTCTCGCACCTCTCCAATACGCACACCGCCATCATAGAATTAACCGGTCCCCTCGGCCCTCTGTACTTGGTCAGCTGTTACTTTCAGTACAAAGACCGTATAGAGGCCGGAATCGCGTCCCTCCAAAATATTATCGATACCCTCCGCGGAAAGCCGATCTTCCTCGGAATCGACGCGAACGCCAGGTCCGCTCTGCGGCACGATCCGCTCCCCCCCAGCTCAAACACGTACAACAAGCGTGCCTGGATCCGTGGGAGGGAGTTTGAGCGTTTCCTTGCGCAAAACTCCCTCCAAATCCTTAACCAGCCTGGAAATCCCCCCACTTACAGTGGTCCCTCCGGCGTGTCTTGTATAGACGTAACGCTGCGGACTGCTGCAGCCGATTCTCTGTCCTTCTCCTGGAGTGTTCTTGATGGCAGGACCTCCAGTGACCACAATGTCATCCTGCTTGAACTAAGCAGTCACAATACAATTCCAAATCCTCCCCCCATCCTTGGCAGATTTGCGTGCCACAGAGCGAACTGGGACGAATTCGGAATTGAGTTCGCGCGACTTCTCTCCGAGGGCGCTCCCCCTCTCGAATTTTCCTCCCGCGACGACGTCCAGACAGCTGTCTCCCATCTGGAGAGGGCCATACTGGGCGCTGCCTCCCTGGCCATCCCGAGGAAAAGGTGGCACCCCCGTGCCGTTCCCGGATGGACGGAAGAGCTTACGCGCCTTAAGCGCTCGTCTAATCGCCTCCGTAGGCAATTCCAACGCGAGAGGGATCCCGCTCTCCGAGAAGAGAAACGTCGCGCGTACTCCCGGGCCCACAAGGAGTATCGGGCACTTTTCCGCACCTCCGCAAGGAGAGGATGGAGGGAGCTTGTTACCCGAATGGGCCTAGAAAATCCCTGGTCCGCCCCATACCGGGCGGCGTTCGGCAAGAAGATTGCTCCGCAACTTCTTACGTCGATTTCGACCACCGGCTCAACGACCCAGAGCTGGCACGAAAGTGCCAGTGCCCTGCTCGCTGCGCTTCTCCCTCTCCTTCTCCCGACTTCTCCCTCGCGGATCTACACGTAATAATCGGAAACCTTGGCGACAACCGTACGCCCGGCCCCGACGGTATCGAAGTACCCGTTCTCAAACAGGCCTTCAGCCGCTCCCCCGCCCTATTTCTCAAAATTTTTAACGGGTGCTTAAAATTCGGCCTATTTTCAAATTCGTGGAAAACGGGAAAAATCAGGGCGATCCTCAAATCTCCTGATAAACCCGAAACCGCGCCCTCCTCTTACCGCCCCATATGCCTGCTTCCCGTTATTGGAAAGGTGATGGAGAAGTTAATAATCACCGGATTAGGTGACCTAATTAACAACCATCCGCTAGCCTCGAACTCGCAGTTCGGCTTTAAGAGAGGCTTGGGGACGGACGATGCCCTGCACAGACTGCAGGGAGTCGTTCATTCGTCCAACGCCAAGCACGCGGTCGCACTCTCCTTTGATATCAAGGGAGCGTTCGACAACGTCTGGTGGCCTGCTGTTACGGCCGAGTTGCGCAATCGCGATTGTCCGCGCAATTTGTACAATGTTCTCATAGATTATTTCCGGGATCGCAAGATAGTTCTTTCCGCGGAATACTCTTCCCATTACAAACCCGTTACCAAGGGATGCCCGCAGGGCTCGGTCCTCGGCCCCTCCATTTGGAATCTCCTCTTCGATTCTTTACTCCGCGAAATCGCGTTAATTCAAAACACGCACACTGTGGCATACGCCGATGACCTGCTTGTCGTCGTGGAAGGGAACTCTCGGGTTTCCTTAGAAATGACGTCATCCCTGGTCACCGGCGCGCTACAGGCATGGTGCAATAAAAATAAAATGGCCATTTCCCCTCACAAAACAGTTATGCTTCGAGTGAGAGGCAGCCTTAGCATTTCTCGTCCGCCCGTTATCAAAATGGATACCGCCAGCCTTGCTTTCGCCAAGAGCCTTAGGTACCTGGGGATCGTGTACGGTCACTCGTTAAGTGTGTCCGAGCACGTGATCCGGATATCTGACCACGCGAAGGCAAAGTTCAGTGGCATCGCGGCCCTAATGGGATCCAAATGGGGATACGATTTCCGTGCCCGATCTCTGCTATTCAAAAGCATCTTCCTTTCCATAATTTCCTACGGTGCGACTGGTTGGGCCCACAAGCTCACCCAAAAACACGTTTCCACTCTCCAAAGTGCGCAGCGCACTGCCCTTCTCAGAGTATGCGCTGCGTACCGCACCACGTCTAACGATGCGCTCTGCGTGCTGGGACTCCAACCCCCTATAGATTTATATCTGACGGAGAAGCGACTCCGCTTCCTCGTCAGAAAAAATATCCCATTCGAACATCGCGGGATTATCTTCGCCCCTGGCCTCTTCGACGACCCCCGCGACCATATTACGGCCACTCGTAAAGCCCTTCGCGACAATACCCTCGAATTGTGGCAAAACAGATGGGCCAGATCGGTCAAGGGAAGAACCACTTTCGGTTTCTTTCCAACATTGACGGAGAGGGCCCGCTGTCGCGTCCCCATCACCTTCTACACAACTCAGTTCCTCACCGGGCACGGCGATTTTCGGGAGAAACTCTGTCACTTCGGATTGACAGACTCTCCTGACTGCGACTGTGGCGAGGGAACTGAGTCATCTACCCACGTACTCCTTCATTGCAAATTGCATGCGACGGAGCGAGAACCACTGTCATCCTTAATAAATTCACTTGGGCATACATGGCCACCACCTCTTAGTATTTTCGTAAGCGACGACGTCGCCGAAGCGTTCAGCTCCTTCGCGCGCAAAGTGCTGCAAAAGAAGGAGATGCGGCCGGCCACCGTTGACCGCGCCGCATGACCTGCGCTAATCCCCCCCATCCTCCCTCCTTCGCGACGCGCTCCCCCCTAAACGCCGGCCCCAATAATTACATTATTGCATGCCCTTTCAGCATTTTGCATGCTCACTATTGCCTCTAGCGGCTTTTGCAGAGCCAAACAGGAGGGGGTGTCTTTGCGCGTTCCGCGCCTTCGCCGCTCGGTCCCCGGGTCGAAGGTGGAGGCGCGGTGCGCGGCCCCCCCTCCGACATGGTCCACCCGAATCCATAAATCGGTACCTCGGGGTTGGGGAGCCCAGCGATCGACGAATGGCTAATAGGCTTCCGTCGATCGCCCCCCAACAATAGGCGTTGGCTTCGAGGTGGCAGTGGTGTCTGGCCCGGACTGTCAAGGGTACGAACTGGCGTTTCCATCGCTCTGCGCGCGCCTCGCGCGTGGTGGGATGAAATGCCAGCTCAAAATCGGTCAGCTAGAAGACCGTGCTCAACCAGTAGCGGCGCGAAACTGCAAATCTCGCGCCAAACTGGTACTCGAGACCTCGTCACGAGGTGCGTTGATCGTGCATCACTACGATCCCAATCCCCGATTTCCGAACGTCTTTAGGAATAGGGGAGGGGCGGGTTGGCCAACAGGCTAAGGTACCGTCTCCGGAACAAAAACAGTAGATCTTGTGAGGGAGGGTAGTAACCAAACCCGTTATGAAATAATGATGACGACAAAACAGACGCCTCGGAATATTACTGGGCAGGAGGGGACACCGCGCCCGGAAGCGGTTGCAAAGAGGGGTGTTGGAGCGGCAGTGGGGGTAAATACCTCCGCCGCGAGCGCTGGCACCTCGGCGGCTGGGGCCTCGGGCAACCGGAGCACCGGTCGCGGAGTGGGAGGTGGAGTTCTGTCGGGTGCGGTGCCTCGCATCCGCCTCGACAGAATCTTTCGGCCCGGAGAGTCGAGCCTCGGCGGCCCAGGAGCGCGGTCCAAGAATGCGCCTCGGCCGCCGACTGCTCTCGACGCCGGGGACGACGGCGCGGGGACGGATTATGAATCCATCTGCTTCGAGTCGTCGATCCCCCTGGCCTCTCGCTGCACCTCCTCGGTTGTTGGGGGTTCGGTCGCCACCTCAGTGGCCGGCTCCTGTAAACGCCGGGGGGCCTCTGGCGATGCGGGGGAGGGGAGCGTGGGGCGTAAACGCCCCTCAAGGGGGTGGAAGGACCCGGACTCGGCGGCCCTCACTCCGCTTCGCCCTTCAAGGGGTGTGAAGGACGGGGACTCGGCGGCCCTCACTCTGCTCTACGAGCAGAATGAGGCGCTGCGCCGAGAACTCCGGGAGATGAGGGAGGCAAATCGGGCCCTCAGGGAGGAGATGATGGCGGCGAAGAGGCTGGCAGCCGGGTTGCCGCCCGCCTCCCCGGTCCCATCGGTGGGATCACCGGTAACCCCCCCCCTGCTAAGGTTGCCGGTGAGGGAGGGACCTTGCTGGCCAAGATCGGGGCGCTACTGGACGCCAGGTTGGCCCCGATCCGGCAAACGCAGGATCGCCTCACCAGGGCGGTGTTCGGGGGTGTGCCGGACATCTCCTGGCTCACGCTGGGTGGTGCCTCCCGTCCTCTCCCTACCAGTTATGCTGGCGCTGCGGCCGCTCCTGCTCCTGCCACCGTGCAGGTGGCAGCGGCCGCTGGAGGGACGAGGAGGAAGAGAAAGGGGGGGAACAAGAAGAAGAAGGGGGCCTCCCAGATTCTTGGGGGCCCCACCGGTTCTCCCCCTTCCGCTCCCCCGCCTGCGCCCCTCCCCAGTAGGACTGGAGGGAGCAAGGCCGAGAAGCGGGCCCCTCCGCCTCCACCGCTGTCGGTCCAGTCTCCTCCCACGTTGGGGGAGACCTGGACACTGGTGATGGGCGAAGGACCCGAAAAAGGGCGGCTAAGGAGGCGATGCCGAAAAAGGCCGCGCCTCCCAAAAAGGCGACCCCCAAGGGTTCCCCCCCGAAGAAGGGGGGGAAAAATGATGGCCCACCTAAGGTCAGGGTGGCAGCACCCCCTCGCACGGCGGCGGTCACGCTGACCGCTCCAGAGGGGTGCAAGACTTCCCAGGCCGAGGCAATGTTGTTGGCCAAGAGAGCCATCAACCTTGGGGAGTTGGGCATCGCGGAGGTGCGGCCCAAGCGGGCGATGACCGGGGGCCTCATGTTGGAGATCCCCGGTCAGGAGGGAGCCGCCAAGGCCGACAGTCTGGCGGCCGAAATGGCGAAAGCCCTCCGCGAAACGGGGGTGAAGGTCGCCAGGCCCATAACGACGGCAGAGGTCCGTCTAAGGGGCCTGGACGACTCTGTCACCCCCGAGGAGGTGCAGGCGGCCGTCGCACAGTGGTCCAGGAGCCCGCTTTTTGTGGCCAAAATTCAATTTTTCGACTTTCGAATTTCAAAAAAATTTTTTTCCCTCATACTAAGAACACTTTGAAACCTCGAAATTCTAAATATTAGTCTTTCGGATAGCTTTCCGAGCAGATATAGCGTTTGAAGTTCAGAATTATGAAATTGAAGGAACAACTAAATACTTTAATTATTCCTTACACAATGCTGAAATGAAAATTTGTACTATATTTTCGTATGTGTGAGCAAGTATATTTCAGGTATTTAATGGTAATATAAACATATTTCAATCAATATACGAAGGATATAAAGTTAAGTGCAATGTCAACTTTACGTAGGGTTTAAAAAAATTGTTGAAAAGTGTTAGCATTCAGACTTGATTTTTCTGAAAGTTTAGACCTTCAACATATACACATGTAAATTTTAGCTGCTACTTCCTGCAAGTTTTGATTCTACGTGTATTTTAACAAGTAGACGTTCGCGCGCGAAGTACGCACTCTAATGCTACGTTCTGAACGCGTCACAGATTTTAAACTTACACACGTATGGTTTACAGTATATGATATACGTAGTTTATAGAATTATATAATTTATACAGTTATTATTTCTCAGTATATATACTGTCTGTTTCGTTGTAGCAACGAACCAGATATTAGGAGACGTAATTTACATTATTCGGCAGCATGTAGCTGTCACAGTTTTATGAAAATAGGTAGTTACATATGCAGCTGTATGCTTCCAAGTAATGCAAATTACGCTGCCGTCCATTGTTTCTTCGGTATCTTCAATTGTTTTACAAACACGAGCGTTGCATTTGTGTTTTTGGCTTTCTCAATCCCAGTGTTTCTTTCGATTTCTAAAGACTAGACGTGTCTCTGCGTGCCTATAGTTTTTCATCTCTTGTATTACGTGTTCTGTTCATCTCTTGTATTACGTGCGTGTTAAGTATATCACTTTTATATCAGTATTAAGTAATTATGGCGGAAAATGTTTCAAGTATGTATAATTCATTTTTTTCACGGAATCAGACCCTACCAGTCATAGAGAGTAAACAGTTTTCATTATTTATTTCTTCTTTTAGACGAGTATCATTTTAAACGTGAAGATCTTTTTAAAGTATGTCACAATGAACGTGATCTAAATAACAAAACAACATGTATTTTCAATTTCGTTTTCAATGAGATAGAAAAATCTGACATATCGGACGAATATGTAAATACAATTAGAAACAAAATTCGTACATTCTGCGTCAATTTATCCATTAAATGGAAAAATTGTAATCGAATTTTAGATCATTTTTTAGTGAAAAATAAGAGTGGTTGGAAGAATTTTTTACAATAAAAAGATTTATAAATGAGAACCCTGAACCCTCAACCGAGGATTCTGAATCTTTGCTTTCAACATCTGTGACATGCGGACGTCCTCATCTATCGTATGAGGAAAAATCACTGCGATCGCGGAGAAGGGAAGCATCAACACTTTCGGCTGAGATGAATGAGCCAATAGATTTAATAATGAGTGCAACAACCATGACAGCAAAAAAAGCAGGCAAAACAGATTTAGCCGTTATTTTGACGAAAACAACGAAAAGTCCTCATCGACCGACAAAAATGAGAAAAATACTATTCGGCGAGAAAAAAAAACCAGTGCCATTGACTATTGATGAAGCTTTAGCTTATTTTTATGACAATAGTTTAAGTAAGAGGCAATATATTAATATGAGATTAGAGAATAAGGACAGAAATTGCAATATCTTTCCTACATATCATGCTATTCTCGAAAGAAAAATGGTTTGCAGACCGCCAGGAATCCGTATAACAGAAGTATCCGCTGAAGTACCATTACAAAATCTGTTGAACCATACCATACAAAGAATCATTCTGTTACAAAATGATGTAATTGATAGCGTAGTGGAAAATATAAATGATGAGATTGTAAAAACTGAAATCATTTGTAGTTATGGCTTCGATGGCAGTAACAGTCAGTCGACATATAAACAAGGTTTTCAAAGCTCTAATTTACCTGGCTTAGACAACACTCTATTTGCAACTACATTAATTCCATTGCAATTTTCCATAAATAATAAAACTATTTTATGGAACAATAGCACACCGCAATCTGTCAGATTTTGCAGACCTATAAAATTAGAGTATGCAAAAGAAACCCAGGAACTGATATTGAATGAAAAAAAGAATCTGGATGATCAGATTAATAATTTGGTAGATTTAAATATACCACATAATAATAAAATTTTGCAAATTAAATTTAAATTAATGTTAACACTTATAGATGGCAAAGTATTAAAAACACTGACAGGAACAAAATCATCGCAACCGTGCCCAATTTGTGGAGCAACACCGACGCAAATTTTAAAAATTAATGATTTCCAAGCTAAAGAATTTGAGCCAAAACAAAATGAAAATTTATGTTATGGACTTAGCCCACTTCATTTATGGATACGTGTCTTTGAGTGCATAATTCATATATCTTATAGATTAGAAATTAAAAAATGGCAAGTAAAATCGCAGGAAGATAAAGAAAAACTTAGTCAGCGGAAAAAGGAAATTCAAAAGTTGTTTTGGGAGCGACTGGCTCTAAATGTAGATAAACCGAAACAAGGCAGTGGAAATACTAACGACGGAAACACTGCTGGTCGTGCATTTAAAGATTTGAATAGATTATCAGAAATAACAGGCGTAGATTTAAAACTGCTTCAAAATTTTAAAATAATTTTAATAACAATTTCCTGCAACTTTCCAATAAATTTTAATGAATTTGAAAAATTCTGTTTTGAAACTGGTCATATTTACAAAGAAAAATACCCGTGGTATCCTATGCCTCCTTCAATTCACAAAGTTTTAATACATGTGTTTGAGAATGGCGCGTCTGGCCACCATGTTTGCCGCGCAACGCAGCGCGTCCCGCCAAGAGCTATCGCGATCCCGCCAAACGAGCGACTCGATCGCGCCAAGTGGCCGACCAATCAGCGGCGCCTCAGAAATGCGTGGGCCCGCTATCGAGCAACCAATTGGTCTAGGCTTTCTCTCGATCCTTCTGGAACGTCCTCGAACGCTCAACCGGAACCACCGGTGCGTGACGAACTTCCAGAAGGATCGAGACAATAAAAGTGATTGACAACCGTCATCTAAAATTATTACGCCATACGTCAGCGGACTAATTGCAACATTGTTTATTTCAAGTTCTCGCTTATTACATCCGTTCTTACATTTTGTATCTCTTAGTCATCTTGACAATCTTGTATACTATCTAGTGCAAATATAATTAAGTTATTGTAAATCCGGGTCATTACCATTTACTCTTCCACAGTCATCCCATTTAAAAATCACCGTTACATCCACTCCACAATTTCACACGTCTATACAGTCCGCTTATTCATCTCATTCACTCACGCAATCCCAAATTGCATTTTTGTTGATCATTCAGATCGCTTCCTTAACAACATGGAAGACAAATTATAGTAAAATGCGGTTTACCTCCAGGATGTTTAGGAGAAGAGGGGTCAGAGGCACGAAATAAATATTATCGACACTAATATCAAGCACCACATTAAGAAAAAGACTCCAGAATAAAAAAAAACTTAAATTACCAACTGAGGTATTATCTTTACTACATTCACCATCCACTGCAGAACAAGAAACAACACCTACTGAAGAAAGTTCTGACGGTGAAGCAGTTTTTAATGAAAATGACGCAGATGCGTTACCAATATTTAGTCAATTAGATAACTTAGAGTTAGATTCGGAAGATTTCAATTAGTTATTATTAAATTTGTTAGCATTTTATTTTGCATTATATTCATTACTATATTATATATATTTTGTCTTGTATTATATTTATTAGTATATTATATATATGTTTTATCTTTTATTGTATTTATTACTATATTATATGGACCGTTTATTTTGAAAGTGGTGCAAGTCCATTTTCTTTAATTTATTTTTTTATTTGTTTTATTTTTTCCATTTTTTAAGCATAAATTACGTCATATCTCATTTAAAAAAAGGACTTGCACCACTTTCAAAATAAACGGTCCATATATATTCTATCTTTTATTTTGACAAAAAATGTTTCGAAAAAAAGTTGTTCAGTATTCTCTTTTCTACAAACTTCAATAGAAAAAATTAAAAAAAAATTTTTTTTTTTTAAAATGAAGGTGACCTCAATTTTTTTAATATTAGCATATATTTTTTACATCGTAATATTCTAACTGGTATCAAGACGAATCCAACGACCTATAATAAGATCACATTAAATCTTGAAATAACGCTACAATAGTTTTGGCCATAAAAAGCGGGCTCCTGCACCACTGTGCGTCGCTGAGACGGGAGGGTGCCCACCCGACCAGGTAAAGGTGGGGGCTATCAAGCCCCAGCCTGCCGGGTTGGGCACCATATGGGTCCAGTGCCCCGCAGCGGCGGCACGGACCCTCATCGGGGCAGGAAGGATGAGGGGCGGATGGTCCTCCGCCCGAGTAGAGGCACTGGCCACAAGGCCCCTCCAGTGCTTCCGTTGCCTGGCCATCGGCCATGTGCGGCAACGGTGCACATCGGAGGTAGACCGCAGTGGCCGGTGCTACAAATGTCGCGCGGAGGGCCATTGTGCCAAGGTGTGCTCGGTGAGGCCTAATTGTCCCATCTGTGCAGAGATGGGCAGGCCCGCCGGGCACAAGGTGGTGAGCAAGAATTGCTCCCAGCCGTCGAAGAAGGGCCGGAGTGCTGGTAGTAAGGGGGCCACCAAAGGTCCGGCGGAGGCGAGGACGAGCGGGGCTACCACTGCCACGCCCCTCCCCGCCCCTGCGTCTCCACCCAAGGAGACGATGATGGAGGTGGAGGAGACTCCTCCGCCTCCGGCCGACGAGGCGTCGGCGGTGCCGGGAACGTCTACGGCTCAATAATGCCACGCACGTTCCCGGTAACACTGATCAACCTCAACTACTGCCGCCGGGCTCAGGATCTGCTCACCCAGGGCCTGGCGGAGTAGGAAGTAGCAGTGGCCGTAGTCACGGAGCCCTATAAGGTCCCCGACGCGCCATCCCCTTGGGTGGGGGACCTGGGGGGCTCCGTGGCAATATGGCGCAATGACCGCCAGGAGTTTCCCCCCGGCACCGCGGTCGAACGGGGCCGGGGGATGGTAGCAATATCATGGGGAAGGTTTCTGGTAGTGGGTTGCTACATATTGCCCAATTGTAGCCTCGCCGAATACGGGGAATACTTGGACCGTGTGGGGGTGTTTCTTGCCCCCAGCATGAACGGTCCAGTGCTGGTCCTGGGGGACTTCAATGCGAATTCCACTAGTTGGGGAAACCCCGGGACCACCCCACGCGGCGAGGCGACAGAAGATTGGGCGGGGGGCTTGGATCTGCGGTTGGTGAACCGGGGCTCCGTACCCACGTGCCTGCGATGGAACGGTTGGACCATTGTCGACTTGACATGGGCCTCCCCGACCGCCGCCGCACGTGTGTCCACCTGGCGGGTGGCTGAGAAGAGGGAATCCCTCTCCGACCATCTCCATATCACAATGGAGGTGGAGGCCGCCCAGCCCGCGGGCACCCCTCAATCAGCAACCCACTCAGCGCCCGTGAGATGGGCGCTGAAGAAACTGGATGGGGACGTCCTGAGGGCCGCTGCTCTTGCCTGCGTGTGACCGGAGGCCACAGAGCGCGGCGCGGAAGAGGGGGTGGAGTGGTTCCGGGGCATCATGAAAAGCGTATGCGACGCTTCGATGCCCCGGATTAAGAACCACCCCCCGTTGAGGAAAGTGTACTGGTGGTCGGGCGAAATAGAGGATGCTAGAACGATTAGCATTCGGGCCCGACGCCAGTGCACCCGCGCGCGGCGACGTCGTCGAGATTCTGAAGAGGACGACGACGAAACGGAGGCAAGGATGGCCTCCCTGAATGTTACTTACAGGGAGGCCCAAGTGGCCCTGCAGCGACTAATCGCTGCCGCCAAGGCCAAAGCCTGGGAAGAGCTCTTGGGCACTATTCAGAGTGACCCATCGGGGCGCCCTTACAAAATCGTGTTGGGCAAATTACGCCCATGGGCGCCCCCGTTGACGGAGCAGCTGGAACCGGAGTTCCTAGGGCGGGTCGTATCCACCCTCTTGCCCCTTACTGAGGGTGAGAGGGAGTACCCGCCCATTCCGTCCCAAGAGTGGGACGAGGGTTTCCGGATATCTGGCGCTGAGCTCTCCCAGGCGGTCCGGAGGATAAGGGAAGAGGGTGTTAAGGCCCCCGGACAAGATGGTATCCCCGGACGGGTATTGGTCGCGGCGCTCGACGTCCTCGCCCCGGCTCTGATCGGCGTACTGAACGCGTGTCTGAGCCGAGGAACCTTCCCCAGGGAATGGAAAGTCGCCAGGCTTGTTTTCCTCCAAAAGACAGGCAAGCCCGCAGAGCTTCCCTCTGCGCACCGGCCGTTGTGTCTCCTCGACGGGGTGGCGAAAATCTATGAAAAGATTATTGCAGATCGCCTCGTCGAGCACCTATCCACGAGTGGTCCCGATCTCAGCGATTGCCAGTTTGGGTTCCGGAGGGGGTGTTCTACGATCGATGCCATCGATCGACTCGCCTCCCTCCAGACCAGTGCGGTCGCTGCGGGCAGGGTGTTGTTGGCGGTATCGCTTGATATCACCAACGCGTTTAACACCCTGCCCTGGGATGAGGTAGTGGGGGCGCTGGAGTATCATAGAGTACCCCCCTACCTCCGAGAGGTCATCCGGGACTATCTCCGGGACAGGCTGTTTGAGTACCGTGGCCGGTACGGTGTAATGCAGAGGGAGAACATGCACCGAGGAGTTCCGCAGGGGTCGGTTCTAGGACCGCTCCTGTGGAACATAACATATGACTCGGTGCTGCGGGCTACTCTCCCCCGCGACGCCAGTATGATTTGCTATGCGGACGATACACTGGTGGTCGTGGAGGGGAAGACATGGAGGGGAACGATAGCCTTGGCGGCTGTAGTGGTGGACTCCGTGGTGGGTAGGATCGACGGGTTGGGGCTCAAGATAGCCGCCGGTAAGACGGAGGCGATGTGGCTACACGCATTGCCTCCGAACCGGCGGCGGCCGCCCCAACTCGGGATCCAGGTAGGTGATGCCGTTGTCGAGGTCAGGCAGGAGATGAAGTATCTGGGCCTGACTCTCGACAGTCGCTAGCGCTTCGAGAAGCACTTCGGTCGGTTGGCCCCCCAGGCTCAAGCGGTGGCGGCCTCCTTAGGGAGGCTGATGCCCAATATTGGGGGGCCCAATGGACGGATCCGCCGCCTCTATACGGGGGTGCTGCATAGCAAGCTCCTATATGGTGCACCCGTGTGGTCCGACGCATTGTCGGTCAGCCGGCGCAGTTAAACACTCAGCAACAGAGTGCAGCGCCGGATGGCCTTGCGGACCATACGGGGCTATCGCACCGTCTCCACCGAGGCGGCGTTCGTCCTCGCGGGTCTGATTCCCCTGCACCATCAGGCAAGGGATGGTATTTGCACGGCTTGGTATTTAGCCGTGCGCTCGTTGCGCAGGGGAGAAGCGGACCCGGACGAGGAGGACAGGATTGTAGAAGTGAAGCGCCAGGCCCGGCAGGAGTCGCTGGCCCTGTGGCGGTCGGAAACTCTGGCCGCCAATACGGGCCGGCCAATAGTCCGGGCCCTCCTGCCCATTCTGGAGGAATGGTGCGAGAGACGAGTAAGGCTCACCTACAGATCCACCCAGGTGCTAACCGGCCATGGATGTTTCGGCCGGTACCTGGCGTGGATCAAGAGGAAACCCACCGAACGGTGCCACCACTGTCCGGAGGCTTTGGACACGGAGCGGCACACGCTGGAAGAGTGTCCAGCGTGGTCGGCGCCGCGTCGTGTCCTAAGAAGCGAGATAGGAGGCGACCTCTCGTTGTCGGCCGTGGTCGACCACATGATTGGCGACGAGAGGTCGCACAAGGCCGTGACCTCCTTCTGCGAGGAGGTGATGCAGCGGAAGGAGGTGGCAGAAAGGGACAGGGAGGCCGACAACCTCTCCGAGAGAAGGATTGCTCTGGCAAGGCGTCCTCGTCGAGCGGCCCGCCCCACGCTACGGGGCAGGCGACGGACCGGGAGAGGCGGGACTCGTTAAGTCCTTCCCGCCTCCCCCGAAGAGGCATCCCAGAGCGGTTGCTCTTTTTGGGGGGACTATTCCCGCCCCCTTTTCTCTGTCCCCCCGGGGGGACGTAAAGATCGTTGGGTCGGGGGGAGGGTGTGGGAGTGGGGGAGGGGCGAACGGAGGCGGGGTGCGCGCCTTCGTCCCTCCCTGTCGCGCGCGGAGTCTTCGTCCTTCGGCCGAGAGCCCTTTGGAGGGCTCCTCGAGCGAGGAACGGAGTCACCGGGGGTCGTTGGGCGGAGCGAGCTGGAGACTCGCGAAGCCCACCGAACGGCCCAGGGTAGGGGGGTGTAAGTGGGCAACCTGCTTACACCCTGATAGCTTAGGTATTGCTGGGGGGAGCTTCTCTCCCCCCGGGACGAGGCCCCACACAGGGCCAAGGGCGAAGGGGGATGGCTGGTTTTGTTCTTTGGAGATCTCAGCCGCCCCCGAATAGCTTAGGGAAGGTTGTCGTGAGGTTTTTAGTGGGTATTGTGAGCCCTTCTGGCCACGTAGCCCCACATAACCTCGTATCTCTCCCAGGGGGTACGGGGTATGCGTAACAGCATTTCCCTCGCGCTAAAAAAAAGGGTCCAGGAGCCAAGGACTCTCTTCGAGACGCCCCTGCTACGCAATCGTCGCGCGCGGGTACAGTGCCCTAGGAAATTCGGCAAGGAGGTCGGGTGGGGGGAACTAAAATCGATACGACGCGCAGCTGCAAATCGATGGATCACTGACGCGCTAGCCTCCCGAGAGACGCCACGAACTCGTAAAATTTCGTCATATGCGCTAAATACAAATTCGCCACTAAGACGCATTCTCGTGGGCTTACGTCCGAAAGAAATACGGTCTCTCACGCCCGGTCTCGCAGTAGTAAGGACTCCGAAGTGCCGCCTAGTGTGATTCCCGTTCACGCCCAAAAACTCCTGTCGAGAAACCCGAGGTCGCGCGAGGACGAACGTTCGTCGTTCCGTCCTCGATCTTTCGCGTAGGCCGAGACGTCGAGCGTCTCGTGCTGTCGGCTCAGGCCGTACCGACGGCCCTTTGAGCAATATTTTGTAACGAGAAAGTTCGCCTCAATCGGATCAGGGTTGGTTCGGATGGGATGAGGGTATGGAGGAGTCATTTGAAGTTCTTCTCTAAGTTTCATTGCAGTAGCTGCGAAATTGTAGAAATGCGTGTAGTCATCTTTGCTGACTAATTCATTGCGATGGCATGGCCAGGTGGTTTTGTTGGCTCGTAGTTTTTAGATAAGTGTAGTTCTGTGGTCATGCATTGATGGGCAGTCAAAAAATTATGTGTCTGACGTTGCCTGTGGATCCGCAGGTGCATAGATCGTCTGCGGAGATTTTAAGAGCATGTAATTTTTGTTTGATACGTCTGTGTCCTGTCAGGAGTTGGGTGACATAGTAATTTAGTTTGATCCATGTTTGTTCTGTTCTTTTATGTGTGTCATTGAAAATTTCGTGAGTGATTCTGTCAGTGGCAGATTCATCCCACTCTTTTTGCCAGATTGCGAGAGTTTCGTACTTGATTAAATTGGTTGTTTAGGATTGGCTGAGTGCACCACTGGCGTCGGCGTAGCTCGGAGTCATTGGCCGGCACCGTCGATATCGATTACAGTCGATTATCATCGATTAACCACCGCGGAGCGCTACTCAGATTGGTAGATCACGCTATCGACCCACCAATCACGCGATCGACGGTGACGGCTAACGGCCAGCTGATCGATCGATCCTCAGTTCTCTAACTATCTGGCTATTGAATACATCGTTTATCGATTACTCTTTATTATCTTTAACGCTGCACGTCTTTTGACCGGCTTTCGGGTAATAAAGTTATCTCAGGATCCCTGAAATCGACGGGAGAATATCTATTGAACTACTGCTCATAATTTAATCAGTTTATCATAATTCTAAGTCTTATCTTATACATTTAATGTTTGTACAAAGTTCCCGTTGTGGTCGACGATCCCTATTAGGGGAGTAAAGTTAGTGTTAACGTTAAGGTGCTGCTCTGAATTTCTTAATTTCCTGTTCACAAACATTGGTCCTGTCTATTATTTCGTCTGAGGATATGTCAGAGTTCGATGGAGTGAAACGGAGGTCACCTATGTTGAAGGGTTGGTTGTTTCTGAAATGGAAGATTGCCTTGCGTTCTGCTAGCAGTAAGTCAATTGGGGCGGTTCCGGGAATGATTGTAAGCGCATCGCCGGAGGTAGTGCGATAGGCGCGACTGGTTTTTATGAGGACGTGTCTTTGGGCTTGTCGAAGTGTTCTGGTGTGGTACTTGCTGATCCTGGCAGCCCAGCCGGCGGCTGCGTAAGTTATAATTGGGACGAAAACTGCTTTATATATTAACGTCAAGCTTTTGTGGTTCAGGCCCCAATGTGATTTGGCGACTCGAGAGAGTTTGTTAAAGATCTGTTTGGTTTCGGTGGCTATGTGATTAACGTGTGGAGTGATATTAAAGCGGAGACCGAAGTGGATTCCCAGGTATCGGACGTGTTGTCCCCGGACCAGTATTGGTTGCGGCGCTCGACGTCCTAGCCCCGGCTCTTTTAGACGTACTGAATGCGTGTCTGAGGCGGAGCACCTTCCCCCAGGAATGGAATGTTGCCAGGCTAGTCCTCCTCCCCAAGGCAGGAAAGCCCGCAGAGCTTCCCTCTGCGTACCGGCTGTTGTGTCTCCTCGACGAGGTGGCGAAGGTCTACGAGAAGATTCTCGCGGACCGCCTCGTCGAGCACCTGACCACGGATGGTCCCGACCTAAGCGACTGCCAATTTGGATTCCGGAGGGGGCGTTTTAAGATCGACGCAATCGATCGTCTCGCCTCCCTCCGGACTAGGGCGGTCGCAGCGGGCAGGGTGTTGTTGGTGGTATCTTTAGATATCACCAACGCGTTTAACACCCTGCCCTGGAATGGGGTAGTGGGGGCGCTGGAGTATCACAAAGTGCCCCCCTACCTCCGAGTGGTCATCAGGGACTACCTTAGGGACAGGTGGTTCGAGTACCCTGGCCGGTGCGGAGTCATGCCGAGGGAAAGAATGCACCGAGGGGTCCCGCATGTTAGGGCCGCTCCTGTGCGACATGGCCTATGACTCGGTGCTGCGGGCGACTCTCCCTCGCGACACCAGCTGATGACACATTGGTGGTCGTGGAGGGGGAGACGTGGGGAGGGACTATAGTCCTGGCAACTGTAGTGGTGGACTCCGTGGTGGGTAGGATCGAGGGGTTGGGGCTCAAGATAGCCGCCTGCAAGACGGAGGCAATGTGGCTACACGCATTGTCTCTGAGACGACGGCCGCCCCAACTCTGGATCCCCGTGGGTGATGCTGTTGTCGAGGTTACGCAGGAGATGAAATATCTGGGCCTGACTCTCGACAGTCGCTGGCGTTTCAAAGAGCACTTCGATCGCGTGGCCCCCCAGGCGCAAAGGGTGGCGGTTTCGCTTGCTAAGCTGCTGCCCAACATTGGGGGACCCGATGGACGTATCCGCCGCCTCTATACGTAGGTGGTGCACAGCAAGCTTCTATATGGGGCACCCGTGTGGTCCAACGCTTTGTCGGTCAGCCGGCGCAGTCAAACACTCTGCAACAGAGTGCAGCGCCGGCTGGCCTTGCGGACCATAAGGGGTTATCGCACCGTCTCCACCGAGGCGGCGTGCCTCCTCGCGGGTCTGGTTTCCCTGGATCACGTGTCAAGGGAGCGGGCGGCCTTATATCTGGCCGTCCGCTTGTTGCGCAGGGGAGAAACGGACCCAGGCGGGGAGGACAGGATCGAAGTGCCTGCCCATTCGGGAATCTTGCAAATCTTGCCCATTCGGGTGGAATGGTGCGAGAGGCGAGTACGGCTCACTTACAGATCCAACCAGGTGCTATCCGGCTATGGTTGTTTCGGCCGGTACCTGTAGTGGATCCAGAGGGAACCCACCGAGCAGTACCACCACTACGATGAGGCTTTATACACGGTGTGGCACACGCTGGAGGAGTGTCTGGCGTGGTCGGCGCCGCGTCGTGTCCTAAGAAGCGTAATTGGAAGGGAGCTTTCGCTGCCGACTGTGGTTGACCACATGGCCGGTGGCGGAAGGTCGTACAAGGCCGTAGTCTCCTTCTGTGAGGAGGTTATGGAACAGAAGTAGACTGCGGAGAGGGAGAGGGAAGCCGACCCCCTCTCCGCCAGGAGTTTTGGCGAGACGACCTCGCGCTGATTTGTACTCTTTGAATCCTCAAGAAAATCTGCCTGCCGGTCTCGGGCCTTCGAGGGCCTTGCCTCGTATTTTCCCCACTCCGCAGAGTCACTCCGTCCACGTGCAAGCATTCCAAAGAATGCCAATTTTGATTGTCGCAGCCGATCAAACGTCTCGGCCGCGCTACAATGTAAACTGCGCGTGCGACCACTCGACAGCCGACTCCGGCAAACACTTACACTACGCTCTTAATCTACGACATACTCGTCCCGTACTTTACTTGCCAATGAGAGTGTGATTCATCGCGGTGGCCCTCTGGCGGCGCGCGTAACTCTTTCCCGCTTCATGTGTGTTACGTCGCGGCGACCATCTCGTGGCGGCCGCGACGCGTGAGCCGTGGGGAAGCCTCGCGCCTAGGATGTACTTGTTACACCAGGATATATGATAAGGGGGAACTGCAAATGAAGGGACTAAGAGGAAGGGCAAGTTTAAGGACTTGGGAATATGAAAAGAAATTAGGGGAAGGTAAAGGGGGTGCTGGCGAGGTTGCGCCGGGAGGAAATAAGGAGGACGAGCAGGAAGGGATGGTTAAGGGATAGGTGGGAAAAGGAGAGAGTAGAGGTTTTTGAGGAGATAGAGGATATAGTTCGAAAATGTAGAAATATTAGAGATTATCTCTCTACCTCTCTCTCGCTCTTTCGAAGGAATGTAAAAAATCTGTAAATAAATTTATGTATAGAGTAAGTGTTGGGTACAACCGAGCCTAGATTATCGACCGTCCGATCGCGGAGAAAACATCGAGCGTCAGAGCGCGCGCAGTAATCTCATGTACAAAGACAGTTGACAAAAAATAAACAATAATTATTTGTTACAACCGGCCGCCAGTCATTGAATTAAAACCTAACAATTGGCGACTAGGTAAAAGAACACACGCTGAAATTAAGCGTTAAAACTTCCAGGCTATAAAGCAAGAATTATGGACTAAACA
This sequence comes from Lasioglossum villosulum, assembly GCA_963971365.1. Lineage (NCBI taxonomy): Eukaryota > Metazoa > Arthropoda > Insecta > Hymenoptera > Halictidae > Lasioglossum > Lasioglossum villosulum. The sequence continues at coordinate 20,964,534 of OZ020500.1, forward strand.
TATTTCATAACCTAAAAACCAGGCACGCCGTGAATTTCCACGTGTCATTCATAAAATAAATATATGTCAAAATCTTAGCCGAAAGGAAAAGCTCAAAATCCAGATTCAAGGCAAAAGCCAGGGGTAAGTGTGAAAGCAGAAATAGCTACAAATAATAAAAATACAATAATTAAAACTGAAGTTCAAACAGTTACTGCAATATAAATTATAATTATGATATCGGCGCCAGGTTCGATCCTTAGTAGATACAACAAATGTGCAAGTTAAATATTTAAATTTCTCAACGTTTCGATCCCAATGCGGATCATTATCAAGAGACCCAAATTTTTGCGCCTGAAAAAGAAATTAATATTAAAGATTTTGAAATTAAATATACTGTTGTAAATGTAACATAGCCACGTAAATTACCAAAAATTGGTAAAATAGAAAAGGATAAAATTAATTACGCACTTACTGTGAAGAAGGGACAAAAACTTTTTAGAACACATAATTGTGAGTTACACTAGTTCCACTTTACCCCATGCTGGCGATAATGTAACTGAAGCACGATGTGCTAACCCAACGCAAAACAGAGAATGTATTGTACGTATGAAAGACCCAGAATGATTGGTCGGTCGATATTGATCAATGGCAGCAATCAATGTGTATTGACGGTAACATTTGAATAGCTTGTAACTTGGAAGTAATTTTTATAAACAGAAAAATATGTGTGCAGCATACCATAAAGCAACATAAATCAGTTTTGTAGTAACCACAAGTCCGCATTCCATTAAAATATAACTAAAAAATGTAATATTCAAAAAATGAAAAATAATTAAAGTTTTAAACTAAGGAACGGGAACAATATATGTTCAAAAAATAAATCAAATGTTATAATTGCCAAATAATTAATGTTAGAAAATATTTCATATTTGATGAACTGAGGCAAAAAAGAAAAACACAATATTTAACGGTAGAATCAACGTTATATTGGAAAAAACCCATCATAAACATAACTGGCTCAGTAATGCCGCGTAGTAGTCATGAATTTTAGGAGTCTCATATCTGAGATTTACGCTTTGATTTTTAATCGTGTGGATAGTTTCCAATGTTAACCTATTGTGTAAGTTAGATTCCCTGTCAATAATTTTTACATTGTCAAAATCAAATTTGTGGTCATATTCTAATGAATGCCTCGTCAATGCTGTATGCTGTGTAGGAGAACGAAATATGTTTCTTTTATGTTCAGTTACACGTGTATCCAAATGTCTACTTGTTTGTCCAATATAGGTTGTATCACAACCCATACAAGGTATCTCATAAATGACGTTACAGTTTTTTGTTAATGGAATCTTATCCTTGATGAGAGGGAACAATTTTTTTAAATAAAATGGTATGAATGCCACTCTTCCTAAAAATCCTTTGGATATCAAATGAAATATTATTTACAAAAGGAATAACAACCGTATTTCTAAAGTTGATTGGACCTGTTTTTTGAATTCTTTCCTCTTTTAGTTGAGAGACTAAAAAGGGATTATAACACAGAGCCCTTTTTTGCAAAAGGCATACGGAAAAAAATATCTTGTATAAAAACATAGACTAGTATTGTTTATAAAGTTTGAGGAGACAAATTGCAAAAAAGGGCTCTATACGCTACCCCGCAATAATTCGGAGAATATTTCAACGCAAAGAGCATCAGAAAATATTGCTTCCTCGCTAAATGAATCTTGAGTGGGTTTATCGAAAAACTAAGCCGTTTAAAATCTCTGTCTTCGTCTCTCCTGCGAGAAACATATCTGCCTGTTTGTCTTTTTAACCATATACCTCGACGTCGATGGAGGCGCCGCCTTACAGCCATTTCTAGCGATTTCTGGCCCCGGCGCAGCCTTAATGACTGCAATTATCGGGAAAATAACCGAGTTCAATAACAAAGAGGAGAACTGGGAGGATTACGTAGAGAGGTTTGAATGGTTTTGCAACTAAATAAAACCATCATCACTACTGATGATCCAAAAAAGGCATGTTTATTCAACGGTTTAGGCGCAAAAAATTACACAGTGATAAAATCCCTATTGTCTCCAAACACTCCACAAGAGGCAAGTTATGGCGAATTTAATAGGAAATGTACAAGCCACTTTACAAAAACCATAAATGAACTACTAGCGCGCGTTAAGTTTCAAAAACGCGACCAGAAAGATGGCGAGGACTTGAAGGAATTCATAAAAAGCCTCAGAACAATAGCAAAAGATTGTAATTTCGACAAAGCCAACGAACCATTACCATTAGGAATCATGATTTGTGATAGATTTGTTGCCGAAATTAGAGATGAAGAGCTACAACGTTACCTGTAGAAGACACGAAGAAGACCGATCGCCTACAAACAAAATCGGCCTATCTCTAGATAAAACGATTGAAATTACCACAAGTATCGAAGGAACTCAAAAACAACTAAAACAAACAGAAGCTCTTTCAGTACAAAAAATACTAGAATCCTACCTTTCAAAAATCACAATAGGGTCGATTTTAAAGAAGGAAATAAAGCTTGTTACAGATGTGGAAAAGACAGCGACAGTGCAGATAATTGTTTCCAGAAAGATGCCGTATGTACGTACTTTAAAAAATCAGGACATGTCAAAGCAGCTTGCATAACAAAACAATATAAGTCAAAAAACAACTACAAGAAGAGGGATTCAAACACACATAAAATCGGACAGGAGTCAGATTCCGAATCAGAGGAGGATAGAACAATATATATGCACGCTATCTACAACACAAAATCGATAAACAAGATAGACGAAAAATATGAAACTAGCTGGTTATTGTTGCTCGCTCGCTTCGCGAGCTCGCGGGTGGGGTTGTTGTTGCTCGCTCGCTTCGCGAGCTCGCGGATAGGACTGCTCTTGCGAAAGGGTCAGTGGTACGCATTGGTAGTGGGACATACAGCTCTTAATGGTTTTTTTATTTATTTTGTGTGTGACTCTCCACGCGCCACACAAAGAACTTCCCGATTCGTTAGTTGTAAGCGGTAACATTAGCATTAGTTGCATAATTTAAAAAAAATGAAATATATATAATTACGTTTGTTTATTCGGTGGAAAATTTCCATCCTCTTGTATAAATTGCATTCTTGAATGAACTTCTTTCGAAAAAAACTAAAAAATCTAAAAAACTACTTGACCAATATGGACCAAAATCTAATCAGCTCTAAGTTGCGACGGGGCACATCGATTTCATCATTCATCATTCAGATAGCATTGTTACTTTTTCAGAAAACGTTAACGAAAAATTTGATAACATAAAAACGGCCATACGCACGCGCGCGCACACACACACACACACACACATACTAACAATTTGATAAAAATAGTCTAAAATGACTTCAATAACCATGAAACGTGAAGATCTGCTAAAAAATGGATTTTCGATTTTCGGGGTAATTACAGTAACTTCCCTATGAATCGGGAAGTTAACTAAAGTAATAATTAATGGCCAAGAAATAGAAATGGAAGTAGATATCGGCACGCAGGAGTTATTGATAAACTACTTTTAAAAAAATTTGGAATGATACAGAGCCACAATGGTCAGAATATGTACCGAACATCCGAGCATGGGGAAAAAGACCCATTAAAACAAAAGGCACTACATCAGCTACTGTAATCTACAAAAGAATAAAGAGACTTTTGCCATTAATAGGCACTGGAGAAAATAATGGACCCAACCTCCTGGGAGTCAACTGGTTCAATGCCTTTGGCATTCAGGTGGTAGGCATACAACATGTTTCGGAGAGGAACAACTATTACGGATTAGGAGGGGTTAAAACTAGCCACTTCACTTAAACGTAACTTTATTTCCCAAAGTTGGGTTCGTTCAAACTTATAACAGATACTATTTACAAAGAGATGTAACTAGGCCAAAACACAAGCTCGTTTTGGCTAGATTTCCTTAATAAAGAGCGTTAGATGATGACAAAATGAGTATCACTTTGTCCCTAAAATATATTCACGAGTAAAGTATCCGTGAATCCCGATAGCGAATCGTTTGTCTAACTCGCGAAAACCGGTCAAGAGACGCGCGACGTTTACCGTGAGAAAGAGCGAGAACGATTATTAAGGAAATCTAGCCAAAACGAGCTTGTGTTTTGGCCTAGTTACATCTCTTTGTAAATAGTATCTGTTATAAGTTTGAACGAACCCAACTTTGGGAAATAAAGTTACGTTTAAGTGAAGTGGCTAGTTTTAACCCCTCCTAATCCGTAACATTTGGTCCTTCGAGCCGGATCCAGTGCTGCAGTTCACTGGAAAGTCAAATAAAGTTAGTGCATCGCAACCGTCTCGCTTTTGAAAAGGTGAACAGTTACTTTATTCGAACCGTTTAGTGCTTCGATATCATACTGGCAACAATGGCTGACCTCATCGTAAAACAACGGCTTCTCGCGCAACGCATCTCTCGGGTCGCGGACATTCTGAAGACTCGATACAAGGGCAACATCTCTCTCGAAATTCTTCGTAGCTCTCACGCTTTCATCAAACAACTCTGGGCTGCATACTATAAGGGCGATTCGGCCATTAGAACCGCCGCTAGAACGAACACGAGGATGACTCAGCCTGGCTTATCAAGTGGTGCACTCCCCGATCCTCGTTCTCGAGCATCTCCTCCTCGATAGGTGCAGTAGGGATTGGGCCTGATAATGATAGCCAGGCCGGTCCTCGCCACCAGAGATCGAACGCGGGAAGCTCCGCTGGAGACAACCCTCGGGACGCGCAATCAGCTGGATTCTCCGCTCCCTTCACGTGGTGCCACTGTGCCTGAGGCAGCATTCTTTGGATCTCGGCCACCCTGTTCGCGACGTAGGTCAGCCATCGAGAAGGGTGCCCCCGGATCCAGCTAAGAGCGACCGAGTAGATTTGTTCCACCGAGCACAGAGAGCTCAGGGAACCCAGAGTTCCAGCGAGAAGGAGAAGCGATGGGCTGACAGCAGTCAGATGAAGAGGGCCCGTGGTTGTCGAAGACGCAGCGAAGCATGGGCAGGTCCCATTCGCCGACTCCTTTCCGCTCCGAGGTAGAGTGAAAATCCAGTAGATTCCTGGATTCGGCTGTCCACGTGCCACGTGGAAAGCCGCCCGCCATGAGGATCCAGCACCCCAAAGAAGTCCAAGTATATATGTTCCGCCGAGCACTGAGAGCTCGGGGAACCCAGAGTTCCAATCAAGTGGATTGGAGTCGGATGTCCACGTGCAACGTGGAAAGCCGCCCGCCATCAGGATCCAGCATCCCAATGAACGACTGAGTAGAGATGTTCCACCGAGCACAGAGAGCTCGGGGAACCCAAAGATCCGGAGAGAGAGAGAAGCGGTGACCTGACAGCAGTCAGAGAGAGAGACCCAGTTGTCGAAGACGCAGCGAAGATTCAGGGTGTCGGAAGTCCACGTGCCCCGTGAAAAGCCGCCCGCGATGAGGAACTCTCGGAGTTCCTGCGACCTAGGTTCCGCCTCAGGAGGTGTGTCCACTCCGGGATGATGGTCAGCCAAGTAGCTGACTCTCCTGATGTGAAAGTCCACTGGGTGGAGGTGCTCCTCCACCTTGGCGAGGTGACATCTGGGTACCAGGTAAGGTGCACAAACTAGACCGCAAGTGACGGTGCTCAGTTCGTTTTCACCGAATTTGAATTCCCTCGCAGATCTCCATCCGACTAGCTGCTCGTTTTTACCATCAGAATGGCCGAGTATCGGCTGATGCATCCTGTCGGTCAGTGTTTCGGATTCGGCTTGCTCTGAAGGAACCCGAAGATTGGTGTAGAGGTTGTCCAGTTTCTTCAAAGCAACTTGGAAGTCGGTTGTGTTTGTCACAACGTTCTTGAAGTGGCTGACAGCTTCGCCTTTCAAACACTCCTTCAAGTAAAGAAGACGTTCTGGTGGGGACAACGATGGGTCGTTGACGACGAGATCTGTAAACAAGTCCCGAAAGGACGGCCAGTCCTTGTCGTTGCCCTCGAACGTTGGAAGAGCTATAGTTGGCAACAAGGCGCGTGACCTCTGGCAAGTCTCGTCGGCCGTTGCATTTGAATTCGACGGCTCTGTAACGGTCGCGTCGGCTTCGTGTTCGGCGATCATGTCGCGTAAAGATCCGGCCTGCTCGCAGTAGCTCATGTGGGTCTCTTCGAATTCTTCGTCATCCACGTTATAGTTCTCCTTCAACTTCGCGTTGAAAGTTCGCTCAACCAAATGTTACGGTTTGAAAGCAGTGCCTAAATATCCAAATCCTCTCTAACAAACTATTAAGGAAATTTCCGGAAATTATGAAAACCGAAATATCTGGTCATAAAGGTGAACAAGCACATATTGAATTAAAAGAAAATGCAACCCCAAAATTCTTTAAAGCAAGAAGAGTACCTTTTGCTATGATTCAACCGGTGCAAAAGGTATTACTGGAAATCATCAAACAAAAAATGTTGACTGCAGTAGACCAATCCGATTGGGCTACACCAGCCCTGTTTGTGAGGAAAGCAAACGGGGACATTAGAGTTGTGGGTGATTATAAAATTACTCTAAATCCAGTCATAAAAGAGTCGGAATATCAACTGCCTACAGTTCAAGAAGTTTTAACTACTCTAAATGGAGGTCAATATTTCTCCCAAATTGACTTAAAAAATGCGTACAAACAAATACGCGTAGATGAGCATAAAGCAAAAATCTTAACGCTAGGTACCCCCTTAGGATTATTCAAAGTAAACGTATTACTCGATGGTTTAAACATAGCCCCGCACATTTTCCAGAAATTTATGGTTTCTAAGTTACAGGGAATTCCAGGAGTAGTCGCATATTTAGACAACATTAAAATACAGGGATCAAACATACAAGAACACGACGCCAAACTACTACAGATACTCCAAATCTTAAATGACTCAACCCTTAGAATAAATATAAACAAAACTGAAATTGGAGTGAACTCCATGGAATTCTGGGGATTTCAAATATCGACAGAGGGAATCAAACCTCTCAAATCAAAAATTAAGGCTATCAGTGAAATGCCAGCGCCGAAAGACGTAAGGGAATTGCAATGTTTCTTAGGAGGAATAAATTTTTATGCCAGACACATTAAAAATAGAGTAAACATTACAGAACCGCTACACAGACTGCTGGACAAGAACGAGAGATGGCCGTGGGGGAAAAAGCACCAGAATTCATTTCAAAAATTAAAAACAATGCAGATTAATGCGCCGATACTGTGGCATTACGATGAAAACAAACAAATAATCGTTTCAGCTGATGCGAGTCTAGTAGGAATTGGAGGAATTTTGGCACACGTGGCCCCAGATGGAATTGAGCATCCAGTAGCCTATACATCATACAAAACCTTAAACAAAACTCAGAGGAATTATTCCCAGCTAGAAAAAGAAGCACTCGCATTGGTTACGACGGTTAAACAATTCCATCAATACTTGGCAGGGAGAAAATTTAAGCTGATGACGGACCACAAACCGCTTCTGGGTATGTTCAACCCAAATAAACCAGTACCAGAAATCATATCTCCAAAGTTGAGCAGAATTGCATCCTTCCTAAGAAATTATGAATACAAATTAGAATACCGCCCGGCGGATAAAAACACAAATGCGAATCTGCTGTCGCGCCTGCCAATCGACGAAAAAATCTTAGAAGAAAATGGAAAAATTTACAAAGAAGTTTCAATGATCGAAGATTGTTCAGGAAGGGCAATTTCTCCTAAATTGATAGCGGAGGAAACTGCAAAGGATCCAGTACTGAGAATGGTGACAGAATACATCAGAAACGAATGGCCAAATAAGATAGAAGATAACCTACAACCATTTACAAGAAAAGAGAGGAACTTTCTGAATATAAAAACTGCATCCTATGGGGAACGAGGATTTTCATCCCAACTAACCTACACGGAAAAGTATTACAATTACTACACGCGAGTCATCCAGGCATAAGAGTAACAAAAGCACTGGCTAGAAGTCATGCATGGTGGCCAGGGATTGACAAGCAGATAGAAATGATGATAAAAAATTGCAAAAACTGCATGGAAGTACAATCAGCTCCACCGAAGGCGCCTATTACTACTTGGAACCCTCCAGAAAAACCATGGTCGCGAATCTATGTGGACTTTGCAGGACCATTCGAAGGACAATACTTTCTTATTGTAGTAGACTCAACTTCGAAGTGGCTGGAAGTACGAAGAGTACCTTCCACATCATCGGCGATAGTCATCAAAGAACTGAGGAAAATATTCGCAACATTCGGAATTTCGGACACAGTGGTGAACGACAACGGACCGGGGTTAGTCTCGGAAGAGTTAAAGGGATGGTACGAAAAAATGGAATAAACCAATTATTCATCGCACCATACAATCCGCAGTTTACCGTCACCGTCGAGCTAGTGATTGGCGGATCGATAAAGCGATCTGCCAATAGTAATCCCCTTTTTGGGGTCGATAATCTATCGTAATCGAGGTCCGACGGTGCTGGTCTAAGCTACTGCGAGCTGATTATCGACTCTCGATCTCGCTGTTACGTGCAAGTCCGCCAATAGCGGGGCGGCGCAGTAAATCGGCGCGTTCACGCTGCCGAAACACTCAGCCAATCCCAAACAGCTTGGAATAAGAAATCTAAAAGGGGAGAGATGTTGGGTACAACGGAGCCCAGATTATCGACCGTCCGATCGCGGGGAAAACATCGAGCGTCAGAGCGCGCACAGTAAACTCATGTACAAAGACAGTTGACGAAAAATAAACAATAAAAACAATAATTATTTGTTACAACCGGCCGTCAGTCATTGAATTAAAACCTAACAGTAAGGACTACCCTAGTAGCACAAAATATTGTATACATATTCATATAATATTAAAAAGAGATTCAATCTTTTTTTAATATTCAAATATACATACAATATTTATTTCATATTATGAAAAAAATATTTTTTTCTAAATATACATACAATATTTATTTCATATTATGAAAAAAATATTTTTTTCTAAATATTCAGGAAATATTTATTTCATATTATGAAAAAAATATTTTTTTCTAAATATTCAGGAAATATTTATTTCATATTATGAAAAAAATATTTTTTTCTAAATATTCAGGAAACATTTATTACATATTATGAAAAAAATATTTTTTTCGTAATATGCAGGAAATATTTATTTCATATTATGAAAAAATATTTTTTTCGTAATATGCAGGAAATATTTATTTCATATTATGAAAAAATATTTTTTTCTTAATATTAAAAGAATCTTTATTTCATATTACAGGAAAAATATTTTTTTCCAAGTATTAAATGAATCTTTATTTCATGTTATGAAAAAAATATTTTTTTCTCATTATAAAATGAATCTTTATTTAATATTGGAAATAGAATATTTTTTTCTAATACGCAGATAATGTTTATTTCATATTAGCTGACCCGACAGACGTTGTCCTGTCCAAATTTAAATGTTTGTGTTCGTTGTGCTCGACAACGAACTCGTTGAAAACCAATAATGCGTAGCGAAATGTGTTAACCTGCTACTTGTACCGTTTCAAAAATTATGATTTTTGCAGTCTGTCCGAAATTTTCAACTTTCGTTTGTAATTGTCTCGAATTTTCTTTACTGAAAACTTTTTCAGTACCATAACGAACAAAACAAAAAAGAATTATTCATATCCATCGTTCGAATCGTGAGTTATGGACTTAAGTTCATACAAAAATCGCATAAAAAAGCACTTTCAATTTTTCCAGAATTTTCCATTATTCCGGGACTACTTTTCTAATTTTTCTTTCCCTAAAAACCTTATTTGGACCATTACGAATTTTTTTTTTAAGTTAGCCAAATCGGTCCAGCCGTTCTCACGTGATGTCGTGACCAACGAACATCATTTCATTTTTATTATATAGATTATGAAAAAATATTTTTTTCTATATATTCAGGAAATATTTATTTCATATTCTGAAAAAATATTTTTTTCTATATATTCAGGAAATATTTATTTCATATTATGAAAAAAATATTTTTTTCTAAATATTCAGAAAATATTTATTTCATATTATGAAAAAATATTTTTTTCTAAATATTAAAAGAATCTTTATTTCATATTAGAAATAGAATATTTTTTTCTAATGTACAGATAATATTTATTTCATATTATGAAAAAAATATTTTTTTCTTATTATAAAATGAATCTTTATTTAATGATAGAAATAAAATATACGGGGTGTCCTGTTTAAGTAAGAACAGCAGAATATCTTGGATGGCGTTGTCGGTATCAAAAAAGTGTTCATACAAAAGTTGTATGCTATGAAGGAAGCAATCATATGGTGAAATTTTTTCGGAACTAGAATGGTGGGGAGGGAGGATTTCAAAGTCGAATTAAGTTTCTTAAATGCAATGTTCTACTTTTTATACCATACACCGATAGAGTATCGAATTCTGAGTATAAAAGTGTTGACCTTCATATGTCCTAAATCTAATAGTTAACGAGATATTATCCAAAGAAGAAAGAAAATTGTTTCGATAATATCTCGTTAACTATTAGGTTTAGGACATAGGATGGTCAACACTTTTATACTCAGAATTCGATACTCTATCGGTGTATGGTATAAAAAGTAGGACATTCCATTTAAAAAACTTATTTCGACTTTAAAATCCTTCTTCCCGATCATTCTAGTTTCGAAAAAATTTCACCATATGATTGTTCCCTTCATACCAATCAAATTTTGTATGAACATTTTTTTGATACCGACAACGCCTTCCGAGAGATCCGTCCGTTGGCCATCCGCGGATCTTAAAGTTAACGGTCGCGAATCGTCCGTTGGCGAGCGCGACGTCGCGCGATTGACAATAGAAGATCGAGGAAGGTTTCGTGGTCGACGTCGATCGAAAAGAACGCAGTCTCTACGAAACCGTGTATCGAAGCAAACGATTATTGCAACAAAAGTTACAGTTACCTGAAGAACTCGCCAATTGCAGTTTGATACTGACACGACACAACAGTTTGTGTAATAACGAACAATATATATAGTTATACAGTGTATTCAACACTTGCATTTCGTCGTTTGCAGAAAAGGTAAGAACATTTATGTAATATAGGTATATTTCATATTCTAAAGACTTGCAATTAACGTTTTCAATGATAATTTTTCATACAATATTTAATTTGTAGTTACACAAACTTCACAATGGCCGAAAATCGTTACAAGAAATATAAATTTATAAAGAAACAAATGGCTTTGAATTTGAATCAAAATCAGATAAGTCGCGACATAGTAGAAGAATCAATTGAAATCATACAAACTAATTCACAAACGGTTAATGATGATCCCGTCATATCTGATATGAATCAACCATTTGATTGTCAAATTACAAATAACACAAATGACACTACAGATGATACATGCACTGCTTTTCGAAATTTGAAATTACTTACGTTTTTAAAAACATGGTCCCTAGAAAATAAAATCAATCATTCGCAACTAAATAGTTTATTAAAAGGCTTGAAGGACATATTTCCTGAATATACGATTCTACGCGATGCACGAACTGTATTAAAGACTAAGCGCTCATCAAACAATATTACACCAATTATTAGCAAAAAGAACACGATAGCTCAATTTTCATATTTAGGTATAAAGGCGCATTTATTAAGTCTGTTACAAAATGCAAGTGTTTTGACGGAGCTAAAAGAAACATTTATGTTTCAATTCATTTTTAATGTCGATGGTATTCCACTTTCAACAAGTTCAAATAAACAGTTTTGGCCCATTTTATGCAAAATAGTACTGAAACATTCTACGGTGTCCCCTTTCCCGATAGCAATATATTATGGCGATGCAAAACCTGATTCCTTGACTGATTATTTAAATGATTTTATACATGAACTGAACGATATGTTAGAATATGGATTATCTTACGATGGTAATAATTTTAAAGTAACTGTTGTATGTTTTGCCTGTGATGCACCTGCGAGAGCATTTTTAAAAAACATTAAAGGGCATACGGGTTACAAAGGTTGCGAAAGATGTACAGAAACGGGTATATATTACAAAAAACGAATCAGTTATTTAAAACATGACGCTAGTGCTCGAACGCATTTCCATTTTGAAAATTTTCATGACTTTTCTCATCATCAAGATAATCAAAGGACACCTCTGTTAAATATAATTAAATTCGACATAATACAACATTTTTCTCTAGATTATATGCATTTATGTTGCTTAGGAGTAATGAAAAAATTACTTCGTCATTGGTGCAAGACACAGCTTAAAAAGTCAGATAAAAAGAAACTATCAAAAAGAATGACATCTTCAGTCAAATATGTACCCAGTGAATTTAATCGTAAACCGCGACCGATATCGGAGCTATCGAGATTTAAAGCTACAGAGTTCCGACTATTCCTTTTATACTTGGGACCCATTATATTGAAACAAATTCTTCCAGACAATTATTATGATCACTTTTTATTATTTCATGCCGCTATTAGGATTTTATTACATAAACAGTTATATCTAAACCCAGAGTGGTTAAACACAGCTCGAGAAATGCTATTTAAATTCGTAGATAATTGTTCAGGTCTGTACGGCAGAGAATTCTGTACATACAATGTTCATAATTTAGTCCACATTTCAGACGACGTAGAAAACTTGAAATATTCTTTGGAGGAATTAAGTTGCTTCCCTTTTGAAAATTATTTAGGGAAGTTAGTAAGCATGTTGCGTAGATGGAATAAACCTTTAGCACAAATAATAAATAGATTATCGGAAAATGGAGCACCTACAGTCACAGAAAATATTAATACTCAAATAAGGATTGAAACACACAATAATAAAAAAACAATACAACTTCCTAATTTTAAATTAAAAGCTTATGGATTGAGTGACCGTTATGTCTTTTTAAAAAATGGCCATGTCCTACAAATCACAGACATATTAGAAAACAAAATAGTTGGGAAATTATCAACGCAATTAAAAAATTTTTATAAATACCCTATTAAATCCAAAATAATAGGATTATTTAAATTTGATAAATTCGATGATGAAATTGTATCTTATGAACTAAGTGAAATTTTGTACAAATCATTTGTAGTTAAATGCCAGTCATATTTCGCAGCATATGAGCTGCTTCATCAATATAATTAATCATACTTACTACTTTATTTTAAATTAGATATTAGCTGGTGTATTTATAAGTTTATAGTTTTTAGGATTGTTTCATATCATTTTTAAAATGTCACCATCGAGGAAATCGCGACACGACATTGTGCCAAGGAAGCGAATTATTTTCGAATCGTCCGACTCATCTGATTCTTCAAATCAAAGCCAACCAATTGAGCAATCGCATATAGAAACACCAAGTAAGTCGGAAAATAAACAAAAATGCTGAATTTTAATAATAATTTGTAAAATTGTATAATTGTAATAATAATACTTTGTGATATTCTACACAGATGTACATCATGTATCCAACAAGAACGAGGATCAATTGGCCACATTAAGTCGACAGTACCTAGACTTAAAATATGAGATTAAACAAATTTTTAATAAATTAGAAAGAATTGAAAGATTACTAAATGTCACAGTAACGGCTGGAAGCAGCCACAGCGAAATTGAGAATGAAAATAATTTTCTGAATCAATTGCCGTTAAGCTCTGTAGTTAGTATCAACGAGTTCGATGCGATCATATCAGAAAATACAGAAAAATTTAATTCGCTAGTATGTATTTGGAAATATGAACATTATTATCATTTTTAGATAATTTCCGAAATATATGAATTTTATGGTTTTTTTACATTATACGTGATTTATATTATTTTTGTTTAGTAAATAGTTAATATTTATAATTGTAATATTGACATTAAATAAATAATGACATATATTTTTCAGGTACAACTGTTATATTTAGTCGGTGGAGACACTAATAAAAGAATTATTTTTAATATGCTCCGCAAACTTTTAACAAATGCAGCAGCGACATATTATTCCGGGCAAGGACGGAAGAAAAAATTATCTTTCGTTAACTTAAAGATATATGATGCTGTAATGAGTAAGTATACTTACACTTATCACTTTTATGTGGTATTGCCACGTACTATATATACGTAATATATATGTATTTTGTTTCATTTTTAATTTCACAGCTGCCACGAGAAGAAGACAGAAATCAATTACGGAAGTAGAAATACGACAATGCGTATCTCTGTTTTTAGCGACAGCTAAGTCTAGGCTGTAAGAAATAAATATATAAATACATGTACAAATATATATATATATGTATATATATATACACACACACATATATGTATAAATGCGTATTCATTATTATGTATCATTTGTCCCGTTGCCTTTTTTCCCTAGTTTCCTGCGCTTTCCTAAATTCAATTTACATAGTAAATCACATATTTTGATTATAATAAAAAATCGTGAACGCTAAAGTTAATATAAGATTCTGTTCAGGTTTCTTCAAACTTTTGAAGTGTAGTATATCTATTTTGTGCCACTTTTATTATTAGACAAAATTGAAATGGTAGCACAACGATTTCATACGTTTTGAAGTAACTGAAACACAGATTACCGATGTTCAACGTCGTAGACGGGCGCACGTAATATACTATGCTATATTATTTTATTGTTTTTACTATTTATTATTTTATACTATGTTATGCTATATTATTTTTATACTGAATTACAACAATATATGTTTTCACAATATAATGTTTTTGTTTATTCAGCAAATATATTGTATGTGTTTCCATTCTTACGTACGATTGAAATACTTATGAAAAAAAAATATATATATCTTTGTCGTTAATATACTAATAATATGCTTCATTAAAAAAAAGTAGTTTTATTGTTAGTTACAAATTTTTTAACAGAAATCTATCTCTTCGAATAATTGTATGATTTGAGCCTTTATAAGAATAAAAAGTAATGAATGAAACCATAGGTTCACATGGCTCAGCGAGGAAGTACATCATCCAGTAAACGGTAAGTCCCGAGATCAAATCCCATCAACTGCACAAAAATTTCTGAATTGTAATCATGTTCTTTCGATGACAAAGTGGAATATTCCCTCAAGTAGTGCATAGGAAAGTATATATATTGATAGTTTCTAATTTCTTTTATAACTTTTTCTTAAATTTGAAGATTTGATTAAATGTTATTTGAATATTGAATTTATATTTTTCAAATGTTATATTCACATTTTTTTAATATTTACTTCATATTTTTTAAATATCTCGTTTATATTCTCTGAATATGTAGCTAATATTTTTTAAATATCCATTTTATATTCTCTGAATATCTAGCTAATATTTTTTTAATATCCATTTTATATTCTCTGAATATTTAGCTAATATTTTTTTAATATCCATTTTATATTCTCTGAATATTTAGCTAATATTTTTTTAATATTCATTTTATATTCTCTGAATATTTAGCTAATATTTTTTAAATATCCATTTTATATTCTCTGAATATTTAGCTTATATTTTCTAAACATACCCCTAGTAGCACAAAATATTGTATACATATTCATATAATATTAAAAAGAGATTCAATCTTTTTTTAATATTCAAATATACATACAATATTTATTTCATATTATGAAAAAAATATTTTTTTCTAAATATACATACAATATTTATTTCATATTATGAAAAAAATATTTTTTTCTAAATATACATACAATATTTATTTCATATTATGAAAAAAATATTTTTTTCTAAATATTCAGGAAATATTTATTTCATATTATGAAAAAAATATTTTTTTCTAAATATTCAGGAAACATTTATTAAATATTATGAAAAAAATATTTTTTTCGTAATATGTAGGAAATATTTATTTCATATTATGAAAAAATATTTTTTTCGTAATATGCAGGAAATATTTATTTCATATTATGAAAAAATATTTTTTTCGTAATATGCAGGAAATATTTATTTCATATTATGAAAAAATATTTTTTTCGTAATATTAAAAGAATCTTTATTTCATATCACAGGAAAAATATTTTTTTCCAAGTATTAAATGAATCTTTATTTCATGTTATGAAAAAAATATTTTTTTCTCATTATAAAATGAATCTTTATTTAATATTGGAAATAGAATATTTTTTTCTAATACGCAGATAATGTTTACTTCATATTAGCTGACCCGACAGACGTTGTCCTGTCCAAATTTAAATAAATTTGTTTGTGTTCGTTGTGCTCGACAACGAACTCGTTGAAAACCAATAATGCGTAGCGAAATGTGTTAACCTGCTACTTGTACCGTTTCAAAAATTATGATTTTTGCAGTCTGTCCGAAATTTTCAACTTTCGTTTGTAATTGTCTCGAATTTTTATTACTGAAAACTTTTTCAGTACCATAACGAACAAAACAAAAAAGAATTATTCATATCCATCGTTCGAATCGTGAGTTATGGACTTAAGTTCATACAAAAATCGCATAAGAAAGCACTTTCAATTTTTCCAGAATTTTCCATTATTCCGGGACTACTTTTCTAATTTTTCTTTCCCTAAAAACCTTATTTGGACCATTACGAATTTTTTTTTTAAATTAGCCAAATCGGTCCAGCCGTTCTCACGTGATGTCGTGACCAACGAACATCATTTCATTTTTATTATATAGATTATGAAAAAATATTTTTTTCTATATATTCAGGAAATATTTATTTCATATTATGAAAAAAATATTTTTTTCGTAATATTCAGGAAATATTTATTTCATATTATGAAAAAAATATTTTTTTCTATATATTCAGGAAATATTTATTTCATATTCTGAAAAAATATTTTTTTCTATATATTCAGGAAATATTTATTTCATATTATGAAAAAAATATTTTTTTCTTATTATAAAATGAATCTTTATTTAATGATAGAAATAAAATATACGGGGTGTCCTGTTTAAGTAAGAACAGCAGAATATCTTGGATGGCGTTGTCGGTATCAAAAAAGTGTTCATACAAAAGTTGTATGCTATGAAGGAAGCAATCATATGGTGAAATTTTTCGGAACTAGAATGGTGGGGAGGGAGGATTTCAAAGTCGAATTAAGTTTCTTAAATGCAATGTCCTACTTTTTATACCATACACCGATAGAGTATCGAATTCTGAGTATAAAAGTGTTGACCTTCATATGTCCTAAATCTAATAGTTAACGAGATATTATCCAAAGAAGAAAGAAAATTGTTTCGATAATATCTCGTTAACTATTAGGTTTAGGACATAGGATGGTCAACACTTTTATACTCAGAATTCGATACTCTATCGGTGTATGGTATAAAAAGTAGGACATTCCATTTAAAAAACTTATTTCGACTTTAAAATCCTTCTTCTCGAGCATTCTAGTTTCGAAAAAATTTCACCATATGATTGTTCCCTTCATACCAATCAAATTTTGTATGAACATTTTTTTGATACCGACAACGCCTTCCGAGAGATCCGTCCGTTGGCCATCCGCGGATCTTAAAGTTAACGGTCGCGAATCGTCCGTTGGCGAGCGCGACGTCGCGCGATTGACAATAGAAGATCGAGGAAGGTTTCGTGGTCGACGTCGATCGAAAAGAACGCAGTCTCTACGAAACCGTGTATCGAAGCAAACGATTATTGCAACAAAAGTTACAGTTACCTGAAGAACTCGCCAATTGCAGTTTGATACTGACACGACACAACAGTTTGTGTAATAACGAACAATATATATAGTTATACAGTGTATTCAACACTTGCATTTCGTCGTTTGCAGAAAAGGTAAGAACATTTATGTAATATAGGTATATTTCATATTCTAAAGACTTGCAATTAACGTTTTCAATGATAATTTTTCATACAATATTTAATTTGTAGTTACACAAACTTCACAATGGCCGAAAATCGTTACAAGAAATATAAATTTATAAAGAAACAAATGGCTTTGAATTTGAATCAAAATCAGATAAGTCGCGACATAGTAGAAGAATCAATTGAAATCATACAAACTAATTCACAAACGGTTAATGATGATCCCGTCATATCTGATATGAATCAACCATTTGACAGTCAAATTACAAATAACACAAATGACACTACAGATGATACATGCACTGCTTTTCGAAATTTGAAATTACTTACGTTTTTAAAAACATGGTCCCTAGAAAATAAAATCAATCATTCGCAACTAAATAGTTTATTAAAAGGCTTGAAGGACATATTTCCTGAATATACGATTCCACGCGATGCACGAACTGTATTAAAGACTAAGCGCTCATCAAACAATATTACACCAATTATTAGCAAAAAGAACACGATAGCTCAATTTTCATATTTAGGTATAAAGGCGCATTTATTAAGTCTGTTACAAAATGCAAGTGTTTTGACGGAGCTAAAAGAAACATTTATGTTTCAATTCATTTTTAATGTCGATGGTATTCCACTTTCAACAAGTTCAAATAAACAGTTTTGGCCCATTTTATGCAAAATAGTACTGAAACATTCTACGGTGTCCCCTTTCCCGATAGCAATATATTATGGCGATGCAAAACCTGATTCCTTGACTGATTATTTAAATGATTTTATACATGAACTGAACGATATGTTAGAATATGGATTATCTTACGATGGTAATAATTTTAAAGTAACTGTTGTATGTTTTGCCTGTGATGCACCTGCGAGAGCATTTTTAAAAAACATTAAAGGGCATACGGGTTACAAAGGTTGCGAAAGATGTACAGAAACGGGTATATATTACAAAAAACGAATCAGTTATTTAAAACATGACGCTAGTGCTCGAACGCATTTCCATTTTGAAAATTTTCATGACTTTTCTCATCATCAAGATAATCAAAGGACACCTCTGTTAAATATAATTAAATTCGACATAATACAACATTTTTCTCTAGATTATATGCATTTATGTTGCTTAGGAGTAATGAAAAAATTACTTCGTCATTGGTGCAAGACACAGCTTAAAAAGTCAGATAAAAAGAAACTATCAAAAAGAATGACATCTTCAGTCAAATATGTACCCAGTGAATTTAATCGTAAACCGCGACCGATATCGGAGCTATCGAGATTTAAAGCTACAGAGTTCCGACTATTCCTTTTATACTTGGGACCCATTATATTGAAACAAATTCTTCCAGACAATTATTATGATCACTTTTTATTATTTCATGCCGCTATTAGGATTTTATTACATAAACAGTTATATCTAAACCCAGAGTGGTTAAACACAGCTCGAGAAATGCTATTTAAATTCGTAGATAATTGTTCAGGTCTGTACGGCAGAGAATTCTGTACATACAATGTTCATAATTTAGTCCACATTTCAGACGACGTAGAAAACTTGAAATATTCTTTGGAGGAATTAAGTTGCTTCCCTTTTGAAAATTATTTAGGGAAGTTAGTAAGCATGTTGCGTAGATGGAATAAACCTTTAGCACAAATAATAAATAGATTATCGGAAAATGGAGCACCTACAGTCACAGAAAATATTAATACTCAAATAAGGATTGAAACACACAATAATAAAAAAACAATACAACTTCCTAATTTTAAATTAAAAGCTTATGGATTGAGTGACCGTTATGTCTTTTTAAAAAATGGCCATGTCCTACAAATCACAGACATATTAGAAAACAAAATAGTTGGGAAATTATCAACGCAATTAAAAAATTTTTATAAATACCCTATTAAATCCAAAATAATAGGATTATTTAAATTTGATAAATTCGATGATGAAATTGTATCTTATGAACTAAGTGAAATTTTGTACAAATCATTTGTAGTTAAATGCCAGTCATATTTCGCAGCATATGAGCTGCTTCATCAATATAATTAATCATACTTACTACTTTATTTTAAATTAGATATTAGCTGGTGTATTTATAAGTTTATAGTTTTTAGGATTGTTTCATATCATTTTTAAAATGTCACCATCGAGGAAATCGCGACACGACATTGTGCCAAGGAAGCGAATTATTTTCGAATCGTCCGACTCATCTGATTCTTCAAATCAAAGCCAACCAATTGAGCAATCGCATATAGAAACACCAAGTAAGTCGGAAAATAAACAAAAATGCTGAATTTTAATAATAATTTGTAAAATTGTATAATTGTAATAATAATACTTTGTGATATTCTACACAGATGTACATCATGTATCCAACAAGAACGAGGATCAATTGGCCACATTAAGTCGACAGTACCTAGACTTAAAATATGAGATTAAACAAATTTTTAATAAATTAGAAAGAATTGAAAGATTACTAAATGTCACAGTAACGGCTGGAAGCAGCCACAGCGAAATTGAGAATGAAAATAATTTTCTGAATCAATTGCCGTTAAGCTCTGTAGTTAGTATCAACGAGTTCGATGCGATCATATCAGAAAATACAGAAAAATTTAATTCGCTAGTATGTATTTGGAAATATGAACATTATTATCATTTTTAGATAATTTCCGAAATATATGAATTTTATGGTTTTTTTACATTATACGTGATTTATATTATTTTTGTTTAGTAAATAGTTAATATTTATAATTGTAATATTGACATTAAATAAATAATGACATATATTTTTCAGGTACAACTGTTATATTTAGTCGGTGGAGACACTAATAAAAGAATTATTTTTAATATGCTCCGCAAACTTTTAACAAATGCAGCAGCGACATATTATTCCGGGCAAGGACGGAAGAAAAAATTATCTTTCGTTAACTTAAAGATATATGATGCTGTAATGAGTAAGTATACTTACACTTATCACTTTTATGTGGTATTGCCACGTACTATATATACGTAATATATATGTATTTTGTTTCATTTTTAATTTCACAGCTGCCACGAGAAGAAGACAGAAATCAATTACGGAAGTAGAAATACGACAATGCGTATCTCTGTTTTTAGCGACAGCTAAGTCTAGGCTGTAAGAAATAAATATATAAATACATGTACAAATATATATATATGTATATATATATACACACACACATATATGTATAAATGCGTATTCATTATTATGTATCATTTGTCCCGTTGCCTTTTTTCCCTAGTTTCCTGCGCTTTCCTAAATTCAATTTACATAGTAAATCACATATTTTGATTATAATAAAAAATCGTGAACGCTAAAGTTAATATAAGATTCTGTTCAGGTTTCTTCAAACTTTTGAAGTGTAGTATATCTATTTTGTGCCACTTTTATTATTAGACAAAATTGAAATGGTAGCACAACGATTTCATACGTTTTGAAGTAACTGAAACACAGATTACCGATGTTCAACGTCGTAGACGGGCGCACGTAATATACTATGCTATATTATTTTATTGTTTTTACTATTTATTATTTTATACTATGTTATGCTATATTATTTTTATACTGAATTACAACAATATATGTTTTCACAATATAATGTTTTTGTTTATTCAGCAAATATATTGTATGTGTTTCCATTCTTACGTACGATTGAAATACTTATGAAAAAAAAATATATATATCTTTGTCGTTAATATACTAATAATATGCTTCATTAAAAAAAAGTAGTTTTATTGTTAGTTACAAATTTTTTAACAGAAATCTATCTCTTCGAATAATTGTATGATTTGAGCCTTTATAAGAATAAAAAGTAATGAATGAAACCATAGGTTCACATGGCTCAGCGAGGAAGTACATCATCCAGTAAACGGTAAGTCCCGAGATCAAATCCCATCAACTGCACAAAAATTTCTGAATTGTAATCATGTTCTTTCGATGACAAAGTGGAATATTCCCTCAAGTAGTGCATAGGAAAGTATATATATTGATAGTTTCTAATTTCTTTTATAACTTTTTCTTAAATTTGAAGATTTGATTAAATGTTATTTGAATATTGAATTTATATTTTTCAAATGTTATATTCACATTTTTTTAATATTTACTTCATATTTTTTAAATATCTCGTTTATATTCTCTGAATATGTAGCTAATATTTTTTAAATATCCATTTTATATTCTCTGAATATTTAGCTAATATTTTTTTAATATCCATTTTATATTCTCTGAATATTTAGCTAATATTTTTTTAATATCCATTTTATATTCTCTGAATATTTAGCTAATATTTTTTTAATATTCATTTTATATTCTCTGAATATTTAGCTAATATTTTTTAAATATCCATTTTATATTCTCTGAATATTTAGCTTATATTTTCTAAACATTCCCCTAGTAGCACAAAATATTGTATACATATTCATATAATATTAAAAAGAGATTCAATCTTTTTTTAATATTCAAATATACATACAATATTTATTTCATATTATGAAAAAAATATTTTTTTCTAAATATACATACAATATTTATTTCATATTATGAAAAAAATATTTTTTTCTAAATATACATACAATATTTATTTCATATTATGAAAAAAATATTTTTTTCTAAATATTCAGGAAATATTTATTTCATATTATGAAAAAAATATTTTTTTCTAAATATTCAGGAAACATTTATTAAATATTATGAAAAAAATATTTTTTTCGTAATATGTAGGAAATATTTATTTCATATTATGAAAAAATATTTTTTTCGTAATATGCAGGAAATATTTATTTCATATTATGAAAAAATATTTTTTTCGTAATATGCAGGAAATATTTATTTCATATTATGAAAAAATATTTTTTTCGTAATATTAAAAGAATCTTTATTTCATATCACAGGAAAAATATTTTTTTCCAAGTATTAAATGAATCTTTATTTCATGTTATGAAAAAAATATTTTTTTCTCATTATAAAATGAATCTTTATTTAATATTGGAAATAGAATATTTTTTTCTAATACGCAGATAATGTTTACTTCATATTAGCTGACCCGACAGACGTTGTCCTGTCCAAATTTAAATAAATTTCCCTAGTAGCACAAAATATTGTATACATATTCATATAATATTAAAAAGAGATTCAATCTTTTTTTAATATTCAAATATACATACAATATTTATTTCATATTATGAAAAAAATATTTTTTTCTAAATATACATACAATATTTATTTCATATTATGAAAAAAATATTTTTTTCTAAATATTCAGGAAATATTTATTTCATATTATGAAAAAAATATTTTTTTCTAAATATTCAGGAAATATTTATTTCATATTATGAAAAAAATATTTTTTTCTAAATATTCAGGAAACATTTATTACATATTATGAAAAAAATATTTTTTCGTAATATGCAGGAAATATTTATTTCATATAATGAAAAAATATTTTTTTCTTAATATTAAAAGAATCTTTATTTCATATTACAGGAAAAATATTTTTTTCCAAGTATTAAATGAATCTTTATTTCATGTTATGAAAAAAATATTTTTTTTCTCATTATAAAATGAATCTTTATTTAATATTAGAAATAGAATATTTTTTTCTAATACGCAGATAATGTTTATTTCATATTAGCTGACCCGACAGACGTTGTCCTGTCAAAATTTAAATAAATTTGTTTGTGTTCGTTGTGCTCGACAACGAACTCGTTGAAAACCAATAATGCGTAGCGAAATGTGTTAACCTGCTACTTGTACCGTTTCAAAAATTATGATTTTTGCAGTCTGTCCGAAATTTTCAACTTTCGTTTGTAATTGTCTCGAATTTTCTTTACTGAAAACTTTTTCAGTACCATAACGAACAAAACAAAAAAGAATTATTCATATCCATCGTTCGAATCGTGAGTTATGGACTTAAGTTCATACAAAAATCGCATAAAAAAGCACTTTCAATTTTTCCAGAATTTTCTATTATTCCGGGACTACTTTTCTAATTTTTCTTTCCCTAAAAACCTTATTTGGACCATTACGAATATTTTTTTTTAAATTAGCCAAATCGGTCCAGCCGTTCTCACGTGATGTCGTGACCAACGAACATCATTTCATTTTTATTATATAGATTATGAAAAAATATTTTTTTCTATATATTCAGGAAATATTTATTTCATATTCTGAAAAAATATTTTTTTCTATATATTCAGGAAATATTTATTTCATATTATGAAAAAAATATTTTTTTCTAAATATTCAGGAAATATTTATTTCATATTATGAAAAAGATATTTTTTTCTAAATATTCAGAAAATATTTATTTCATATTATGAAAAAATATTTTTTTCTAAATATTAAAAGAATCTTTATTTCATATTAGAAATAGAATATTTTTTTCTAATGTACAGATAATATTTATTTCATATTATGAAAAAAATATTTTTTTCTTATTATAAAATGAATCTTTATTTAATGATAGAAATAAAATATACGGGGTGTCCTGTTTAAGTAAGAACAGCAGAATATCTTGGATGGCGTTGTCGGTATCAAAAAAGTGTTCATACAAAAGTTGTATGCTATGAAGGAAGCAATCATATGGTGAAATTTTTTCGGAACTAGAATGGTAGGGAGGGAGGATTTCAAAGTCGAATTAAGTTTCTTAAATGCAATGTCCTACTTTTTATACCATACACCGATAGAGTATCGAATTCTGAGTATAAAAGTGTTGACCTTCATATGTCCTAAATCTAATAGTTAACGAGATATTATCCAAAGAAGAAAGAAAATTGTTTCGATAATATCTCGTTAACTATTAGGTTTAGGACATAGGATGGTCAACACTTTTATACTCAGAATTCGATACTCTATCGGTGTATGGTATAAAAAGTAGGACATTCCATTTAAAAAACTTATTTCGACTTTAAAATCCTTCTTCCCGATCATTCTAGTTTCGAAAAAATTTCACCATATGATTGTTCCCTTCATACCAATCAAATTTTGTATGAACATTTTTTTGATACCGACAACGCCTTCCGAGAGATCCGTCCGTTGGCCATCCGCGGATCTTAAAGTTAACGGTCGCGAATCGTCCGTTGGCGAGCGCGACGTCGCGCGATTGACAATAGAAGATCGAGGAAGGTTTCGTGGTCGACGTCGATCGAAAAGAACGCAGTCTCTACGAAACCGTGTATCGTAGCAAACGATTATTGCAACAAAAGTTACAGTTACCTGAAGAACTCGCCAATTGCAGTTTGATACTGACACGACACAACAGTTTGTGTAATAACGAACAATATATATAGTTATACAGTGTATTCAACACTTGCATTTCGTCGTTTGCAGAAAAGGTAAGAACATTTATGTAATATAGGTATATTTCATATTCTAAAGACTTGCAATTAGCGTTTTCAATGATAATTTTTCATACAATATTTAATTTGTAGTTACACAAACTTCACAATGGCCGAAAATCGTTACAAGAAATATAAATTTATAAAGAAACAAATGGCTTTGAATTTGAATGAAAATCAGATCAGTCGCGACATAGTAGAAGAATCAATTGAAATCATACAAACTAATTCACAAACGGTTAATGATGATCCCGTCATATCTGATATAAATCAACCATTCGATTGTCAAATTACAAATAACACAAATGACACTACAGATGATACATGCACTGCTTTTCGAAATTTGAAATTACTTACGTTTTTAAAAACATGGTCCCTAGAAAATAAAATCAATCATTCACAACTAAATAGTTTATTAAAAGGCTTGAAGGACATATTTCCTGAATATACGATTCCACGCGATGCACGAACTGTATTAAAGACTAAGCGCTCATCAAACAATATTACACCAATTATTAGCAAAAAGAACACGATAGCTCAATTTTCATATTTAGGTATAAAGGCGCATTTATTAAGTCTGTTACAAAATGCAAGTGTTTTGACGGAGCTAAAAGAAACATTTATGTTTCAATTCATTTTTAATGTCGATGGTATTCCACTTTCAACAAGTTCAAATAAACAGTTTTGGCCCATTTTATGCAAAATAGTACTGAAACATTCTACGGTGTCCCCTTTCCCGATAGCAATATATTATGGCGATGCAAAACCTGATTCCTTGACTGATTATTTAAATGATTTTATACATGAACTGAACGATATGTTAGAATATGGATTATCTTACGATGGTAATAATTTTAAAGTAACTGTTGTATGTTTTGCCTGTGATGCACCTGCGAGAGCATTTTTAAAAAACATTAAAGGGCATACGGGTTACAAAGGTTGCGAAAGATGTACAGAAACGGGTATATATTACAAAAAACGAATCAGTTATTTAAAACATGACGCTAGTGCTCGAACGCATTTCCATTTTGAAAATTTTCATGACTTTTCTCATCATCAAGATAATCAAAGGACACCTCTGTTAAATATAATTAAATTCGACATAATACAACATTTTTCTCTAGATTATATGCATTTATGTTGCTTAGGAGTAATGAAAAAATTACTTCGTCATTGGTGCAAGACACAGCTGAAAAAGTCAGATAAAAAGAAACTATCAAAGAGAATGACATCTTCAGTCAAATATGTACCCAGTGAATTTAATCGTAAACCGCGACCGATATCGGAGCTATCGAGATTTAAAGCTACAGAGTTCCGACTATTTCTTTTATACTTGGGACCCATTATATTGAAACAAATTCTTCCAGACAATTATTATGATCACTTTTTATTATTTCATGCCGCTATTAGGATTTTATTACATAAACAGTTATATCTAAACCCAGAGTGGTTAAACACAGCTCGAGAAATGCTATTTAAATTCGTAGATAATTGTTCAGGTCTGTACGGCAGAGAATTCTGTACATACAATGTTCATAATTTAGTCCACATTTCAGACGACGTAGAAAACTTGAAATATTCTTTGGAGGAATTAAGTTGCTTCCCTTTTGAAAATTATTTAGGGAAGTTAGTAAGCATGTTGCGTAGATGGAATAAACCTTTAGCACAAATAATAAATAGATTATCGGAAAATGGAGCACCTACAGTCACAGAAAATATTAATACTCAAATAAGGATTGAAACACACAATAATAAAAAAACAATACAACTTCCTAATTTTAAATTAAAAGCTTATGGATTGAGTGACCGTTATGTCTTTTTAAAAAATGGCCATGTCCTACAAATCACAGACATATTAGAAAACAAAATAGTTGGGAAATTATCAACGCAATTAAAAAATTTTTATAAATACCCTATTAAATCCAAAATAATAGGATTATTTAAATTTGATAAATTCGATGATGAAATTGTATCTTATGAACTAAGTGAAATTTTGTACAAATCATTTGTAGTTAAATGCCAGTCATATTTCGCAGCATATGAGCTGCTTCATCAATATAATTAATCATACTTACTACTTTATTTTAAATTAGATATTAGCTGGTGTATTTATAAGTTTATAGTTTTTAGGATTGTTTCATATCATTTTTAAAATGTCACCATCGAGGAAATCGCGACACGACATTGTGCCAAGGAAGCGAATTATTTTCGAATCGTCCGACTCATCTGATTCTTCAAATCAAAGCCAACCAATTGAGCAATCGCATATAGAAACACCAAGTAAGTCGGAAAATAAACAAAAATGACGAATTTTAATAATAATTTGTAAAATTGTATAATTGTAATAATAATACTTTGTGATATTCTACACAGATGTACATCATGTATCCAACAAGAACGAGGATCAATTGGCCACATTAAGTCGACAGTACCTAGACTTAAAATATGAGATTAAACAAATTTTTAATAAATTAGAAAGAATTGAAAGATTACTAAACGTCACAGTAACGGCTGGAAGCAGCCACAGCGAAATTGAGAATGAAAATAATTTTCTGAATCAATTGCCGTTAAGCTCTGTAGTTAGTATCAACGAGTTCGATGCGATCCTATCAGAAAATACAG
Source organism: Lasioglossum villosulum (assembly GCA_963971365.1). NCBI lineage: Eukaryota > Metazoa > Arthropoda > Insecta > Hymenoptera > Halictidae > Lasioglossum > Lasioglossum villosulum. The sequence goes on from OZ020500.1 coordinate 20,992,253, forward strand.
AAAAATTTAATTCGCTAGTATGTATTTGGAAATATAAACATTATTATCATTTTTAGATAATTTCCGAAATATATGAATTTTATGGTTTTTTTACATTATACGTGATTCATATTATTTTTGTTTAGTAAATAGTTAATATTTATAATTGTAATATTGACATTAAATAAATAATGACATATATTTTTCAGGTACAACTGTTATATTTAGTCGGTGGAGACACTAATAAAAGAATTATTTTTAATATGCTCCGCAAACTTTTAACAAATGCAGCAGCGACATATTATTCCGGGCAAGGACGGAAGAAAAAATTATCTTTCGTTAACTTAAAGATATATGATGCTGTAATGAGTAAGTATACTTACACTTATCACTTTTATGTGGTATTGCCACGTACTATATATACGTAATATATATGTATTTTGTTTCATTTTTAATTTCACAGCTGCCACGAGAAGAAGACAGAAATCAATTACGGAAGTAGAAATACGACAATGCGTATCTCTGTTTTTAGCGACAGCTAAGTCTAGGCTGTAAGAAATAAATATATAAATACATGTACAAATATATATATATATATATATATATATATATATATATATATATATATGTATATATATATACACACACACATATATAAATGCGTATTCATTATTATGTATCATTTGTCCCGTTGCCTTTTTTCCCTAGTTTCCTGCGCTTTCCTAAATTCAATTTACATAGTAAATCACATATTTTGATTATAATAAAAAATCGTGAACGCTAAAGTTAATATAAGATTCTGTTCAGGTTTCTTCAAACTTTTGAAGTGTAGTATATCTATTTTGTGCCACTTTTATTATTAGACAAAATTGAAATGGTAGCACAACGATTTCATACGTTTTGAAGTAACTGAAACACAGATTACCGATGTTCAACGTCGTAGACGGGCGCACGTAATATACTATGCTATATTATTTTATTGTTTTTACTATTTATTATTTTATACTATGTTATGCTATATTATTTTTATACTGAATTACAACAATATATTTTTTCACAATAAAATGTTTTTGTTTATTCAGCAAATATATTGTATGTGTTTCCATTCTTACGTACGATTGAAATACTTATGAAAAAAATATATATATATCTTTGTCGTTAATATACTAATAATATGCTTCATTAAAAAAAAGTAGTTTTATTGTTAGTTACAAATTTTTTAACAGAAATCTATCTCTTCGAATAATTGTATGATTTGAGCCTTTATAAGAATAAAAAGTAATGAATGAAACCATAGGTTCACATGGCTCAGCGAGGAAGTACATCATCCAGTAAACGGTAAGTCCCGAGATCAAATCCCATCAACTGCACAAAAATTTCTGAATTGTAATCATGTTCTTTCGATGACAAAGTGGAATATTCCCTCAAGTAGTGCATAGGAAAGTATATATATTGATAGTTTCTAATTTCTTTTATAACTTTTTCTTAAATTTGAAGATTTGAATAAATGTTATTTGAATATTGAATTTATATTTTTCAAATGTTATATTCACATTTTTTTAATATTTACTTCATATTTTTTAAATATCTCGTTTATATTCTCTGAATATGTAGCTAATATTTTTTAAATATCCATTTTATATTCTCTGAATATTTAGCAAATATTTTTTTAATATCCATTTTATATTCTCTGAATATTTAGCTAATATTTTTTTAATATCCATTTTATATTCTCTGAATATTTAGCTAATATTTTTTTAATATTCATTTTATATTCTCTGAATATTTAGCTAATATTTTTTAAATATCCATTTTATATTCTCTGAATATTTAGCTTATATTTTCTAAACATTCAATTTACATTTCTTGAACATGTATACAATATTAGATTTAATATTTATTTAATATTAAAAAGTGTGGCTTAAAAAATATTTTTTCAATATTCGAAAAAAATGTGTATCCAATATTTTGTGCTACTAGGGTTGTTTGTGTTCGTTGTGCTCGACAACGAACTCGTTGAAAACCAATAATGCGTAGCGAAATGTGTTAACCTGCTACTTGTACCGTTTCAAAAATTATGATTTTTGCAGTCTGTCCGAAATTTTCAACTTTCGTTTGTAATTGTCTCGAATTTTTATTACTGAAAACTTTTTCAGTACCATAACGAACAAAACAAAAAAGAATTATTCATATCCATCGTTCGAATCGTGAGTTATGGACTTAAGTTCATACAAAAATCGCATAAGAAAGCACTTTCAATTTTTCCAGAATTTTCCATTATTCCGGGACTACTTTTCTAATTTTTCTTTCCCTAAAATCCTTATTTGGACCATTACGAATTTTTTTTTTAAATTAGCCAAATCGGTCCAGCCGTTCTCACGTGATGTCGTGACCAACGAACATCATTTCATTTTTATTATATAGATTATGAAAAAATATTTTTTTCTATATATTCAGGAAATATTTATTTCATATTATGAAAAAAATATTTTTTTCGTAATATTCAGGAAATATTTATTTCATATTATGAAAAAAATATTTTTTTCTATATATTCAGGAAATATTTATTTCATATTCTGAAAAAATATTTTTTTCTATATATTCAGGAAATATTTATTTCATATTATGAAAAAAATATTTTTTTCTTATTATAAAATGAATCTTTATTTAATGATAGAAATAAAATATACGGGGTGTCCTGTTTAAGTAAGAACAGCAGAATATCTTGGATGGCGTTGTCGGTATCAAAAAAGTGTTCATACAAAAGTTGTATGCTATGAAGGAAGCAATCATATGGTGAAATTTTTCGGAACTAGAATGGTGGGGAGGGAGGATTTCAAAGTCGAATTAAGTTTCTTAAATGCAATGTCCTACTTTTTATACCATACACCGATAGAGTATCGAATTCTGAGTATAAAAGTGTTGACCTTCATATGTCCTAAATCTAATAGTTAACGAGATATTATCCAAAGAAGAAAGAAAATTGTTTCGATAATATCTCGTTAACTATTAGGTTTAGGACATAGGATGGTCAACACTTTTATACTCAGAATTCGATACTCTATCGGTGTATGGTATAAAAAGTAGGACATTCCATTTAAAAAACTTATTTCGACTTTAAAATCCTTCTTCTCGAGCATTCTAGTTTCGAAAAAATTTCACCATATGATTGTTCCCTTCATACCAATCAAATTTTGTATGAACATTTTTTTGATACCGACAACGCCTTCCGAGAGATCCGTCCGTTGGCCATCCGCGGATCTTAAAGTTAACGGTCGCGAATCGTCCGTTGGCGAGCGCGACGTCGCGCGATTGACAATAGAAGATCGAGGAAGGTTTCGTGGTCGACGTCGATCGAAAAGAACGCAGTCTCTACGAAACCGTGTATCGAAGCAAACGATTATTGCAACAAAAGTTACAGTTACCTGAAGAACTCGCCAATTGCAGTTTGATACTGACACGACACAACAGTTTGTGTAATAACGAACAATATATATAGTTATACAGTGTATTCAACACTTGCATTTCGTCGTTTGCAGAAAAGGTAAGAACATTTATGTAATATAGGTATATTTCATATTCTAAAGACTTGCAATTAACGTTTTCAATGATAATTTTTCATACAATATTTAATTTGTAGTTACACAAACTTCACAATGGCCGAAAATCGTTACAAGAAATATAAATTTATAAAGAAACAAATGGCTTTGAATTTGAATCAAAATCAGATAAGTCGCGACATAGTAGAAGAATCAATTGAAATCATACAAACTAATTCACAAACGGTTAATGATGATCCCGTCATATCTGATATGAATCAACCATTTGACAGTCAAATTACAAATAACACAAATGACACTACAGATGATACATGCACTGCTTTTCGAAATTTGAAATTACTTACGTTTTTAAAAACATGGTCCCTAGAAAATAAAATCAATCATTCGCAACTAAATAGTTTATTAAAAGGCTTGAAGGACATATTTCCTGAATATACGATTCCACGCGATGCACGAACTGTATTAAAGACTAAGCGCTCATCAAACAATATTACACCAATTATTAGCAAAAAGAACACGATAGCTCAATTTTCATATTTAGGTATAAAGGCGCATTTATTAAGTCTGTTACAAAATGCAAGTGTTTTGACGGAGCTAAAAGAAACATTTATGTTTCAATTAATTTTTAATGTCGATGGTATTCCACTTTCAACAAGTTCAAATAAACAGTTTTGGCCCATTTTATGCAAAATAGTACTGAAACATTCTACGGTGTCCCCTTTCCCGATAGCAATATATTATGGCGATGCAAAACCTGATTCCTTGACTGATTATTTAAATGATTTTATACATGAACTGAACGATATGTTAGAATATGGATTATCTTACGATGGTAATAATTTTAAAGTAACTGTTGAATGTTTTGCCTGTGATGCACCTGCGAGAGCATTTTTAAAAAACATTAAAGGGCATACGGGTTACAAAGGTTGCGAAAGATGTACAGAAACGGGTATATATTACAAAAAACGAATCAGTTATTTAAAACATGACGCTAGTGCTCGAACGCATTTCCATTTTGAAAATTTTCATGACTTTTCTCATCATCAAGATAATCAAAGGACACCTCTATTAAATATAATTAAATTCGACATAATACAAAATTTTTCTCTAGATTATATGCATTTATGTTGCTTAGGAGTAATGAAAAAATTACTTCGTCATTGGTGCAAGACACAGCTTAAAAAGTCAGATAAAAAGAAACTATCAAAGAGAATGACATCTTCAGTCAAATATGTACCCAGTGAATTTAATCGTAAACCGCGACCGATATCGGAGCTATCGAGATTTAAAGCTACAGAGTTCCGACTATTCCTTTTATACTTGGGACCCATTATATTGAAACAAATTCTTCCAGACAATTATTATGATCACTTTTTATTATTTCATGCCGCTATTAGGATTTTATTACATAAACAGTTATATCTAAACCCAGAGTGGTTAAACACAGCTCGAGAAATGCTATTTAAATTCGTAGATAATTGTTCAGGTCTGTACGGCAGAGAATTCTGTACATACAATGTTCATAATTTAGTCCACATTCCAGACGACGTAGAAAACTTGAAATATTCTTTGGAGGAATTAAGTTGCTTCCCTTTTGAAAATTATTTAGGGAAGTTAGTAAGCATGTTGCGTAGATGGAATAAACCTTTAGCACAAATAATAAATAGATTATCGGAAAATGGAGCACCTACAGTCACAGAAAATATTAATACTCAAATAAGGATTGAAACACACAATAATAAAAAAACAATACAACTTCCTAATTTTAAATTAAAAGCTTATGGATTGAGTGACCGTTATGTCTTTTTAAAAAATGGCCATGTCCTACAAATCACAGACATATTAGAAAACAAAATAGTTGGGAAATTATCAACGCAATTAAAAAATTTTTATAAATACCCTATTAAATCCAAAATAATAGGATTATTTAAATTTGATAAATTCGATGATGAAATTGTATCTTATGAACTAAGTGAAATTTTGTACAAATCATTTGTAGTTAAATGCCAGTCATATTTCGCAGCATATGAGCTGCTTCATCAATATAATTAATCATACTTACTACTTTATTTTAAATTAGATATTAGCTGGTGTATTTATAAGTTTATAGTTTTTAGGATTGTTTCATATCATTTTTAAAATGTCACCATCGAGGAAATCGCGACACGACATTGTGCCAAGGAAGCGAATTATTTTCGAATCGTCCGACTCATCTGATTCTTCAAATCAAAGCCAACCAATTGAGCAATCGCATATAGAAACACCAAGTAAGTCGGAAAATAAACAAAAATGCTGAATTTTAATAATAATTTGTAAAATTGTATAATTGTAATAATAATACTTTGTGATATTCTACACAGATGTACATCATGTATCCAACAAGAACGAGGATCAATTGGCCACATTAAGTCGACAGTACCTAGACTTAAAATATGAGATTAAACAAATTTTTAATAAATTAGAAAGAATTGAAAGATTACTAAATGTCACAGTAACGGCTGGAAGCAGCCACAGCGAAATTGAGAATGAAAATAATTTTCTGAATCAATTGCCGTTAAGCTCTGTAGTTAGTATCAACGAGTTCGATGCGATCATATCAGAAAATACAGAAAAATTTAATTCGCTAGTATGTATTTGGAAATATGAACATTATTATCATTTTTAGATAATTTCCGAAATATATGAATTTTATGGTTTTTTTACATTATACGTGATTCATATTATTTTTGTTTAGTAAATAGTTAATATTTATAATTGTAATATTGACATTAAATAAATAATGACATATATTTTTCAGGTACAACTGTTATATTTAGTCGGTGGAGACACTAATAAAAGAATTATTTTTAATATGCTCCGCAAACTTTTAACAAATGCAGCAGCGACATATTATTCCGGGCAAGGACGGAAGAAAAAATTATCTTTCGTTAACTTAAAGATATATGATGCTGTAATGAGTAAGTATACTTACACTTATCACTTTTATGTGGTATTGCCACGTACTATATATACGTAATATATATGTATTTTGTTTCATTTTTAATTTCACAGCTGCCACGAGAAGAAGACAGAAATCAATTACGGAAGTAGAAATACGACAATGCGTATCTCTGTTTTTAGCGACAGCTAAGTCTAGGCTGTAAGAAATAAATATATAAATACATGTACAAATATATATATATATGTATATATATATATATATATATATATATATATATATATATATATATATATATATATACACACACACACACACACACACACACATATATAAATGCGTATTCATTATTATGTATCATTTGTCCCGTTGCCTTTTTTCCCTAGTTTCATGCGCTTTCCTAAATTCAATTTACATAGTAAATCACATATTTTGATTATAATAAAAAATCGTGAACGCTAAAGTTAATATAAGATTCTGTTCAGGTTTCTTCAAACTTTTGAAGTGTAGTATATCTATTTTGTGCCACTTTTATTATTAGACAAAATTGAAATGGTAGCACAACGATTTCATTATTATTTTATACTATGTTATGCTATATTATTTTTATACTGAATTACAACAATATATTTTTTCACAATAAAATGTTTTTGTTTATTCAGCAAATATATTGTATGTGTTTCCATTCTTACGTACGATTGAAATACTTATGAAAAAAATATATATATCTTTGTCGTTAATATACTAATAATATGCTTCATTAAAAAAAAGTAGTTTTATTGTTAGTTACAAATTTTTTAACAGAAATCTATCTCTTCGAATAATTGTATGATTTGAGTCTTTATAAGAATAAAAAGTAATGAATGAAACCATAGGTTCACATGGCTCAGCGAGGAAGTACATCATCCAGTAAACGGTAAGTCCCGAGATCAAATCCCATCAACTGCACAAAAATTTCTGAATTGTAATCATGTTCTTTCGATGACAAAGTGGAATATTCCCTCAAGTAGTGCATAGGAAAGTATATATATTGATAGTTTCTAATTTCTTTTATAACTTTTTCTTAAATTTTAAGATTTGAATAAATGTTATTTGAATATTGAATTTATATTTTTCAAATGTTATATTCACATTTTTTTAATATTTACTTCATATTTTTTAAATATCTCGTTTATATTCTCTGAATATGTAGCTAATATTTTTTAAATATCCATTTTATATTCTCTGAATATTTAGCTAATATTTTTTTAATATCCATTTTATATTCTCTGAATATTTAGCTAATATTTTTTTAATATCCATTTTATATTCTCTGAATATTTAGCTAATATTTTTTTAATATTCATTTTATATTCTCTGAATATTTAGCTAATATTTTTTAAATATCCATTTTATATTCTCTGAATATTTAGCTTATATTTTCTAAACATTCAATTTACATTTCTTGAATATGTATACAATATTAGATTTAATATTTATCTAATATTAAAAAGTGTGGCTTAAAAAATATTTTTTCAATATTCGAAAAAAATGTGTATCCAATATTTTGTGCTACTAGGGTCAATTTACATTTCTTGAACATGTATACAATATTAGATTTAATATTTATCTAATATTAAAAAGTGTGGCTTAAAAAATATTTTTTCAATATTCGAAAAAAATGTGTATCCAATATTTTGTGCTACTAGGGTAGGTTTAAGTAAACGTAAGAAATTAGTTGTAAGAATATAGAATATAGATAGGTTAAGTTAGGATAAGAAATTTAGTTATAAGGTATAGTATAAGAACGGTAGATGAGTCGTATAAAGGAGGAAGAGAATAATGTATTTGAAAACCTTTTTTTTTACATGAGGAAAATGCTTTTACGCTGTCACGTCGTCTGGCAAAAGTTACCGCCGGACGGGCGGAAACTGCGACGACACCGGGTATTTACAAGCTCGGAAGCCGGGCCGCGTTCGGCCGCGCGAAACGCGGTCCACCCGGGACAAAAGTTGTTCACACAACACACACAGGCTCGAGCTCGTTGTCACTCGAACGACGTGTCTACGAACCTGCGACAACCGGCAAAAGACGCGGATGTTTCGCGAACGGGCCCAGGATACTACGCAGAACGACCACGAGGCATTCCCCGCGGCGGAAAGGATTCTCACGAAATCAAGACTCGATGATATTTGGTCAACCAGAATTTATTAGCGACAGATGGGGTAATCGCGCTGCCGGCCGACACCGGCAGCACGGACAAGGTTAACCGGCAAGCTACAATTCTGCGACGACGTATGTTATTCGCCCGCGTGTTTTGCCTGTCTGGACTTTTACAGAAGCGCGTCGAACCCGGCAACACGCGATGGAAGCGTTAGCGTACGCGATTCCCGCGTTTCACGCCCGGATTCCGATGGAAAACGCTTTACAATTGACTCCCCTAGACCGGCACTGGTAATGCGAATGCGACGCGAGCACGTGGCGGCCTCCCACCGTGGGATGACACGAGGTTGGTGTGAACGTTACGGAGACGCGCGGATCCCTGCTAATTCGATAAATAGTGCCCGGCACTTCGCTAAATAATCTTCCCCGCGCGCCTACCGCTCGACCGATGGTTTTACTCGCGGACTGGCTGCAGCCGGTAGCCGCAAAGCAACGTCGAAGTTCCGCGACGCGATCGCGAACCCGTCACGCACACGGAGCCAACGAGAAACAAGAATCACTCCCATGATCGATAAAAGATCCGACAAGAACTTACCACCGGCACTTTATTCACCCGAACTGGCTGTTTCGCTCCCTTGGCTTCCTTCGCCGGCAGCGTGCGTCGCAAAGTGCTTGTTCTAAATTCGCGATTAACAAAATAGAGTTGTACGGCGGAATGGCCTACGAGAGAGTGACTCTCTACGCGTTGACTCGGGAACGCGGAAGTGAGGCGTCCCCCCTTTCGATCTATCATGGCCCGAATTTCGGCAGCGGCCTCGCTCGGAGCGGCGATCCCTGGCGTCCGGCGATTGGCGGCTTCTCCGGCAGTGCTGACGCTGATTCGCCGCTTCTCTCTCAGACGATCGACATCGGCCAATCCGGTAGCGGGCCTCGTTGCTTCCCGGTTGAGGCGATGCCAAAGTAGCTGAGATATCTTCTTGGCCGTTCCTGCTCTTTGGTGGCGCCTCCAGGTTGTTAGTCCTGGGCCGTGTCGATTCTCCGGTAGCTCGTTCCTTCGCCGGCGCCTTTCGCGTTCGATTTCCTCCGCGGGGAAAAGTGTTCCGGGTCCTCTCGGGACCCTGTGACGGTCCTGCAAATGTGCGTCGCGCAAATGGCTCGACGCTCAAAAATATGAAAAATCCGCCCATGGGTCTCATTCGTGCCCAGGGAGAGAGCTCGCCATAATTCGCCCCGCTTTTCCGGCAGCGGAAAGTGACCCGGTCTTTCGTTACTCGGTCTCGGAGAACGTTGGCTAAAACGCCACGTCACAACGCATACCCTGTACCCCCTGGGCGAGATACAGGGTTATGTGGGGCTTACGTGGCCAGAAGGGCTCACAGTACCCCGTAAAAACCTCATGATAACCTTCCCTAAGCTAATTGGGGGCGGCTGGGATCTCCGAGGAACACAACCAGCCGTCCATCTTCACCCTTGGCCCCTATGGGACCCCGTCCCAGGGGGAGAGAGGCTTCCCCCAGCAATACCTAATCTATCAGGGCGCAAGCAGGTTACCCACTTGCACCCCCCTTCCCTGGGCCGTTCGGTGGGCTTCACGAGTCTCCAGCTCGCTCCGCCCAACGACCCTTAAAAGGGCTCTCGGCCGAGGGACGAGGTCTCCGCTCGCGGGGACTCAAATTTTTCATATTTTTATTAGTAGCAAAGATTTACATAAATATACATATACTTATACATAATGCGTATACATTAGGGTGGTCCTTATTTTTCGACCATGAAATTTTCGGGTCGGACCTCCCAATATTATTCCTTTTCATGAAAAATTGATACATCCATAGTTTTAGAGCAATCGGACATCGGGAAGTCGTTCCTCCAGCGCGAAGTTTTGAAATAGAGATAAGAGCGCGCTAAATGTGAAGCGTAAACTGAAAATTGAAGTTAAATATTTTATACAGGTGTACTTTGTACGAATTAAGATTATTTCACATTAACTAGCATGTCTAAATTCTATCCACCACCTTTCCGCTAAAAAGTCCATTTTCGCGAAGCGTAACATTATCTTTAACTGGCAAAGAAAAAGTAGACCGATTACCAGTAATAATAACTTGTGATGGAGATGAACAATTGCTCGGAATTCCAGCGATACCTTCTGGTACTGGTGAAGACCAGGCTCTTGCGATTTATGATGTATTGGTGGATTGGCAACTAATTGATAAAGTATTTATTGTGATACTTTATTGTGAGCACTTTATTGTGATATTACAGTGACTAATATGGCACGATTTAAAGGCGCGTGTGTAATTATAGAACAAAAAAATCGGAAAGGACCTTTTATATTTACCTTGTCGACAACACATTTATGAAATAGTTTTGCGGGGTATTTTCGAAGAGACAATATCTAAATCTACTGGATCTAACATTCCTTTATTTAAGCGGTTTCAAGGATTCTGGCCTCATATAAATAAACTTGATTTTAGATCGGGAGTTGAAGATAAAGTGGTGAAAGGGTCACTCGACAACGCATCCGAAATAATACAGTTTGCAACCAACAATTTGAAAGTGAAACAACCACGCGAGGACTATCGAGAGTTTCTTGAATTAGTAATAATTTTCCTTAATGGAACCGTTCCAAAGTTTTCTTTTCGAGCACCAGGAGCATTTCATCATGTTCGATGGATGGCGTAAACTATATATTCTTTAAAAAATCTTATTTAGAGATTAATTTACATTGACGGAGGATGAAGAAAATGGAATACGTCAAATTTGCATTTTTGTGAGTTTTTGTGAGATCTCTCAGAATGGGAAACTGATCCCAGTTATAACGCAGGCTTAATTAACTTCCCGATTTATAGGGAAGTTATTGTAATTACCCCGAAAATCGATTTTTTAGCAGATCTTCACGTTTCATGGTCATTGGAGTCATTTTAGACTATTTTTATCAAATTGTTAGTGTGTGTGCGTGCGTGCGTGCGCGCGTATGGCCGTTTGCATGTTATCAAATTTTTCGTTAACGTTTTCTGAAAAGTAACAACGCGATCAGAATGATGAATGATTCAATCGATGTGCCCCGTCGTAACTTAGAGCTGATTAGATTTTGGTCCATATTGGTCAAGTGGTTTTTTAGATTTTTTAGTTTTTTTCGAAAGAAGTTCATTCAACAATGCAATTTATACGAGAGGATGGAAATTTTTCCACCGAATAAACAAACGTAATTATATATATTTCATTTTTATTTTTTTAAATTTGTCACGCGGTATTTAGCCCCGGTCCCCGTAAAAGGGTCGAAGGGTTAGCCCGCTACGAGTTTTTATAGACGATGCAGCCGAGCTACGTTCTGCCGTGATAAACGCAGCTCACTCGCGACAATACACGTATTGTCGAGATCCCCAGCGGCGACGAATTGCGAATTCTATAATCGGGCGCCAGGCATCGGACGATGCCACTCTACACGAACATGCCAGCGGAGGTTCTCGAAAATATGTTCGCGACAAGCCGAATAGCTCAATGGGTAGGATTCTTAAAGGATCGAACGGAACGTTCCCCACGGCGGGAACGGAGCTGGTAATAAATCTGACGTGGGGTAATTTGCAAATGAAAGTGGAGAGTATTTATTCAGAGATAAAGAGATGAACGGTATCCGGCAACGACTGTCAAGTATTCGCTCCACGGTCGTAGCCGAACGAACAGAAAATATGTAGGCCGCGTGAAAGAATCTGTGATAGAATTTACGATACCGGCAGCGGGCCGGCAAAGACACGAGTTCGCTTGTCCAAGATGGCCGCGTCGGGATCGATGCCTGGCCGGTTGAACGGGCCACGTGGTAGCGAACGACTTCTGGGGCACCGACCCCCGATGGAAAACGCGAGGCTTCGGAAAATATAAATTTACGGTACCGGCAGCTATCCGAAATGACTACCGAAACTTATTCTAGATGGTCGGAATACGTATGATACAAATGACTGTGCGCGGCGCGCGGTACGGATGGAATTTCGCGAACACGAGATTGCTCGACGGTCGCACGCAGTTCGCTCGCACTGGAAACTCGCTACAGGAAGCCAGAAGGGCCGCCCTTACCGAATAGGGCACACAAAGCGCTCGTTCGTCCCTCAGACGAACGTGTGAAACGTATAAAACACGAAAGACGCTGCTCGAGCCACTTTTACAAAATCGCGAAGTTCATCAAACACTTTAACGGTAACCAGATCGACACTTACCACCGGCAGCAACGAAATCCGGCAGCGGTTCTACGGCAGCTTTACAATACTGTGTCGCACACGCGGTTACAGATAATCGGTGGCAAACGACTTATCGATCTAAGATCCTACGCAGCAGTGATCGTTGTCTCGCGGTGGCTCGAGGATGCGGAAGCGAGGCGTCGCTCCCCTCTCCGATATTTTCCGCCTACCAATTACTATCGCTCGCGGTGTCGCCACTCATCAGGACCGGCACTCGACAGGGAGGCTCCCGAGCTTGCCTAATCCCCGATTTCTTTAACGACGTCCGATTGGTCGCCGGGAATGTCTAGCCGCATTCCAGGATTCCTCGAGCCGTTCCCGCAGGGACCCTCAATGTTGCGGGACGAGACGTCGACGGGACGAGTATCGTTGTTCGTGGTGGTCCCTTGGTCCCTCGTCGGCGCCTCCAGGTTGATCGTCCTGAGCTCGGGGTCCATTTCTTATTTCTTTCGCGAAGTTAACACCAATGGGTGGTCGAGCATTCCAAGTCCAGTCAGGCAGCAATAGTATTGGTGCTTCCGATTAATAGCGATTTGGTAGCCGGGCTACTCGGGCCCGGGCTACGACCCTGAAAGAGCGCGTCGAGCCAATAGGCACGACGTCCGTATTCGATACAGTCTATGGTGTTGTAATGACTAAGACTTTCCAGTGGGAGCGCTTACTGCTGCTAATGTCTATTTCTTTCGCTAAAGGGTGGTCCGGTCCTTACGAATGATTATAGAGTTTACTCTCTATTGTTTGGGCGGGACGTGGCCAAAATGCCACGTCACAAATTATGCAACTAATTCTAATGTTACCGCTTACAACTAACGAATTGGGACGTTCTTTGTATGGCTCGTGGAGAGTCACACACAAAATATAAAAAAAACCACCATACCTTTGAAACAGCACATGTTTCAGTTACATATCTACCATCATGTGCTGTTCCGTCGCACAGGAACAAGACACGTGGGTTTCTTTCGGACAATATTTATGGTGCGTTCGTGACTAAAGTCTTCCTCGAAGATTAAGTAAACTAGGATCATTCAGCGACCAGTCAAGGCATTGCCAGATGCCTAATTCTTTGTACGCTTTAAGGACAAGGGGCCATAAATTTGTCTCTCCGAACGATAACCCTAGGTAGTGTCAAATTACCGAGCTCCGTCATTGACCGAGTCAAATATCGTTTCACTCCTCCTTCCCAAGGTTCTATCATAGCTATGGGAAGGAGATCTAAACAGTCAAAGTGTGCTGATTGGTGCATACAATTTTCAGCAGGAACCAATCAGTGCATTTTCGGTCTCATCGCGTACGAACAAGAAGTCGAATTCCGACAGTTCCTTTTTAGCTTTCGGACAAGCATCTTTTGAATCTTCGGTTAGACAAGTACAACGCACCGGCCGTTGTCTTGTCATACGTTCAATACAAGTTTGCATCGCGGTATATCGTTGCCCAGCGATGGGGACAATCGTCAAACCGGGATCACATCAGTCGAGATCCCTCGCGTACGGAATCGCGTCTTTCATTAGATCCGCGAGCGCCATATTGTCACGATTAAATCCGAATTAGAATTATTCAAATCTGCGAGCGTATAAGGCAGGACCTGCTAGATCAGCCTTACTGATGAGTCCACTAGCAGGTCCGGGACGAAACGCTTCTTTTAACGTTTATGCTAAATAATATCCGATCGAATCATGGTCTTGTATTCACGTAATCCATTGAACTGGCTACCCAATATTAATTTGGCGGGTAGTAACACACGTCGTGCGAGGACATTCGCGAGTCTACACGTCCGCGTTTACCGGGCTCAAGCCTTACAACCTTGAGTGGAATCCATCCGCGCAACGTTCGCGAGTGTCCACCTAAATTCACCAAACCACGACACAACATGAGCTAAACTACCGTTCAAACGTAACTCACTAATTTTTGTTTTAAAATGTTTATGTCCATTTTGCATACAACAAGTACGAAATTTAATTTTTTGGTTTTTCTATGTGGAAAAAAATTTTCTTTTTGTTTTCTTTTCTACTTATTCTCATATTTTTCAGACGCAAAAGTGTCTCTTTGAAAAAGATCCACATCGGGATCGAAACGTTAGAAACATGCTTAAATAATTGCACATTTGTTGTTTTTCTAAAAATGATCGAACCTAGCGCCGATATCATTCAATTTATTATAAAAGCTCTATGCCCCACTAGCAATGCGTATCACTAACCCTCTCGCAAGAGCAGTCCTACCCGCGAGCTCGCGAAGCGAACGAGCAACAATAACCAGCTAGTTTGGTGTAATTTTAATTAGAAAAATGTGGTAAACGTACTAGTAAATGTTTCGCCGCGAATGTGATGATTCGCGACTAGTGTTTCGGATCTGTGCCCGCAAAATTAATCTTGGGCAAGGAGTTCAAATGTTAGGATTTTATAAAGACGCAAAAGACAATGATTGATTCGCATTATAATAAAATACGTTAAATGAAGCGTTTCGTCCCGGAGGTGCTAGTGGACTCATCAGTAAGGCTGATCTAGCAGGTCCTGCCTTATATGCGCGCAGATTTGAATAATCCTAATCAGAATTGAACCGAGACAATGTATGGCGCACGCAGATCAAATGAAAGATGCTATCCCGGTTGACACGTGTCTTGATCGTTGGACGACGAACTGCCGTAAGCCGAGTTAAAGTAACGCGAATGACTGACAAGACTCAACTGTATGAGCTCGACTTCCAGTCCTAACGCGATGCTAGTTGGGCTTCTCTATGAAGAAAGAAGATGCATTGATTGATTCCTGCAGAAAGTTGCATTTCCTAATCAGCATATTTTTGACTGTTAGAACCTCCTTCCCGTAGTGCTGAATGAGGCCCTTGGAAGGAGGAGTGGGGCGATACCTGATTCGGTCGACGGTTAACGGTCGCGGGTGATCCTTAAATCTTAGTCGATTTAGATCTTTCAGGAACACAAATGACTTTATTAACTTCCCGATTCATAGGGAAGTTACTGTAATTACCCCGAAAATCGAAAATCGATTTTTTAGCAGATCTTCACGTTTCATGGTCATTGGAGTCATTTTAGACTATTTTTATCAAATTGTTAGTGTGTGTGTATGCGTGCGTGCGCGCGTATGGCCGTTTGCATGTTATCAAATTTTTCGTTAACGTTTTCTGAAAAGTAACAATGCGATCAGAATGATGAATGATGCAATCGATGTACCCCGTCGTAACTTAGACCTGATTAGATTTTGGTCCATATTGGTCAAGTAGTTTTTTAGATTTTTTAGTTTTTTTAGTTTTTTTCGAAAGAAGTTCATTCAAGAATGCAATTTATACGAGAGGATGGAAATTTTCCACCGAATAAACAAACGTAATTATATATATTTCATTTTTATTTAAAAAAAATTTTTTTTTATTTAAAAAAAAATTTGTTTTTTAAAATATGCAACTAATGCTAATGTTACCGCTTACAACTTGTTAGGAATTAAGCGGTCTTGGTCGACCACGAGGTGGAATGAGTGAGATCGAGTGAATGAGATGAGTGAAAAGGGAATGGTTGAGCAAATACAGTGAAAGGATGGAGTGAATATGATGTGTGAATTTGAACGGAGTGAATGAAACAGAGAAAATGGGTAGATTCCGGATCCTTGATAAATAACTGTATATTTAGCACTGTACTTGGTACAAATAGTCAATAATGTGAAATACGAAAATGAAAACTAAAACTGTACAATAAATGAATTTTACAAAAAGAGAAATGACTGATTGATTGACAGCAGGATTTGATCTATTATTTGCGAAAGAGTGAGAAGTGGCGGTTTTTCTCGCTCTTTTATTGTCTCTCTCTCCTGGAACGTTCGTCACGCGTCGATGTTTCCGGGGATCATTCGGGAAAGTTCCAGAAGGATCGAGAGTGAATTGTGGCCAATCGCGTAAGTGTTCGGGCCCTGCGCAATTTCCTTTGCATCGGTAATTTGCCGATTGCTGCGCCTGCGAGTTTCTCGCTTGGTGAGAATCGCTCCAGTCTTGGCGGGAGCATGCTGCGCCGTAGGGCTAACATGTAGAGTCATGTGGGGCCTTATATGCTAATGGACAAGCTTCTTTTGGGGTACAAAGGTTTTGGGACTATTTGATGGTTCAGAGTATCAATCCTTAAGTCAGTCGTGGACTTGGGCCTGGTGATATCGCGAGGTTCGGCGACTTGTCTTATCGGGTCGTGACAATCCCCGATCTTTAGATTTTCGTTGCTCCGAAACGAACTCGTTTTATTCTAATAGATGCGACGTCGAATTTGGTGTCGTACATGTCCTGTAGGCTGAATTGTGATGGTAGCTTGTGACTTGGTAGAGGGCTGCTGTCATATGGTGCTGGTGCGGTGGCTTCTATGGTTCTTACTTCGGATACCTCGATATTGGCGTTAGAATTATTGTTGTAACAATTTTTACAAAATAGTAGAACGTTTCCTGTGGGGTTACATCGAAATAATTTTATGAGGGTGTACAGTGTTATTAGTCCTAGTGTGAAGGAAGCGGTCTGGTTAACCAACGAGGTGCAACTTTGGATTGCCGGAATGACTGAAAAGAGTGAGACAGGGTGACAGAGTGATTGGAATGAGAGATAGGATGCAAGTTTGAACGGAATGGATGCGTATGGTAACGGTTGGATTTGAATGGAAGAGGAGTGGACTGTATAAATGGAATTGAGAGCAAGAATGTGTGGAACTATGTATAAATAAACTATATTTGCACTTATGAACAGATTGTCGAACTACACTGTGTAATAAACTAATATAATAAACTGTGATAAAGATGACTTTATGGAATCGCTTTGTATGACATTGATCAGCTGTTACTTCGTTGCTGTGAGAGCGAGATGACGGTTCTCACTCTCTTTTATTGTCTCGATCCTCCTGGAAGTTCGTCACGCACCGGTGGTTCCGGTTGAGCGTTCGCGAACCTTCCAGAAGGATCGAGAGTGTGGATAGACCAATCACGCAGCCGATCTATTGCCCGCGTAAGCCTCGATGGCATACGATGTGGCTCGCGGTTTCGGCGGGATCGCGGTAGTCTTGGCGGGATCGCGCGGTGCCGGTTTGACAATATGGCGCTCGGGCGCGCCAATCTTGAACATTCCGCCCGCCTCGACTTGTCGAAAGTTCCCGTGCTCGCGTAGCAGTGATTGGTGGACTGCGTGACGTTGAACTGGTTTGGCAATGCTGTTGGAAGATGGTGAATGGTAAAATGAGCGCGAGTGCAATGGAATTCGCTGGAGTGTGCTGGACAACACGATTGAACTATTGTAGTGAGATTGACGAAGTCGCGGAAGGTGTCAATGAGAAAACGCCGGTGTGTGGACGCGTCGCGTCGCGTACTACGCAGTTGTAAGCTGCGCGATGAGAGTGTGCACGGTGACTGTATCGACGCGTTCATTGATCATCCGCATCGATCGATTGAACAATGAGTTTTCGACTGACTCTCTCGGATTCGGTGATTGCGGTGATCACTCTCGCGACACGAACGTTTCCGGCCGTCCCGAAGTGAAATACCGTCGCGCGTGCTAGTGGATATCGCGAGTGAGGTGACGAATATCCAACGATGATGCTGCGACGGACGGACACGAGGACTTCGTTTGAGCGACGACATCTTGGACGCGTGGTTCGTCCTGGCGGAAGACGGTTCGCCGTGAATTGCCGTGCCCACGTCATTGAGTTGTCTGCGGCGATGTTGAAATGGCATGGGCGACATCGGCAGAGTGGCAGGAACGTGCGGGAGAGACAGATGCTCCAACAGCTCGTCCATGGGTTGGTGAGTTGGCTCCGCCCGCCATGGAAGACCTGCTGCACGTCCTTTGCTCGACCCTTTGGACCTGAAGTGGCCCTTGGACGCCCTGAGGTGATGCAGTAAGGCTGGATGGTCATGGTCCCCATCGATGAAGTGGGAGGAGCGTGCGGGAGTGACATGATGCTCCGTCAGCTCGTTCTTGGATTGGCGAGCTGGCTCCGCCCGCCATGGAGGACTGGATGCACGACCTTCACTGACCACTCTGTCGATGGAGCGCTCTTTGGATGCACTGCAGAGGCGCAGCAATGCTGGTCGGGCATGATCTCCATCGGTGTCGTCGAAGGAACGTGCTGGAGTGACTCGATGCTCCGACAGCTCGACCCTTGGTTGGCGAACTGGCTCCGCCCGCCATGGAGGAGCGGGTGCACGACCTTGTTTCGAACCTCTGGTGATGGAGTACCCCGTGTGGATCCAGCAGTGCTGTCGAACGACCCTGGTGTCGCAATGGAGGCCTCCTGGTGCGGTTCTCCTGGAAGAGAACATAACCTGCAAAAGAGTGAGGTTAGGTTCTGCGTGCAAGACAATGGGTGAGCCTCGGATGGATTCCGAGATGTCTTGCCCAGATGTCCTCGACTTTTTGCAGGCTGATGTCGTCTGGTGCGGGCGACAAGGGTGAGAGGCTGCTCTTGAGTGTTGAGCATCGGTCTTGACATAACCTCTCATCTCCTTCGTTGTAGTTGGTGTTTTGGCAGTGTCGCCGTCAACACCTCTCCGGATTGTAGTCCTCAGCTGCTGTGGAGGCTGGTTGCTGCGTCCTGAAGATCGCAACCGCGACGTTGGTTGTCGTTGGAGTGTGGCGTGGGCTACGACAGCCCGGTTGTCAGAGGAGCTGGACGCACGCCCTCGGGACACACCTTTGGATTTGGAGCGCTCATTGTTGTTCCAGCGGTGATGCTGTGCGACCCTGGAAATGGATTGAACGCCTCCGTGCGAGATACTCCTATGAAACAACGTAACCTGAAAGGTATTGAGGTTAGGTTGTGGGTGCAGGACAATGTATGAGTCGCGTGGGGACTCGTTGGTGCCTTGCCCTGTTGACTCTCGTCTGACAGCAGGCTTGTAACGTCTGAGG
Source organism: Lasioglossum villosulum (assembly GCA_963971365.1). NCBI lineage: Eukaryota > Metazoa > Arthropoda > Insecta > Hymenoptera > Halictidae > Lasioglossum > Lasioglossum villosulum. The sequence continues at coordinate 21,011,974 of OZ020500.1, forward strand.
TGAGCGTCAGTGTTGTATGACTGCTCGGCGTTGCTTTGAGCACCCTTCCTTATTCTGTCCCTTTTGTTTGCAGGGAACACGTCGGCTGATCGCTCGGAGTCATCGAGAACTGCCCCGGAAGATGCTTCGCGGCGACTGATGTGGCTGAGGCTGGTCTCTGTTGTCGTTTCCGTGGAACTGCAGGAAACTGCATCGATGGAAGGCCAATCCACGCAGTCGTGACGGTATTGAGACGCCTGAGGTCTCAATGACCACCTTGAACTGGAACCTGGGATGGTTTCTGCTGTTGGTTCAGCAGACGTGGAGAAGCCAGCTTGTTGTTCTTCCTTCTGGGCGTGATTGGTCCTGGACACGCTGAGCAGTCGTTTGGCAATGGCACGATCTGCTCCAGAAGGGGTTTCGATGGCACTTTCGTGGCTCAGACTGGTCCTTTGCGTCGTTTCCGTGGACCTGCAGGAAACGGCATTGCTGGAAGGACAGTCCATGATGGCCTGATGAGATGAAGGCGACTGTGGCCTGGACAGCGACCTTGAATTGAAGCTCGAAGTGGTCTTCGAGGATGGATCGGTGCAAGCGGCCTTCCGTTCCTTCTGAGCGTGGTTGATCCTGCACACGCTGAGCAGTCGCTTGGAATTGGTGCGATCTGTTCGAGAAGGAACTTCGAGAGAACTCTCGTGGATTTCACTGGTCCTCTGCGTCGTTTCCGTGGACCTGGAAGGAACGACATTGATGGAAGGACAGTCCACGACAGTCTCGTGTATTGAAGCCGGCTGTGACCTGGACAGCGACCTTGATTCGGAGTTTGAAGTTGTCTCCGTGGATGGATCCGTAGACGAGGAGAGGCCGGTTTGTCTCTTTTCCTTCTGGGCGTGATTGGTCCTGGACACGCTGAACAGTCGCTTGGAAATGGCGCGACCTGTTCTAGAAGGCGTTTTGAGGGCACTGTCGTGGGTTGCACTGGTCCTTTGCGTCGTTTCCGTGGACCTGCAGGAAACGACATTGCTGGAAGGACACTCCACGACGACCTCATGTGACGGAGATGGCTGTAGTCTGGACTCTGAGACAGTTTGAAAGCTGAGAGCATCCCATGCCTGAGTTTGCGGCGGCGGTTATGTGATGCTTTCGCCGTATTCATAAGCCAGGTCTAACAGTCTAGCTGACTGTTGTAGATAGGACTCCTCGACTGTGTCGTAAAACTCGTTACGAACGTAGTCACTGTCCTTTAGTTCTGCTCTGCAACGGTATATGATCATGTCGTGATTCCTTTGAAATTGATTGAAAAAGTCATCCTTTAAGATTTGCAGCCTGGTTTGGATGGCTTCTCTCGTGACTTCTGACTGGGACACTGATTTCCAGAAGTCCTCCATTGTGTTGCTGATTTTCTCTGGCAGAGCCTGTTGTGCGTGGAGCAGTTCCTCAGGTGAGAATTCCATTTTGATTGTGGCTGGTTCACTGGATGGTCTCCTCACTGGTAGAACTGTGTTGATCACTGGTTCGATCGCTGATTTGATCGATGATGTGATCGCTGATTTGATCACAGGTTCGATCGCTGATTTGATCGATGATTTGTTCACTGATTTGACACTGATCTATGCACTGTTTGTAGATCCGTGGAAGGAAGGTTGCCAGAAACGTGGATAGCCGGCTCGAAGGACCAAAAATGTGAAGGAAGCGGTCTGGTTAACCAACGAGGTGCAACTTTGGATTGCCGGAATGACTGAAAAGAGTGAGACAGGGTGACAGAGTGATTGGAATGAGAGATAGGATGCAAATTTGAACGGAATGGATGCGTATGGTAACGGTTGGATTTGAATGGAAGAGGAGTGGACTGTATAAATGGAATTGAGAGCAAGAATGTGTGGAACTATGTATAAATAAACTATATTTGCACTTATGAACAGATTGTCGAACTACACTGTGTAATAAACTAATATAATAAACTGTGATAAAGATGACTTTATGGAATCGCTTTGTATGACATTGATCAGCTGTTACTTCGTTGCTGTGAGAGCGAGATGACGGTTCTCACTCTCTTTTATTGTCTCGATCCTCCTGGAAGTTCGTCACGCACCGGTGGTTCCGGTTGAGCGTTCGCGAACCTTCCAGAAGGATCGAGAGTGTGGATAGACCAATCACGCAGCCGATCTATTGCCCGCGTAAGCCTCGATGGCATACGATGTGGCTCGCGGTTTCGGCGGGATCGCGGTAGTCTTGGCGGGATCGCGCGGTGCCGGTTTGACAATATGGCGCTCGGGCGCGCCAATCTTGAACACCTAGTGCTACGTATCTCACAATTTGGAGTACTGACATTGCTGTTTCTTTCCAGGTTTTGGTTCGTCTTATGTTCTCTATACTTTGTAGTTTCTGTGTTATTTCGTTTAGATTCGTTTTATACTCTGAGAATGTGTTTATTGCAAGAGGCGCTCGTCTGACTTGTTCGTATATTACATCTATTTGTTCGAATGAGAAATTAAAGTCTACCGGTTTATGTCTTGTTTCGCATGTCAGTTGTTTGTTGATTCCGCCTAACTTCATTGTGGTGTTTGTTGTAAGTATTACTCAGTCGTCTGATGTTCTGAACAAGGTGGGCGTTCAGATTTTCGTGACCGTTTGATTATTGCAAAGTAAATTAACTTCAATGGTGTTCCCCGGGATTATGATGTGTAGTTGCCGATTTGTTCAAGTGGGATGTATGTGATTTCCTTAACTGCAAACAATGCCGTTGGACAGGGACTTTTGTTGTTGGTGTAACAGACCTGCAACGAGCAGAGCTGTTACGAAGTACACGCGCCGCGAACCCCGCCGACCGATACCGAAGATGGCCGAACGGCCCACGGAGCGCGCCGATTTGAAGGAGTAACCGACACTCCGTCCTCGCAACCTTCCCGCACCGAAAACAGTACATTTACCAAAAACCCAAATATACAAAAACTACCCTTGACACCCTACCGCACCACCGCTCCTTACCACCGAATAAACCATATAAAAGCCCCATCAAAATCCTACGAAATCACTCTAGTCCAATCACTGGGAAGTGATAGACCACCTGCAGCTCGTCTACTGGGACAGTTACTAGTTGTCAGTATCCTCTCGTTGGGACAACGAACTTCGAGTATCATCTACGGGACATAGGTATACTCTCTGCAAATTCTTACTAGCCCCATCACTCCGCTCTACCGTACCCTTCGCTGTGAGGCGAAACCCTCCCATCGCTGTGAAGCGAAACACTCCCATCGCTGTGAGGCGATACACTCTAGATTCTACTCCGTGCCACCGTACCTTTCGCTGTGTGGCGAAGCACTCCCATCGCTGTGAGGCGATACACTCCAGATCCCACGCCGCTCTACCGTACCTTTCACTGTGAGGCGAAACACTCCCATCGCTGTGAGGCGATACACTCTAGACCCCACTCCGCTCTACCGTACCTTTCGCTGTGAGGCGATACACTCTAGATCCCACTCCGCGCCACCGTACCTTTCGCTGCAAGACGATACCCTCCTGCCGCTAGAAGACGGCACGCTCCCAACCGTCACTCCGCTCGACCGTACCACGTTCCTGTCACTGGGAAGTGACACTCTCACAACCAACACTCCGCTACACCGTACCGCCCGCCCATCGCTGTGAGGCGATAAACTCTAAACTTCCGCTACACACCACCGTACCTCTCGCTGGAAAGCGATATCTCTCCACAGAGACCCCCAAGAAACCCCTTCGCCGGGACCGCGAACACTCTGCCTTTCCTCTAGAGAACTGCGGCGCCGAAACCGCGCATCACTGCACCGCGACCACCGCTCCGTAAACCGCCCCCGTCGCGATACACAGCGAGACTCATCAAACGGGATCCGACGTCTTATTATTTACCGAATGCACCTCGTCAATCACCGTCCCGACCGCTTCCTCACAACGAACCCCGGCTCGACGAGCTATCACGAGGAAGCGCCTACCGGGAAACAAGAACCGTTACATGGCATACAGTTTGTATGATCATTTCGCTTTCGCAGCTCGAGGTATGTAAAAATGCTAAATTCGGTGATGTTCTTTTGCAAATTGGTATCACTTGGTTTGTTCTAACTTATTACACTTATGGTCATTGTGGATCCATACTTTATCGTTAACATTACATAAGCTCTGTAACCTTATTTTCCTATCCTGATCTCTTTTGTTCCTAGCTTTATTTTTTGCTATTTTTTTGCGGATTCTAAATACTCTGCATGTTTCTTGCTCCATAATTTAAAGAGTTGATTGTGCGTGAGCGTGCGTTGAGAGAGAGAGAGAGAGAGAGAGAAAGAGAAAGAGAGAGAGAGATTATTTATTAGCTTTCTCAGCTACTTTGGTTTTCATTTACAATGCATTACTTTACATTTGTTATAACGAATTCCTTTAGCTTTCTCTTGAATATGTCTAAATGTTCACATCGCTTTACTTCTTCTGGTAGTGCATTACACATTAATATTCCTTCATAAAATAAACTTTTTTGGACACTTCGCGTTTTACGAAATTCAACTGCAATATTCCCAGCTTGTCTTGTTTGCATTACACTTCCCTCGGCTACTATCCTTAGCTTATTTGTTAAATACTGCGGTAACATATTTTTTAATATCTTAAAGACAAATATACTTACATTATAGTATAGCCTCTGTCTTATTGCCATGAACTGCAACGCTTGCAGCATATTTTCTACTTTGGTTCGTCTGTCACATTGTAATATGACTCTCATGGCCCGGTTCCGCGCTTTTTGCAACCTACTTATCTGTGTTTCCCCCATATTAATTAATAACGTGGCACAACACTCAAAATGAGGTGCTATGATTGTCTTATATATAGTACATCTAGTATATACTGTAATGTAATTTCCCACTCGATTCAGAAAACCTATTTCTTTCCCGATTTTCTTTAGCATGTAATCACAATGCTCGTTAAATCGTAGTTTATCATCAATAATTACGCCTAGATATTTTATCATTTCTACCCGTTCAATCTCAGTTTTATCCAAACATTTCACAGCCATACTACCTTGCAGCTCCTTTCTTATACTTCTAACTATCATATATTTCGTTTTCCCTGCGTTCATCTTCAGTTTGTTAATACTCATCCATTCCTCCACTATATTAAATGCTACATTCATTTTCCTCTCTAACTCCATACAACTCTCACCTGTTACATATATTAAGGTATCGTCTGCAAACATTTTTATATCGCAGCTCTCTGGGCACACTTTAACGAGATCATTTATGTATATTATGAATAATAACGGTCCTAATACCGATCCTTGTGGTACTCCATATTCCGTAGTTAATAATTTAGAGCATTCATCATTATATCTAACTTGTGTTGTATTCTGAAGGTATGATCTAAACCAGTCTAGAACCGCACCCGTAAAACCATACTGGAATAATTTCTCAATTAACCTCTCTCTGTCAATCGTCTCGAATGCACGCTTGAGATCCATAAATATTACTCCTACCATTTTTCTTTCACTAATTATCAATTTCCATTCCTCTATGACTGTTTGTATTGCTGTCTCACATGAATAATTTTTTCTAAAACCTGACTGATGTTCTGTTCAAGATTGGCGCGCCCGAGCGCCATATTGTCAAACCGGCACCGCGCGATCCCGCCAAGACTACCGCGATCCCGCCGAAACCGCGAGCCATATCGTATGCCATCAAGGCTTACGCGGGCAATAGATCGGCTGCGTGATTGGTCTATCCACACTCTCGATCCTTCTGGAAGGTTCGCGAATGCTCAACCGGAACCACCGGTGCGTGACGAACTTCCAGGAGGATCGAGACAATAAAAGAGAGTGACATCGGTCATCTCACTCTCACAGCGACAAATCAGCTGATCAACGATTATACAAGCGATTCCATAAAGTCATCTTTATTTCAGATTATTATATTAGTTTATTACATAGTGTAGTATTGTTTGACAAACCATCTTAAGTGCAAATATAGTTTATTTATATACAGATCCATACATTCTTGCTCTCAATTCCATTTATACAGTCCACTCCTCTTCCATTCAAATCCAACCGTTACCATACGCATCCATTCCGTTCAAACTTGCATCCTATCTCTCATCCAGTCACTCTGCCATCCTGTCCCATTCGTTCCAGTCATTCCAATCTTCCAAATCCAAGTTCCAGTCAATTCGGTCGACCAAGACCGCTCACTCTCACACATGTTCCGTTATGATATTATTATTCTCCAAATACTCTTCAATTTGTTTTTTAACTACTATCTCAAGCACCTTCTCATATATTGGTAACATATTAATAGGCCTAAATTCGCTTGCCTTTTTTGGTTTCTCTACTTTAGGGATTGGAATTATCGTGGATGTTTTCCATTCGTCTAGGAAAGAACCTTCGCGTAATAATTCATTTATTATACTAGTTAATTCTTCCTGTATTACACAGAACACTGCTTTTAATATATCACTATTTATACCTTCTTCTGTATCCTTTTTCTTTGGTAGCCCGTTAATAATTTCCCCTAACTGTTCCCCCGTAACCATTTCAAATTTATCCATCTCTCCTTTATTGTCAATGACATATATAGTTTTCCGACTTACATTCACAATATTGTTCCCCTGTATAGAATTTATTATGTCCCTAATACTCTAGATATAATATAAATTGAATTTCTCAGCCATATTGCACCCTGTGATATTGTTCAATATTTCAAAGTCTATATTATCTATTGCTTTTGTCCCTACTGGTTTACCCCTAATAACTTCTTTTAGAGCTTTCCACATACTTGTAGGGTTATTCTTATTATAGTCAATTACATTTTCATAGTATTCTTTTTTCTTTGATTTAATTAATTTGACTACTTCATTTCTTCTAATTTTGAATTGCTTCCAGTTTTGATCTGTGTTTTCGTGTAATGCTTTTTTATACGCTTCATCCCTTTTGGTCGCTAATTCTTCTATTTCGCTCGTATACCATTGTTTACCTTCCCAAATTTTTGGAATTTTAAAAACTTTTTTGGGTGACGACATATCTAGCGCATCTACTATGCTATTTATAAGTCTCCTCGCTCGTGTATTTACATCTATATGCTGGGAACCTAAAACTTGTTTCTCCCATAGATTATTTTCTACCAGCTTAATAAAATCGTCCGTAATGAATCTACTGTAGTCCCTACCACTAAATTCTTTGTATTTATTTACATTCTTGTTCATATTTAGTACTACTTTTAACCATGCGTGGTCCGTTATCTTAGGTTCATGAACTACTTGTACATTTATCTCCTTATTTGCAAAGATTAGATCTATGAGTGTTTTACTATTGTTTGTGATTCGTGTTGGTTCGTTAACATATTGTTTCATGTCTAGACTCTGCATAGTTGCTAAGAGCTTATTTCTATAAAAGGAGTCCCTCCTACAGTCTATATTAAAGTCTCCTACTAACATACACTCTTCTTTTATTGTTAGCTCTTCAACTACTTCCTCTAGGTATCCTATAAAATCACCATGTGACGCACTCGGCGAGTGGTACACTACCATTATCACTCCTTTATACATTTCTAATTTTACTTTTATCGCAACGCCCCAGCAGTTCCTATCTCTCTTTTTCAATAACATTATATCGTAATTTACATCCTCTCTTATATACAAAGCAACCCCCCCGGTATTCCTATTTTCTGCATCACATCTAATCACATTGTAACCCGGTATATTTATTTCACTATCATCTATGTCAGAAATCAACCTAGTCTCTGATAACGCTATAATCGCAGGATTTATTTTCTTCATAACCTGCTACTGTATTTCATCCTTGTGTGCCATCAAACTTTGGGCGTTTGTATACATTATTTGTTCCTCTTCCTTCTGTTGTTGCTATTTCTTAGTGACATCCCATCCAGCTCTCCTCTTTTCCTCCTCGATAGCTCTTTTATATGACGGACACTCCGGGTTAAGAGCATCATGTTCGTCATTTAACTCCAGATTGTATGTTTTATTTTTAAACATACAATTCACGCACTTATTTTCCTTTGCTGTACATTCGGTCGCTTTGTGTTTTCCTGCACACTTATGACATGTTTCATCTCGGGTACAGTTTTTCGCAATGTGGTAGAATCCCCAGCATTTAAAACATCTCTTAACGCTGTAGTGATTGAAAACCAGACATTTTCTCCACCCTATATTTAATTTTTCTTTCTTTATTATCATGTCATGTGTTGCTTCATCTACTTCGATTATTACAGATCCGACATTTTTATCTTTAAATTGGCTCTTCTCTTTACCCTTCTTCTGCAGTATCCTTTTTATTATTCTTATATGGGATCCCTCTATGTTATTTTGTTTGCCGATTGTTTGTATAAACTCCTCATCATCCATTTTCATTTCTTCTCCATCAATATTAATAATTTTTATTTTCGGTTTCATCTGCAGCGACTCCGTGACTTTATAGTTTTCCCCAAGTTTGGATTGCATTGTAACTTTTAAATTTTCCATTTCTTCTTCCGTTCACAGCCTAGAATCACCGTTCCTTCTCTTCCTTTTCTTAACCTTGTTATTCCCATTGGCATTTTCTTTTTATCCACTTTTTCTTTTATTAATTTTTTAGTGGTCTCGCTTTCCTGCTGAGTCTTCGGTTTGATGATAATGATATTTTCCTTCTTCTTCTTAACTGCTTCACTGTAACTGTTTTGCCCTCCTTCTGCTGATCTATGCATTCCTTCTTGTATCATTTTACGCAAGTCTTCCAGGTCGCGCCTAATAGTCTCCACTTCCTCTTGCACAATATCGTTGATCATCATTTTTATTTCCTTCTTACCTGCTGTTACGTCTTTCATTTCTTCAGAGAGAGAGAGAGAGAGAGAGAGAGATTCCGGACGGCTGGACCCAGTCCGCCTGACCGTGAAGTGGAAGGAGCCTGAACGGCCAGGCTAAGTCTGCCTAATTCAGGATCGGATCGTTGGCTCGAACGGCTGGACCAAGTCCGCCTAGTTCGAGGGGAAGAAGGATGGAAGGCTCGGACGGCAGGACCAAGTCCGCCTAGTTCGAGAGGGAGAAGGTTAATAGGGCTCGGTACACACTCTTAAACTCGCCGGTGACACGACCCCACGACACACGCACACGCACTCGCGCACACGTCACTCGTAGTAATAAAGTGCACGAACGTAAGGGAATTTTTAGGAGAAAGTAGTGTTCTCTCAGACTACGGAGATCAACTATAAATAATTTATAGTACCCCGATTCGTTTCATCAACGAGAACTGGTTCGTGTAGGATGTTGGATTGTCGTAGACGTTATTGAATGAGTCTTCGACTCGTTTGGAGGCGACTGTCTCGATTGAACGACCGGGAACGACTGTTGATTCTTGTAGCTTTAACTGAGATACTGTCGTAATACTACTGTAGTAATACTGTGATAATCCTACTAATACTGAGCTCTCTGCTCTCTGGCTCTGGCCTTTATAGGACTGTTGTCAGGTGAATTTGTTGGGGGGAATAACAAAGAATCTCATGCTTGAGATAGCAGGCAGTGGATCTTGTGGGGGAAATAACAATGAATCTAATGTTTGAGAGAGCAGGCAGTGGATCTTGTGGGGGAAATAGAAGAATCGCACGCTTGACTGAGCAAGCATCCTATTGTTCCCAAATTCGTTGGAGCACAACGAAATTCCTGCGTGATGACGCGTCGTGAGAACCAAGATTTCGAATGTGTGCGTGTGAACACGTGTGTTGCAAAATGAGGAGGGAATGGAGTGACGGACGTCACATACCAAAAGTTAATTCAAAGGATGTATAACCTGTTCCTTCATGGACTGCCGTGTTGTAACCAAAACATATAAGTTTTAATACTTCGTCCCATTTGTTCTGTCTCTCTTTAATGCAAGTTCTAATAAGATCTTTAACCGTATTTGAGTTCTTTCAAGGGATCCACTGCTCTGAGGATGGAAGCTAATTGTTTTAATATGTTTAATTTGGAATGCTTCTTCAAATCCTTGCATCAGGTTTGAGACGAAACTTGAACCTTGGTCTGTCAATATTTGTTTGGATGCCGAAAAGGTGTACATAAAATGTTCGATTAATTTATTAATAATGGATTCTGCCCGTTGATCCTTCAATGGGATAAGGATTAGGTATTTGGTTAATTGATCTTGAAGAGACAAAACGAATTGGTTATCCTTGGAGGTTATTGGTGATGGTCCAAAGATATCCATTGCAATTTTGTCGTTCGGGAATTCAGGGGTGTTCGGGATATACGCATCTTCTCGGTGCCTAAGTCGGTTGAGTTTCTCTTGTTGACAATAAAGACATTTACCTATAAATTCTTTCACGTCCTCCTCTATGTTTTCCCAAAAATATTTTGATTTGATTCTAGCTATCGTCTTATTTTCTCCAAAGTGTTGAGCAAAATTACCATTATGGTTTTCTTTTAATATTTCTAATTTTCTCTCTGACGTGATCTCTATAACTGGTTCCGTGGCTAAGATATAAAGTTTTTCCGGGTTTCGTGATGCTATAAATTTAATTATTTTCCTGATCATTTCAATTTCCCTAGTCTTAAAGTGTTGTTAGGTGGCTCTTATCTTTTGACGTTTTTCTAATATTATTTTTAAAGCTTGAAGAGCTTCTCTGTCTCTATCGGGTACCGTATTTATTTGAAAGTATTGTTTTTGGTTAGGTCCGATAGGTCATTGCTCACTGCCGTATCTGTATTGCATCGTGTGTGTTATTTTCTATACTATCTGGAGGTTTGTCTTCCTGATTTATTTCCATTATTTCATTAGCTAGGTCTGCGAGTTGGTCACCTGCCATTTCTCCTAGTGTTCTATGTACTCGAGATAATGCGACCGCGGCAGTATTATCTTTTCCTTTGTGATATTCTATGTCGTAGCCGTACTCTTCTAATCTAAGTCTCCATCTGATTAGTCTGGACGAGGAATCTTTTACGTTGTGTAGCCATTTAAGTGCCTAATGATCTGTCCTAATTTTGAATTTTCTGCCTAATAGATATTGTCTTATAATTTTGAGTTTTAACGATCGTAAATTGTTGTTTATGCACAAATGATATCGGCGCTACAGGTTCGATCGAAGATACAAATTCATTCAAAACTGGTTCAAATTGGTTCAAAACCGAAACGAAACGTTGGAATTATAATTATGCAAAATTGCTAATATTTGTATCTTTGATCGAACCTGTAGCGCCGATATCATTTGTGCATAGTTATTGTCTTAGTCTCGGAATGCTCCATACTATTGCTAGTAATTCCTTTTCTGTCGTAATGTAATGTTTTTCTGCCGGATTTAGAGTTCTAGATACGTAACAACATGGGTGTCCGTCTTGGGATAGTATGGCTCCTAGTCCTACGTTCGATGCGTCTGTCGTTAATGTAAATTCTTTGTTGAAGTCTGGGTATTTAGGAATTGGTTCTTCGCATAATTTTTGTTTCGACGTGTCAAAAAAGATTTGCTGCTTGTCTGTCTAATGAAACGGAATATCCTTTTTTGTGAAGTCTAACAGTGGTTTAGCTATCTTAGCAAAGTTTCTAATGAATTTACGATAACCTGCTAGCCCTAAAAATTGTTTTACTTCTGTCGGGTTCTTGGGTTGTCTAAATTCCCTTACTGATTTGATTTGATTTGGATTTCGTTTTACACCATCCTTTAATATAACGTACCCTAAGTATTCTGGTTCTGGTTTTAAGAATTCACATTTGTCTGGCTGCAGTTTTAATCTTAGTTCGGAAAGTCTATGTAGTATGATCGTTAAATTTTTGTTATGTTCTTGAATCGTTTGTTCGAATATTATGACGTTATCTAGATATACAAAGCAATGTTTTCCTATCAATCCGTTTAATGCTCTATTCATCATTCTTTGAAACGTGGCTGGTGTGTTTTTAAGTCTGAATGGCATTCTATTATAATGTAATTGTCCTTCTGGAGTTGAAAAAGCTGTATATTTTTTTGCCTGACGCTAAATGTAATGCTGAGAAAAATTTCGAGTTTTCTAAGTGCAAAAGGATTCATTCTACATCGGAGATGGGGTACGCGTCTTGATCTGTAAGTTCGTTCAATTTTCTAAAATCTATTATTATTCTCCATTTTCTCTTTCCTGAGGCATCTGGTTTTTGGGTACTACCCATACTGGTGCGTTATAAGGAGAATCTGAATGCGCTATTATATCTTTATCCAACATTTCTGAAATTTGTCTTTTAATTTCCTCTCGATGGCACTCTGGAGGTCTGTACGATTTTATATTGATAGATTTTTCTGTTTTTAATTCTATTTTGTGTGACGTGAGTTGGGTGCATGGGAGCGAATCGATCTCTAATGCAAAGGCGTCGGCGTATGAAACGATTATTTTCTCTACGGAGTCTTTATATGAAGGATCAATGTGTTTAGTTCTTAAATTCTGCATTAACAATTGCATTCTGTCTAATTTGGAAGGTTCGTCTATTTCGATTTGGTTTGATTCAATTTCTCTCTCACCTGTGTTAATGAAGCAAACCTGGGTTCTTGGGTTGTCAATGAATGTCTCCTTGATAGTACTTTTGCCTGGTTGTAGTTTGATGACGGTTCTTAGAGGTATGCGTATCTCACCTAAAAATAAACTAGCTGGTTATTGTTGCTCGCTCGCTTCGCGAGCTTCGCGGATTGAGGTGTTGTAGCTCGCTTTGCGAGTTCGCGAGAGGGTTAGTGGTATGGATATATTTGGGTGTGTGACTCTCCAAGAGCCACACAAAGAACTTCCCAAGTTAGTTGCAATATATTATTGTTAGAAAACGTGTATGTACATCTATATTGTATTAGCGAAACGGCATGCGAGCGATGAAGCGAAAAATTACGATCGGATGAACAAGCGAGCGTCGGTCTGTGTGGTGGTTCCTCGTGAAGGCAACAGCGAGAGTCACTTGGAATTGGTATACCCTGAGAGATGGTTGTTCTATGTCGTCCTATGTTAATTATTAAATAATAAAGTTAGTTATAAATTTAAATAAAAGCCTCTCCAAACGTGTTTTATTTCTAACAATTATGATCATTATTTAGTGTACGTTTTAAGAAGATTATACGTTCTCAGGGAAGTTCAATAGTTTTCTACTTATCAAAATGTTTGCTATATGGCGTCGCATTAAACCAACATCGTATGCCCGTCGCTGGCTTGATTCTTTGTTATATCATAGTAATGTTGCAAAATAAATTACAAATGCTCCACAATCAAACGCATTGTTTTGATATTATACTCTGTGAAATATATATTTCTTATTATATTTATAAAGGGCATTCAAATAATCTATTACATCATGGTTCAAATGATTAGCATTAAAACTATCATAAATGTGTACATTTTCGTTACCATCAGATCTTGTGCAAATCCAATGTCCTACTACCTTTTTTCCAATTTCACCAGTGTATATTATTTGAATATTCGTCTCATGTTCAGGGATCTCTTGTAAATTACTCAAAAAGCTCGAACATAACCTGTATAGTGAGCAAAATTATATACTCCACGCTCGTTTAGATTTTTGCTCATAATTTCGTGAAATAAATTAATATGTTTATCTTGTAAATAACAATCAGGTTTTATGACTTAATTACATTCGGCTGTTTCTAAAGTATAGTTATAACCATCATTGAGGACACAGTCTGCAGGCACTTCACATTCATGATTCTTTTGCTTCATATGCTGGTCCGAGATCAGTATACGTTCATAAAAAATTTTAAAATATTCAATTCATTTTTTGATTTGTGATTGTTACATCGGTTTTCTCTACATTCTCTTCTTTTTTATATTTGACAACCTTCTTCTCGAGGATTGCATAAATTGGCTTATGATAGCTGAAATATATTTCATAAACACCGCAATCTATATCATCAACATTTGAGAAAATTATATCTATTTGCGTATTCAAATTGGTCGTTATACTTTTGGATGGTAATTTAGTTTTTAAATTGTACTTGTTCAAAAGGTTAATCAAATAATTATTGCCATTATCCTTGCAATTCAATATATTGTAATTGGAATCCCCTATCAAAATCTTTTCACTTTCAATTGTAATTTTATTCATTATTCGTTGCACAACGCTACCAAACATAGAATTAATAGCTTTTGGTGGTTTATAACCACTTATTATATAATTTCTGATTTTAAAAGTGAACAGTTCTACATGCGCAATTGAACTAAATTCCTGTTCAACAAATAATTTTTCTATTGATAATTCTGTTTTTCCATAACAAATTAATCCGTGGCTGTTGTTGTCAATGTCAGATCGGAATAATATATCATAATTTAAAATATTCAACTCATCATCGGTTTTCGTTAATGTTTCACTAAAAATTAATATATCGCTTCGATCAAATCATGAATCTTTATTTATATGAATTAATTTACTTGTCAAAGTACCAATATTTTGATATATAACTATTAATCCGTTTTAATTGATCAAATTATTAAACGATAATTTTAATTGTTTATTTTTTCGCAAACGATACAATTCATCATTAGTCGGGTTTGCAGTATTGATCTTTGTTTTTTTCGATACTGTTAATTTAAATTGTGCTCAGTGTGCTCAGTGCTACATACAACATTTGTAAAATTGGTCGTTCTGATTTTTTTAAATCCAAACATACTTTCTCGTATGTTTGTCCCTAACTGTTACGAATCGTAATAGCTTCAACAAAAACCACTGGAAATTGACTGCGTATGATTTGATATTTTTCCTCACACGACATATTTGATTGATACGATATTTTTATTATTGGTGTTAAATTTTGATCAATATTATTATTTTACATATAATTACGATAACAAGTACTTACTTTCACTCCCACTCTGAGCAATTGAAAATCTAACCACAATACAGGGTGTTCACGCTATTACTAGCCAGCATTTTTTTTGTAAATAGTAAATATTAGGAAACAATGATAGAGGAAAAAATAGTACTGTTTTTTATGCGCAACACAATGACATATGCATTTTTGTTTTATTTACATTATTTTGATAGAAATGAAGGTGACCTTCAATTTTTTAAATGGAATGCTATACATTTTTTTATGTCGTATGAAAGCGTGTGTCAAGACGAATTCATCCATGTACTATACAATGACCTTCAAGGTCATGCAAGGTCAGAAATGGAAGAAACAATTTGAATATTGCGTACCAATGTGTTAACAAGTATTCTTTATTAATGAGGCTACAACAAATGTTCAAAATCACTTCCTTGCGCACGAATGCACATTTCGGCTCTGTTAATTACGTTTTTGGTAGCTTCTTCTAATGCGGTCCCAGTTATTAATCCACATGCTTGTGTTATTTTAGTTTTCAAGTCGTTTATATCGCTGGGCGGTGTCTCATAAACTAGTTCTTTAATACTACCTCATAAATAAAAGTCTTATGGTGGAAATTAGAAGTAAACACTCTGACAGTGAATGACAACATCATTCGATTTGAATCAATAAGGAATACTTGTAAACACATTGATCTCCAGGCAAGATCTCCAGATCTATCACCTCTGGATTTTGATGAAGGTAAATTGTTAGCTTGTGTTTACATATTGCATCGGCCAACAGCCAACAGCCGCTGCTAATTGTAAGTGGCGTCGACCGATGCAGTATGTAAACACAAGCTAACAATTTACCTTCATCAAAATCAGAATAATATCATTGTTGCGGATAGAAATAGGAGCGTTTATTACTCGTAGCGCGAAGGTGGCGATAATTTGTGTTTTGTGAGATTATTGTAGCAAATACCATATTGTAAGAAGATTGTCATTTTCTGTTAATTTGATGTATCTGTAAAGAAAGAAAAAAAGGCACGGCGAGACTGGTTCGAGGAGGGATGTTATTGTTAAGTGGGATAATGATGCGTGCCGGCTCTTGACAGTTTAGCCCGGCGTGTGCAGGTGGTCGCTTATGACTGCTGGGCCGCCCCTGGCTAGAGAAGACAAAAGGTCTCCCTATGCCGAATAATGCGAGTGAGGACACAAGGTCTTCCTAGGACGCAAAAACACCACAGGGCTATTTACCTGAGACCACGCAATGGGCAATTATACCCGGGAAGTCACAAGGACATCCCAGAGCCGATTTGGGCTGCTGGCCGGACCGGCGGGGTCGGCTTCGCGTCATTCTCGAACCAGCGCTCGACGTGAACGAACATAGTTGTTATTCAGTGTTGGAAATCAATAGCAATAAAATAAAATTAAGTTGTGTACCAAAATACGCTGTCTCAAACCATCTTTTCACATTTTGGTGCCGAAACCCGGGAACTTTCGCCGGTCTGAAGTGAAGTGAAGGGATAAGTTTGAAGGGCAGTGTAAGTGTCGTGCACGGTGAAGCCATTACAGAGTGAGGCTATGGCGCCTAGTAAAAAACGACCAGTTCCGATCGCGCGATCCGGAGACGAGGTCCCAACGACGAAAAGATCACGTGCGGCGACGCAAGATGGAATTACGCGAAGTGATTCACAAAAAGTCGTCGCAGCTACTTCCGGAACTCAATCGGCGGGCCAGGAGCAAAGGAACACGTCACCACGAAGACCGAGGGCATCCTTAGAGGAGAGCAGACCAGAGAACCTAGGCGATAGGATGTCACACGCGCCAGCCACCGAGGAACCGAGAGCAGCAGGCGTCGCCCAGGAAGACGATCGTGAGGAGTTAATACAGATAAGGGAACCAAATTTACTAAATGCGCCACCTGTAGCAATGAGTTTTCAACGTGATGCCACGCGACAGAGCGATTGACGGACGCAATTACGAATGCGTTACGCGCAGCTAGTGGAACGTCATTGGGTGAAGGTAATTCGCGTTTACTGCATCGGTTGACTACTGCGAAAAGGCTACCCAAGTTTTCGGGCGACCCCGTTGAGTGGTTGAACTTTAAGGAAGCGTATCAATTGTCAGCGGAACTTGGTGGGTACCCGGGACGGGAAAATGTCGCGCGATTATTCGAGGCGCTTGAAGGGGAGGCGCGCGCGAGCGTGAGTGCGCTATTGGCGACAGCTGGCGACGCGGATATGATTATGCGGACACTGGAATTGCAGTTCGGAAATAAACATACGATTGCTGGAAAGATCGCGAAGGATATAAGCGGTTTGCCCCACCTAGAGTACGGGAAGGGAAACATGGGTCGATTTGCGGCTAAATTACGAAATTGCGTCATTGCGTTGAAGGCACTTGATCTCATTGGGTATTTACAAAGTCCAGATTTGTTAAAAAGCGTTGCGAACAAGATACCGTCGGCGTTGAAGTATGGGTTCAACAGATACGCCGCGGAAGTTAGCGCGGAGATACCTATGCTGGAGAAACTTTCGGATTTCATTTACAAGGAGGCCGAATTAGCCGCGGCGACAAGTGTTTTTGAAATAGAAGCGCCGTCTACTTCTCGCGCATACAACCCAAGAGGCCAGACAAGACAACTGCGCACACGGCCAGAGGTCACTTATTCGGCTACGATCAACTCGCGGTTGTCCGAGGAAGGGTGCATCACACATAGGGACCGGGCAGGCCGCCCCCGCAAATGTGTATTCTGCGGTAGGAGGAACCATAAATCATCGGAGTGTCGAGAATTCGCGCGCGAAACCGTACCGAGACGCTGGACGCTAGTAAAAAAGAATAATCTTTGTTTTAAGTGTCTGGGTCACGGACACGATAGCAAGCAATGCAGAGGTTTGAACTGCAATAATTGCGAGAAACCACACCACAGTCTTCTCCATAGGCCACCGGTTTCGGCTGATTGTTTTCAGATGGCTTCGAGGAAACCGGCATCGAGCCGATCACAAGAAGCGGTGACCCGTGCCAGTGACCCGGACGCATGACAGAAAACTCCAAGCACCCTTCTGAAGATAATTCCAGTCCTCGTTTCCGGCCCGAAGAAATCCGTAAATACCTTTGTGTTGCTTGATGAGGGTTCGACAATAACTCTGATCGAGCAAAACTTAGCGCGCGAGATTGGCGCGAGCGGACCTCGGCTGAAGCTCGCCCTGAGGGGAATAAACGATAAAGAAGCCGTGACTGTGGTGAGCGAAAAGATCAACATACAGTTACGAGGTACTGGTGACGTGTATAAAGTTAAAAATTTCTAATGAAATTGTGGAGCATGTCAAGCTCAGGGAGAACGTGATCTTACAAGCATACGATAACGCGCGACCGGAATTGCTCCTAGGGCAGGATCAGTGGCAAATAATAGCGACTCGCGAATTACGCGAAGTGCCGCGGTGTAAACTTGGAATCTCCCGTTCGCTGTTAGGTTGGGCAGTGCATGGTCCCTTACCGGTTAGTCAAAAAGTAGGCGCGGTCGCGGGCGTGAATATGGTACAGAAGGTCTCTACGCGTGAAATGCAAAATCGAGACTACGAGGAACGGCTCGACGAACTCGTGAAACAATACTTCCAATTGGACAACTTTGGGGTGAGTGAGATAAATAAGAACAAAATTGTACATGAACGTGCCGTTACTATTTTGAAAAATACCGCTAGGAAAATAAATGGCTTGTGGGAAGTGGGCTTACTATGGAAGGAAGGACAAGCGCCCAATGTAGATAGTCTCGCTATGGCACGGAAAAGGCTTTTCTCTTTAGAAAGGAAACTGGATCGGGATCCAGGGTATGCCTCCCTGTATTACCAGGAAATGGATCGCTTTATAGAAAACGGGTACGCGAAGAAGGTTCATAGGGTCCCGGATAACGAGCGCGTATGGTATCTCCCACACTTTGGGGTGCGGAACATAAACAAGCCTGGCAGGATTAGACTTGTGTTTGATGCGGCGGCCAAATCGGCAGGTTTGAGCTTGAACGATCAGCTCGAATCGGGACCGGATCTATTACAACCCCTGCCCGGCGTGTTAATCCGTTTTAGACAACACTCAATCGCGGTAAAGGCACATATAAAGGATATGTTCCTCCGTATTAAAGTTCGCGAAGAAGACCGTGGGGCGCAAAGATTTTTATGGAGGGGAAAGGCGCGAGATGCGGTACCCGACGTGTATGAGATGACCTCTCTGATTTTTGGAGCGAAGCCATCACCGTGTATTGCTATTTATGTGAAGGACGAGAACGCTAAGGGTTTCGCTAACCAATACCCAGGGGCGGCAGAAAACATAGTACAAAATAGTTATATGGACGACTTCTTGGCTAGCCGAAAGACCGTGCGTGAGGCCGCGAGTCTCGCTGGCGACGTGGTGAACATCAATGCAAGCGCGAATTTCGAAACGCACGGGTGTGTTTCTAACGCGGAACAAGCGCTGATCGGGGTGAAAAACCGAAAGATATTGAAAGACGAAGAGAATCCGCTTTGTGCTCAAACGGGGGAACGGGTGTTGTGACTCTTTTGGGACACGCGATCCGACACGTTAAGGTTTGAAATAAGCATGTCTAAAATTCCGAAGAATCTACTAAACGGCGAAAAATACCGACCAAACGCGAGTACCTACGAGTCGTGATGTCCGTTTTCGATCCGCTTGGATTTCTCGCTCGGTTAACGCTTATGTCGAAAATATTGATGCAGGAGATATGGCGCAGTGGAATTGGTTGGGACGACCAGATTCGAAGGGAAGAACACGTGGGATGGCTTTCCTGGGTAAAACGTCTCCGGGATGCAGTAGAAGTGCGCGTTCCACGATGCTTAACCCCGAGCGGTGTGTGCTACAAGAGGGCAGACATGCACGTATTTTGTGACGCTAGTTTGAAAGCTTACGCGGCCGCTGCGTATTTACGTGTCGAAATCGAGAACGCGCCGGCACATGTTGCACTTATTATGGCAAAGACAAGAGTAGCACCGTTGAAACCGCTATCTATTCCACGTTTGGAATTGCAGGCCGCTTTATTAGCTTCGCGTCTAGCTAGTACGGTGCAAAAAATGTTTGAAATTGAAATTAGTCAACGCGTATTTTGGAGCGACTCTATCACGGTAATTCGCTGGATTAAATCTGAACCGCGTACACGTCAAGTTTTCGTTGCACATCGCTTGGGCGAGATCGGCGAACTTACGGAAAGTTCCGAATGGCGGTGGGTGCCTTCAAAATTAAACCCGGCAGATGACGCGACACGGTGGTCGGACGAATCGCTTTGCACCAACCAACGGTGGTTTACTGGCCCGGAATTCCTACAGAAAGAAGAAAGCGCGTGGCCGGTGGAAAAATACCTTCACGAGGACGAGAAGAAGAAGATTGACGCGATGGAAATACGGAAAGATTTTGTTTTCACAACGCAAGCGGTGGCAGTCAATCTTCCGCCCACAGGTAGATATTTAGGGTGGCCGGGATTACTGGCGGTGGCCAGGCGCGTTCGGAGATTCGTTGACCGTTGGCGAAAACAACCGCATTCAGAAATTACCTGCGAAACCATATATTCAGCGGAACGGTACTGGTTTCGCGAGATTCAATCAACCGCCTTTGAACTAGAGTTAGAAGCATTACGAAACGGGAAGGAAATAAATAAGGGCAGTAGAATCATAAAGTTGCAGCCGTTCGTGGATAAGCACGGCATTCTGAGGGCAAATGGACGCGTGACCAAGGTGAAGGGCTTCGCGTTTAATAATAATCCCGTTATACTCGACGGAAGGCATCCAGTCGCGCGATCGCTCATCGCGGAATATCACCGTCGCTTTTACCATGCCAGCCATGACTCGGTTGTCAATGAGCTCCGCCAAGAATTTTATATCGTAGCGCTCAGGACCACGCTTCGGTCGATCATAAGCAAGTGTCCAGTGTGTAGACGACGGCGGGGAAAACCGCGAAACCCGTTGATGGCTGCTCTACCAGTCGGGCGTGTTGCGTATAGACAAAGACCATTCAGCCATTGCGGTGTCGATTATTTTGGCCCGATGCTTGTTAAAATTGGAAGACGTCGGGAAAAACGTTGGGGAGTACTTTTCACGTGCCTAACAACAAGAGCGGTACATTTGGAAATAGCGCACAGTTTAAGCGCGAGCTCAGCCATTATGGCACTTCAACGACTAGCTGCGCGGAGATGCTCCCCTTTAATGATTTACAGTGACAACGGTACCAACTTTAAGGGCGCAAATAAAGAACTTCGCGACGCGATTGCCGAAATGGAAACCGATAAGCTACAAAATTACGCGTTACAAAGGAAAATCAAATGGATTTTCAATCCGCCGGATGCGCCTCATATGGGCGGAGCGTGGGAAAGACTTATTAAGTCCGTTAAAATAGCTCTCAGTGCAATTCTACGCGAACAAGCGCCCAGCGAGGAGGTCCTTAACACGTTAATGGTAGAGATAGAACATTCCATAAATTCTCGGCCATTGACTCACGTGTCCATCGACCCTGAAGACAACGAGGCATTGACTCCAAATCATTTCTTATTTGGGACGTCTTCGGGAGAAATTAGACTGGGCAAATACGATACGGAAGCAGTATGTCCCAGAAAACAATGGAAAATTGCTCAATATTTCGCTGATGCATTCTGGCAACGCTGGCTGAAGGAATATTTACCCGGCTTGATCCCGCGCTCGAAATGGTGCGACACAGAAAAGTCGTTAAAAATCGGAGATATCGTACTCATCGCGGAGCAGCAAATGCACCGGAATTTATGGAAAATAGGGGAAATAGTTGAAGTGTATCCTGGCTCGGATGGAGTAGTTCGAATAGCCAGGGTACGTACCAGACAAGGCGAGTTTGTCAGACCGACACGGAAGTTAATTAAGTTATCGAACGACAAAGAAACACAAGCAGATGTTGTAAGCTAAGGTTTACTCAAAATGAAATGTTAGGAAATAAGTTAGATAAGTAAAATGTTCAAACCAATGTTTGTTGTTCAAATATTAGTAGTAAGAAGTTGGCGTTTATGTCTAAAAATGTATAATTCTATACGCTTAGGTTAAGTTAAATTAAAGAATCGAAGATGTTTAATTTGAGGGGGAGGATGTTGCGGATAGAAATAGGAGCGTTTATTACTCGTAGCGCGAAGGTGACGATAATTTGTGTTTTGTGAGATTATTGTAGCAAATACCATATTGTAAGAAGATTGTCATTTTCTGTTAATTTGATGTATCTGTAAAGAAAGAAAAAAAGGCACGGCGAGACTGGTTCGAGGAGGGATGTTATTGTTAAGTGGGATAATGATGCGTGCCGGCTCTTGACAGTTTAGCCCGGCGTGTGCAGGTGGTCGCTTATGACTGCTGGGCCGCCCCTGGCTAGAGAAGACAAAAGGTCTCCCTATGCCGAATAATGCGAGTGAGGACACAAGGTCTTCCTAGGACGCAAAAACACCACAGGGCTATTTACCTGAGACCACGCAATGGGCAATTATACCCGGGAAGTCACAAGGACATCCCAGAGCCGATTTGGGCTGCTGGCCGGACCGGCGGGGTCGGCTTCGCGTCATTCTCGAACCAGCGCTCGACGTGAACGAACATAGTTGTTATTCAGTGTTGGAAATCAATAGCAATAAAATAAAATTAAGTTGTGTACCAAAATACGCTGTCTCAAACCATCTTTTCACAATCATGTAGCACATCTTTGGATTCGTCTCACTACCCGCTATTATTTTCTAAAGAAAAAAATATACTATTCCATTTAAAAAAATCAAGTTGACCTTGAAATGTCCTCTACCACTCCACCCACAAAAAAACAATTAATACCACGTAACCTAACCCGTCATACCAAACAACTTTTGTAGGAACACTTTTTTGATAACGACACCGTTTTCCGAGATATTCTGCCGTTCTCGATACAGTGGGACACCCTGTATACACTGGTTCTGGCACACCACTTATCATTGTGGGCACATTCCTACCTTACCGGCATTTTAGCTTACAGCCATATTTTGCGGGTGGCGGGGTGAGGGGGGATTACCTTATAGCGTGACCATATTTGGGGGGTGTTTGGGATTGGCCGTTCTGTCTATCGATATTGACGAGCTATCGACCGCTCCGTCTACGATTGGCTAGCGCGCGCGGTTAGAATCTATCGATGGTCGATCAGCAGCTCGACTCGCTATTGGCCGCCGCTGACTGATCGATTATCGACCGGCTAAGAGACGGCTCTTAGATCCCGGAAAGGAATCACGTAGATCATTGTTCGATCAGCCCTAGTTCGCTACGATCCAATAATCGCTCTAGCTATATCAAATCGAAACGTCGCGCGTTGCAAAACCGGTTTCTTGATATTCGCTCCTTTCACGTCTTGTGGTACTTGTAATCAATTGAACAGTTTACATTATTCCTTGGTTTATTGCATCAATCTAATTGGGTTAAAACCCGAATATCTGTACATAGGTTGTATAAAGTGATATATATTGACGTTCACCGGTCCTGGTGAATAAAGAAGTGTTCGTCAAGATCGGCTGAATTTATTTTCCCGCCTATTCCTAAACATTTTGGTCCTTCGAGCCGGATTCAGTGCTGCAGTCCACTGAAATTAAAGGGAAATTAGTGCATCGTAACCGTCTCTCAGCTTGAATTTATAACGGACAATGACTGACCTTGTGGGAAAGCAACGTACCATCGGCCAACGGATTTCACGCATCGTGTCCAACTTAAAGAAAAAGGGAAAGGCCAACATCACGATGGGAACGCTACAATCAAGCCTGAGCATTCTTAAGGAGTTATGGGCCGATTTTCGAGAAGGGGACTTGGCCGTGCGAGAAGCTGCAGAGACGGATCCCAAAATTCGGGAAAGTTCATACTTAAGGGAAGACGAGTACGAGGAAGTGCAGCAGGTCTTCATCGATCAGTCGGGCACGTTACGAGACATGATGGAAGAGCTGAAAAGAGAGGTAACCGTCAAGGAGTCGAGCACTTCAAATTCAACGGTTGCGGAGACGGTTACCCAAAGGTCAAGGGCAGTGCTTCCCAAAATAGCTCTCCCCACGTTCGACGGTCAATACAAGGACTGGCCTGGTTTTCGTGACTTGTTTACGTCCTTGATCGTCAAGGACTCCTCTCTTTCGGCGGTTGAGCGATTACATTACCTAAAATCGTGTTTGAAGGGTAATGCCGCCGCGCTAATAAAAAACGTTAAGACCACGGCCGACAATTTCGACGTCGCATGGAAAAAACTTGAGGATCGCTTTCAGAATACTCGTCTGCTCGTCCAAGCTCAAATTCGACTGCTTGCCAATCTAGCTCCTGTGCGAAAAGAGAGCTCCGTCGAACTGCAGCGACTATTCAACGAGACATTTGATGCAGTCGGGGCCCTCGAAAATCTGGAACGCCCTGTAACCAACGCTAGCGATTGGGTGGTTGAATTAACCGTCGAGCGGTTGGATCGACAGTCACGTCGGGATTGGGAGGATTCGATAAAACTAACCAAGACGGTACCCACCTTGGAGGAATTGAAGAGTTTTCTGACAGGTCGAATACAAGCCTGTGAGGCTCTGGAGCCTCCGCCGCAGGAAGGGAGTGCCCATTCAGGAGCATCCACCAATCGAGTTCGTTCCAATGCTGCTGGCCCTCCCAAAGGCTTCAAGGTTCATCAGGTTTCAAATGCCGCCTCCTCTGGGTTAGCTTGCAGCATGTGTAAGGAGCAGCATTACATCCAGCGCTGTCCACAATTCCGAGCTAAGAGCATAGCCGAGCGAAGAGACGCCATCCGCGTGCTAGCTCTGTGCTATAATTGCTTAGGCTCTCATCACGTCAAGGACTGCCAGTCTGACAAAAGATGTCAGAAGTGCGAGGGACGACATCACACCCTGATTCACGAGGGATCCTCCTCCTCCAAGGAGCCCTGCTCAGCTGGATCTTGCGTTCAACACGTGTCAGCGGACGTGAGTAACTTTTCTGCGATTCTCGGTACCGCCCGTGTTGCAGTTCTAGGCCCTCTTGGACAACGCAGTCTTGCTCGCGTTCTCATAGATCCCGGAAGCGAAGTGTCTTTAATCTCCGAAGCACTGGCACAGCGGCTCGGCCTTCGGAGAAGTCAGGCGCGGGTTCCTCTTCGTGGAGTCGGGCGAGGCAGGACGCAGTATACACGGGGAAGGACCTTGCTGACACTCACGTCACATCAGGAGCAGGGAGAGCCAATCCAGGTTCCGGCATACGTGCTTTCCGAGCTCTCCTCATACCAACCGCGGGAGTTACCCTCTCCCAGTTCATGGCCTCATCTGGGGGGATTATCACTCGCCGATCCCACCTACCATCACTCCGATCCGGTCGACATTCTGCTGGGAGCTGACTCCTACGACCTCATAATTCGAGAGGGCGTCAAAAAAGGACCTCCCCACACTCCAGTCGCTCAAGAGACGTGCTTCGGCTGGATCCTGACAGGAGGGACCTGTTCTTCGAACGGCGAAGGAGCTGCGAGACGCAGCGAGGTCCCTGTGCTACACTGCAGTGTCGATCGCGAGCTGATGGCGACACTCAACAAGTTCTGGGAGCAGGAGGAAATTGAAGTCACTGTTCCAGGTACTGAGGATGATCGTCGAGCGGAAGACCACTTCTCCTCCACCCACTGTCGTCAACCCGACGGCCGCTTCATGGTGCGACTTCCCTTCAAGGCCCCACCAGAATTAGGTACCTCGCGGAACACAGCCGTTCGTACGCTTAATGGACTGAGCCACAAGTTTCAGCATTCCCCTGACTTCCGGCTAGCGTACAGTGACTTCCTGGAGACCTACGAAACCATGGGTCACATGTCTCCAACAAATCAATCACCATCTGTCGACAGCTACTACCTACCGCATCATGGAGTTTTTCGGGAGAGCAGCAACACCACGAAACTCAGGGTAGTTTTCAACGGGTCCATGCCGACGACTAATGGAAAATCGCTCAATGATTTCCTGCTGCGGGGCCCGAATTTGCTGCCGAATCTCGCTGATGTGTTGATGAGATGGCGACGGTACCGATTCGTCTTCTCTGCAGATATCGAAGAAGATGTATCGTCAGATTCTCGTCCACCCTGAAGATCGGCGATGGCAGCGAATTGTCTGGCGACCTAACCAAGAGAGAACCATCATTGACTATGATTTGAACACAGTCACCTACGGACTCGCCTGCGCTCCTTACCTGGCAATCCGGTGTCTGCATCAACTCGCCCAACGGGAGGATCAGCGGTATCAGCGAGGATCTCAAGTCGTGCTAAGGGACATCTATATGGACGATGTCCTGACTGGTGCTGATTCCATTCAAGAAGCCCGACTGATTCAGACGGAAGTCCGAGAGCTCCTCATGGCGGGCGGATTCCCTCTCCGCAAATGGGCTTCCAACTCTCGGGAACTCCTTGAAGGGCTCTCCATCGATGAGCGGAAAGGCATCAAGGAGTGGGACTCGCCGACGACACACAGCGTCCTAGGTATTCAATGGCTACCATATTCGGACTGCTTTCAGGTTTCAGCTGTCAACCTCCAGACCGTTGTGTATACAAAACGAGCTGTGCTCAGCGGCACAGCTCAGCTCTTCGACCCTCTAGGATGGTTGGCTCCGGTCATCATCGTCGCCAAGGTGCTACTCCAGTCCCTATGGCTCCTCAAGGTGGACTGGGACACACCACTGCCTGAGAAGGAGGAGATTATTTGGAGGAAATTCCTGCAGCAGCTCCCTGCACTTCGTACTGTTAGCGTACCTCGATGGCTTGGCATCTGCAGCTCCAATTCGGCCCTTGAAATTCACGGGTTCGCCGATGCTTCGGAGCGAGCCTATGCTGCCGTCGTCTACTCGCGCACGTACACCAAGGAGCTCAAGGTGCTCGAGTCGACCGATGTCGACCTCCATCTATGGTCCCACTCCTCGGTCACACTCAGCTGGATCCAGGGACACCCATCACGTTGGCCAACATACGTAGCCAACCGAGTAGCGGAAATCCAGAGGCTCCTGCCGCTTGCTCAGTGGCACCATGTTCGGAGCGCAGAGAACCCGGCTGACTGCGCTTCCCGGGGATTGTACCCAGCGGAGATGCCCGACTTCGAGCTGTGGTGGCGAGGACCGGCGTGGCTTACGTCTTCAAGGGAGCTTCCCGTAGTAAACACCCCGGAAACCATCGAAGTCACTGAACCCACTGTTCACCACATGGTTAGCCCGAAGGAAAGCTCTTCATGCGCCGTGGTCAAGCGGTTCTCGAGTCTGACACGCCTATTCCGAGTCGTTGCGTGGTGTCTTCGTTGGAGAATTAGGAACCGAAATCAGGAGGCGACACTCACCACTACTGAGATTCACAACAGTAGAATCACTCTGTTGCGGCTGGAGCAGACAGCACACTTTTCCGATGACATCACTGCGCTCCGGAAAAACCAACCGGTGGCATCCAAGAGCCGGTTGGCCAAGCTCTCTCCCTTCCTGGACACGGACGGAGTTCTTCGTGTCGGGGGCCGTCTTCAGGTCGCCAACATTGCATATGACAGGAAGCATCCGGCCATACTACCCGACGACTCACATCTGGCTCAACTGTGGGTTGACGCAGCTCATAAACGGTGCCTCCACGGGGGAACTCAGCTGACTCTTGCTACGCTGCGTCAGGAGTGCTGGGTCCTCAAGGGTCGTCAAATGGTCAAGTCCTGTATCAGACTTTGCACCACTTGTATTCGTTGGAGGGGACAAACTGCCCAACCAAAAATGGGAAACCTACCAGTAGCTCGAATAACACCTTGTCGTTCATTTTTAAGGTCTGGAATTGACTACGCCGGGCCAATACAGATTCGTGCCAGTCGGGGTCGTGGTCAGCGCACCCTGAAAGGATATATCGCAGTGTTCATCTGCTTGGCAACGAAGGCTGTACATTTGGAGGCGGTTTCTGATGGGTCGACTGAAACTTTTCTAGCAGCTCTACGGCGGTTCATGGCTCGGCGAGGTCGGTGCTTGGAGTTGTACAGCGACTGCGGGCGGAACTTCGTCGGAGCCAACAACGAACTTCAGGCCTTACTGCGGGACTCGGTGAAGCAGGGTGGAGGTCCATCCTCCGCAGCCTCCATCGAAGGCATCTCGTGGAGGTTCAACCCTCCTTCGGCTCCTCACTTTGGCGGGATCTGGGAAGCTGCCGTCAAGTCAGTAAAGCACCACCTCCGCCGAGTCATCGGCGAGCAACCACTGACTTTCGAGGAGCTGACCACGCTCCTGACAGGCATCGAGGCTTGTCTTAATTCTAGACCTCTCTTACCCCTTTCTGACGACCCTGAGGATCCAGTCGCGCTCACACCCGGTCACTTCTTGATCGGGGAACCATTATTATCAATTCCAGAGCCCAGCCTCGTGGATCTCCCGGTATCGCGATTGTCTCGGTGGCAATTAATCCAGCAAATGTACCAGCATTTCTGGAATCGTTGGTCTCGGGAGTACTTGAATTCACTGCAGCCCAGAGGAAAATGGCACAAAGATAAAACATTAATCAAATCCGGGGTCCTCTGTTTAATCAAAAGCGAACTTCTTCCGCCTACACAATGGCCTCTCGCCCGCGTTGTGCAAGTACACCCGGGACCAGACGATTCTGTTCGGGTCGCTACCGTGCGAACTGCATCGTCCCAGTATCGCCGACCGGTGCATAAGTTGATTCCTCTTCTCCTTCCGGACGCGCCCGAGAAGGACTCTGTCGAGATCCACGAGGCCAGCTTAGCAATCAACTCTGCGTAATGGTGGTTATTATGTCAATTACATCGATTCAATTTCATTTCATTCACATCTTGCTGGAATCACTCACCTCAATTGTTAAGGGGTTACTTCGTATCATCTTACATGTATTTTCAGGTTCACTGCACTGTAATCCATTGTACTTCGCATTTTCAACTCACTGCATTTCACCTTTTCACTCGCGTCGCGTGGCTTCGGTTACTACGCAGTACGTACAGTCCATTCATTCCTCAGTTTCGTCAGTGAATGACGAGGCGGGCGGAATGTTTGGGATTGGCCGTTCTGTCTATCGATATTGACGAGCTATCGACCGCTCCGTCTACGATTGGCTAGCGCGCGCGGTTAGAATCTATCGATGGTCGATCAGCAGCTCGACTCGCTATTGGCCGCCGCTGACTGATCGATTATCGACCGGCTAAGAGACGGCTCTTAGATCCCGGAAAGGAATCACGTAGATCATTGTTCGATCAGCCCTAGTTCGCTACGATCCAATAATCGCTCTAGCTATATCAAATCGAAACGTCGCGCGTTGCAAAACCGGTTTCTTGATATTCGCTCCTTTCACGTCTTGTGGTACTTGTAATCAATTGAACAGTTTACATTATTCCTTGGTTTATTGCATCAATCTAATTGGGTTAAAACCCGAATATCTGTACATAGGTTGTATAAAGTGATATATATTGACGTTCACCGGTCCTGGTGAATAAAGAAGTGTTCGTCAAGATCGGCTGAATTTATTTTCCCGCCTATTCCTAAACAGGGGGGGGTGTTTTAGTTTTCCTGGTATTGCGTTCGAGACCAGTTCCAGGTATTGCGTATGTATATAATAATATAAACATTCTGTCGACGACGGAGTCGTGATGTCATTCTCACTCGGCTTATCATTTTTTAAATAAACATCCTTTGACCCCAATCTCTGTTCTCACTGACCATATTTTCCGGGGGGAGGGGGGATTTTTAGTTTTCCTGGTATTGCATTGAAGACCAATTTCCTGGCGTTCAAGACCAGTCCCCTGGTATTGCGTAAGCCTGGTATGTTTATAATTTCGACGGAGGGCGTCGTGATATCAGATCTCTGTTTTCACCCAGCTTATCATTTTTTAAATAAACATTCTTTGGCTCCGTTATTGCTCTCCTTATCGTTTCTCTCCTCGTCTTATTCGTAACAGCAACACCGCAGAGTCGCGATATCTGACCACATCTGTTTTGTCTTTTCATTACCATTTCTTTTCGGCTGATTGCAGTTGGTGGGAGGGGACGGTGGAAGGTATCAATGAATAAATAGGGCACGATGGTCCGCGAATGCGGTCATACGGTTCGTGAGCGTTTACCGCGTTAAAGTTATTTTAATGCACCGTGTGTTAACAACCGTGCAGTAGCAAGATGAATGAAATGTGTAAAAACATGTTGAAGTGCTTGACGCGCATGTCAATGCTGGTGAAAACCATGGACGAGTATCGCGAATGGCATCGGTCGTACATCGAGTCTCTGCAGTGTTGCGTCAATTATCTATCCTGTTCAAAGGAACAATTGTCGATGGGCGAAAAATTTAGTTTAACATCGACTATGTGCCGTATGAAGACTTTGAACGTTTCGTTGAATCATCGCGTTTCCTCGTCGCACGCCGGTAGAGGTTTATACGATCGCAGGGGTGCGAGCGCGTCGACGCTTCGTTGGGAAGATGTCGAGTCGGCGTTTAAAACTCGCATATCGAGCGATATCGTTATCAACGTCCAACATATCGATCCGAAACAATTTCTGCAGCACGCGAAACGAATAATTACGGGACGCGTTACGGAATTTTTAAACGCGCATTCATCATTGAAAGCTAACGTAACGTTGGAGCCTGAATTCATACAACGCGCCAACGAGGTTTCCGTGAAAAGTTTTGGCACGCGGAACGTTGCGTTGTTTCGGACGAGCAATCTACGACAGTGGTACCAGAAAGACGTTGTGCCTACGATTTTGACATCGATGGAGGAGTTTCACGAGCGAGACAGCGGGTGGACGCTGTCGAAGATACTTCATTTGATCGTGAACTTTAGCAAATACCAGCCGTTGCAAGCCGGCTGCACCGCTACAATCGACGTGCCTCGAGCGATACAGTTGAAAAAAGCGGTCGTGAACGTGAAAAGCAACGACGACGCATGCTTTTTCTGGGCGATCGTGGCGTGTCTCTACCCGGTCGAGAGAAATCCATCGCGCGTGTCGGCGTATCCACATTACAAAGTCGTGCTTCCAAAACCGAAGGTTTTCAAGTGCCTATGTCGTTCAATGACATCCGGAAATTTGAACGAGAAAACGACGTTTCCGTGAACGTGTTCGAATGGGTGCGCAAGAAATGCGTAATGCTTCATTTGACCGAGAAGAAACGGGAGGAAAGACACGCCAACTTGTTATTTCTACAGAATGCTGCAAAGACGCACGGTCATTTCGTGTGCATACGAAATTTGTCAAGATTGGTTTCGTCACAGCTTAGCAAGTTAAATCGTCAGAAGTATATTTGCGATCGGTAAGTTGAACTTTTGTTTTAAAAAAAAAAATTGTTTGAAGGAAAAAAAGACATGATTTTTCCCTTCCCACAGGTGCTTGCAATATTTTCCCACGCCGGAGAGATTAGACGTTCATACGGCCGACTGCGTACAAAGAACAGGCTCCGTTCGTTATCTATGCAGACTTGGAGTGCCTGCTGCTGCCTGAGGGACGGGAAGGACAGGACCGTGCAGCACGCGTACAGTATCAACGTCACCACGCGTTTAGCATAGCATACTACGCATACTATGCATTGCCGCTACGACGAATCTTTGTGCGAGTATCAGGTTTATCGCGATAAAGAGGGATGCGCCGCATGGTTCGCGAACAGGTTGTACGAACTCAGTCATAAAATACAGCCGATATTCGACCGAACGGTACCGATGAATACGCTAACCGAATTGGAAAAGTTAAATTTTCGTAGGGCCACGCATTGCCACATCTGCGAGAAACCGTTCGACACTACCGACGCGACGAGCGTGCACGATCATTGTCATTTCACGGGCGCGTATCGCGGTCCGGCTCGTAACGGATGCAATTTAAGCTATCAATCTTCGTACGTGATACCGGTGGTTTTCCATAATCTATCAGGCTACGACGCACATTTTATCATTAAAGAATTAGCAAACTCGTTCGAGGGACGGATAGATGTGTTGCCATTGACGAAAGAGAAGTATATCTTTCACAAAAAACGTAAATATCGAGGGTGAAGAGCGAAAGTATGCAAAATTGCTGAAATTCTGTTTCATCGATTCGTTCAAGTTCTTGAACGCGAGTCTGGACAAGCTGTCGTCATACTTGGACGAAAGTAAATTACGCATCGTACGAGGTGAATTTGCACATCTTCCCCGCAACGACTTCAAATTATTGACTAGATAAAGCGTCTTTCGGTTTGCCGCCGCGCGAAGCATTTTACAATCGGTTGTACGGCAGCGAGATATCCGACGTCGATTACCTTCACGCGAATACGGTTTGGTCGCGTTTCGCTGTACAAACGCTCGGACAGTACAGCGATTTGTACTTAAAATTGGATGTGTTGTCGTTGGCGGATGTTTCTGAAAATTTTCGCGGTGGCTGTCTCGAGAATTTCAAGCTCGATCCGGCGCATTATTACACGCTCCCCGGTTTCGCGTGGGACGTGATGTTGAAAATGATAAAGATCGAATTAGAGTTGTTGACAGACGTTGACATGCTTTTGTTCGTGGAGCGGGGAATACGCGGCGGATTGATCCAGTGTTCTCACAGATATGCGCACGCCAGCAACATATATATGTCTACGCACGACTCGATCAAACCGTCCGTCTACTTAATGTATTTCGACGTTAATAATCTGTACGGTTGGGTAATGTCGCAACCTCTGCCGCACAGAGACTTTCGATGGGTGGACGTGGATAATTTCGACGTCGAATCCGTTCCGGCCGATAGCCCCGTAGGATACATTTTGGAGGTGGATTTAGAGTATCCGCGCGAAATTCACGATGCTCACGCGGATCTTCCGTTTTGTCCAAGTCACGACACGGCGACCGACTCGAGTACGCACAAAAAGTTGATGGCAACAGTTCGCGATAAGGAGCGATACGTTGTACATTACCGATACCTCCAACAAAGTTTGAAACATAATTTGAAATTGCGGAAAATACATAGAATTTCAGAGTTTAGGCAGTCGCGATAGCTGTACAGCTATATCGATTTGAACACAAAATTACGCGCCAACGCCACCAATGATTTTTCCAAGAATTTATTCAAATTAATGAACAATGCCGTGTTTGGAAAAACTATGGAGAACGTACGCAATCATACGATCGTGAAATTTCTTTCTCGATGGACCGGTAGACACGGCGTCGAACGATTGATAGCTAGACCGAATTTTCACAGCTGTGCGGTGTTTTCCGAGGACTTTTTCGCGGTTCAGCTGAAAAAGCTGCTCGTTAAATTTTACAAACCAATCTACGTGGGCATGTCAATATTGGATATTTCGAAATTTCATTTGTGCAACTTTCATTACGAGTGCATGCAGTCAAAATTCCATCAAAATTGTAAGATTCTGTACACGGACACGGACAGCCTGATATATGAGATCGCTTGCGATGACGCGTACGAGGCGCTGTTCAAACGCGATATCCATCGATACGACACCAGTAATTATGCCGCGAACAACGTTTACGGCGTCTCCATCGCGAACAATATACAACTCGGTTTTGTGAAGGATGAGAACGGTGGTAAAATTATGACTGAGTTCGTAGGGCTTCGTTCGAAAATGTACGCGATTCGGATGCACGGTGATCGGTATACTAAAAAGATCAAAGGTATCAGGACAAACGTTACCGCTCGGGATATAAGTCTCGACGACTATGTCGAATGCCTTCGTAATCATACGGAAAAGAGCGTTACCGGTAATCGCATAGTGTCCGTACGGCATCAGGTGTATTCGATGTCGGAAAAGAAATTAGCGTTGAGTCCGCATGACGACAAGCGTCATATTTGCAATAATTCGATGGATACTCTTCCTTGGGCACATTACAGCATCGATTAAGAAGTCATTTTTTTTGCCCCTCGTAAAAGAAAAGGAAGTGGTGGGGAGATTATCGGGGGAGGGGATGCTTCCATTTTTGATGATCTTATCTGTAAATAGAAGTGGTAGGGAGACATGCTATAAAACGACGTATTCCGAGCGTCAAGCTTCAGATCGAGACAACCATCGCTAAAAACGTCGCCAGATGCAGTACAACCGCCATCCGTCCGAGCGTTCAAACGTCGAGGAGCCGCACAAAAAAAGGAGGCTAAATAATATGTAAGTAGAGACCCAGATAGCACGTACGTCCTTTGTACGTCCGTTTTTTGTCCAATTTACGTCCATACGTCCGAGGTCCGCTGCGGACGTACCTAGGATGTCCGATGGACTTAAATTTCGGTTGTCCCAGGGACGTACATTTTTTTTGTCCAAGGGACATCCATGGGACCTAAATTTCGGTTGTCCCAGGGACGTACATTTTTTTTGTCCAACGGACGACGTTGGGATCTGAATTTCGGGCGTCCAACGTACGTTTATTTTTTAAGTCTTATATATAGCCAAGTTCGACATTCATACGTACTAGGATGTTCACTCCTCATGCATATGTGTATAAAACATATTTACATATAACAATACATATATATATATATGTATATATATATATATTTATTTATTTATATAAATATCGGGGACCGATATGCAAACTAAAAATTTTCTACTTGAATTGTAGTAAATAATAGAAAAAGTAAAGTAGAAAAATAATAATGTTAGAAAATGGATAGGATGTTAATAAGATTAAATAGGTTATTGAAAATTTTATTATACAATAACAACGTATAATCTTAATAAAATATAATTTACAAGACATTTACAGGACGTTTGTATGATATGGTTTCTGAATATTAAAAACTACTAAACAACACACGGTCTTTTTGTATGAGGTTAAAAAGTGAAACAAATATCACATTTATTATTAACATTAAGTATTATATGAGAGCACATGGATTTAGGTACATATACAGTGCAATATACAATCGGATATATGTATAACACCAATATATATTTATTTATAACAATTTACAACATATATATCTGTGTATAGCTTGGGTTTTTAAAGGAAGACATAAATATGACGTAAATAAAATATGTATAATTAAGTACAAAAATAATAATATGTAAACTTAAATATTAATAAAAACGTTAACAAATATAAATTAAAAATTTTTATACTATGGAATAAAAGCGAGGGTGTATGTGTGCATGTGTAACATCAGGCATATCAAACAGGCGCCCCTGCGACAAGTAGTTTGCGGCCCGACCAAAAACTTTGAAACTGTTGATGACAATTTATAGGTTTTACACTCCAAATTCACCCTTTTGCAAGTCAATTTCACATTTCTGTAAATCAATTTCATCCGTTAAGAATATTTAAAAATAATTATTTATTTATTTCAATTAAATTATATAAATATAAAATAAAAACTTATCTGAAATGGAGATAACAAATTCCAGCTCCACAGTTGTTGATAGTACTCGAGTACTCGTCCACGGTTTTTATTAAGATAAACTATATAACTTCACAAAAATACAAGACGACGCGTTGACGCGACGGTACGGTACTTGCTTCGCTGTGTCGTACGCGTATTTAAACGGTCCCGGTCCCATCGATATAAGCGATTATCGGTGAGAAAAGCGACGGTTTATAAAACAAGTGATGATCGGTAAAACAAGCGACGATCGAATGTGGAAGAAGAACGCGCCGTTGCTGCGTGACAAAACAGTCTTGTACGAGAGCTTCAGCAGACAACGTGCTAAGTGCTTCAGAAATCTATCGTTACCAGATACCATCGTTACATATATTCACTTCCTATTTATACAAGTAAGTATTTTCATTGTTATTATTTATTACCGTTAGTGTTTCTGCTTACGCCCTTTCGTTATATTATTGTATACATATATTAGTTACGCACATAATTGATCACACACACTTTAAATTAGAATAACTTTTATATGAATGGATCAAACGGACCAAACGGAAATTGGATAATTGGAAAATTATGAAAAATTGCAGTTTTTACCACTTTTGATCGATTATTATTCGTGAACCAATTAACTAATTTCAATGAAATTTTCAGAATTTATATCATTTATACGAATTTACAAAACACATCTTCTAAATTTTCGTTATTGGCCCAGCTGAAAAAGTTGTAAAATTCAATTTTTACTATGGTTTGTCACAATTCCGATCCAAATGCATTTTTCCAACTTATTTATTACACGTCATTTACTAAACTAATTTTAGCCTTACAGAGAAATTGAAGTCGTTTAGTCCATTCACAAAAAAGTTATTCTGATTTAAAGTGTGTGTGATGAATCCCGCGGCATATCATGATGAACGAAGACCCTGCGGCATACACTGTAAAAATATTTCTTGTATATTAATTAAGTATAAATTTTGCAGAACCTGGGACGAACATGAATGCATGGACTGTTGTGGAGTTTCTGCAGGACGGCACGGTAGAGGCAGTGCCCTCTTCATGGATATTTGGCGATTACTGCCATTGGCCCTCCTTACCACAGGGCCGATTAATGAAGGCCATGCAGACGTGCGAAAAAATAAATGAATGTTGGCCAAAATACCCGGTCAAACATTTTAAAAATGCCACTTACGGTGAGTTAAAGATTTTATGACGTGATGAAACTAAAATAAAAACATTATTTAAAAATGCTTTCAGATGATTATGCGCAGGCAAGGGCCAAGGCAAAAGTGGCCGAGGAGACGTCCGACCTGCAATCGGAACCTGATCTCGGCCAACTAAGGAGGAGAATTACAGTTGTGAGTGACAAGGACGAGACGGGGTCGGATCCTCTACTATTGCCTATGCCTCCGCGCTTGCCTACGCCTACGCCTCCGCGCTTGCCTACGCCTACGCCTCCGCGCTTGCCTACGCCTACGCCTCCGCCGATCACACAACGCTACGAGCTAGGTACGTACATTTTATACTATTATATTATATACTATTTTATGCTAATTGCTTAATTTCTTTCCATAAATAATTATTATATCGGTATATGATAGTGTATTATGGTTTTCAGATACATGCAGCAGGGAAGCAGGAGATGCAACAGAATCCAGTCAGTTAATAAAGTTAATAGATACTACATATAGTGACTTGTATTAATATTCGAACGCTTTACAAAGAGACGATAACTTTTCTAATATTGTACCATACAATTTGAACTTTTTTGGGAAGCTAGAAAAATTAGTTTACTGCAGGATGTGAAAAAATGTTTTCAAAAATTGCAATTGATCGAAATTGTAGAAAAAATACTAAAAGTTGCATTTTACAGCTTTTTTGCATGGGTCTACATTGACAATTTAGAAAATACGTTTTGTAGATCTGTGTCAATTAAATATATTCTGAATATTTCGTAAAAATCGGTCGACGTTACAATGAGCTACAAAGTTTAAAGATGCTAAAATTTGCATATTTTCGGCCCCTCTTAAGGATTCTTAAATCTTTCAAGTCTGTCGTTTATTCCCGCATCAACCGATTTCGATGAAACTTTGACACAGATCTACAAAACATATTTTTTAAATTTTCAATATAGGCCCATATAAAAATGTTGTAAAATACAACTTATTTGTATTTTTTCTACAATTCCGATTAATTGCAATTTTTGAAAACATTTCTTTTCACATCCTATAGTATACTAATTGATCTAGCTTCCCAAAAAAGTTCAAATCTTATAATACGATATTAAAAAAGTTATCGTCTTCTTTAGAGCGTCCGAATATTAATTCGTTTTACTATATATAAACGAATTTAAATATGGAAATACGTATTAGCGTAAACACGTACCTAAAAATCTAAATTTTCAGGAGACGGACAAATACGAAATGGGAGTAAAACGGATGAACTCCTAAAATCCATTCTGCAACAGCTGCATCTGCTGCGGTGTCTCCTGACGGACGTTTCTTCCCGTGTGGAAAAAATTGAGCGCAGCACCACTGAGGGAAACCCAGCCCCAATTGTTGAGGACACGGGAAGAACGTCCATTTTCAATCAAAATTTGTGTCCTGCAGACAATATGGAGGATTTCGAGAAATTGGACGATTTTTTACGAATAGGAGATAATTCAAAACATGTGGTAATTAAATAATATATATAATACAAGTTTTAATTAAGTTATATAAAATAAGTTTTCATTGTAAATAAATGATTAATTTGCAGGCCTGCGAATTATCTAGCATTGGCGGAACAAATTGTGCCAATTTTGTGAAGAGAGTGCTAAGTGCCATTATCACCGACACTTTGGCCAAACAATTCAGCTGGCTTGGCAAAAAGGGAAAGAGGAGATTTCAGGCTACACAGTTAGCCACAGTAATAGTTGGTAATTATTCACGTGCACTTTGATTTTTTTTATATTCAGTGATATACAGTTGAATATATTATTGAATTGAAATTCTAATTTTTAGATGCAGCAACAAAAGCAAAAGTTTCTGCATCCCAAAGCGAAACGGAGGTAATGATACAAAAGTATCTTCGAAGGGCACCAGAACGTACCAAACACGTGGAAAAAGATTTTTAATTTAAATTTTGTATTTTTTGTTCTATTTTTTGGATTTTTTTTTATTTTGTGTTCTATTTTGTGTTCTATTTTTTGTATTTTTTAAATTTATATTATTATATTGTAATAAATGCATATTTTAACCGTATTCAAATATCGTTGTTTCCTAGTTTTAATATACATAAACCATATCCTATGAAGGTCCTATAAATGTCGAGTAAACGTCCCGCAATGGAAGTCCAAATAACGTCCTTATGTCTCAGATTGGTCCCAAGTACGCACCGGGAACGTCCAAATAATGATCTTATGTCCCAGATTGGTCCCAAGTACGTACCAGAAACGTTCAAATAACGTCCTTACGTCCCAGATTCCTCCCAAGTACGTACCGAGAACGTTCAAATAACGTCCTTACGTCCCAGATTGGTACCAGGTACGTACCAGGAGTGTCCAAATAACGTCCGTATGTCCCCAGATACGTCCCAGATAGGTCCGCACGGCACGTCCTATGTACGTTACACTTTGTAACACGTACCTCATTCGGACATTTCTGGGACCAATCTCGGGCATATTTCGGACTTATCTCGGACATACGGACATGATTCGGACGTCCCTGGGACATAAGAAGGTCCGATACTGACGTACTTTGGACGTCCATCGCATATCCGAGTGCTATCTGGGGAGAGAGAGAGAGAGAGAGAGAGAGAGAGAGAGATGAAAAAAATTGTGAAGAAAAGAAATTTAGAAAAACGTCTAATTTTTTAAATCTGTTGCAGGGTTTCTCAACAGCAGTCAGATCATCAATGATGCAATCGCCGAGGAGTTTGCGCAGCGCACGGGTCTTGAGCCGAAGATATTCCATAGCCGGCAATTACTTTAAATATCTCGAGATTGGTG
The DNA here is from genome assembly GCA_963971365.1 of Lasioglossum villosulum. Taxonomy (NCBI): domain Eukaryota; kingdom Metazoa; phylum Arthropoda; class Insecta; order Hymenoptera; family Halictidae; genus Lasioglossum; species Lasioglossum villosulum. The sequence goes on from OZ020500.1 coordinate 21,050,942, forward strand.
TGCGCGTTGGCGATGACATTTGCGTGGAATTGGCTATAGGAGATAACCGCGGTAACGAGATCGCATTTTTTCTGGATGCATGGACAGAGCTGTTACGCACGAAGGAGTATATTTCCGATTTAGTTTCATCGTCTACGCAGAAACAGTGTCAGAAAATTAGCGATGATTTAACGTTGCAAATAGTTAATCGTAATATATGAATCTAGTCAAATTGTCGAATCAGTTCGTGGCTCTGTACATCACGGAAAAAACTATGTATAACTTGTACAATCTAGAATTCTGCGTGCACAACATGTATTCGTGGCTGATCGACAATGTTCCCGCGGTGACCGCTAAATTCATGAATTTCGTCGATACGGTGAAGGATAGCGACGCGAAGAATATCGTGAAAGCGATCGTCGACAGCGAATCTTTCGATCAAAGTTCGTTGATCGATTGTGAACTGGCGGCTTCGTGCGCTGACATCATCGCGGCGTTCGCGCATAATAGATAGGTTAAACAAAATTAATGTTGTGTGTGTGTGTGTGTGTGTGCGTGTGTGTGCGTGTGCGTGTGCGTGTGTTTGTGTGTGTGAAAATTATTCGGGAATGTATTTTGTAACGGTACATTATTTTAAAGAATAAAATTATTTGAGAATATCTCTTTTTGTATGTTTATAATGTAAATACATTATTTTTTTTAAATAAAATTATTTTGAGAATATCTCTTTTGTCTGTTTATTATATCCTTCAGCAAAACTAAACTCCCCACCCTGACTCAGTAACATGCGGATACTTCGACCCCGTTTGAATAATCAAACCGAGTCTGAAGAATGTCGTCTCATTGAAGAACAACACCATGCTGATCTTCTCGTCCAAGTCCTGCTGTGCAGCTTGATGGATCATGGGGTTACGGTTTAAGAATTACATAAACAAAGACCAGGCACCGTTCGTAATCTATGCCGACTTGGAGTGTCTGCTGCTGCCTGAGTTCATACGGCCGACTGCGAACGGATGAACGATTGCGCTCTGATGCTTCCAATATCGGAAGAAGACAAGTGGTTACGGTTTAAGATTTATACATACAAAGAACAGGCGCCGTTCGTAATCTATGCCGACTTGGAGTGCCTGCTGCTATGTGAGGAACAGGAAGGACAAGGCCGTGCGGCACGCGTACAGTATCAACATCACTCAGGCACCGTTCGTAATCTATGCCGACCCTCAGATAACGAACGGTGCCTGGTCTTTGTTTGTGTAATTCTTAAACCATAACCACATGATCCATCAAGCTGCACAGCAGGACGTGCTTGGACGAGAAGATAAGTGTGATGTTGTTCTTGAATGAGACGAGATTTTTCAAACCCGGATTGATTATTCAAACGTGATCGAAGTATCCGCATGTTCCTGAGTCATGGTGGGGAGTTTAGTTCTGCTGAAGTAGGTGGTTGAGGCTGTATATATACAAATCGTTGACGAATCATGTACTAGCGAGAAAGGATAGGGACAACGTCGCTATCAGCCCATCTTGTGGCGAGGGTGGAAAGTTAGCCGACACACATTACTAGACTGCAAGAAGTTTATTTAAATTTTATTGCAAATTACATTTTTCACAATTCCTATAGAATAAAAGAATACAATTAAAAGTAGAGAAAAAATTAATTAACATAACTCTTACATATAAAGTATAGTCGATAGTAGAAAAATACAATTAAAGTATATTCGTTTCAGGTATCCATGAATTATGCGACGCGTTCATCCCCAACCATTTTACGTATACGTTATTTCCTTTCCTGCGTAATATTTTTTCAACTAAGTATATGTCAGGATATTTTGTCGCGCGTATCTCGTGTTCGTAAAATCCTCCGGCGATGGGTTTGTCCTTCGCGTCGACCAAGAGGTATGTGACAGGATTCGTTCGTTTCACCGCGATAATCTTGAATATTTCGGTTGACCAGTTCGGCGTGTATCCTTTGTCAAATAGGGTTTTGAACTTGCTAACGCGCACGCGATCATTGAGCTTAAATTTGGCGCGGCCAGCGATCTTCACTTTGCGGTTCACGGTGGACAGAAGGTGGCCGGCATTTTTACGGTTCACGTCAACGGGTCGCATACGAATGGTACGATGTTTTCGATTATTGTAGTTCTCGGTGAACGTGGGGAGCTCATCGATCCAATGATATTTTCCGCTCAACGAGAAAAATTTCCACATGCTGTTCTTCAGCGTGCGATTGAAACGTTCCGCTACGGACGCTTTCATAGGGCTAAACGTGGAATAGGGGTTGATGTTGCGACTCTTCAGATAGTCTTGAAACGTTTCATTGTAGAATTCTTTTCCCATGTCGGTCTACAAGTTGTTCGGGGCTCTACCGTCCTTCTCCAATACCGACGCGAAAGCATTGCACACGTCGCTCGCATTTTTACTCTTCAAAGGAACCGCCCATGCGTATTTGCTAAATACATCGATTATCGTGAGAATATATCGGTACCCACGATTGTTTCGCGCGTATTTTTGAACGTCGACTATGTCGGCTTGCCAAAGATCATCGAATCCTCGCACGACCACGCGTCTACGCGAGTAAAAACGTTTCGCCTGAACGTGCAGCTCTTAAACAACGTTTTCTTTACTCATCGTCGTTCTTGTCGTAATCTTATCCGATTATTCGCTTTTTAATCGCGTCTCCAATAATTGATGACTGATTCGGCCGTTGAAAGCGACGTCTCTTGCTGTCTCTACTCGACGCGACGTATCTGCGCGTATACTTTATCGAGGTTCCGATATATACTTTTCTTAAAATCTTCAAATTTCTCAGTTATATTTTTCTCCACTCTTTTTTCCCAGCGCTCTCTCCCAAGGTTGATGATTTTTTATGATGAATGCTACTTCAAACGTGGCGGCACAGTACAGGTACAGGTACAGGTACAGGTACAGGTACAGCTACAGCTACAGATACAGGTACAGGTACAGGTACAGGTACAGTATGGCGGTTCAACAGTATGGCTGTTGTATGGTATGCGGTATGGCTGTTGTACATCTATCCATGGATCTCTCAATATCGTACTCCGTACACGTTGTCAAATTTTATCGATGGTCCGGTGAAAAAATTTTTTAAATACTCGCGCGCCAACGGTCCTAAATTCTTGGATAGATGTTGATTTTCCTCTCGATGAGTTTCAGGATTTTCAAAAACATCACGCGTCGAAATTTCCAAAGATGCCGGGCTCGATGACTCGAAGATATCGTGTTGCGGTACCGTCGTCGTCGTCGTCGTCATCGCCGTAGCAGGCTCGATCTCAACCATCCATTTCTTCGTAGAGGATGGTGGTGTTCCTCCAATATCTGGGTATCTTCTTTTTCCTTGTGGGTTGGGTGACGACGGTGGCGTTTCCTTGATATCCGCGTTGTCGTTCGGGTCAACAGTAGCCGTATTTTGAACTATCTGTTTCAACGGTTCGACGATCGGCCGTAAATTCACTTGCAAATTCTCCTCGGTCGCCATTTTCCCAACTTTCAACGCCAAATACTTTTTCCGTATGGTATCGCTGGTCTTCGCTATTTCGTTCGCGATCGAAGCTCGCAGCTTCGCATTCTTTTCCTTTTGGGGTGACATATTTGATTGGAAGCGCAAGAGAGAGATTTGCAACCGCGATACAGCACCGACAACCCTCACCGAACAACTGTACCCGTTACAGTACGACAAACTCATTAAATCCACGTCTGTAACGACCGTGATTCGCAGGGCTGTCTTTATCGATTACGAGAAATCCATACTTCTTTCGCCAACAATTCGCGCATAACGCGCTAAACGTCTCGAACGACATATCGGTATTTACATGATCCTGATGAATGTGACGCAAGTTCATGGCATCCTGTTTGAACAGAATAAACATATTGGCATTGTCGCGAATTAAATGTTTAGGTATTCTCGCGTACGACTGACCCAGGTAGAAGCAATCGACGTGTGAATGTCTACCCATCGCGAAATACTCTCTCATGATATCCTGCTCGTCGCACGCCACGTCGTCGAAGATGAATATCGAATCGGGTCGTGCATCTGCGGGAGAGATTACGTCGGCGTTGTCCGCGAACGCGAAGTAGCCTACATCCTCCCCCACGGATGAGAACAGTTTGTTCAAGTATTGATATTTTGGCTGGTTCAACGATTTAGAGTACACGTAAACGTTTGCGAATTGTAGTCCGTTCACGCTTTCCAACAGGCTAATCATAACGTTCATTTTACCGCATCCTGACGGGCCGCTTATGACGCATCGTACAGTGCGTGGTAACAGTGATCCATGTTTTTGCATCGTCTCGTCGCAATCGTCGAACGCGCTACACATTGGAACACGAATATCCAAAGATTGTCTTACGAAACGCATGATCTGATTGATTCGATGAGCAGGGTGGGTGGGCAGTATTTATACGAGAGCTCGAACGCTGTCGATATCAGTCATCCACCCCTCCGAGAGAGAAAATAGGATCCACGTTTTCTTTAAAAGATAGAGAGAGAGCGGAAAAAATAGCTTATGCGCGCGAATCATCGATCGCGACGACGTCTCGGTCCGCATACGGGTAAGGAGATTTTAAACAGAGCTATAAACGCGTTACCGTTCGAATTGCATATACCTGGTTATCAATTCTGCGGCCCCGGTACGAAACTGTCCAAGCGATTAGCTCGTGGGGATCGGGGAATCAATCCGTTGGATGCGGCCTGTCGCGAGCACGATATAGCGTATTCGCGGTGCAAGGAACTTGGAAATCGTCACGCGGCCGATCGCATTTTGGCGGATCGAGCGCTGCATCGACTAACGTCCAGAGATGCTGCGTTGGGAGAGAAAGTGTCCGCGGCTGCAGTGTTGGCAGCCATGAAAGCTAAAACGAAATTGGGAATGGGTTTGATAAAGAAAAAAGGTGAAAAGAGAAAAAAGAAAACGGGAAAACGAATTCTCCCGATCGCCAAACGCCGTGGTTTTCTGCCGTTGTTGTTGCCTGCTTTGTCGGCCATAGGAGCATTGACGGGTGTTGCCGCGGGAGTAGTCATAGTTATAAACGATGCAAAAGCTGCGAAGAAACAATTGCAAGAAGCGGAGCGACACAATCAAGTCATGGAGGGTCGCGGGTTGCGTCTCGCACCGTATAAGCATGGGAAAGTTTTGAAGGGGGGAGAGAAGAAAAAAAAACAACGAAGAAAGACAACACGACGACAGATGTCGAATTGATGGGCATCTGAGAAGGATTACCATACTTTCGCGGAGTTATTATGCGTGACGATTTGCCGCCGCGCGCGTGGATAAACGAGCGAGGTATAGTCAATCTAGATAATAGTCGTGGGCCGGGGACGCACTGGGTCACCTATATAAAACACGGCTCGCGTATGAAATATTTTGATCGTTTTGGAAATCTTCGATCGCCGATCGAGTTGATTCGCTATTTCGGTGCAAACGCGACCATCTTGTATAACCACGACCGTTTTCAAAACTACGACGAAAGCGTGTGTGGATGATTGTGTGTCAAGTTTCTCCGAGAAACCACGTTATAAATTCTCTCTCTCTCTCTTTGTACGATGCATTCGAAAAATTCATTTACGTTCACGTTGTCGGGAAGAAGCAGCGTACTGTCGTCCAAGCACTTTCCACCCATAGATCTGAGCAATGGCGAATACGAACTGGGGTTGCTCGATTTGCAAACTTATTACACGATACCGAACATCAGCGCCAACATCGGCAACAATCGATCCTATTTCGGCGAAAAAGACGAGGAGATCGTCATACCCGACGGTTCGTACGAATTGGAGGCGATAAACGCGTACCTGAGACGTGAAATATGCGCGCTATATCCTCCAAAAAATGTTGACGAGTCGTCCATCACCTCCGATATCGAATATCCTCTGATTTTACGAGCGAACACCAACACCATGAAAAGTGACATTATAAGCAAGTATCGAATAAGCCTTGCAACGTGGGATCAATCCTCGGATCGGGAAACGACGGGTCGGGAAAATAAAACACTGCGAGACGGTGTTATGGTTTTCGTCTCACCATGCCGCGGATCGCGAAGACGTCGACCACGGTATCCCACGGATGCGCGTACGCGGTTCGCGGATCTGAGTATCGGTGACGGGCCCTACTTCGTCCAGGTACGCGGGGGTCGGAACCGGCGGCTCGCGGTCGGAATTGTCGGGGGCGGTAACGGCGGGGTTTGTTCGGCGGCGCGCGGAACGGGCAAAGACACAACGGCGCGCTGCGGACGGGGTTCCGACGGCTCGTGGGAACGGCGACGGGGAACTTCGGCGCGAAGCGGTCCCGTGGGTCGGTTCGACGGCTCGTGGAACGGACTCGGGTGCAACCGGCGCGCTGCAACGGGTGTCCCGGCGGCTCGCGGGAACGGTGACGGGGACTTCGGCTCGAAGCGGTCCCGTGGGTCGGTTCGACGGCTCGTGGAACGGACGCGGGTGCAACCGGCGCGTTGCAACGGGTGTCCCGGCGGCTCGCGGGAACGGTGACGGGGGCTTCGGCTCGAAGCGGTCCCGTGGGTCGGTTCGACGGCTCGTGGAACGGACGCGGGTGCAAACGGCGCGTTGCAAACGGTGTCCCGGCGGCTCGCGGGAACGGGACTTCGGCTCGAAGTGGCGACGGCTCGTCGGGGTAAGGCGCTTACCGATGTTCCGATCCGTTTGGGCGGCTCGCCTGCTGGGCTCGGAAAGAGAGCGAGTCTTCTGCCGTGCTGCCTCTTATAGGCAAATTCGGTGGTGACTGCGGGGTACGCGGGTCGCGGTGCGCGCGTAATTCGCCGAATTGTGCCTGCTTCGAGGCGCGAAAACGCGGGAAGGCGCGTAATACCGTGTTGTGCCTGGTTGCGAGGCGTGAAATCGCGCGGTATGTGTTCGGGTTCGGTCGGGGTCGTTCGGCGTGTTTCGGTGGTGCGCGAGTCTTCGCGTTCGTAACAGATCTGTACAGAGCCCGCTGTACAGGTCTGTTACACCCCCCTCCTCCTCCGGGATGGCGAACGGGCGGCGGTGAGACCTGTTTTATTTAAAAACAACATTACATTTTTCCTTATGAGCTAACGCAGTCTTAACCTAGGGTATGGGGGTCGGGAAAGACACGACACACTGGAGATCAGGAATAACGGCACGTTTATTTACCTCCTACGCGGAGGTTCTCGCTGACATATAAACTTTGTCAATAACACGTATTACAAAATCTTATATCTATCAGTCTGTTTAACAGTGTGCGCCAACCCGGCTCGGGCGTGGCTGTCAGTCTTATTGACTTTTCGACAGCGAAAAGAAAAGAAAAAGTTTTTATTGCGGCTTGCGCGAAATACAGCAGGCCCGCTGGACTAGTCGAGACGGAGGTACTGTGCGGAAGAAAGGAACGAAACCAAAACAAAATCATTCGTGCAGCTTGCGCGCGGGGGACAGGAACGGGAATGTGCTTACGAACTAATTACGGATAATATGCATATCTTAATAATACTGGCCCTACGGTCGGTCATGACTTATCAAACTAAGGCCCCTCGGCTCGAGGGGTGATCACGGCGCGTGATCGGCCGGTTATTCGGCCTTTTGAAAGAAAAATAACGACATTTGATCAAGATCATGAAAGAACAAAAAAAAAACTCAAAAACGAAACAAAAAAAAACCACGTGACGGGTGAGGCAGTCTGCCTTTGCTGTTGTAACAGCGTCGCTTACTCCTATATAGAGACTACCAACATCTTTGGTCGTAGGCGGACGGACGGGTCAACAAGAATGTCTATCGGCTAGACGGGAAAATTTTAAGTGCCCTCGGCGCGAGGGGTGGTCACGGCTCGTGCCCTGCTGGTCATTGCGTCGTTGTGTCAGGTACCCTCTGTTTGCACCGTCGTAGGTGGCCGTTCTTCTTGAAGAAGAGTATCCACCTTTCTTCTGGTGTGGACGCTCGGTACTGTCCCGTCCTCACGTAATATACGGGTACCTCCACTTTTCGGCCCGTTGGTAACTGATACCAAGCGGTGGGGCCTGGCACGCTCTTGCCGTCGTACGGTAGCGATGGCGGCGCACCGGGCAACCGGTTCCCTGATGGGGACGGTCGGCCGCCGTTGCCCGGCCTCTCTGTCCAGGCCTGCACCGGCCGTGGCTGCTGCGACGGCCCTGGTTCTGGCGGAGATGTGGGTTTCGGTGATCCGGTGGCGGTGGCCGCTGGTGTCCCCGCTGGGGCGTCGGCACGGCCCACCCCCAATACGGTGAGCGCGGGTGGCCCGCTCGTTGTGGCCCGTACTGTTGGCCGTCCTTTGGCCGCGGCAGCTGGCTTCCTGGCGGGCGGCGGTGTTGGGGTCGCGTCTGGCCCCGTCAGGTCGATTAGTGGGAGCCGGACTGTCCCGTGTTGGTCAGGCCGGGGTTCTTGGCGGGGCCTGCGAGGGTCCGGGTGCGGTGGTGCTGGTGCTGGTGCTGGTGCTGGTGGCCGGGCGGCGTTGCTTCGCTGCCAGCTCCAGTTCGGCCTTTCGTTTCATCAGGCCCGGCAGCCAGGTAACGGCCCGTATGGTCCGTATCCGTGGGCCGTGTCGGCGGTGGGGCGATTGACCTGGCGGCATAGTCAGTCCCTCGGCTTGCTGGCTGGTTCGGGCTGCTGTGCTGGTGTGCGGCGGCCGTGGTGGCGGGCTCGGGTTCGGTGCTTCGGCGGTGGTTGGGACGGTCGGTTCGACCGTGTCTGCTGCCTGCGTCGGTGCTGGCATGTCCCCCACGGTGCCTCCGGTCGGCTCGACCGGCGTGGCCTCCAAGTCAGGTAGGTGGATCGTCGGCGTCGGGGGTCGCTCGTCCAGGTTCGGCTCCTTTAATATGTCCGCCAGTTCCTGCCCCCACGGCTCCATGTCCCCTGTTCGCGTCGTACAGATTCTACCAAAGAAAGAGACGCTCGAAATTAATTTACGGGGTCGGCCTCGGCGACGAGGGGCTGGTGGGGTGGCGGGGTCGGGGGTTGGTGGGGGCAAGCCGTCCGGTTCCGTTTCGTTCCCAATTGGGGTCGCGGCTCGCGTTTCGGTGTCCGGTTCCACTGCCGGCTTTAAATCCTGGACGTGGATGTGGCGTGTCCACTTTCGATTATCGCCCCGTAAGTCGACAATGACCGGGGACACGATTTTTCCGACGGTGTATGGGCCGCTGTACTTGGGCGCGAGCTTCGCGTTGACTCCGGCCGCTTTGTCCGACAGCGTGTGTTCGCGTTTCCAGACGCGGTCTCCGACGACTGGGCGCCAGTCGCGGTGTCGGAGGTCGTAATATTTCGCCTGTCGTCCGAATGCACGCGCCAAGTGCACTTTCGCGAGCTCCCGCGCTTCCCGGAGATTCTTCCATCGCTGGTTCGGCGGCTCGCCGGAATCTTCGGTTGGTGGATGTCCCGGCGTTCGGAGTTCTCTTCCTTGGTTGAGGTACGCCGGACTGTACCCGGTTGACTCGTGCCAGGCGGTGTTGACGGCGAAGCGGGCTTCTTCGATCTTCTCGTCCCACTGGTTGTGTCGGGCGCCGGTGTATTGGGCGAGCATCGTTTTCACTACCTTGTTGGCTCGTTCTACCGGGTTGCAGTGGGGCGAGTACGGCGGCGTCTTCCTGTGTGTGGTCCAGGCGGCTTCGAGCAGGGCGGTGAATGGCCCGCCGATGAACTGGCGGCCGTTGTCGGTGATGACCACTTCGGGTGCCCCGTGACGGAGGATGACTTCCTTCTGGATGGCAGCGGCGACGGCGGAGCTGGTGGCTTTTCGGAGCGGTACAAGTTCTACCCACTTGGTGAAGCGATCGAGGGCGACCAGCAGCCAGATATTTCCTTGGCGTGACCTTGGCAGTGGTCCGACGAGGTCGATGGACACCGTATGCCATGGTCTGGTCCCTGGATTGGCGTGGAGATGCCCCGCGGGCTGCTGCGGTGGCGACTTGTACCGCTGGCAGCTGGCGCAGCTGCGAACGTAGCGGGCGGTTTCCCGAAACATTCCTGGCCAGTAGAATCGCTGTGCCACGCGAACGATGGTCTTGGCGACCCCCAGGTGTCCGGCGGTAGGATCGTCGTGGTACTTCCGGAGTAGCTCTTCTCGCTCGGCGATGGGCACGCAGATCTTCCAGGCGTCCCCCGGCTCGGGTTCGTTATAGTCGAGCTGGTGCAGTACGTGACGTTGAAGCTTTCCGTCCTGGATTCGGAAGTCGGTGACGGATGACGGATCGCTCTGGACGGCCTCGAATTTCTTCTGGTACCACGTGTCGGAGCGCTGCTTCGGTCGGATCAGGTTAACGCCCGCCGTGGGTGCGTTACGGGACAGCGCGTCCGCCACGTGATTCAATTTTCCGGGCCGGTATCGGACGTCAAAATCGTACTGTTGCAGCTCGAGTGCCCATCTTGCCAGTCGTCCGGTCGGGTTCTCGATTTGACGGAGCCATCGGAGTGCCTGATGATCGGTGACTACGGTGAAGTGGTAGCCCTCGAGATACGGCTTCATTTTCCGTATCCCCCATACGACGGCGAGGCACTCCTTTTCCGTGGCGCTGTACTTCCGCTCGGTGGTGCTCAGCGTGTGACTGGCGTAGGCGATGACGTGCTCATCGTTCTCTGGGCCTTGCGTGAGCACGATTCCCAGGCCGTTGTCACTGGCGTCCGTTTGGAGCGTGAACGGCTGCGTGAAATCCGGACAAGCGAGAACCGGCGCGGTCACAAGTTTTTCTTTCATCGTCCGGAACGCAGTTTCTTCTTCTTCGGTCCACCTCCATTTGGCGTTTTTCCTGGTGAGCTTCGTCAGGGGCTCCATGATCTCGGCGAAATTCGGCACGAATCGTCGGTACCATGCAGCCATGCCGTGAAATCGACGGATATCCCGGATCGTTTTCGGAGCTGTCAGCTGCGCTATTGCGCTCGTCTTCTCGGGGTCGGTCCGGATTCCTTGCTGGTCCACGATATGGCCGAGATAGCGTAGGCTGTCGACGCAGAATCGGCATTTCTCCGGATTGAGACGCAGGCCGGCGGCGCGGAGACGGCGGAAGACCTCGCGTAGGTGGCGCCGGTGTTCGCTGATGCTCCGACTGACGATGATGATGTCGTCGAGGTACGCAAACGCGTTCGGCTCCATCTCCGGGCCGATGATCTTATCCAGGAGTCGCTGGAACGTGGCGGGTGCCGAGTGGAGGCCGAACGGCATCACCGTAAATTGAAATAGCCCTCTTCCGGGCACGGTGAAGGCGGTGAGTGGTCGGCTGGCGGCGTCTAGCGGGACCTGCCAATATCCGTTCTTCAGATCCAATGTCGTCAAGAACTTTGCCCCTCGTAATTTGTCGAGGGTGGCCTGGATGTGCGGCAGCGGGTACGCGTCCTTTTCGGAGCGGTCGTTCAGGCGGCGGAAGTCGACACAGAAACGTGGTTTTCCGTCCTTCTTCTTGACGACGACCACCGGCGAGCTCCACGGGCTGCTGGATCGTTCGATGACTCCATCTTCCAGCATCCGGTCGACTTCTTCGTCGATTACGGCTTGCATCACCGGGTTACGGGGCCGGTATCGTTGCTTGAGCGGTGTCTCGTTGAGCAACTTTATCCGGTGATGCACCAGCGTGGTGCGCCCGGTCACGGAAGAGAACTTCGCCAGTTCCTGCTCCAAGAATTTTTGGAACGGTTCGCGTTCATCTTCCTTCATCTTTCGGAGTCCCGTCTGGAGGCAGGGTTCGGCCAGACAGTTCGTGGCCCAGTTGGCTATCTCGGCGGGCGGTCGGACGGTCAAACGGAGCGCCGCGATGGCCTGTATCCCGAGCAACACGGGGGGGCCCATCTGCGGTAGTACGGTGAAGTCTTCGGCCTGTTCGACGTCTCCCACGCGGAACGTTAGACGGACGGTGCCTGCTGGACGCATCTCTGATCCGTCGGCGAGGCAGATCCGCTGGTATCCGTCGGTGGGCCGAATTCCTTGCTCACGGGCCCATTCCATGGCCTCTGCGTTGATGCACGACAGCTGGGCTCCAGTGTCCAGCATGGCATCAATTTCTCGCCCGAGCATGACGATTGGCAGAAGCGGCCTGGGCGTGTAACGGATTGGCGGGCCCGGGTCTACTGGCGCCGGCTCGGCGACGTCGGGCCCCGCGGTCCGTTTCCCGGCGGATGACAGTCGCGGGTTAACACGTCGTCGCGGCCACATCGCGAACAGAACTTCCTGTACACGTTCCTGCACTCGGAGCGATAATGCCCGCGCTGCTTGCATCGCCAGCAGTGTGTCATCGGGTCATACGGGCCCTCGGGTTTTTCGGAGCGGCTGGGTCCCGGCGTGGTGCTGAGACGAGCGAGCCGCGTTTCAATCGGCTCGGTGACCGCGATGCTCCGTTCGGCGGCCTCTGCCGCGTGGATCGGCACGGCCCGTGCTGTGGACCTTCGGTACGTGGCATTTTCTTCGGTGTCTTCGGAGGCCTGTTCGATCTGCTGGACGCGCGCCAGGAGGTCTCGGGGGCTCTTCACGTCCGGTCGGTAGATGAGTTTGCGGTGCTCCGGCCGCATGTTCTCAAAGAGTAGATCCAGGCGGTGGTAATTGTCCATCTGGGCCCGTCGCATGAGCGTGGTCACCGCGTTCATGAACTCGTGGAAGGGTTCGTTCGGGCGTTGGCGTCGTGTTCGAGCCTCGTTCTCCTGCTGGAACCGAGAGCGGTTCGACGCGAACACTTGTACGAACTCGTCGGAGAACTCCTCCCAGGTTTTGATGTCGGCTCGACTGTTGCGGTACCACACCTGGGCCGATCCACGTAGTAATTCTGGCACTCCACGGAGCAGGTCGGCATCGGTGAGATCGTACGTGCTTTGGAGTTCGGCCATCCGCTCCAAAAACGACAGGGGATCCTTGCCGTCGGTGACGTTACCGGATTTACGGAGTCGGTCGATGTTCCGGTACGGATCGGCTCGCTCGATGACAGCTGTTGCCGTGGCACTGGTGGCCGCCATGCTCCTGGTGTTGACGCCGTCCTTCGGTTCCGTCATTGTGGTAGGATCGGTAGTCTGCCGCTGGACGTACTCTGTTAACCGTTGGCGTAGTTCTTCCGCGGTCCCGACCGTTGACAGGTTACTCCGTTGTAACTCGGCGATCAGTTGCTCCTTTGTTAGGCGAATCCGCTTCATCCAGTACGGGCTTCCTCCAGCCGCGTCTAGTTCCGTCGGTTGCCGCTAGGTGGCGGCGCTGGTCCCCGTTACGCTCCGCGATCGCGATGCACGATTCACTGTTCACTCGGCGTCACTAGATGTCACTTAGTGCTGTTCCGCGACACTTCGCGCGGTCCTTGTTGTCACTCCGCGGCACTGGGTGGCGCGTACGGCGCGGTTCGCACGTGTCACTTGTCACTCGCGATCGCGTGGTCTTCCGATGTCGTTACTAGGTGGCGCGCGTAACGCGCGTCTTCGATGATGAGTTAACCTCGAAGCCACGTGGCCGGTTAACCTAGAAATTCGCGACGTGCCACGTGGTCGATACTTTACGCGATTTTCGTATCAAAGTCCCTGTTCGGGCGCCATGTAACGAGTCCGGAATTCTCGTCACAACCGGAGCTCTCCCTCGTTGCTGAATGGCTCGCCGAGCCAGGGTTCGCGGCGAGGGGCGATCGGGAAACGACGGGTCGGGAAAATAAAACACTGCGAGACGGTGTTATGGTTTTCGTCTCACCATGCCGCGGATCGCGAAGACGTCGACCACGGTATCCCACGGATGCGCGTACGCGGTTCGCGGATCTGAGTATCGGTGACGGGCCCTACTTCGTCCAGGTACGCGGGGGTCGGAACCGGCGGCTCGCGGTCGGAATTGTCGGGGGCGGTAACGGCGGGGTTTGTTCGGCGGCGCGCGGAACGGGCAAAGACACAACGGCGCGCTGCGGACGGGGTTCCGACGGCTCGTGGGAACGGCGACGGGGAACTTCGGCGCGAAGCGGTCCCGTGGGTCGGTTCGACGGCTCGTGGAACGGACTCGGGTGCAACCGGCGCGCTGCAACGGGTGTCCCGGCGGCTCGCGGGAACGGTGACGGGGACTTCGGCTCGAAGCGGTCCCGTGGGTCGGTTCGACGGCTCGTGGAACGGACGCGGGTGCAACCGGCGCGTTGCAACGGGTGTCCCGGCGGCTCGCGGGAACGGTGACGGGGGCTTCGGCTCGAAGCGGTCCCGTGGGTCGGTTCGACGGCTCGTGGAACGGACGCGGGTGCAAACGGCGCGTTGCAAACGGTGTCCCGGCGGCTCGCGGGAACGGGACTTCGGCTCGAAGTGGCGACGGCTCGTCGGGGTAAGGCGCTTACCGATGTTCCGATCCGTTTGGGCGGCTCGCCTGCTGGGCTCGGAAAGAGAGCGAGTCTTCTGCCGTGCTGCCTCTTATAGGCAAATTCGGTGGTGACTGCGGGGTACGCGGGTCGCGGTGCGCGCGTAATTCGCCGAATTGTGCCTGCTTCGAGGCGCGAAAACGCGGGAAGGCGCGTAATACCGTGTTGTGCCTGGTTGCGAGGCGTGAAATCGCGCGGTATGTGTTCGGGTTCGGTCGGGGTCGTTCGGCGTGTTTCGGTGGTGCGCGAGTCTTCGCGTTCGTAACAGATCTGTACAGAGCCCGCTGTACAGGTCTGTTACACTCTGATTTTACGAGCGAACACCAACACCATGAAAAGTGACATTATAAGCAAGTATCGAATAAGCCTTGCAACGTGGGATCAATCCTCGGATTTTCCATGAATCGTGTTTTACCGCCGAACGCGTGGCATACGTCAAACGCACCTGTGAACATCATCAGCGTCGATATCGTACGAGTGGAATGCAACGTAACCACCGGATCGTACGACAACGGTAAACTCGTTCACACGATACACGAATTCGCGCCTCAGGTACCACCAGGGTATAAATTGTCGGAAACGCCCGCACAAGTCATTTACCTTCCGATCGTTGCACGAGTAATTGACGACTTAACGATCCGCATAGTTGATCTGTTCGAGATTGGCGCGCCGAAGCGCCATATTAACGCGAATACGCCACGCGAATCACATGCGATCCCGCCGAACATGCGAACAAGCAGCGTATGCGGTCGAGGCTCACGCGGGCGCCAACACTGCGTGCGATTGGTGGAAATGTGTCTCGATCCTTCTGGAAGATTCTAGAACGCAAAACCGGAATCACCGGAGCGTGACGAACTTCCAGGAAGATCGAGACAACAAAAGAGAGCGACAACGGTCAAAGTTCTCATTCTCTTTCTATCTTGAAGACAAGTTACGCTAATTCTCAGAACACCCTTTTTTGTTTCAACGCTTTATTGTTAATTAAATTATTGTACATTGTTTAAGTTACATTAACGCGGACAAGCAGTGTATTTTCTTGAGCAAATACACAGTGAAATTTGTGGAAATTCGGCAATACATTCACTCTCTCCCTTTCACACATTCCTTTTGAATAATCCTTTCGCTCCTCACTCGAATTAAACGATCCTGTCTCGTTTCTTCCTCGAGTCGTTTGGTCGATCAAGACTGCGTCCTTTACAACATGATCAATCCGGACGTTTGATTGATTTTCGAGGTGAAGAAATCACGGTACGACTGCATGCGCGTCGAAGTAATGCTAATTTATAACAATACGGCATTCTATACGTTGAACAACAACAACACCAGCAGCAAAAGCAACACCAACAGCAACACATTGATTCGCAAGAAAATAACCGCAGAGAAAAACGTAAAGTCATCGATTCGTAAGAAATTAACCGCGGAAAACGTCGAGTATCTACGATCTTCGGGATTTATTGTTAAAAAGTGAAAGGAAAAATCATGTCCGACGATATTTTGAACATCTCCGAAGCGCCGATCTTCGACAATCGCATAACGAAGATTGAACTGCACACGTACAATCCGTATGCCAACACGACGTTCGAAAACAGCGATGAGATAAGGATACCCATTCAACAACAAGACCTGTACACGCTCCCGTGTAAAAGCTTCCTATACGTTGAGGGAAAACTTAGTTTACCGGGACAACTTCAATTAGCCGCTGGAGCAGGAGGAGAATCACGCATCGATACGACAACTCTCGAGTGCAATGCCGTTGCGTTTATGTTCGAGGAAATACGCTACGAATTGAACGGAGTGGAAATCGATCGGTCCAGAAATCCCGGTGCGACGACAACTCTCAAGAATTACGTGAGTCTGTCCAGAACGAGAAGCGATGCATTGTCCAACGCTGGCTGGTTGTATGGCAACGATCAGCGGAAACTGACTGCAACGGACACGGCTGCGATACATTTCAACTTTTGCGTGCCTATGAGCGTTTTATTAGGTTTCTGCGAAGACTACAAACGCGTTATGATAAATGCTCGACACGAATTAATTTTGATTCGCTCGCGTACCGACGTGAACGCGTTGTACAGTCCTTCCGAGAACGCGAAACCTATTCTGCATCTGTACAAAATTCAATGGCGAATGCCACACGTTGCATTGGAAGAAATACACAAGCTGTCCATGTTACATATTTTAGACAGCGATAAACCGATCGGCATGAGTTTTCGATCGTGGGATCTGTACGAATATCCTCTACTACAGACGACTACCAAGCATACATGGGCGATAAAAGCGTCTCAGCAAATGGAAAAACCGCGATACGTGATATTCGCTTTGCAAACCAATCGAAAGAATGACTTAACGAAAACGGCTACACGATTCGATCATTGCGCATTGACAAATATTCGGCTTTACTTGAATTCGGAAACCTATCCGTACGATGATTTAAATATCGATTTCGAGATAGGTAAATACGCGATGCTCTACGACATGTATGCAAAATTTCAAGAATCATACTATGGAAACGGCGAAGCGCTACTCAACATCACGGATTTCCTGCGATACGGCCCGATCATCGTTCTCGATTGTTCTCGACAAAATGAAGCGCTAAAAAATGCTACGGTCGACGTGCGAATCGAATTCGAATGTCGAACCGACGTCCCCCCATCGACAACAGCCTACTGCTTGATGATACACGACCGCATCGTGAAGTACAGTCCATTGACGAATATTGTTAGAAAAATTACTTAAACCGCTTATACCGATAAAAATATATACTTTATCATTTCTCTACTTTAATTACATTCTTATTCTATAGGAATTGTAAGAAAGGAATTGTAAAGGAATTTGTAATAAAATACAAAAGAGATATTCTAGATTAATTTTATTTTTTAAAACAGCTTTTGGAAATAGTTTTACATACATATATACACACGCGCAATTAAATTAATAATATTATCCCCTCTCGCAATAGAATGAGGGTGGGGGTACACAGTATAAATTGATTGTCACAAACGCTAACAATCACAGTCGCTATCCTAAAGTTATATCGCGTGTATAATCT
This sequence comes from Lasioglossum villosulum, assembly GCA_963971365.1. Lineage (NCBI taxonomy): Eukaryota > Metazoa > Arthropoda > Insecta > Hymenoptera > Halictidae > Lasioglossum > Lasioglossum villosulum. The sequence continues at coordinate 21,068,247 of OZ020500.1, forward strand.
TAATCGTTCGACCGGTCACGCATTCTTTAACGGTAAGTATGATAAAAAATTTTAAAAACGATGTACAAATCCAGTGAAAACTTTATTTATTTAGATGGATCGAATCACTCACATCATTTGTGTGTGTAATTGTTTTTATTGAGTGTGTGTGTGTATGACGAAAGAAAGTTCTGGAAGGATGGATAAAGTGAGAGAGAGTATGAAAGGAGTGCGTGAGAGAGAGAGAGAGAGAGAGAGAGAGAGAGAGAGAGAGACGGAATGTGAGCGAGCGTGAAACTGGTGGGAAGAGTACAGTGGGTAGTATCGAGTGTGAACCTAGAGTGAGCGAATGTATAGAGTGAAGCATAGAGAGAACGTACATAACCTACAAATAGCCACGTGTAGACTGATCTAAACTTATTGTTAAATATATACCTTTTTGTTTACTGTAAAACATTATTCTATTTCTCCAATCACGATCCAACAAATGGTAGCAGAGCGTGGTTGGGAGAATATTGGAAGAATAAATTAAAAAGAGAGAGATATAAAGTGAACACGAGGTAAAAAGAACACGTGCAAAATGACCGATCAGTGGAACATTGCAGCGGTCGAGAAATTAACAGATACGAATTATTTCGTCTGGCGAGAAAAAATAGAGGGCATTTTAAGATCGAAAAAACTGTGGAAAAAGATTATGGGTGTAAAAGCACCTGAGAAACCAGAAGAGAATGATGCGAGATATGAAGAGAAATATCTGGTATGGGACAAATGGGACGACGACAACTCTACAGCTCGAACCATCATGATAAATACGATGAGTGAGGCTCAGTTGCTGAAATACAGTAACGAGAGAAATGCCGAAGCTCTATGGTATTTGATTAAATTCAATATGGCGGCAGAGACTGAGCAACTGAAGACAAAATCTCTTAGTGAACTCTCTAACCTAAAAATGAAAAAAGGGGAACACGTGGACGATTATATATAAATCGAGCCGAAGGATTGAAAAACCAATGCATACAGTTGGGTAAATGTATAGAGGACTTCGAATTAAAAATGTTTCTTTTGAAGGGATTGAGAACAGAATTTGAACCAAATGTTAGAATCCTGGAAAGTCAGGCAAATGTAACTATCAATGACGTGAGGTACGCACTAAAACAGGAAGAAGCCAGAAGAGAAAAGAAATGAGACGAAAATATAGTCTGGGACAGAGAGAACGTGCGGAAAGTAAAAGAGAATAAAATAGGAGAAATAAAATGCTTCAATTGTGGAAAGAGAGGACACTTCGCTGATCAGTGTTATGCGAAACAGAAATGTTTCAATTGCTATGGGACCGGACACGTTGCAGAGGAGTGTAAGAAAGCAAAACCGATGGCACCAATGAGAGGAAGAGGATCCAGAGGGAACTACCAAATGAACTACAGAGGAAGAGGATATATTAGAAGAGGAACAGCGACAAAATCGAATGAGACTGTAATGAGTGTAAGAGAGAGGGTTAAAAAATTTGTATGCGAGAGTGACGACATGAGTGTGAATGAGATGAGTAGGAAATGTGGTGAAAAGGGATATAAAAATGACTATGACTATGTAGGTAGTGAGTGGCTTCTGGATTCAGGATCAACAAGCCACATGGCGAGTGATAATGCCATTTTTGAGACACTAAGAAGCGATAATAAGGAAATTACCGTAGCAGACAAAGAAGGTAGAAAATTAAAGTCGAGCGGGATAGGAGATGTGGTACTAGACCAACCAGGTGAAACAGGTAGGATAAGATTATCTGATGTATTGTGTGTTCCCGATTTGAACTCGAATCTATTATCTGTTGCAAAAATTACTGACAAAGGGTTTAAAGTGCAATTTGATAGGGAAGGTGCTATCATATATAGAAAAGACAGTGGGGTGTGCGTGAAAGCTAAGCGCAAAGATAATGAATATTACGTTCCAGGAAATATTGCAAGTGGAGAGAAAGCAGCAGTAATCATGGATAAACGTGTGTGGCATAGAAGACTAGGACAAGTCAACGAAAGAGTGATTCAAGAAATGAAAAAGGAGGAATTGGTAATTGGGATGGAAGAAACGAATAAGTTGGACAAACAATGTGATTCATGTATCGAAGGGAAAGCACGTAGGAAGACACATCATGGGCTCGAAACCAAAAGAACGGTAAGAATAATGGACTTGTGGCATATTGACTTGATAGGACCAGTTAGACCGTCCCCAATAGGAGGCAAATCATATATCTTAACCGTAGTAGATGATTATTCAAGATTCATTTTTGTAGAGTTGCTAAGAGAAAAGAGTGAAACAAAAGAAATATTAAAGAAATTAGTAATACAAAAGGAGAATGAGACAAGAATGAAGTTGAAAGCCATAAGATCCGACAACGGTGGAGAATTCGTCGACGGAGACCTAAATGAATGGATGAAAAACAAAGGAATAAAACATGAATACAGTCCACCCTGGACACCACAATGCAATGGACTGGTGCAAAGGACAAATAGAACTATTATTTAGATGACGAGGTCCATGATCTCAGATTCAAGAATACCCATGAGCTTTTGGGGAGAGGCAGTGTGTACTGCAGCACACATAAAGAATAGAGTAAAATCGTCAGTTCATGGGAGAACACCATACGAATTGTGGAAAGGTAGAAAACCAAATATAAAATATATGAAAAGATTCGGATGTGTAGCTTACGCACTGGAAAAGGGTAGTAAAAAGAGAAAGTTTGAATCAAAAACTACAAGAGGAATCTTTGTTGGGTACGCGACGAATAATACCTACAGAATATATTTACCAAAAACAAAAAAGATTCTATGTGATTGCGACGTCAAATTTGTTGAAGAAAAGACATGGACAGACATAATAATCGAGAAAGATATGGAGGAAATAAATGAAAGAGAACAAGAAATAATAGAACTAACCATTATGGGAATGGACAACGAAAATAAAGAGAGTGAAATAGAAAGAGATATAGAGGACAATTCAAGAGAGAATAATGATATGAGAGAACCAGAAAATCAAAATGAAAATCAAGAAGTAAGAGATGAGGAAGAAACTCAAGACGACGAAGAAAATAATGAAAGAGCAGAAATACCAAAAACGAGAGGAAGACCAAAAGGATCGACGAGAGAAGCAATACTGGTTCGTGAACAATTAGAGAGAGAAAAACGAGAGAGAGAAACAGAAGAAAATAATGTAAGAAGATCATTGAGAGTCAGAAGTAAGAATTCAGCAATGCTTGTGAGTGAAAGGGAAATACCAAAGAATATTGAGGAGGCTATGAATTCGGACAAATGGAAAATGTGGAAAAATGCTATGGACGAAGAAATGCAATGCATGAAAAAACACAGAGTATGGGATATAGTGCAACAACCAAAAAAGCAGCGTGTAATAAATAATAAATGGGTGTTTAGTATCAAAGAGGACCCAAATACAAAAGAATTAAGATATAAAGCTCGCCTAGTAGCGATAGGATGTTCACAACGCCCAGGATACGACTTTGACGAGACCTTCGCTCCAATGGCCAGAACCGAAACAATAAGACTCTTTTATAGCATAGCTGCAGAGAAGGGAAGAAAAATAAAAGTGTACGATGTTAGAACTGCTTTTCTACATGGAAAATTAAACAACGAATTATACATGAAAACACCTTCAGGATACAAATATGAAAAGGACACAGTATGCAAACTGCAAAAAAGCATTTATGGATTAAAACAAGCAGGAAAATGCTGGAACGACTACATGACAGAAGAAATAATAAAAACAGGATTATGCCAATCAAGAGAGGATCAATGTGTGTTTTACAAGAGGGAAGGTCAAAAATTTTTATTCTGTTGTATTCATGTGGATGATATAATAGTGGTTTCAAGTGATGATGAAACAGAACAGTATTATATAAGAAGACTCAGTGAAAAACTAGATATTAAAGATATGGGTATAGCGAACAATTTTTTAGGGGTACAAATAGAACAAGAAAAAGGAAAAATTTATATTCACCAAAGAGATTATATAGAAAAACTGTTAAAAATATATGGAATGAATGAGTGCAATAGTGTATCGACTCCGATAGATATTAATGTAAAATTAGATAACGATGAAGATTCTATCAAATGTAATGAAAAAGATTATCAAGAACTTGTAGAAAGATTAATGTTTTTAAGTGTGAACACGCGACCGGACATAGCTTACGCACTATCTTGCCTATCACAATTCAATAATAACCCTAAAGAGTTACATCTCAATAGTTTAAAAAGAGTACTAAGATATTTAAAAGGTACAATTGATTAAAAACTATGTTTCGGAAATAAAAATGTAAGGAATAAAATAGAGTGTGATACAGATGCTTCATGGGATGTAACTAGTTTATAGAAATGGGGATTTAATACATTGGCGTAGTAAGAAACAGTCAATTGTAGCACTTTCTTCTACTGAGAGCGAATTAGAAGCAATAACAGAGGGTGTAAAAGAAGTGATTTGGCTTGAAAGGTTGATAAAAGAAATGACTGAACAAATAGAAATACTTAAGGAAATAAAATGTGATAGTTTAAATGTAGTGAAACTGGCGAATGGAGGGAACTATAAAGCCAGATCTAAATTACTAAATAGAAGATGCTGTTTTGTAAGAGAAAATGTAAAAAAGAATGATATATGTATTACACATGTGCGTAGCGAAGACATGAGAGCGGATTACTTAACCAAAGCTTTGAGCGCATCAAAGTTCGTTAAGAACATCAAAAATATCTTAGAGATAAATAATCAATAAAAACAAGCGGGGAGTGTGTGTGTGTGTAATTGTTTTTATTGAGTGTGTGTGTATGACGAAAGAAAGTTCTGGAAGGATGGATAAAGTGAGAGAGAGTATGAAAGGAGTGCGTGTGTGAGAGAGAGAGAGAGACGGAATGTGAGCGAGCGTGAAACTGGTGGGGAGAGTACAGTGGGTAGTATCGAGTGTGAACCTAGAGTGAGCGAATGTATAGAGTGAAGCATAGAGAGAACGTACATAACCTACAAATAGCCACGTGTAGACTGATCTAAACTTATTGTTAAATATATACCTTTTTGTTTACTGTAAAACATTATTCTATTTCTCCAATCACGATCCAACATCATTGACGTGGATGGATTCATTGTTGAAAAAAAATTTATATTTAAAGAATTAGCCATAATCGGTCGGAACGGCTCGTTCGAACTCTCCGAATTTCGCTTGGGAAGAAACTTTCATTGTTTATCCGACGCTGACAAAAAGTCTGCCTGGTATGTCAGCAATTTCGTGCACGGGATTCCATTTAAAGATTTCGGCTATGAAAAATACCAACGGCGCGACGTATTCGAAGTTATACGCAATTTTGTGTGCGATTACGCGAATCCCGTCGTAGCCTACAAAGGTGGATGTTTCGAGAGAGACATCCTTCGAAAAATGCGAATAAACTCGATAAATTTGGAAGATTTCAACTGTCCGAAATACGACGTGCTCGTTCAAGATCCCGTGTACGAAATTGCCGAACCGTGTAGACTTCATTGTTGGCAGCCGACGAGAAACGTTAAAACGAAACCCTATCATTGTGGTCTGCGCGAAGTGCAAACATTTCTAGCATGGATTAACGATTATAAAAACACGTAAAGTATCAGTTATAAAAACGCGTCTTTGAATTTTCCCCGTCAAAGTCATAAACGCGACACCTCCTTTTACGTTTTGATTTTTTACACAGAATATTAAAATGATCGCGAAATCCGAGGGAACCGTCGCAACAGCCGATCACGCAACACCACCACCCGATTACCGTCTCGAACGCGACAGATTTCGAAGTTTTCGCGATTGGCGTTACTCACACGTCGTTCAGCCGGAGAAACTCGCCGCTGCTGGATTTTTCTATCTGGATGACGAGGACTGCGTCGAATGTTTCGAGTGCCGTGTTCGTCTGTGCCGATGGGAAAATGATGATGACCCCATGGAGGAACATCGCTCCTGGTTCAGATCCTGCGGATACGTCCGCGGGCTGGACTGCGGCAACGTGCCGATTGGAGTCGATCCGGATACGATTCCGCCAAACCCTCGTGGTGTGGATACCTGTGGAATCGCGAAAGAATCGTCGCCCGAACGTGATAATGAAATTTAAAAAAAAAATGAAAAACTAAGTAAGGAATATAAGATTTTTTATTCAAAAAAAAAATTGATTAATTATAATGATTATATTATACAGGGTGTCCCAAAACTACCCTAGGAGCCGAAAATGGGAGGTTCCTTGGGTCATTTGAAGCTACATTTTCCTTTACAAAAATGGCGTCCGCGGCTTTGTTTAGGAGTTATTAACGAAAAACACGGACCAATCAGAGCGCGCCCTGGGCGCCGCGCCGCGCCGCGCCAGAGCAGAGAGCGTTGGTGCAACGCCGTGACATCGCAACGAACAAGAGTTTCTCGATTATGTGAATGTTCTCCGATTTCAATGAGCTTTGAGTATGTGGTCAAGACCATTATTCTGAACAATATTTCTCTTTAGGATTTTTGGCTGTAGGCTTTAGTTTACGAGATTATCGCGAAAAACTTGTGAATCCATGGGATCGATGTACTACTAGCTTCTATCCGATTTCAATGAGCTTTGAGTATGTGGTCAAGACCATTATTCTGAACAATATTTCTCTTTAGGATTTTTGGCTGTAGGCTTTAGTTTACGAGATTATCGCGAAAAACTTGTGAATCCATGGGATCGATGTACTACTAGCTTCTATCCGATTTCAATGAGCTTTGAGTATGTGGTCAAGACCATTATTCTGAACAACATTTCTCTTTAGGATTTTTGGCTGTCGGTTTTAGTTTACGAGATTATCGCGAGAAGGTTTACTTGTCAATTCATTATGGGTGTTCATGATAGCGGACACGAGTTGCTAATATCTTCGAAACTACAGCTGACAGTGAAACATTTCAAAGGAAAAAGATATTTAAAACGTCGAGTTTTATAACATTATTTCAAGGTTATTGAAATCGGTGAAGACCCGCATCATCTTTACCCGACTTACGGCAACTTTACCCGAACGAGAGAAGAAGCAGAAAATGAATGTTTTAAAAACTCACTTATTCAGCCATAAATCCACTTGCTGCTTCGAAATGCGTGTCAATGGGTCAGTCGGTGACGAACTGCACAGATGTCTGCAGGTATACGACAGTACCGAAATCCAAGGGGCGTACGGCCAGGTGGACGAACTGCACAGCTGGTGGTAGATAGCAGGTATACGACACTTTGACGGATACGCGGTCAACGATCTGGACTTTCCACTTTCACTTTCAAATCGATAAATAAATCACATGTTTATTTCACACAAATGCACTAAGAACAATTGCAATATCACTTGTATAATAGCAGAAATCACAACAATCAGATAACGTGATCACTAGCGAACGCAAACTTTCTAAAAGAAGAACATCCCGAATTTTTTCTTCACTTTCACAGTCGAGGCACTAAAATCCTTCGAAATAGACCTGCCGCTCGTTGTCCATAAATCATTGTTGTGGTCAGGCCGGTAATTGCACCGCTGGTGGTAGCTGTCAAGTACGCGATCGCAGTCAAATCCAAGGGCTGCAAAAGGAGGGCAGCACGGCAAGTGCGTCCAGGTCAACGCACCTGTCACTTCAGCACGTAGCAGGTAGTTGGTACGTTATTCCTGCGTTAAATATTTGGGGCCCTGAAAAGGGCCGATTATGGTTGCGTTTAACGAGGCAATTGCTCAAAATGGCCGCCCTCTTGCTGAATGCACAACTCGGCTCGCCGGATTGTCTCTCGCATCACAGCGCAAAGGGTGTCCGACGTTATGTTGGCGATGGCACCGTGAACGCGTGCTACCAGCTCTTCGGGCGTGGTAACAGGTTGCTTGTACACTGCATCCTGTGAAATGATATTTATAAAAGATAAACAACACGTAAGTAAACACGTATAGGATAACGATTAAAAAATACTTGAAGAATTAAATGAAAATTGAAATTACCTTCAAATAGCCCCAAAGGAAAAAATCCAGCGGATTCAGATCAGGTGACCGTGGAGGCCACGCAACAGAACCACCGCGGCCGATCCACCTGTCCTGGAAGGCTTCGTCCAAATGGGCGCGGACATTTGCGGCGTAATGCGCTGGGGCACCGTCCATTTGAAAATACATGTTCTGCCGGATCGCATAAGGAACATCGTCCATGAGATCCGGCAGATCATGTTCTAAAAATGTAAGGAACCCCGAGCCGTCCAGTCTAGTTGGTAACATGAACGGCCCTACGATATGTTCGCCGCAAATACCAGCCCATAAGTTCACCGACCAGCGGGTCTGTGCTCCGCGTACCCGAACTGCCTTCGGATTCTCGACGCTCCACATATGCAAATTGTGGCCGTTGAAACACCCTTCTCTTGTGAAGAGTGATTCGTCGGTCCACAATATGCACGTGAGGAGCGCCGGATTCCGTGACACTTCATCCAGCAGCCACCTGCAATACTGAAGCCGCCGGTTGGAATCCCCTGGTCGCAATTCTTGCACCCGCACAAATTTGTATGGGTGCATCGACTCGTCTCGCAGTATTCGATGAACGGACGACCGGCTGATGCTGTGTAGAACAACAAATACATAAAAATACATAAATATCTATTGTTAAATAACATTCCTTTTCGCTTTAATGAAATATCATAGCGGTGTACTTTGACTTACGTTGTTCGGCGACTGATGTCACGCACGCTCACGGTGCCATCCCCTTCCACCATTTCCACAACTGCCTCTACATTCCGCATGGACCTCGTTGTCCTCGGCCTTCCGGTATCCGCGCTATTGGAATCAAATCTTCCCACGGAATACAGCCTGGACGCCAACTGTATTACGTAGTTTTCCGACGGCAGTCGGCTACGTGGCCGCTCTCGTCTGAGTCGTCTTACAGCGGCGGCAGCATTCATCCCGCTGCGGACGTACGTGACGAAGATGTGGAAATTCTCTTGCGACGTAAACATTATGTGGCAGAGACTTGGACTGACTGCAGTTTCCCAACAAAACTGCGTACACCCCCAAATATCCCCACCACGAAGCAAAACTGAGGATGCAAGAACATTCTAAAAAATCACGTGTTTTGCAGAAGTTGAAAGTGCAGCAGTGTGACCCTTGCCTTTCCTCCACGATAGAAAACAGGGATCCTCGTCTCCGCGGAAGGGATCGTGCCATAAATCAGAAATCTGCAGTTACTCGGGAGTGTCCGCAGGACACCGGAACGGAAAAATTTTCTCCTGCACATGTTGAGTTTATGAATTCTTTTTCGACCGTGCCGCTTGATCTTTAGCCGCGACGTCTGAGGCGCGATGCAGGACTTCCGATCACAGTAAATTATGCTAACCTCCAGCAGTGTGACCCTTGCGGAGACGGAAGAATTAGATTTTGTATTTCCATCCACAATCTAGTCAAAATTATAAAAATAATATTTGATTTTTAGATATGAAATGTGTCCACTTTAAGCATGCAAATGTCATGAATAGACTGCGGATCTCAACAAAGCAAAGCGTTTCTTTATGCAAAATAAAAATTGTCTGCATTGATTGCTAGAGATAGAAACTGAATTGAATGTTAATTGTTCCGGTAGTTTTAATAGAGGAGAAATCATATGTATTGACATCTTCAATAGGCGGTAGGCTCGTTATTCATTTTCATTATTCAATATTCGCAATCACTCGAAAATTTTCTCCCGCGCATGTCAAATTGCACTGTTGGTAAATTTTTCGTTCCGGTGTCCCGCGGACACTCCCGAGTAACTGCAGAGTTCTGATTTATGGCACGATCCCTTCCGCGGAGACGAGGATCCCTGTTTTCTATTCTTCCGTCTCCGCAAGGGTCACACTGCTGGAGGTTAGCATAATTTACTGTAATCGGAAGTCCTGCATCGCGCCTCAGACGTCGCGGCTAAAGATCAAGCGGCACGGTCGAAAAAGAATTCATAAACTCAACATGTGCAGGAGAAAATTTTTCCGTTCCGGTGTCCTGCGGACACTCCCGAGTAACTGCAGATTTCTGATTTATGGCACGATCCCTTCCGCGGAGACGAGGATCCCTGTTTTCTATCGTGGAGGAAAGGCAAGGGTCACACTGCTGCACTTTCAACTTCTGCAAAACACGTGATTTTTTAGAATGTTCTTGCATCCTCAGTTTTGCTTCGTGGTGGGGATATTTGGGGGTGTACGCAGTTTTGTTGGGAAACTGCAGTCAGTCCAAGTCTCTGCCACATAATGTTTACGTCGCAAGAGAATTTCCACATCTTCGTCACGTACGTCCGCAGCGGGATGAATGCTGCCGCCGCTGTAAGACGACTCAGACGAGAGCGGCCACGTAGCCGACTGCCGTCGGAAAACTACGTAATACAGTTGGCGTCCAGGCTGTATTCCGTGGGAAGATTTGATTCCAATAGCGCGGATACCGGAAGGCCGAGGACAACGAGGTCCATGCGGAATGTAGAGGCAGTTGTGGAAATGGTGGAAGGGGATGGCACCGTGAGCGTGCGTGACATCAGTCGCCGAACAACGTAAGTCAAAGTACACCGCTATGATATTTCATTAAAGCGAAAAGGAATGTTATTTAACAATAGATATTTATGTATTTTTATGTATTTGTTGTTCTACATAGCATCAGCCGGTCGTCCGTTCATCGAATACTGCGAGACGAGTCGATGCACCCATACAAATTTGTGCGGGTGCAAGAATTGCGACCAGGGGATTCCAACCGGCGGCTTCAGTATTGCAGGTGGCTGCTGGATGAAGTGTCACGGAATCCGGCGCTCCTCACGTGCATATTGTGGACCGACGAATCACTCTTCACAAGAGAAGGGTGTTTCAACGGCCACAATTTGCATATGTGGAGCGTCGAGAATCCGAAGGCAGTTCGGGTACGCGGAGCACAGACCCGCTGGTCGGTGAACTTATGGGCTGGTATTTGCGGCGAACATATCGTAGGGCCGTTCATGTTACCAACTAGACTGGACGGCTCGGGGTTCCTTACATTTTTAGAACATGATCTGCCGGATCTCATGGACGATGTTCCTTATGCGATCCGGCAGAACATGTATTTTCAAATGGACGGTGCCCCAGCGCATTACGCCGCAAATGTCCGCGCCCATTTGGACGAAGCCTTCCAGGACAGGTGGATCGGCCGCGGTGGTTCTGTTGCGTGGCCTCCACGGTCACCTGATCTGAATCCGCTGGATTTTTTCCTTTGGGGCTATTTGAAGGTAATTTCAATTTTCATTTAATTCTTCAAGTATTTTTTAATCGTTATCCTATACGTGTTTACTTACGTGTTGTTTATCTTTTATAAATATCATTTCACAGGATGCAGTGTACAAGCAACCTGTTACCACGCCCGAAGAGCTGGTAGCACGCGTTCACGGTGCCATCGCCAACATAACGTCGGACACCCTTTGCGCTGTGATGCGAGAGACAATCCGGCGAGCCGAGTTGTGCATTCAGCAAGAGGGCGGCCATTTTGAGCAATTGCCTCGTTAAACGCAACCATAATCGGCCCTTTTCAGGGCCCCAAATATTTAACGCAGGAATAACGTACCAACTACCTGCTACGTGCTGAAGTGACAGGTGCGCAGAGATGGGCAGATTCGTATTCGTAAATTCGAATCCGAATTTGATTCACATCACCTTAACGTGTCAATCCGAATACGAATACATTCGTATTCAAAAGTGTGAATTCGAATAGATTCATATTTGCAAGTGTGAATCCGAATACGAAATTTGGATTCACACCTATGAATCCGAATCCGAATCTATTCGGATTCACACCTATGAATCCAAATCATTTCGGATTCACATCTATGAATACGAATCCATTTGGATTCACACTTGGATTCACTGAATAATTCAATTCAAAAGGCCAATATAAATAACTACTTAATACTGCGATAACGTTCATTCCAACAAAATCATCCTGTAAACAGGAGCCAAGTTCTCTTTGGCCGTAAAAAGTTGTGAAATCAAACAAAATACGGCCAAGTTCGTGAGCCTAGAAATACCTCTTGCAATACTGAAAAAAGCGTTTGTAAAAATTAGTTTAAAAGAACGCTATTTAATTTTTAAAAAGATACATGGAGGGATAAATTGTTCAAACTTGGCCGCTACCTAACACCTTTTATGGCCATTGGTTTAAAAAGTAACGGCCAAGTTTGAACAATTTATCCCTCCATGTATCTTTTTAAAAATTAAATAGCGTTCTTTTAAACTAATTTTTACAAACGCTTTTTTCAGTATTGCAAGAGGTATTTCTAGGCTAACGAACTTGGCCGTATTTTGTTTGATTTCACAAATTTTTACGGCCAAAGAGAACTTGGCTCCTGTTTACAGGATGATTTTGTTGGGATGAACGTTACGTCGTACGGTATGGTACGAATTCACTCGCGACGTTCACTGGATACGGCGAAGTTTTTCGTTAGACGCATTTCTGACGAAGTATATTAAAATATTCAAAATACTGAATTCTATTACATTAAACCAATATTACTTGAAGTGAACATTAATTTTAAGCTTAACTTGATCGTAATATTTAAGTAATATATGACTAACGGAATATGTAATTGTTGAATTAACATTCACTTACGTCTGTTTCAAATGAGATTTATTACAATTATGATAGATAAATTTTCCCTAGCTCCTATAGGCGCTTCTAGTGGCTAGGAATCAAAATAGGTTATTTGAAATAGGTAATCTACATTACCATTAAAGGTCTACATTACCATTAAAGGTCTACATTACCATAAGAGCAATTGTAAAATTTAAAAACGCGCGAAACAGGCGAAGTTTGATCTGGACGCCTATTCTCGCCTACAGTAGTCAAAGGGTTAACAAGTGTACGAAATTACATCTCTCAATCTGCCTCCAGTTCCGATAAAAGGTGGTAGTGCGAGTACTTGGCTGGTGCACTACCGTGCACCTAGATGTTTGTACAGGTGATTCACCTGAGGTGAATACGTGAACAAGTTGTGCACTTGCTGCCTCCCAGACGCGTCAAATTGTGCGTTAGCTTAATATAAACGGAACAGTTTAGTCAAGATGAGTTGCTCAGGAAGTGAACCGGTTTTAAGTGATTCCGAGGACAATTCTATGGATTCGGAATGCGGCCCTTTGGGGAAATTGCGATTTTCTCTTAGATCGGCTCTAAGTGGTCATTTTTTCAAGCCAGTGAATGACAATGCAGATGCTATTTCCCTAGAGATAGCCTCTCAAAAATCTATTAGAACACTGTGTTTAAAATGTGATGCGAATGTTCCCTCCAAAACAAAAGAAATTCAGGTGAGCATTCTGAACACTTCTAATTTAATACGCCATTTACAGCGACACCACTCCACTGAAACCGTGGAAGAATTCAAAGCTAGTCTTTCATCAGCTAGGGAAGATTTCGTAACCACGAACCCCCGCCGGGCTCGCGAAACTCGGTACCATGCATCCTCGTCTATCTCCCAACAATCAAGATTTGACCGTTTAATTGTTGATTACGTCATCCACGCTATGGTGCCCCTTCAATCGGTGGATGACCCAACGTTCCACAAAATTTTTAATTTCCTAAACATAAGTAACCGAGGGTTGAAGGTTATGAGCAGGCGAACTTTAACGCGAAGGCTAGATACAAAATATTCAGAACACGTTGAGGACACAAAAGAAACATTTAAGTCTGTACCTTGGCTGTGCACAACAGCTGATATCTGGTCCTCGGGAAAGAGGAGTTTTATTGGCGTCACAGCACATTGGATTGGCGAAAATAACGAAAGGAAGTCAACAGCTCTAGCGTGCAGCCGATTCAAAGGTTTGCATACATACGATAGGATCGCTACCACATTACATGGGATTAATTGTAAATATGGATTGTCCCCGGATAAGATCGTGGCTACGGTAACCGACAATGGGAGCAACTTCCTAAAAGCTTTTACAGTTTTTGGAGTTCATCTGAGGTCCACGAACGTAGAAGACAATTGTGACGAAGAACTTGATAATCGTGATGACGTTGATGACGAACTGTGGGTGTCGGTTGACGATGATGTTGTTGCAGCATTACCTTTTCACCTAAGGTGTTGTGCCCACACCTTGGCATTATGTGCAAGCACTGACATTCAAAAAGCAATCAAATCAAATTCAGGCCTGTTGTCGCTGCATGAGTCAGCAATGAAAAAGTGCAATATCCTGTGGCGTATTTCAAACAGGCCAAAAACCGCAGAAGTGCTTGAACAGATCATTGGCCGATCCCTCCCCAGACCCACCGAAACCCGGTGGAATAGCCTTTACGATTCGTTGAGGGTGATTGTAGCTGTAAAATGCCACATGGAGGAAATTAATCTGAAGTTGCATATGACGTGTTCCTTTAGCGATGAGGAATTCACCTATCTCCAAGAATTTGTAAAATGTTCAAAGCCAGTGGCCGAGGCAATAGATATATTGCAAGGGGATAAAGAAGCGTATTATGGGTCATTATTGCCGACAATTTTAGCTGTGAGGTTGAAACTGCAGAAATTGGCTACGTCTGATCTGCAATATTGCGGCCCGATTGCAACAGCTTACCTGAACAGTGTGAACCGCCGCTTCGCCACGATCTTCGAATTGAACACGGTGGAAGGGAAAAATGCAGCTATTGCAGCTCTTTCTTATCCCAAATTTAAAAAAGTATGGTGGCCTTGTGTCAATGATCGAGTTGAAGAGTTGTTAACCCATTTCAAGTGTCTTATATACGAATACTTGGCGAACGACCCAGACGAAAACGAGGACAACAGCATGGAAACAGATCCGCCCTTAGAAGAATTTTATGATTTTGGGGAGAACGAGAGCGACGCTCCATCTCACCCTGACGACCTTATAAGCAAGGCTGGCGTTATTATGAAACGGTACTTTGAAGAAAAGAAGTCCAGTTTGGATGTGCTTCGAAGTTACCCCATCATTCACAAAATTTTCAAGAAATACAATACCCCACTGCCGTCGAGTGCGCAGGTTGAGAGACTATTTTCATATGCGACGATGGCGAACACACCAAAATCAAATCGGCTAAGTGACGAGAAGTTTGAACAACGTGTGGTTTTGCGAGCAAATGCTTCATCCTAATAATAAAAACCCTCAATTCATTTTCCTTGTTCAGTAACTTTTCCTTTCTTCATTTTTTCATGTTTCAACAAGATCAATAAAAATTTAGTAGTTGTATTATATATTATTGAGGTACTTATTTGAATTTGAATTGAACAATGAACTTATTCAACAGATACAGCCTTATGATCTCATTTAGACCCTACAAAAGCCTCTATATTAAATTAAATGACCATCTTATTCAACTCCCAAACTTTGAACGTTCGCCGAATTACAAAAACGTATAAATATTACCGTATAAATCCTCACTCTTATTCATGTGATGTTTCAATGTGATGTTGCTGTGTGATGTTGACACTATTGTGTATGTGAGAATCTTATGAAATCACAGTCGGCCCTTGATGAAATGAATACACACTGTATAACAGCATCTTCCCGTCCCTTGGCAACGCAAAATTTTGTGATATCTAGCTTTCTTTTCCGCATTTTCTGTTTTTCGTGAAACATTTGGTTAGTAAACTCACTAGTAAATAATAAAAACGCTAACTTGGTTGAAAGGTTGATAAACTTGTTCATAATACAAATTTGTTACGAAAAATTAGCAGATATTTTTAGCGTTTATGACCATAAAATCACGATTTTTAACTATTTATGTACTCCTCAAACCTGGGACCAGTCGCATTCGACTTGGGGCTCTAAATAGTAGGAAATTCATTTTCGGGTCAATTACTTAGTTTGACGCCAATAAATATACATCCGAAAAGTCGCTAACAACCAAAACTCGACCTGTAGCGAGGTACAGACAGACATTTATTTATTTATATTGACCTTTTGAATTGAATTATTCAGTGAATCCAAGTGTGAATCCAAATGGATTCGTATTCATAGATGTGAATCCGAAATGATTTGGATTCATAGGTGTGAATCCGAATAGATTCGGATTCGGATTCATAGGTGTGAATCCAAATTTCGTATTCGGATTCACACTTGCAAATATGAATCTATTCGAATTCACACTTTTGAATACGAATGTATTCGTATTCGGATTGACACGTTAAGGTGATGTGAATCAAATTCGGATTCGAATTTACGAATACGAATCTGCCCATCTCTGCAGGTGCGTTGACCTGGACGCACTTGCCGTGCTGCCCTCCTTTTGCAGCCCTTGGATTTGACTGCGATCGCGTACTTGACAGCTACCACCAGCGGTGCAATTACCGGCCTGACCACAACAATGATTTATGGACAACGAGCGGCAGGTCTATTTCGAAGGATTTTAGTGCCTCGACTGTGAAAGTGAAGAAAAAATTCGGGATGTTCTTCTTTTAGAAAGTTTGCGTTCGCTAGTGATCACGTTATCTGATTGTTGTGATTTCTGCTATTATACAAGTGATATTGCAATTGTTCTTAGTGCATTTGTGTGAAATAAACATGTGATTTATTTATCGATTTGAAAGTGAAAGTGGAAAGTCCAGATCGTTGACCGCGTATCCGTCAAAGTGTCGTATACCTGCTATCTACCACCAGCTGTGCAGTTCGTCCACCTGGCCGTACGCCCCTTGGATTTCGGTACTGTCGTATACCTGCAGACATCTGTGCAGTTCGTCACCGACTGACCCATTGACACGCATTTCGAAGCAGCAAGTGGATTTATGGCTGAATAAGTGAGTTTTTAAAACATTCATTTTCTGCTTCTTCTCTCGTTCGGGTAAAGTTGCCGTAAGTCGGGTAAAGATGATGCGGGTCTTCACCGATTTCAATAACCTTGAAATAATGTTATAAAACTCGACGTTTTAAATATCTTTTTCCTTTGAAATGTTTCACTGTCAGCTGTAGTTTCGAAGATATTAGCAACTCGTGTCCGCTATCATGAACACCCATAATGAATTGACAAGTAAACCTTCTCGCGATAATCTCGTAAACTAAAACCGACAGCCAAAAATCCTAAAGAGAAATGTTGTTCAGAATAATGGTCTTGACCACATACTCAAAGCTCATTGAAATCGGATAGAAGCTAGTAGTACATCGATCCCATGGATTCACAAGTTTTTCGCGATAATCTCGTAAACTAAAGCCTACAGCCAAAAATCCTAAAGAGAAATATTGTTCAGAATAATGGTCTTGACCACATACTCAAAGCTCATTGAAATCGGATAGAAGCTAGTAGTACATCGATCCCATGGATTCACAAGTTTTTCGCGATAATCTCGTAAACTAAAGCCTACAGCCAAAAATCCTAAAGAGAAATATTGTTCAGAATAATGGTCTTGACCACATACTCAAAGCTCATTGAAATCGGAGAACATTCACATAATCGAGAAACTCTTGTTCGTTGCGATGTCACGGCGTTGCACCAACGCTCTCTGCTCTGGCGCGGCGCGGCGCGGCGCCCAGGGCGCGCTCTGATTGGTCCGTGTTTTTCGTTAATAACTCCTAAACAAAGCCGCGGACGCCATTTTTGTAAAGGAAAATGTCGCTTCAAATGACCCAAGGAACCTCCCATTTTCGGCTCCTAGGGTAGTTTTGGGACACCCTGTATATCTGTCTTCATTGTTGAGTCTGCAAACAAAAACAAAAAATGTTATGTATTATTATTTTTAATTAATGAATATATAAAATTATCAATTTATACTCACGGTATCTGTAAATAGCGTCTTTACCGCCGCCGCGTACTCCTCGTCCCATTGTTCCACCTCGATGTGGTACCTCCTCATGGCGTACCGCTACCCCCGGACAAATGCATGTTTCTCCTCGTCCGAGTTGAATGTCTGTTGAAAAATAAAATTGTAATATAAAATATTTATCAATAACAATAAATAATATATTGTAATATTTCTTTCGTACTTACCAATTTTTCCATCGCCTCCGACAACGGCATGTTGTCGTCTACGACGAAATCTTTGGGCACAGTCGCGTCCATAAACATTTTTTCAGATTGACCAGAGCGTCGGCAGCACCCATTCTTTTATGCATGTATCCCCTCCGAAAAAAAATGTCCCGAAATCTCTTCTCACGAAATTAGAGAAGATGTTCGTCGAAATCACGAAATTAGAGAAGATGTTCGTCGAACTCACGAAATTAGAGAAGCCGTTCGTTGAAATCTCCGCTCACGAATGTATACGTCTCAATCGTGCGAACTGATAAAACGAATGCACCCAAACGACTCGAGACGTGGAATACTCGACACCGGAATTTGAAACGATGCCGTCGCTCCCAACTCGCCCGATTACGAAAGTCTGATAGGGAAAAAGACTATGCGGAACAGCGTGTCCAGATATCTCGGTTTTGGCAACTCCATATCGGCTGTGAAAAGGATGTTGTTACTACGGATATACAACTCGAGAGATTATTGCCTCCATCAAACGATACCTTATAGAAGCTTGATAGGGAAAAGAATAAGCAAAACAGCGCGTCTAGATATCTCGGTTTTGACAACACGATACCAGCCGTGATCGTACTCCTCCCCACGGAGACTTATACCAGGAAACTGGACTTGATAAGAGAGTTCACTGAGCTTAGCATCTTTAAAGTCTATATTCGTTATTTAAACTATTATTTCGACGGTAAAATTGTTATTAACAGTGTTCCCCAGGAAGTGTCATATTACATACCGCGAAAACCCCCCTCCCTCACCAAAGAACGGAACTTGCGCAATACCAGGAAACTGGTCTTGAACGCAGTACCAGGGAACTGTCCTTTATTTAAACTATTACTTCAACAATAAATTGTTATCTTCCCCAGGAAGTATCATATTGCATACCACCAAAGAACGGGGGCTTGTGCAATACCAGGAAACAGGCCTTGAACGCAGTGTAACGAATACATCCAAGGCGCGAGGCTTCCCCACAACGCGGCCACCGCGAGATGGCCGCCGCGACGTAAACGCACAAGCAGCGAGAGAAAGGGTTACGTACCGCGAGCCGCCGCGAGAGGGCTACCGCGGCATAGAGCGCTCTCGCTAGAAAGGGTTAACACAGAGGTGTATATAAGGACACTTAAATCTCGGTGTAGTCGTCGGAGTCTTCCCGGTGTACCGAGTTCACGCATGAGATTCTCTCAAGCAATCGAGACCGTACCGAGTCGACCGAGACTTCCCGATCCGCACTTCTACTCCTTTCCTGCAGTGGTAAGCGCCCACAGGAATAACCCGTTACCGTCCTACTCCCTTCCTGCAGTGGTAAGCGCCCACAGGAATAACCCGTTACCGTCCTACTCCTTTCCGGCAGTGGTAAACGCCCACCGGAATAATCCGTCACCGTTTCACTCCCGTCCGGCAGTGGTAAACGCCCACCGGAATAACCCGTCACCGTTTCACTCCCGTTCCTGCAGTGGTAAACGCCCACAGGAATAACCCGTTCCCGTTCTACTCCTCTCCTGCAGTGGCAAGCGCCCACAGGAATCACCCGTTACCGTCCTACCCCTTTCCTGCAGTGGTAAGCGCCCACAGGAATATTTCGTTAACGTTTCTCGCCGTACCGTAAACTACGCCGTCATAAAAATTACAGCGTTAGCCGCCACCGGTAGAAATTACCACCGTTACCTACCGACCCAGGGTCATAAAGACGAGACCCTAATCCCGGCGTTCTTTACGTACCAATCATATACTATTGTTACCATTTACCTTGTTAACTATATCTATACAGAATATATACATCTTTACCTACAGAAACCGTACTGTCTCATTTGCGATAACCAAAACCCTCGACAGCCGACTGAGCCGGCAATTCTCCAAATTCCGGATATTACAGCAGTACCAGGAAACTGGCCTTTATTTAAACTATTACTTCAACAATAAATTATTATTATTCTCCCCCCTCCCTCTCCCCCTCCCCCTCACCTACGAACGGGGGCTTACGCAATTCCCACCCATGAGAAACCCCCCCTCCCCTCACCCCGCAAAAATATGCTCGCGTTATAAGGTAATCCCCCCTCGCCCCGCCCACCCGCAAAATATGGTTGTGTTCTAAGCTAATCCCCCTCACCCCGCCAAATATGTTCGCGCTATAAGGTAAAATTCCGGTAAGGCAGGAATCTGCCCACAATGATAAGTGGTGTGCTAGAACCCGCCTATATATCCTACTCACCGCGGGAACATTGTCGATCAGCCACGAATACATGTTGTACACGCAGAATTCTAGATTGTACAAGTTATACATAGTTTTTTCCGTGATGTACAGTGCCATGAACTGATTCGACAATTTGACTAGATTCATATCATTACGATTAACTATTTGCAACGTTAAATCATCGCTAATTTTTCGACACTGTTTCTGCATAGACGATAACAGTAAATCGGAAATATACTACTTCGAGCGCAACAACTCTGTCCATGCATCCAGGAAAAATGCGATCTCGTTACCGCGGTTATTTCCTATAGCCAGTTCCACGCAAATGTCATCGCCAACGCGCACACCAATCTCAAAATATTTAAAATAATTGCCGGCTATGGAATATCTTCGGTTCAAGACCCGTGCGCTGCGCAAACTCCTCGGCGTGTAATAATGCGCCGGATCGAGCTTGAAATTCTCGAGACAGCCACCGCGAAAATTTTCAGAAACATCCGCCAACGACAACACATCCAATTTTAAGTACAAATCGCTGTACTGTCCGAGCGTTTGTACAGCGAAACGCGACCAAACCGTATTCGCGTGAAGGTAATCGACGTCGGATATCTCGCTGCCGTACAACCGATTGTAAAATGCTTCGCGCGGCGGCAAACCGAAAGACGCCTCTTCTAGTCAATAATTTGAAGTCGTTGCGGGGAAGATGTGCAAATTCACCTCGTACGATGCGTAATTTACTTTCGTCCAAGTATGACGACAGCTTGTCCAGACTCGCGTTCAAGAACTTGAACGAATCGATGAAACGGAATTTCAGCAATTTTGCATACTTTCGCTCTTCACCCTCGATATTTACGTTTTTTGTGAAAGATATACTTCTCTTTCGTCAATGGCAACACATCTATCCGTCCTTCGAACGAGTTTGCTAATTCTTTAATGATAAAATGTGCGTCGTAGCCTGATAGATTATGGAAAACCACCGGTATCACGTACGAAGATTGATAGCTTAAATTGCATCCGTTACGAGCCGGACCGCGATACGCGCCCGTGAAATGACAATGATCGTGCACGCTCGTCGCGTCGTTAGTGTCGAACGGTTTCTCGCAGATGTGGCAATGCGTGGCCGTACGAAAATTTAACTTTTCCAATTCGGTTAGCGTATTCATCGGTACCGTTCGGTCGAATATCGGCTGTAATTTATGACTGAGTTCGTACAACCTGTTCGCGAACCATGCGACGCATCCCTCTTTATCGCGATAAACCTGATACTCGCACAAAGATTCGTCGTAGCGGCAATGCATAGTATGCATAGACGTTGATACTGTAAGCGTGCTGCACGGTCCTGTCCTTTCCGTCCCTCAGGCAGCAGCAGGCACTCCAAGTCTGCATAGATAACGAACGGAGCCTGTTCTTTGTTCGTGTAGTTATTAAAATCTCAACCACTTATCTTCTTCTGATATTGGAAGCATCAAAGCGCAATCGTTCATCCGTTCGCAGTTGGCCGTATGAACGTCTAATCTCTCCGGCGTGGGAAAATATTGCAAGCACCTGTGGGAAGGGAAAAATCATGTCTTTTTTTCCTTCAAACAATTTTTTTTTTTAAAACAAAAGTTCAACTTACCGATCGCAAATATACTTCTGACGATTTAACTTGCTAAGCTGCGACGAAACCAATCTTGACAAATTTCGTATGCACACGAAATGACCGTGCGTCTTTGCAGCATTCTGTAGAAATAACAAGTTGGCGTGTCTTTCCTCCCGTTTCTTCTCGATCAAATGAAGCATTACGCATTTCTTGCGCACCCATTCGAACACGTTCACGGAAACGTCGTTTTCTCGTTCAAATTTCCGGATGTCTTTGAACGACATAGGCACTTGAAAACCTTCGGTTTTCGGAAGCACGTCTTTGTAATGTGGATACGCCGACACGCGCGATGGATTTCTCTCGACCGGGTAGAGACACGCCACGATCGCCCAGAAAAAGCATGCGTCGTCGTTGCTCTTCACGTTCACGACCGCTTTTTTCAACTGTATCGCTCGAGGCACGACGATTGTAGCGGTGCAGCCGGCTTGCAACGGCTGGTATTTGCTAAAGTTCACGATCAAATGAAGTATCTTCGACAGCGCCCACCCGCTGTCTCGCTCGTGAAACTCCTCCATCGATGTCAAAATCGTAGGCACAACGTCTTTCTGGTACCACTGTCGTAGATTGCTCGTCTGAAACAACGCAACGTTCCGCGTGTCGAAACTTTTCACGGTAACCTCGTTGCCGCGCTGCATGAATGTCGCCTCCAACGTGACGTTAGCTTTCAACGATGAATGCGCGTTCAAAAATTCTGTAACGCGTCCCGTAATTAGTGGTGAAATTGACGAAGAATGTTTCGGTCGCAAGGAAGGACAGCGTATGTATGGGCAAGAAAGAGATCCGGACATAAAGAAACGCTTCGGCCACCCGATCCGTGTTTCATTCTGTCCTTCTCTATGTTTGGCTCTCGATTGATGTCTCGATGCAGTCAGCGCGGTAGAAGCTAGACGCAGTCATAAATAAAAAATAGAGCCTTCTCTGCAAAAGTTGTCGGTCCAAAGTACGACTTTTCGACAATTGTCATGGACTTACTGTAGTAGAGCCACATGGTAGTAGAACCTGAGGATTTAAGAAACAACACTGACCTAAGGGTTTTCTGAGATCAAGGCCTGTTTTAGATTCTCGAACAATTCTCAAATAGAATTGTTTTCGAGACTCTAAGATAAACGTACGAACTATTGAAACCGCTATGGGTCGACGAGACGATTGCGTAATACTTCGGAAGGTCGAGGAAAGCGAAATCGAATATCGTTTGGTGTCAATAGACGAACTGAGCGATCAGCTGGGCTCGTCGGTTCACCGCGTTCGTTCCCCCCGCCGCGCCCGCGGGCCTCGAGCTGCTCGATCCACCCGGTGAGCTCGCGGGGAATGGGGTGGCGGAGCGGGGATGACGAC
This sequence comes from Lasioglossum villosulum, assembly GCA_963971365.1. Lineage (NCBI taxonomy): Eukaryota > Metazoa > Arthropoda > Insecta > Hymenoptera > Halictidae > Lasioglossum > Lasioglossum villosulum. The sequence goes on from OZ020500.1 coordinate 21,091,331, forward strand.
ACGCCGAACTGATCGCTAGTCGAAGTCAAGTTTATTTGAACTGTATGTACATAGTATGTAACTACAATGAGTCATAAATTAAGTACAATAAAAGTGCACATGTACAAACAATAAATTGTCTCGAGGTTAGAGACGAAATCTCTAACATACCGCCCGCCCTGGCGCGTTACGATCGCGTCACCATCAATGCCAGTTGTACGGTCGGCCGGGGGGGGGGGGAGCGTCTTGGCGAAGGAATGCCGCGTCTTCGTCAATCAGTCATAGTAAGCCGCCCGCCGTGACAACATTGCGTTGTATCCAATGTGGGATTTCGAGTGGATTCGTGCGTCTGGTCGTTCTCGTGCACGGGCAGTGCCACTACCTTGGTGATGGACCTGCGGAACGACCGAGACCCCGATCGCATCACCACCACGCGTACGAGGCCATCCTTTCCGCGAATAACCTCCTCAACACGTGCGAGCGGCCAGCGAGTCGGCGGAGTGTCGTCGTCCTTCACCAGCACGATCGTGCCGACGCGGAGATTGTCTCGTCGGTCCTGCCATTTTGTGCGTTGCTGCAGTGTGTTAATATACTCCTTCCTCCACCTACGCCAAAAATGATCGCGCATATTAGTTATTTGTCATACTTTAGAGGTGTGTTAGGGGGAGTTAGCTGGAGAGTCAGAGGGGAAGAAGAAAGAGTGAGTGGGGAAGAAGAAGAGGCCGATATAAGTAAGGAAGAAATAGGGGAGGTAATAAAAAGGCTGAAAGAGGGGAAAGCGACAGGAGGGGACGGGATCCCGAATGAAGCATGGAAATATGGGGGGGAGGTTATAAGAGAGAGATTATGGGAGATATGTAATAGAGTATGGAGAGGGGAGGGGTGGCCAGAGGACTGGTCGGAGGGGGTAGTAGTGCCCATAGTAAAGAAAGGGGAAGGAGAGAAAGTGGAACAGTATAGAGGGGTGACATTGACGCAGACAGCGTATAAAGTGTATGCAGCAGTAGTAGCAGAGAGGCTGAGGAAAGAGATAGAGGGGAAAGGGGTGCTTCCGCCGAATCAGACGGGGTTCAGGAAGGGAATGGGAACGGTAGATAACATTTATGTTCTAAACTACCTTATAAATAGGAATATAGCGAAGAAGGGAGGAAAGATGCTGGTTCTATTTGTGGATATGAAGGCGGCTTTTGATTCCGTGGATAGAGAGGTGTTAGCGAGGTCAATGAGGAAGGCGGGAATAAGAGAAGGGTTGGTGCAGAGATGTGCGGAAATTCTAAGGGAAACGAAGAGCAAGGTGAGGGTGGGAAAGAAAGAAGGAAACAGTTTTTGGACGGTAAAGGGAGTAAGGCAGGGCTGCCCACTGAGTCCAATGCTATTTACGATATTGATAGCGGATATGGAGGAGGAGTTGAAGAAGGGGAGATGGGGAGGAGTGAAATTGGGAGGGGAAAAAATATATACATTGGCGTATGCGGATGATGTGGCAGTGTTGGCAGAGGACGAGGATGGGATGAAGGGATTAATAGCGAGATTGGAGAGGTATGTAGCTGAGAAAAAACTAGAGGTAAATGTAGGGAAGACAAAGATGATGAGATGTAGAAAGGGAGGGGGAAGGAGAGGTAGGATGAAGTGGCGATGGAAGGGCGAGGTAATAGAGGAGGTGAAAAAGTTTAAATACTTGGGATATGTGATGATGGCGAATGGGAGACAGGAGGAGCATGTGGATGAGAGGGCGAGGAAAGGGGCAGTAGTTATGAGGCAAATATGGGGAATAGGAAAAAAGAAGTTTCCGAAGAACTGGGGGAAAAGGCTTTGGTTATTTGATAGGTTAGGTTGGGTAGTAATGGGGTATGGGGTAGAAATATGGGGATGGGAAGAGAGGGAAAAAATAGAGAAAGTACAGGAAAGATTTTTGAGATGGGTATTGGGAGTGGAGAGAAGTGTGCCAGGGTACATGGTCAGAGAGGAACTACAGAGAGAGTTATTGGTGGGAAGGGCGGGTATGAGGGCTTGGGGATACGAAAGGAGGTCAAGCGAAGGAAAAGGTGGGTATTTGGCACGGAAATGTTGGGTAGAAGTAAGAGAAAGAGCTAGGAGAGGGAGGGTGCTGGAGGGATGGGAGGAAGAGAGGAGAAGATTCTACGAGAATAAGGGGTGGTGCATAGAGGAAGTAGAGAGGTTGAGGGATGCGAATCAGTTAAGGGGGGAAGAGCTGGTAAGGAAGGAGAAAAATTGGCAAAGGGAGGATAGATGGAAAAGGATAAGGGAGTCGAAATTCAACAGATGGTATAGAGAGGTAAAGGGAGAAGGTATACCAGCGTACCTGAAGAAGAAAGATTGGGAGGAAAAGAGGTGGCAACTGGTAGCGGGGTACAGACTGGGTAGTAGAATGAGAGGGGCAAGGTATTGGGAGGAAGAAGAAAGAAAGTGCTGTAGGATATGTGGGAGAGGGATAGAGACGTGGGAGCATGTATGGGAGGAGTGTACAGATTGGGGGAGGGAGAAAGGATGGCAGGAAGTGGTGGCAGAAGTGTTAGGGGAGGATGGAGAAGGGGAGGTGTGGATGAAGAGAGTGGAAGAGTTGAGAGAAAGAATGAATGCCGGAACCGGGGGTCCAGAGAATGGATGAGAGTATGTGTGAAGAAGGATGGAATGAATGAATGGTGTGCTCTCTCTCTCTAGCGTGAGATATATGGTTAAAATAAGATAGAATTGTAAGCGGAGCGGAGGTCCGCATGTACTCCGAAAAGAGAATAAAATATTATTATTATTATTATTATATTAGTTATTTGTCGCCAACGCGACGCGAGTGAGCACGCGACGTCATCGGTCGGTGCTTCGGGAGGGGAGTGTATGGGTTCCCCCACAAGGAAGTGTCCCGGTGTAAGAGGTGAGCAGTCCTGCGGATCGTCAGGCAGTGTTGTCAAGGGCCTGGAATTCAGGCACGCCTCGATGCGGCACAGCAGCGTGGCCATCTCCTCGTAGGTGAGCGTGGCTTCTCCAATTACTCGTTTAAGGTGCGTCTTCATACTTTTCACCGCTGCTTCCCACAGGCCTCCCATGTGCGGTGAATATGGCGGAATGAACGTCCAATCGGTGCCATCGTTCGCCAGTTCCTCAGCGATTGAAGCGTAGAAGTCCGATGCCTTGTGGAACATCTGCCGGAGGATCGGATCCGCGCCCGTGAAGGTCTTGCCGTTGTCGCTGTAGAGGCGTTGACAATGGCCGCGTCTCGAGGTGAACCTGTGGAACGCAGCGATGAATGAGACAGAGGTAAGGTCACTTACGGCGTCCAGGTGAACGGCCTTGGTGGCCAGGCACACGAAAACTACAATATATCCTTTGTAACTTTTGTGTCCTCTGCCTCTAGCAGTACGGAGGGGAATCGGTCCAGCATAGTCCACTCCCGTATGGAGAAAGGGCTTAGAAGGCAGTACCCTGGCCGGTGGAAGATTCCCCATTTGTTGACGCCCAGTAGCGGCTCGCATCCTCGTGCAGGTGACACACTCCCGCAGGATCTGCTTCACTCGAGGAATCGGCGTCGGGGAATCCAGAATCCGCGATGGATCCAAGCCATCGTGGCGTTGAGGCTGCCATGGAGCGTCTTCAGATGCGCGTCTCGAATCACCAGGGTGGCCAGATGGGAGTTTCTATCCAGGATGACTGGGTGCCGTCGCGGCTCCGACAGATCTGAAGTCTGCAGTCGACCGCCCACCCTGAGAGTGCCATCGGGGGCGATGAATGGTGCCAGTGATTTGAGAGGCGAGGAAGTCGGAATCATCTTCCCTTGCTGGATAGCTTGGATCTCAGTCTGAAACTGAAGTCGCTGCTCAGCTTGCACGGTTGCCTGGAGTGCCTCGCGTAGCTCCGACGTCGTCAGTGGGCCTGTCGTCAGTGCATTCGGCGCTCTGCAGTTGGCGATGAAACGACGAACGTAGGCAGTGGTCCGAATCAAACGAGACAACGAGGAGAATCGCTCTACGTAGGAGTCTTTGGGAACCGGGGCGTGCACCGAGGCCACGGTGACGTGGCGTTCCTCAGGAGTGCTCCCTTGCATGGGTGGCACCGCTGCGATCGGCCAATCAGAGCGGGGCAGCCGAAGCCATGAGGGCCGCTCCACCAGAGGACGGCGGCCCGAAGATCGCCCGCGGAGATCCCTCTCGTCGCCAAATCAGCAGGGTAGTCCTGAGTGCCAACGTGTCTCCACGACGCGCCTGGGAGAAGGGTTTGCAGCTCAGTTACTCGGTGGGCAACAAACGGCTTCCATCTCGACGGGTGCGAGCGGATCCAAGCCAAGGCGACTGTGGAGTCCGTCCAACAATACACCGGGGTGCTGCCGAGTTCCAGAGCGGCCGTCAGGGCAGATAGGAGGCGGGCAAGGAGAACTGCCCCGCACAACTCCAGCCGTGGAATACTCTGCGTCTTGATGGGGCTGACTCGGGACTTGGCTAGGAGTAGCGACGTCCTTGTTCCCGATGGCCGGCGAATGGTGAGGTACACCGCGGCGGCGTAGGCTCGTTCAGAAGCGTCGCAGAAGCCGTGAACCTCCGTCTCGCAGTGCTCGGGCGAGTAGTGGTCCCACCTGGGGACGGCAATTTCTCCCTACTGATGGAGCTCCGCCCTGAACTCGGCCCAGCGGTGAACGAGTGTTGGTTCCACTGACTCGTCCCAGGTTACTCCGGCCAGCCAGAGGTCCTGCATCAAAATTTTGGCACGAATTAGTACTGGGGCCAACCACCCCAAGGGGTCGAAGAGACGGGCGATCTCGGAGAGGATCATCCGCTTCGTCCAGGTAGGCTTGACGAGGGTCGTCGCCGGCTGGAAACCTCGTACGGACAGCGAGTCGCTTCGCGCCTCCCACTGAAGTCCTAGTGCGCCGTGAATCTCCTCGTCTTGGAAGGTCTTCAGCTCCGACTGGCTCGTTCGAAGCTCGCGACTCGAGCTGGCCCACTTGTCCAGCGGGAACCCTGCCGTTTCCAGGATGTCGGTCAGCTGTCGTCGGACCTCCCACGCCTGCTGGACATTGTCTGCGCCGGACAAGATGTCATCGACGTAGGAATTGCGACGAAGAGCCTTGGCGCCCAAAGGAAATCGAGCTTCCTCGTCCGACGCCAGTTGCTGCAGCACCCGATGAGCTAGATACGGCGCGGGAGCGGTTCCATAGGTCACGGTGGTAAGCCTGAAATCAGAGACCGCTTGTGAAGAGTCGTCTCTCCAGAGGACACGGAGCCAGTCTTGGTCGTCAGGGTGGACTGAGATCTGCCTGAACATTTTGACAATGTCCGTCGAGAATGCCACCCTGAAGAGCCGCCAACGCGTGATGATCGCCCATAGGTCGCTTTGCAGTTTCGGTCCAGTTAACAACTCGTCGTTGAGAGACCGACTTGCGATCGACGCAGCTGAGGCGTTGAAGACCACGCGGATCTTCTTCTTCCCATCAGTCTCTTTCCAAACCGCGTGGTGCGGAATGTAGGATCCAGGATCGCTTTCCTGGAGAGGGGCTCGTGCGAGGATCATGTGACCTAGTCGGCTGTACTCCTGCATGAAGTCGACGTACTGAGCCCTGAGTTGCTGGTCCCGCGCTCGTCTGGTCTCTGCGCTGAGCAGCATCCTGAACGCGGCCACTCTCGACTTGCCCGTCTGTGGTCGCTCCTCCCCCCTAAAAGGTAAGCGAACCACATACCTACCGGTTTCATCTCGAGAGGTTGTGTCCTTGAACCACTGTTCGCATTTCAGGTCCTCGATTGACATCGGCTGAGACGACGGTACCTCCTCGATTTCCCAAAATCGTTGTAGATCAGGTAGCGGTTCTCGGCAGCTCACATTATGGATTCGTGCCCCCCTCATCGTCGAAGGCTCTTCTCCAGCGGGCCCGATCAGCGTCCATCCGAACGGGGTTCGCACTGCGACTGGTGTTCCGGACGGTCCGACCTTTCGCTCTCGGAACAGCAGTCCGCAGACGTCGGCACCGAGAAGCACATCCACATGCACAGGGTTGGCAAATTCTGGATCGGCCAATGGCAGGCCTTGGATGTGTGGCCAGTCCTGCAGCACCACGGGCTTCGAGGGTGTGGGAGCGACCAGGGATCTGGTTACCAGTGCCTCAAGATCCATCTGGAACTCAGGATCCGCCGAGGACCGAAGACCTACCTGAACTTCCGACCTAGCAGTTCCCACGTCAGTGCTCTGGTAGCCCGTCAACGATACCCGCACCGCCTTCCTCCGGAGTCGTAGCGTTTGAGCAGCCCATTCGCTGACAAAGGACGTTTCGGAGCCAGAGTCCAGAAGAGCTCGTACCAGCAACGTCTGGCCGCCTGGAGCTTTCAACTGGACCATTGCGGTGGCCAGAAGGATCCCGTGATGAGTCTTCACAGCGTGGATGGCAGTTGTTGCGGCCGAATCCGAAGATGTCCCTCCTTGGGTCGTGAAGGCGTCATGGAGGGTCGTATGATGCTGCTGCCCGCAGACCCAGCATCGATTGGTGGAGGGGCAGTGTGGGAGCTGATGTCCTGTCGTGAGGCAAGAAAAACAGAGTCCCTTGTTGGCGGCCTGATCCCGTCGTTTCATAGCCGGTAACTCCTGGTATTGCTTGCAGGAACCCAAGGCGTGATTTCCAGAGCAGAGCGGGCACTTGCGACCGCTCTTTCCCTTCGACTTCGCCTCCTCCACTTGGACAGCTAGCAGTTGACGGCTTGCATGGACGTGAGGGAGTGAGATCGGTTCTCCAGAAAAGTCCCCAGCGACTCCAGCTCTGGAATTGCGGTAGGATCGACGAGGGTTGCCTCCCACGCTAATCGGGTCGTCTCGTCCAACTTCTCCGTCAACAAGAAGACGAACCATTCGTCCCACTCCTTGACGGGTTTTTGGAGCGCCTCGAACGACTTCTGAGTCTGACGGAAATCATCAATCAGACGTTTGTACTCCGTAGGTGACGGCCTCGTGATCGGCGGGCAGTTGATTAATCGTCGCATGTGCGTGGCTGAGAGGACGCGTGGATTCCCAAATCGTCGCTCCAATGCTTTCCAAGCCCCGTCGTAATTGCTCTCCGTGATCGGTGTTCGAGCGAGCATTTTGGCGGCCTCTCCGGTCAGACACGACTTCAGGTAAGTCAGCTTGGACACCTTGGACAGGCGGGTCCTGTTGTGAACGGATGAAGTAAATTGGTCGCGAAAACTTTCCCACAGCAATAGGTCGCCAGAAAACGTCGGGAGCTGCAGTTTCGGCAACTTCGTCTCCGAATCGCGATTTGAAGAGGCCTCTGACGACGTCTGGACTGCCGTGGGCTCCGGGCTCAACTCCTTGATCCAGCGGTGGATGGCTATCACCTGACCGTCGTAATCCGCTTCGATGCCGTCAAAGAACTCCGCAGCATACGACTCCATCGAGACCATCTGGCTGTGTAGAGCTCGGAAATCCTTCCAATATTCGTTTAGTTTGGCCAACTTAATTTGCAGCACCTCAACGGTCACATTGTCTTTCCCCATTTTCTTCACATTGGGAAGAATTCGGGTGATGAGGCGCCCCAACTCTTTGAGTTGGGCGGCGAGTTGTTTTAATTCGCTCGACATTTTGCAGCGATGCGAATGTCAAGCACCGTTGAATTTGAATTCGAAAAACAAAAACTCACGCACAACAGCAGCACTGCTCGCAACAGTTGCGTAACGAGGTCACACGCACCTGTTTTGACCGCGCGCGATCTACGAGGACAAAGAAGTCCGTTGGCGCGTTTTGAAAAATTGAGCCGTTGGAGGACTGATCGAGCCTCCAAAACCAGGCAAAAGAATGTTCGGAAACTCTTCCGGAAGCGCGGTCGGCGGAAGGGTTGCAGATCCCTGTTTTTTCGCGACGCTGCACTTTCGAATTTGCGAAACTCGGACACGTTATCGTAAAGACGCGCACGAGGAACGAGATTCCTTGTCTCCGCGTGTGGGATCGACGAACGTGAACGAGAAATCGCACTTGACACAGACCACGGTTTCGAAGCACGGTCGACGAAAGGGTTGGATCCCTAAACTTCTCGACGCTGCGCTTTCGAATTGACTAAATCCGCACGCGTGATCATAACGGCACACGCGAGTAATGAGCTCTCGTGTCTCCGCGTATAAACGACGAACGCGAACGAATTATATCCGGCTCGAAGGACCAATGTTTTAGATTCTCGAACAATTCTCAAATAGAATTGTTTTCGAGACTCTAAGATAAACGTACGAACTATTGAAACCGCTATGGGTCGACGAGACGATTGCGTAATACTTCGGAAGGTCGAGCAAAGCGAAATCGAATATCGTTTGGTGTCAATAGACGAACTGAGCGATCAGCTGGGCTCGTCGGTTCACCGCGTTCGTTCCCCCCGCCGCGCCCGCGGGCCTCGAGCTGCTCGATCCACCCGGTGAGCTCGCGGGGAACGGGGGGGCGGAGCGGGGATGACGACACGCCGAACTGATCGCTAGTCGAAGTCAAGTTTATTTGAACTGTATGTACATAGTATGTAACTACAATGAGTCATAAATTAAGTACAATAAAAGTGCACATGTACAAACAATAAATTGTCTCGAGGTTAGAGACGAAATCTCTAACAAGGCCCTACTCTATATTTGTTTTTATTCTCAAATTCATATTTCAAGTTGTGCTCTGTTTGAAGTCACTGAAGGTGCAGTTAGTTTACAAGAAGTATTAATTGGTAATTATTTAGAAGTTTGCCATCCTCACCGATTTTGATAACCTTGTCATATGTTGTCAAGATCACCATTCTGAACAACTTTTCCCTATCTATATTACTGCCGCTCAGCCTTTGTTAGTGAAATATTTGCAAAAATCCTTAGTCAAATTTAGATTACGAAAAAACTTCATTTTATACAATAAATTACATTCACTCATAAAATCCGTTGTCTAGTTATAACAGAATTACTGCAACGCACTACAATTTAATTCATAGCTTCATTCTTTCATGAATTTATACATTGTTTACAAACAATTCAAATAACTTCAATTATCCTTTAATACTTTATTTAAACGTTTCATCTTGTATTGAATATAATTTCGAGCTCAACTAGTATTTACAGTGACTCCCATTAATATTCGGACGCTCTTCAAAAAATGATAGTTTTTAAAAATTGGATTATATGATTTGAAAATTTTTGAGAAGTTAGAGCAACTTTTTAATGCGGCTATTTAGGCATGCCTAAAGACGAATGTGGGCCTAATGCGGAAAGAATGGTGTATGTCTGAGTTAGGCAGTCCTATGTGGTGCCATACGTGGTCCAAATGGGGATGATCGAATGCACGCCTAATTAGGTATTCCTAACAGTTGCCATACATGGGCCTAATGCGGAAAGAGTAGTATACGCCTACGTTTGGCATTCCTAACAGGTGCCATATGGGATCCAAATGGGGATGGTTGAGCCCACGCCTAAGTTAGGCATTCCTAACAGTTGCCATACATGGGCCTAATGCGGAAAGAGTAGTGTACTAACTTAGGCGTGCGCTCGTCATTTTTTTTCTTTTAATCGTTTTTGTTTCTGAGTCGTTTCTTTTCTTTTCCAAAAAATCTCACGAGTGTATACTGAACAGTGAACAATGATTGACATAAATTGTTTTCCGCCATGATGTCGGACAATATGCGAAATTTGAAAATTCGTGAACTTACACGTCTCAGAGTTCAACGACTTCGCAAGCGGCGTAAATTGTGCACAGAATTTATGAATTCGAAGCAGATGATACGATAGTGATGTCGGAAAATAGTGAATCAAGAATCTATGGAGAAAGTGGAAGTGTAAATTCAGGTAAAGTTATTATTATAATTATTACTATATTTACATTTATTATGTACGGACCGATGTTCTTTTATACAAATGTTTATAATAGAAAAAATTTGGTGTCACATGTTGTAGAAATTTCGGGAGTTAATCGAAATATACCAAACACAATTAATGATGATATTGTGTCATCGGAGGGAGACGAAACAAGAGAGGATACAGGACATAACTGTGGAACTCATACAGAACCTGTTATAAATTATCAGAATTCAAGCAATGACACAACAGACGAAGAGGGTGCGGAGAACTTTCAAGGAAGTGTCTTTAATGACATACAAGATATACGCCAATGGGCTCTCATGAATCCACCAATACCACATACTCGATTGGAAATATTGATGGACATATTAAGGAAACATTCTTATCCTACTTTACCAAAAACGGCAAAAACATTTCTAGGTACAGCACACAATAATTATACAATCGAAAGCTTTAATGGCACCAATGATGAATTTGTGTACTTCGGGATAAGTAAAGTTCTTGAAAAATGTGTAAATCCAGACATTCACAAAAGTAGTGATATACTGTTGATGTTCAACGTGGATGGTTTACCATTATTTAAATCCAGCAAAAAACAGTTTTGGCCAATACTATGTAAAATTTTTCATGATCCTGGTATTTACCGACCTTTTCCTGTTGCCACTTATTGTGGAGATGGAAAACCAACCAATATTGAACGATATTTGAAGAAATTTATTAATGAAATTAATGATCTACAACGTAATGGTGTTGTTATAGATAGTCGAAGATTTACTATATCTATCAAAGCTTTTATATGTGACAGACCTGCACGTTCGGTTCTGAAATGTAGTAAAGGTCACGGAGGATACTTTGCCTGCGAGAGATGTACGATACGTGGCAAAAGATACAAAAACCGGATCATTTACCCATGCAGAATAAATTGTGAAAAAAGAAGTGATTTGTCATTTAGAAATCAAAGCAATACGGGACATCATTTAGGAATATCTCCTTTACTTCGCATAAATCCGAAAATTGATATGATCAATCACTTTTTGCTGGACTCCATGCACTTGCTATATTTGGGTATTATGAAAAAACTATTACATTACTGGATAGATGGAAATGTGAAAGGGTTGAAGCTGAATGATCGTACTAAGATACAATTGTTAGATTTACTACAAAGGATAAAAGTGCCTGCTGAATTTCAACGAACGATTAGATCGCTAACAGAGTATCATAAATTCAAAGCCACTAAATACCGATTTTTATTGTTATATGCAGCTCCTGTTATCTTCAAGAAAATTTTAACAACTGATGTATACAGACATTTATTGTTCCTAAATACTGGTTGCAGAATATTATCGTCTAAAGAATTAGCCATGTGTAAATGTAAATATGCTGGATTATGTTTAAAAAAATTTGTGACCAAAGCACAATTTATATATGGAAAGGAATTTATGATTGGAAATGTACATAATCTGATCCATCTCGCAGATGATGTTAAAAATATGAATTCATCACTGGCCAGTATTTCCAGTTTTCCATTCGAAAACGCTCCAGGAAAAATGAAACGACTTCTTCGAAATGGAAATAAGCCTCTCTCACAATTATGCCGTCGATTGAATGAAATATCCCATATTTGGAACGAAAAAGCCGTTATTCCAGCTACAATAAAAATTACTAGACAAGTGAAATCAAAAGAATTAGAGAAAATACTTATTAAACGAGTTCGATATAAAGAGGCACTATTAACCACTAAATTTCCTAACAACACAGTTTTATTGAACAGCAATGAAATCATACAATTAAAGAGTATGTGGATATCCCCAAACGATTACGTGAATTGTATTGAAATTACTGGAAAAATATTGAGAAAGACAAAGGCGCTTTATTCCTATCCCTGTGATTCACGTCATCTCCAAATATGGAATTGCAGTGGTAAAAATACGGATACTATAACGTGTAAAATTACCGATATCAAAAGCAAAATGGTTCCATTTGCATTAAGTGGTATTGCTGAAGAAAAAATTTTGGTAATGCCTCTACTGCATGTGTGAAATGTATACATGCAATCGACCGATTGCGTGGTAATGCATTTTAGTTGGTCGCTCTAGTCGGCTAAACTAATTAAACTCGGTTGAAAAGATCGGACTGCAGTCCAATGATTATTACTAATCAATTATTTAATTATTACTCTCCCGTTTTCTCGGCAGGCGGCCACGAGTTGACCTGTCCTCTCTCGTTCGAGAGGCGACCAGGTATTATCGTCGTACTCTCCTGCCGGGGTGCTAGAGCTAACCAAGAACAGCCGTGGTTCTCAACCTCGTCCTCTCTCTCGGAATAGCAAATAGGCCAAGTCCCCCTGTGAACCCGATATTCATTTTTTTCGTTGCTATCCGCGATCGCGAAAATCACGATTCATTTTCTTTTTGCTCGTCTCGCGTCGCTGTCCCGCGCGGCCGCCTATAAGCTACCTTCGAGATTGTTATGTATGAGTCAAGTAACTCGTGTAGGTTTGTGTTGTTAACAATTATACTTTATTACTGGTTATACGTCACACTCGGTTTGCACGCGTCTACAATTTCTCAGGTACAAAACTCGACTGATCGTCGGAGCACGATCTATCTCTCATCGATCTATATTCGGTTACGCCGCGTATCGTGCCATCTCTCGGTTACTTATTTGTACCGGCCTTGTAATTAGCCGTGGCGCGGCCGTATGTATTTTGAATAGCTAACAATGATCATAACACCCCTCTTCCTTAAAAGAGAAAGGTCGTAGTACAAGAACGCACTCGTTAAATATAATACAGTAATTATTACAATTTAATGTGTTCGGACATTTCCATATCTCGTTGGTGCTACCCTAACTCTTTCAGATCTACGAAGTGGAATATTTGAAGTAAGTGGATGGACTGCTTGTCGTGGTTCCGTATCTTTGGATTCAATTGAATAGTCTGCGTATCTCTTATTTTTATCATTCGAAAGTGTACGTGTTGGAGTATACTCTCCAATAAGTCTCATTTGATTTATGTGTCGTTTCCAAGTTCGTCCATCATCTAATTTAGTAGTGTAATGTAATTTTCCTATACGCTTTATAATTCTACCGAATAGCCATTTGTCTCCGTGCTGGTAGTTTCTAACACTCACTCTCTCCCCTTCCTCGAAACTTTTGATACCCGTATCATTTTCTATTTGCGTAGTTTCCTTATTATTTGGTCGCATTATATCTAATGTACATCGAATTTTTCTATTAAACATTAGCTCTGCTGGAGACTTTTTTGTTGTACAATGGGGGGCAATTCTGTATCGCATTAATATACGCTGTAACGCTGTGTGTACATTTTCTTTCTGCATATCTATCGCGCGTAAAGATTTCTTTAGGGTTTGTACAAAACGTTCCGCTAACCCGTTTGTAGCAAGGTTGTACGGCGCTGTCAATTTCTGGCAAATGCTATTGTTTTGCAGGAACTGTTGGAATTCATTAGATACAAACGTACGTCCATTATCTGATACTACCTGTACCGGTAAACCGAATTTTGAAAAGACTTCGCGACATTTCTGTATCGTCGTCTCCGCTGTAATATTTCTTACAATAAAAACTTCAGGCCATTTTGTGTACGCATCTACAATTATGAAGAAATTATAATTTTTGAACGGCCCTGCAAAGTCTATGTGTATTCGTTCGAATGGAAATGTAGCAGGCTCCCACACGTGTTTGTGTTTTGGTGGATTATTTCTGTTTGCGTTGCATTCTGCACAATTTTGTGTAATTTTCTCAATGTCGTTATCTATGCCATTCCACCAAACGTAACCGCGTGCTAGCATTTTCATTTTAACGATTCCGAAATGTTCGCTGTGTAATTCTTTTAGAATTTTATCTTGTAATCGTTTAGGTATCACTACACGATGTCCGCGTAAGATAACCCCCTGTTGGACGCTGTACTCTAGTTCATCACCGCAAGATTTATTTTTATTGTGTATCTGTGTACCGTTTTCTAACGCATGTAATAACTTGTTTAGATGTATATCTTGCTTTGTTGCTTTTTGTAAATCCTCAAAGGTAATTGGTAATGAATGAATTGTGTCTATCTGGTGTACATCTACTACGTCGTGCGTAGTTTCACTTTGATTTGAAATTGGTAGTCTCGATAAGCAATCCGCGTTGCTATGTAGCTTTGTATTTTTGTATTTTATCGTGTAATTGAAACCTCGTAAAAATAGTGCATAATGTTGCATACGCATTGCGCTGTACATTGGTAAACTTTTCGAGGGTGAGAAAATATGTACTAATGGATTATGGTCTGTGTACAATGTAAATTTGTTCCCGTAGAGATACTGGTGAAATTTCTTTATCCCGAATATTATACTGTAAGCTTCTTTATCAATTTGCGCGTATTTCTTCTGTGTATCATTTAATGTGCTCGAGGCGTATTGTATTGCTCTTTCGCTCCCATCGGGATAGACATGAGACAGTACAGCCCCAATACCGTAAGAACTTGCATCCGTAGCTAATATTAAAGGTAGCTTGGGATCGTAATGAGCCAGTACCTCTTTACTTTGGAAAGCTTTCTTTGCGTTTGTAAACGCCTGTTCGCATTCTTTCGACCATATGAATTTAGTTTCTTTATGAAGTAATTTATTTAAAGGATATAGAATTGAACTGAGATTCCTAATGTGTTCGCGCAAGGAATCGTTCTTTCGGAAGATGACTAGGGTCGAGCAAAGCAAAGGGTTCACAATGCACTAAACGTTTAATAAAGTCACTGGTTATAATAATAATCAACGCACGCACGCAATTACGAAGAGAACGCAACAAATATGACGCAATACGCAAAACCGACGCAAAGGATGGGACGCAATATACGCGAAGTGTGAAACGCAGGATACGAGAACTGAGTAACGCGGTATCCTGGTTATACGCAGAGTGAGGAACGTATGATACAAGAAACTGAACAACGCGGTATCATACGTTATACGCAAGGTGAGAAGGTAATCGCTCTGCGCCAGTTGTCGCTAGACTCGACTTTTAAAAACAGCTGATTGCTGTGATCGCTAACGTCGGTAACGGTCGCGCGCATCAGCGATGACGTAGGCGCTCCGCGGTGAGCGCCTTGTGTTTTGGTTAGGCAGCGGCGAGGAGAGCTAAAGGGTACGCCGGGGATCTAAGTCGGTTGGCGTTGCCGATACATTACCGCCCGCCTTGCCGAATCCGCGATTCGGCAACAATTCCAGATCGAACTCTTACGGACTCGAGCGCTCGACGAATTCGAGCGCTCGAACGCGGCCGAGAAGAAAGGTCTCGAGCGTGGTAAACGACGGAAGGGCTGAGGTGTTTCCGAGGGTGATCTCCCACGCTAGTAGGGACTCAGGATCCATGCGGCAGGTCACCCAATAGACAAGGATCGGATCCCACTCCTTGATGTTACAGCCGAGGTTGGTAAGCGCGCCGGTTGCCTCGCGTACGGTGTTGTGAAGCCGTTTGAGTTCAACGACCGATTCGGAGGTTAGGCGTTTTAGCGAAAACAGTAAGTCGAGCTGTATGTCGACGAGAACGCGTTTGTTTTCATAACGGTCGGTGACGACCTTCCACGCGGGTTTGAAGTTCTCCTCCGTAACGGCTATGCCGGCGATCAACTGGCTCGCTTCTCCAGTCAGGCACATCTTCATGTACTGCAGCTTCTCGACGTTGGGGATGCTGGTGTTGCTGATCACCATAGATGCGAAGAGATCTCGGAAAGAAATCCATTCGTGGAATTCTCCGCTGAATTTCGGCAAGTCGATGCGCGGCAAACGCCGCGTGTTTGACGCGCCGGTACTGGTCGACTCCTCCTTCGAATTCGCGGCTTCCGTTTTTAATACCTCATGGAGCTCTTGTTGGAGAGTTGCGTAGGCGGAAATGTATGCCTCCTCGCATAGTGAGCGCGCGTCCTGAGAGACGTAGGTGGCTACGTCGCTGCCCTTCTCTCCGGTAGTTGGGATCAGATCATGCTGGTTTTGGAATTTCTCCCAATTTCGCTCCAGCGTGGTGATCCTCACACGCAGATGGTGAGAAGTGCGCTGGTCCGCGCTCGCCTTTTTCGCATTCGTAGCCGCCCGCGAGATGAGCCCGTACAGCTCAAGTTGACGACGAACATAGTCCGATGTAGTCGACATTTTCACCCTTTTTCGTTACTTTAGCACTTCCGAAGTGGATTCACGCTCCGAATTTTACCGGTTTAGATAGTATCCGGCTCGAAGGACCAGAAATGTTCGCGCAAGGAATCGTTCTTTCGGAAGATGACTAGGGTCGAGCAAAGCAAAGGGTTCACAATGCACTAAACGTTTAATAAAGTCACTGGTTATAATAATAATCAACGCACGCACGCAATTACGAAGAGAACGCAACAAATATGACGCAATACGCAAAACCGACGCAAAGGATGGGACGCAATATACGCGAAGTGTGAAACGCAGGATACGAGAACTGAGTAACGCGGTATCCTGGTTATACGCAGAGTGAGGAACGTATGATACAAGAAACTGAACAACGCGGTATCATACGTTATACGCAAGGTGAGAAGGTAATCGCTCTGCGCCAGTTGTCGCTAGACTCGACTTTTAAAAACAGCTGATTGCTGTGATCGCTAACGTCGGTAACGGTCGCGCGCATCAGCGATGACGTAGGCGCTCCGCGGTGAGCGCCTTGTGTTTTGGTTAGGCAGCGGCGAGGAGAGCTAAAGGGTACGCCGGGGATCTAAGTCGGTTGGCGTTGCCGATACATAATGAATCTCCCGTAGTAATTTACAAACCCAATGAATGCTCGAACTTCTGATACATTGCGGGGTGTAGGCATTTTCTCTATAGCATCTATCTTTTTACGGTCTTTATGTATACCGTCCTTATCTATAATGTAACCGCAATATTCAATTTGATTTGTAAAGAATGTACTTTTCTCTAAATTAATTCTAATATTGTATTCATGTAATCTCTGAAAAACTAGCTCTAGTCTATGTAAGTGTTCTTCATCACTTGTTCCCGTAATTTTTATGTCATCTAGAAAAACTGTAACTCCTGGTATATCCTGTAGGATATTTTCCATTTCTCTCTGCCATATGGCTGGAGCAGAAGCAATCCCGTACATTAATCTAGTCGGTCTATACAATCCCTTATGCGTATTTAGTGTAAGTAATGATTGATCTTCTTCCCGAACTTCTAATTGTAAATAGGCTTGTCGGAGATCAATTTTTGAAAAACTCGTTCCACCCGCCATTTGTGCGAATAGTTCATCGATTGTAGGTAATGGGTGATCATCTACTGTTAGATTTGGATTTAAAGTGACACTATAGTCACCACAGATTCTAATATTTCCTTCTTTCTTTAAAATAGGCACTATGGGTGTAGCCCATTCCGACGTATTTACTTTCACTAAGATCCCTGCCGTTTCTAAATTTTCGATTTCCTTCTCAACTAAAGGTAATAGTTTGAACGGAACTGTACGGTGTTTTATGAATACAGGTTTTGTATTATCTTTTATTGTTAATCGTGCCTGCCTATTTTTAATACGGTCTAAACCCGCTTCAAGAATCTCTTTGTATTTATGTAGAATCGTGTCTAATTTTACTTTCCTGTCGCTAGCATTTAACGTATTTACTGTACTGTGGTTTAAAGAAATTTCACGCAGTTCTGTGTGGGTTAACAATTGGCGTAGCCATTCACGTCCTAATAATGGTGTTCTTTCAATGTTTGTAAGATAAATATTTAATTTATGTTCAGTATTTCCGTATTTGACACGTACCGTAATATAACCTACTGTATCGAACGCATTATTACAATATGTAATTAATTTTAATGTCGTAGTATGTATGATCGAACTTGGAAACAATTTGAGCATCTGTGTTTTACTAGCGATTGTAACCGCTGCACCGCTGTCTACTTCAAATTTTACTATTTTATCATTTACTTGTAATTTTGCAAAGAATTTATCGCGGTGTTCCACTTGTTCCCGCTGTACTACTTTTCTACTAGACCTCGTGTGCAATATTTCCTCGATGTAATTTGTGTGTCCCTTACTTTTGAAACAGACTGATTGGAGATGCCCTCGGTTTCCACAAGCAGTACATCGCACTTTTGGATTCAAAGTACATTTTGTAGCTAAATGCCCTTTTCCACATCTGAAACAGTAAATGTTTTTAGCATCGGGAGTTTTTGTATTATTATTACGGTTATTTGCATGTGTAAATGTATGTATAGAACGTGTATTTTGCGTCGTCCTTGACGTCTGTTTTGGTTGGCCAGCTGAAGGACGTTTCTGGAATCTTCTTGAAGTGTCGGCGATTTGTATTGCCGCCGTCGATCCTTGTAATTGATCCGTGTCCTTTTCCGACATTTCCATGCTCGTTGCCAACTCAATCGCCTTGTCGAAGGTTAAATCCTTTGTTTCTAACAACCTTGACTGTATTCTAGTGCTCGTCAACCCGAAAACAACTTGATTGCGTAGCGCTGTCTTCAAGTAGTTCCCGAAATTGCAGTTTAGGCTTAATTTTTGTAAAGCCGCCACATATTGTAATATGCTTTCACCTTCTCGCTGACGACGTTGGTGAAACCGGAAATTCTCTGCGATTTCCAATGGTGCCGGAGCGTAAAATTCTCCTAGCTTTTCGATTAAATTTTTTTATGTAGACTCGTACGGGTCACTGGGCGCGCACTTATTGCTTATTACGTCGAAAGCTGTCGCACCAATATAATGTAATAGATAGGGAACTTCGTCTTCTTTCGGTATTTTGAAAAGCTTGAAAGCCCCTTCTAATCGTTTCACCCATCTTTTCCAATTCATCGATGATTCAAATGGTTCAATATTGAATGTGACTTTTACTCAAGTAGCTTGTGCTAGTGGCTCAGCCATTGTATGTATGTAATTGTATGTAAGTAATTTATAGAATAATTACTATTTTCGTTGGAACGTGTATTTAACGAAAACTTCTGAGATGTAGCGCGTGTTGTAATAACTAACCGAACCTCTACGCCGCGTGTTGTAATGTATTTCGCACTTATGTGCCACGTGGCGTGCTCCGTAATTTCGGAGGTTAGCGATCGGCGAGTTTGTATGTACGTACGTATCTTTTTCAGGATATTCCAGCTTATCCCATCCTCGTCGCCATTCTTCTTGTTATGTATGAGTCAAGTAACTCGTGTAGGTTTGTGTTGTTAACAATTATACTTTATTGCTGGTTATACGTCACACTCGGTTTGCACGCGTCTACAATTTCTCAGGTACAAAACTCGACTGATCGTCGGAGCACGATCTATGTTCGGTTACGCCGCGTATCGTGCCATCTCTCGGTTACTTATTTGTACCGGCCTTGTAATTAGCCGTGGCGCGGCCGTATGTATTTTGAATAGCTAACAATGATCATAACAGAGATGCTTCTGCCTTCGTATACACAGTGTAAAGTGTGACTGCATTAGATAATTCTTCCAAACGCTCTGAAGAAGCAAAACGTGTCGGACGAGATCGAGAATAAGTTTACACCAGTGAGTGCACGTGTTTGCAAGGATGGCTGCGACGACTAGGAAAGGGCTCAGGCGAAAATATGTGGAAAAAGTTGCCGATAACGAAAAAGGTAAGATACTTTAATTTTTCATCATTAATTTTGTGCAGTTTTTTGTAGAAATTGTACCTTTTCTTAATTGAAAATGCCATTGTTTCGTTCTGCTATTCAATGATTACAATTTATCAATCAACGCCATCATTTAAATCGTGAAATAATAAAAAGCTACATTAAAAGTTTTAGATGAGACGGATTCTGAAATGAATTCTGATATTGTAGAAGACGTCGAGATCAGAACGAAAAAACGAAGGAAGCAACCGAAGAAATTAAACAGAAGAGTCACCGTTTCAGAAAGTTCCGACAGCAGCTTAGATTTTACTAAATGCGATTCATCGCCGCAAATATTAAAATCAAACACAGTTGGATCTACAACCACTTCACCGTCGAATTTATGTCAAGACGACATCAATTCATTGAAAAGTAAATAAATATGCTAAATTAATAGATAACGAAATTATTTAAAACAATATAAATGTTTCGTTCATTCAATAATGCTTTATAGGCATTTCCACAACCATAAAATTTTAATTTATTACAGATTACATCAACGAAACAATAGAAAACAATTGCAAACCCCTATCAGTTAAATTAAGCCAACTCACAAGTATGATGGTCGACATTAAAGCAACTCTGAACGAGCTGTTAGGAAGATCAATCGATCATAACAGCACTAACAACAGTTGCGATGTTATTTCCGATTTTAATGAAATTTGGAAACTTCTGTGTCAGACGGTAGAGGAGTTCAAAATATTTGATGAAAAAATCGGAAAGGAGATAGATTTCCGTAAAAAATTGGTAAGATTTTATACTGTTCTATTTTTAGTATTTATTTATTATATGTATGTAAAACAAGAATTAATTCCTTCGTGAAATTTTATACAGGCACACAAATTTATTAGTATTATAAACAAACGAACAACAATCGTCCGAAATATGAGCGAAATACTGAGATACTGCTTATCTAGAGAAGTTGCTCTCAGATGCAATCCAGTAAAGCATGTCGAGGGGAAGCTATTTGTATTTAAAGATACAAATCTTTATAATGTTGTTAAAGGTATTTCTCCATTTTCCGTTTATAAGATTTGTATTACTAATTGATGAATTACGAAATAATCTATTAAAATTAATTTTTTCCAGCTGCGATGGTGTCAGCTTTCTCAAGTGACGAAAATCCGTTAAAGGATTGCGACGTTATAAAAGTAATAGGGACAGTATTACACCACTGTAGAGATTGGGAAGGAGGACGAATGAAACGGCAGAAAAAAAATATTACGAACACAAACGAGAATCAAAATAGAAAATTATTATCTGAGATTGATCAACTTTGCGATGTAAATCTGGATGATAATATATAATTATAATTCATTTATACAGTGAGTGTAAAAAGTATTCGTACGCCGTTTAAAACGGAATATAACTTTTTTGTAATTGTACCAAACGACCAGATTTTTCATAATCAATTATTAGAAGCTTTGGTTTATTACATATGATATGAAAAAATTTTTTCAAAATTATAATTTACAAGGTTACAAGCGAAAATAAAAAAGATATCTTTTGAAACTTTTTTATTTGGGCCCTTAATGAAAATTAAAAAAAAAATATATATATATATTTACAAAACATACATGTACATATATGTTTTGTAGATCTACATGTTAATTATACATGTGGTGTACACAGTTAATAATAAAATAAAGATGTGCCGCGGGGCGTGTCAAGGGTGTGATGGTGGGGTCCGGAGGGCCCGTGGCCGCCCGTATTGAGGGGCAGTCGATCGTAGGATCGAGACAGTGAAACACGCCGCGTGCACAAGTAAACCAAGTGTTATAGTGTATTATTGTTATTACCAATCTCCCGTCCCATCTACGCGTAGAGCTGACGGGAAAGGACACCACAATTGGCGACGAGGATCAAGTAAGTACGTATACAAGATTGTTTTGTAAAAAAAAAAAAAAAATAAAAAAAAAAAAAAAAAAAAAAAAAAAAAATTCTAACGGAAAATATGTAATAATAATTGGTAATTTAGCTAACGCTAAAAGGTACCTAAACCAAGGTTGTATCCTTGTAGATTAGTCAACCAAAATAGAAATTAACGACACTGTCAGTTGGTACAGGAAAGAGGTAATTTAGTTAATACTAAAAGGTACCTAAACCAAGGTTGTATCCTTGCAGATTGGTTAACCAAAGTAGAAATTGACGACATTGTCAATTAGTACAAAAAATAGGTAATTTAGCTAAAACTAAATGGTACCTAAACCAAGATTGTATTCTTGCAGGGAGGAATAGATGCTCAAAATGTCCCAGATCAGTCCACTGGATGCCTTTGATTGCGAAGGAGACCTTGCTTCCGTCGGTTTACGTTGGGAAAAATGGAAGAGGGGATTTGGAAATGCTAATAGATTCGGGGAGCAAGTGCAATATCATAAACGATGCGACTTGGAATAATCTAAAACGATGCAATATTACGTGTCACAATCTGGTAAAGAATCCAAACAAAACATTTATGGCTTACGGCAGTCAAAAGCCCTTAACAGTCTTAGGTTCTTTTAACGCGGAGATCGTTGTCGGTAATGTAGCAAAATTAGCGACGTTTTATGTTGTAAAAAACGGGTCTAGAAATTTACTAGGCAAAGAAACCGCCACAAAGCTGAAAGTGTTGAAGGTAGGGGTAGATATCAACGCGATGGGTAGCGGGGTTTTTCCTAAATTTAGGGACGTGAAAGTTAATATCCCCATCGACAAATCGGTTAGACCCGTCTGTCAACCATATCGTAGAGTGCCAATACCGCTTGAGAATAAAATAAAGGAACAAATAGAAAATTTATTGAGGAGCGATATTATTGAACCAGTAAATAATCCGTCAAGTTGGATTTCGCCTATGGTTCCTATCCTCAAGAGCGACGGTGATGTAAGAATTTGCATTGATATGAGACGTGCAAATAAAGCTATTCTTAGGGAAAATCATCCTCTACCTACAATGGAACAGCTTATTCCAAAATTCAGAAAAGCTAAATTTTTTTCGAAACTCGACATTAAGAGTGCATTTCATCAAGTAGAGCTTAGCGAAGAATGTCGGTACATCACAACATTTATTACTAGTACGGGACTTTACAGATATAAACGCCTCATGTTTGGTATTTCATGTGCCCCCGAACTTTTCCAAAAAATTCTAGAGAAAATCTTATTACCATGTAGTGGAGTAGTTAATTTCATTGATGATATCGTAGTATTCGGATGTAATGAGAACGAACATAATATCAGACTTGCCAAAGTTTTGGAAACCCTAAACGATTATAACGTATTGCTCAACGGGAAAAAAAGTATTTACAAGGTAAAAACTATTCAATTCCTAGGTCACGAATTATCCGATAAAGGTATCAGACCATTAGATAAATATACAAAGGTAATTGAAACATGTAGACAGCCCAAAACCATAGAAGAACTCCAGAGTTTTTTAGGCCTTGTCAATTTCGTTGGAAAGTGGGTCCCTAATTTGGCAACGTTAACGGATCCAATTCGGGAATTATTACGACTTAAGCTAAGCAAAACTGCTGACATTACGCGACATTGGAAGAACAAACAGTCACAAGCCTTCAATAAGTTGAAACAGTCATTGACAAACATACAGACGTTAGGATACTACGACCCAGATGACAGAACACAAGTAATTGCGGACGCCAGCCCGGTGGGTTTAGGTTCGGTTCTCATACAATACGATTCGAATGGACCACGTATCATTGCTTTCGGTAATAAAAGCCTCACAGAATGCGAAAAGCGCTACTGTCAAACTGAAAAAGAGGCTCTTGCTTTAGTTTGGGCGGTTGAACACTTTAAGATGTATTTATACGGAAAGAACTCATTTGAACTAATTAGCGACCATAAACCCCTCGAAGTTATATTCGGACCTAATTCTAGACCGTGTGCCAGAATTGAACGATGGGTTTTACGACTCCAGTCTTATAACTATAAAGTAGTATATCGTCCTGGTAAAACTAACATTGCCGACCCTCTGTCGCGATTATGTGCAAATGCAGAACCCTTTCCATTCGACGACGATAATTATATAAACTTCGTAATCGACCAATCTTGTCCAATAGCTGTACCCTTACAGGACATAAAAAACGCGAGTGAACTAGACGAAGAACTAAAAATGGTTAGAGGGGCTCTACACAATAGAAATTGGAAACACGATATTAACAATTACAAGATTTTCGAAAACGAACTTTGTAACCAAGATAGCATTGTACTGCGAGGAACTAAAATTGTGATACCTACAAAATTACGCGCTAGAGTACTGGCAGCTGCCCACGAAGGACATCCGGGAATAGTAGCTATGAAATCCAGGCTACGCTCAAAAGTATGGTGGCCTAAGATCGACAGAGATGCTGAAAATTACGTAAAAGCTTGCAAGGGTTGTACCCTGGTCTCAGCACCCAATCCCCCAAACCCCATGAAAAGACGCGCGTTGCCAATACAAGCATGGATAGACGTTGCTGTTGACTTTCTTGGGCCGCTTCCAAGTGGGCATTATCTTTTTGTGATAATAGATTACTTCAGTAGGTATAAAGAGATTAAAATAACAAAGTCTATAGGTACAGCAGAAACAATTGACATGTTAAAAGAAATATTTTCGAGAATCGGTATACCGGTTAGTATAACAACGGACAATGGTAGACAATTTACAAGCGACGATTTCAAGAAGTTTTGCTTCGAATACGGCATAATCTTACACCATACAATCCCTTACTGGCCGCAACAGAATGGGGAAGTCGAAAGACAAAATCGCGATATATTAAAAAGACTCAAAATTAGCCAGTGTAAAAAATCAAACTGGAAAGATGACCTTCTAAATTACCTAATGATGTACAACAGTACACCCCATTCAGTCACCGGAAAGACTCCATCCGAGTTGTTCTATAGGAGACAGTTTAGAGATAAACTGCCTTCAATCATAGATATCGAGAACTCAGAAACCGATTTAGAAGTAAAGGAAAAAGATTTTGAAATGAAAGCAAAAGGGAAGGAACGAGAGGATCGGAAGAGAAGGGCTGAGGAAAGTAGCATAGAAGTTGGAGAAAAGGTTTATGTAAAAAATATGATTAAGGATAACAAACTAACAACGGAATTTAATGAAGTACCACATACGGTACTCAACAAGATGGGGAATGATGTCGACGTAAGGAACGAAGAAACAGGCCAGCAGTACAGAAGAAACATAATTCATCTGAAAAGGGTTGAAGGACAGTGGGCAGTACATGGAAACAACAAGAAGGCGAAGTCAGGGGATGAGGACGACGGCCAAGCAACCCAACCCAGTCACCCTGTGAATGCGGCATGTCGTTCCCCATCCATCATATAATTATCATGCTGTTAAGTTAAAGAAATATTGTATTGTTAAGGTAAACTGCGGGTAATATTAAAATTCGACGAATAGATAAAGGATTTATGTTTATTATAAGTAAAAAAAAAAAGTGTTTATTTTCAATTATTGTAACAAAAGAGAGATGTGGTGTACACAGTTAATAATAAAATAAAGATGTGCCGCGGGGCGTGTCAAGGGTGTGATGGTGGGGTCCGGAGGGCCCGTGGCCGCCCGTATTGAGGGGCAGTCGATCGTAGGATCGAGACAGTGAAACACGCCGCGTGCACAAGTAAACCAAGTGTTATAGTGTATTATTGTTATTACCAATCTCCCGTCCCATCTACGCGTAGAGCTGACGGGAAAGGACACCACAATACACATGCTGAAAATTTCATCAAAATCGGTTGACGCTAAGAAAAGGACACTCATCGAAAGACATATGTAAGAATTTGTGGATTTTTAGCAGAAGCTCAAAAGTCGTGTAAAACTACCATTTTGACCATTTTGAACCGCTTGTAGTTCGTGTTTATGTTAATCGATTTCGATGAAATTTTCAGCATGCGCATATAACTACTACGAAATATATATTAAATTTTCATGAAGGTCCCATTTAAAAAAGTTTTGAAAAATTCTATTTTTTTGCATTAACCTTATAGATTTTAATTGTTAGAAAATATTTTTTGCATATCATTTCGTAAACCAATGCTTCTAATTGATTATAAAAAATCACGTCGTTTGGTACAATTATAAAAAAGTTATTCTATTTTAAAGGGCGTACGAATTTTACACTCACTGTATATGTCGTACAATTAAGCAGTAGTATCATAAGCATATATATATTGTAGCAGATTAAGCGCGTAGTAGGTTATGTATATTGTAGATTAAGGGCATCATAATTAATAAGTTAAGCATATATTGTAAATTAAGAGCGTAGTATGTTAAACATTATAGTGTAGATTAAGCGCGTATATATAGTAGGTTAAGCATTTGTTGTTCATTCATCATTTCTTGTTCAATTATTTTATTTACTTTATTATGATTTCAAATATAATTACATTTAACTTAATTTCTTAATTTCCCTTTATGTCTCCTAATGAGGGTATAATAAGACTATCCTAATGTTGCCTAATGCGGTTTGTCGCATTGGATAATCATTAGGAAAGCCTAAAGTGACCCTATACGCGGGTTCCTAATGCGGGCCTTATTCGGCTTTCCCAATTAGGCAGTCACGACGCACTGCGTTACATTTCGCATGCCTGCCCAATGGGGCTACCCTATTAGGGCTTAACAGATATATCCCAATGCGCGCCTACTGGGGTTTGCCTCATTGGATAGTCATTGGATAAATCTAACGTGGGCCTAATGCGGCGTGCCGCATTGGATAGTCTTTGGGAAAACCTAACGTGGACCTAATGCGGTGTGCCGCATTGGATAGTCTCTGGGAAAACCTAATGTGGCCCTAATGCGGGATTCCTAATGCGGACCTAACACGGGATTCCTAATGTGGCCCGCATAGGGCTTTCCCAATTAGGCAGTGACGACGCACTGCGTTACATAACGGCCTGCCTAACTAAAATTCTAGTCGGGGCAGACCGTTTGAAACAATTGAAATCGTTGCCAAGGAATCGATGATTCTCGAAAAATCAATATTTCCAGATGGTTTCCGAAAAATCCATATTCCCTTGGCAACGATTTCAATTGTTTCAAACGGTCTTTCGTCGGTCGTTTGTAGTGTTTAGTGTTTAGTGTTTAGTGTTTAGTGTTTAGTGTTTCGTGTTTCGTTTTTATTAATTATTTTTTTTCCTTTTTTTTATCATCGATTATTTCACGAGCTTCGTTATGCCTCGACGGCCTCTTGATTACAATCCACGAAATGTGCGTTTGATGCTTCGAGCTATTGACGAAGCAAATAGGAATTATTCAGAAGCTCGTGATATATATCGCCAATTACTAGCTAATAGAGGGGGGCGGGTACGTGAAAGAGATATTCCGGGCCGTCGCGAATTTCAAAGACAAGACCATCGCATTAGCGATGCTATAATGAATTCTAATTTTTCATTACCTAATACTTCGAGGCCAGTTCGTCCTCGTGTGCACTGGCGAAAAGAGGAACGGGTTGTTGCTATTGCACGTGCCTTTCCCTTAATGGGCCTTCGCGGTATTGCTCGACGAATTGAAATTTCGCATACGACAGTTCATCGAATAATTCGCGAAGAAGGTTTACGACCATACAAGTTTCAACGCGTGCAAGCACTTCTTCCAAGAGATTTTGTAACTCGTCGCAATTTTTGCCGGTGGATGCTGCATAAAATAGAAAGAAACGACGATTTTATTAAAATCATACTGTTTACAGATGAATGTAGTTTTTCAAATACCGGTATTCAAAATTCACAAAACACCCGTATTTGGGATTATCAAAACCCCCATGCAGTTATTCAACGTTTTAATCAAGGACGTTTTGCAATAAATGTATGGGCGGGTATCATTGGCGATCATATTGTCGGACCTATATACCTACCGTCAAAATTGACAGGTCAAAGGTATTTAGATTTTTTAAAAACAATTTTTATTAGAAAATTGCGTGAAGTCGTGCCACGTGGAAGGCGTCGTTCCATTTATTTTGTGCACGATGGTGCTCCACCACATTCCCCAATTATGGTTCGAAATTTCCTCGACGAAATGTTTGGCACACGTTGGATCGGTCGTAGACCTGCGCCTCATATTTGGCCCCCTCGGTCGCCAGATTTAAATCCTCTTGACTTCTTCCTTTGGGGAGCAGTCAAGAGTATTGTTTATAGATCAGGTGGACATATAAACAGTGTAGCGGAATTGAAGTAGCAACCGCTTTCGAAATAGTCAAAACCAAAATGGACATATTTGAGAGAGTGCGGCGGAATTTAAAGGAACGGTTGAATGTGTGTTTGGACATTGGTGGTGCCCACATTGAACCAGGAAGACAGGCACAACTACTACGAAGAATCGGCGTAAATGGTAGTGTGCTGTGGATCCGCCGAAGGAATAGAAGACCCTGAAAAATGTGTAAGTATTCTTTACGTTAGTATTTAATAATGTAAGATTAATATTCTAACTTGGAATTCTCAACTGCACATTGACGATTTGAAAGGGCAGGGAGACAATGACTTGGTACGGGCCTAGCGACGAATGCCTCTTTAAATTTCGTCTGTCTCGCGGCACGCACACGATTATCTTCTGTCTCATCGACACGGACGTGTGGACTGTAGTGGTAGGCTTTTGTCTATACGTATAGTTCCACACAATCAAATTTTGCAAAAACTTTAACAGCTTATAGCTCAATAACTATTTGTTTGCGACATATGGCTCCTTTCAAACTTTTTCTCTTCTCGACGAGTAGAATGCGTTGATGCAACAAAAACTTTAACAACAATTTTCTATGTTATAAACAATTTTGCGGCAAGTTTCTCTTACAAATGTCCACCGATCCAGAGGTGTAGATTCACCCCTAAAACGGATGACCATTACTATCTTTAAACCCTGTACAGGGTGTAAAGAAAGTAATGGTCATCCGTCCTAGGGGTGAATCTACACCTCTGGATCGGTGGACATTTGTAAGAGAAACTTGCCGCAAAATTGTTTATAACAAAGAAAATTGTTGTTAAAGTTTTTTTTTGCATCAACGCATTCTACTTGTCGAGAAGAGAAAAAGTTTGAAAGGAGCCATATGTCGCAAACAAATAGTTATTGAGCTATAAGCTGTTAAAGTTTTTGCAAAATTTGATTGTGTGGAACTATACGTATAGACAAAAGCCTACTACTACAGTCCACACGTCCGTGTCGATGAGACAGAAGATAATCGTGTGCGTGCCGCGAGACAGACGAAATTTAAAGGATGATTTAATGAATGCCCCTTTAAATTTCGTCTGTCTCGCGGCACGCACACGATTATTTTCTGTCTCATCGACACGGACGTGTGGACTGTAGTAGTAGGCTTTTGTCTATACGTATAGTTCCACACAATCAAATTTTGCAAAAACTTTAACAGCTTATAGCTCAATAACTATTTGTTTGCGACATATGGCTCCTTTCAAACTTTTTCTCTTCTCGACGAGTAGAATGCGTTGATGCAAAAAAAAACTTTAACAACAATTTTCTTTGTTATAAACAATTTTGCGGCAAGTTTCTCTTACAAATGTCCACCGATCCAGAGGTGTAGATTCACCCCTAGGACGGATGACCATTACTTTCTTTACACCCTGTACAGGGTGGGGAAAAATGATTGGTCATCCTTTTGGGAGGTGATAGAACTCGTCGAGATTGCCAACATTGCATTATAAACATGGCCCCGCAAAATTAATTTTCAAGGTCATTTTCAAGGTGAAAAATTTTTATTGGCTTAATCGATTCTACTCGTCGAGCTGAACAAAAGTCTCAAAGGGACCATATGCCGGAAATCAATATTTCATAGAGAATTCTTCGTTTGAAGTTTTTTTTTGCCTGAAATTTCAGAAAATAAATCTGATGCTTATGAAGTTTTTAAAATCATGTTGTGAATATCGTGATCATGATTAGCGAAAATCAGCCCCTAAAACTGACCCTGAAAAATTTGTTTTTGCGGTATAAAATCTGCTTAATCTTCTACTCTTAGCGCTACCCAGGAACAACGACGTGGACGTGTTAGATTTCTGTTCCCTTCGGGGTGACTTGATTATAGTGAGTTCCCCTCGCCTCTCACTTCGGGGTGACTTGATTAACAGTGAGTTTCCCTTGCCTCTCACTTTATCATCGTCGACGCTGCCTAGGGACAAACAGAACTGACCCATTGGCCCCAATAGCTCTGAGCAGTTCTGCCTGTTTGTCAGCTTCAACGTGATGAATCCCGTTACGAACGCAAGCTTGGAGTCTCTCCACAAAATTATCTCGCACTCTATTGAGCACAATTCGATTTCGTGCTAAAGTAGCAACCGCCTCTTCAATTCGATCTCGTAAATCCTGAGCCGTCCTTAAAGTCCTGCCTGACCCATAAACAATGGCTTTCAGAGCACCCCAGAAAAAAATGTCCAAAGGGATCAGGTCAGGTGAACGGGCGGGCCATAAGTGTGGCGCAGGATTACGACCGATCCATCGAGTTCCAAAAACTTGTTGTAAAAAAGCGCGGACTGACCTGCTGAAATGCGGTGGAGCACCGTCATGCATTGTGACGTTGCAAATCAGCGACGTCACTTCGCCGTTATGTGCGAGCACATTTTTAATAATGCGAAGGACCGGACCGTGCAATAACGAGACGCGAGACCGGGAAACTCCATACGGCTGCCCGCGGCCCGGCCTAAGGGCCTGTAAAAGCCCGAAGTCGCTCGGTCGGAGGTTTTCTAGCCTCCGCTCGTGAGCGACGTGACAAATTGGCGCCCGAACAGGGACCTCTCTCTCGAAGGGATTATTGTCCGAGAACAGAGAGAGGCACGTGAAGGGCTGAGGATTCTCACAGGGTTACGCGCGATGCGAGGAAGACGGAAAAATTCGCGAGCGCGTAAAAATCGGCGATAGAACGAGACACGGATTTCGAGGGTCGACGAGATATTCGCGACGGACGACGCCAGGAGAAACACGCTCAATCACGTTCGTTGCGTTTAGCGATTTTCTCCGTGCGTTCCCCGTAGGAAAAGAAATAAAATAGCGAGCCAGCTACGCCTTGTTCTTGAAGTTGAGTAACTTATGAAATATTCTTGTGTTCGTCCTAATTTATTGCATTGTAAATCTTGTGAAATTTCGTAAAATTGGTAACGAGTGTACGTCTTCAGGTGTCGTGAACGTAACGGCGGTTTCGAAAATCGAAACCGTTTCCCTTTGTCCCGCACGAACTCGAATTCCTGCGTGTTTGTCGCGTAGTTTGGAAATTTTTTTTGTTTTTTTTGTCATATCTCGCGCGAGTTCGAGACAAAGGAGAGCAAGGTCGCTCCGACCGATTCGCTTATTGATTTGCGGCCCAAAGTCAGCGTTGTGTGGTACGGTACCGTGTTGCGGCCGTGCGAGACTCCGAAAATAAATCGGGACAATACGGCCTAATATCGCGACGGTTGACAACCACGGGCTCCGTTTTGGTAACGTTACGGCCGTGAGCTCAAGGGGGGACGGCCCCGCGTCCGGACGCAACTAGTAAACAAAGCGCGCCTAGGAGACTCTCGCTCGAATACGGTTCGATTCGGGCCTCGCGCTCGTAAACAAATTCAAACAGGCAACGGGTGTCGGAAAAATGTATCAAACAACGAGGCCGAATGATGAAGACGGGCCGTATTATAGCCCATACGAAACGGGGGAATATAAAATTCGATCCGGACGCCTCCATCCCCGGTACCAGCGGGATAACCCTACAAGTTCCTGAACGTCCGAGAACGCCGATTTTAAAACGGCCTATGGCGGCTCCGAAAATGGCCAGCCTCTCTCCGCCGCGCCGGATCGACGAACACCGGCTTCAGCGTACGAAGTAATGAGAAAATGGCATCAGACCTTCGGAGGAAAGCCGGAGGAAGACGCGGAAGCGTTCTTCACTCGACTTTCGAATATGCGCAGCGTCTGTAATTTGAAAGACGCTGATCTCGTGCGCTGTTTGCCGATTTGCTTCACCAATCTGGCAGCGAGATGGTTTGAGAACTGTCCCCCGATGTCGACCTGGGAAGAATTTGCATGCGAATGGCATACAAATTTTCGCGATCCAGATTATCAGGAACTCTTGGAGCATGATTTGCGCGTGCGAAAGCAGGGTCCGGATGAACCGGTGCGAGATTATCTCGCGAACATGAAAGCGATGCTCGCGCGTTCGAAAACCTCGTGGTCCGAGCAGAAGAAAATAAACCGGATCTATTGGGGCGCGAGAGATGAATTACGCGCCGTAATATCACGCGCGGTCGTCACGACAGTGAAAGAGCTCGAGGATCAATTACGCGAGGGGGAACGATATACGACACCCAGGAGCGCGGATTATTATCAGTCGCCGTATTTGGCCAATAAAGAGTTCGCCTACAACCCGAACTTGTACAAGAAGGCAAAGAATTTGAGTCGCGAGAAATCGTATCGATACGAGTTCGTGAACGCGGTAACCGAGGGTAGAGGGTACGGGCGCGCGGAAGCGGGGTATCGTAGCCCTCCCTCCCGCCCGCGAGAATCCCTCGCCACCGAACGTCGCGTCGCACAGCCGAGCAGCCGCTCGCGCGAGGCTCCGAGCCGAGACCGTCCGACCGCTGTCGGGGAAAGCCGAGCTGTCACGCGGCCGAACGATCAGCCGGCCGCGAACAACACGTGCTGGAACTGTCAGCGCGAGGGACACCGGTCACGAAATTGTCGCGAAAAGCCAAGCCTCCACTGCTATCGCTGTGGAGAGCAAGGGGTTACAACAAGAAATTGTCGCCGTTGTACACCAGAGGCGGGAAACGCGATACGAAGCCGCTCGGATGGGCCAGAACGGCCTCGTACCAATTAATATCGGCCCGCGTTGCAGAAACGGATCTCGAACTCGCTCTCGTACCGAAACCGTCGCTCCTTATCGTGAGCGCGTACATCGGGGATCAACTCGTTCACGCGCTGGTAGATTCTGGTTCCTCTCTCTTATTCGTGAGTCGCGAAACATTAGAATCCGTACGAAACGTCGCGAAAATTACAAAAGCGACAGAACCGTGCTATTTTCTTCTAGCGACCGGGGCAATCGATCGCGCAGTAGAGCAAGGTCGTTTTCAATTAACGATAAAAGGCGTAACGTGCGAGATTTTCGCGTATATTCTCGACAATTTAGTTAATTCGGTTTTATTGGGAATCGAGACAATCGCGCAATTCGGTATCGTTGTCGAATACCACCGAGCGATATGGTATTTCGCGTCACGACCGCACGTTGAATTTCCTTTCGGTAACAAAGAGAGCGGTCCTCTCTGTTGCGGCTTGCAGATTCTTACCGCGTCAGAAAAGGAGCGATTACGCGTGTTCTTGGAAACCGAGCTTAGCGGTTTCGCGGAAATACCAGGCGTGACGACTCTAACCACTCACCGAATCGATGTTGGCAATAATAGACCGATTAAACAACGATATTACACGGTTTCGCCGACAGTTCAGGAGGCGATCTATAAAGAAGTAGACTCGCTTCTGGAACAAGGCGTTATCGAGCCGTCGCAAAGTGAGTGGTCCAGTCCGATCATCATGGTGAAGAAACCGAACGGCAAATATCGTTTTTGCCTTGATTTTCGTAAAGTCAACGAAGTATCCAAGAAAGACGCGTACCCGCTACCGATTATGTCGAGCATTCTAGATAAATTACGAGCCGCGAAATACATTTCCACCCTCGATTTGAGCCAAGCGTACTTCCAAATCCCGCTTGACGAATCAAGCAAAGAAATCACCGCGTTTACCGTTCCGGGGAAAGGGTTATTTCAATTTAAACGAATGCCGTACGGGCTCACGGGAGCCCCAGCCACTTTTCAACGGCTTTTGGATAAATTAATCGGACCGGAAATGGAGCCTCACGCTTTCGCGTATTTAGATGACATAATTACCGCGACTACGACATTCGAAAGTCATCTCGAATGGCTCCGCCGGGTCTTAGATAAAATAAAAACGGCAGGATTAATCGTGAACCCGGAAAAATGCGAATTCTGCAAAGAGGAAGTGCGGTATCTCGGGTTTGTGGTAAGCGCGGAGGGGTTAAAGGTCGATGCAGAGAAAGTCGCGCCCGTCGTAGCGTATCCGGCTCCGAAAAATATTAAACAACTGCAGCGATTTCTCGGGATGGCCTCGTGGTATCGCAGGTTCATTCCGAATTTCGCGACGGTAGCGGATGCATTAAATAAATTATTGCGAAAAAACGCGACGTGGGAATGGGAGGCTGGACAACAATCCGCCTTCGAGAAATTACGAGCGTTAATCGCGACTGCCCCTACCCTCGCGTGCCCTCACTTTGAGATACCGTTCGTCCTGCAGACAGACGCGAGTACGGTAGGGCTTGGAGCGGTTTTGGCTCAAGAAATCGAGGGAACGGAAAGGGTAATTGCGTTCGCGAGTAGATCTTTGAACGCGACAGAAAGAAAATATTCCGCGACCGAACTAGAATGCCTCGCTGTCGTGTGGGCCGTACAGAAATACAGACCGTATCTCGAAGGTTATAAATTCACGATCGTGACGGACCACAGTAGTTTACAGTGGTTACGTCAATTAAAAAACCCTTCGGGACGGCTCGCGCGCTGTGCCTTCCAATTATTAGAGTACGATTTCGAGATAAAATACAGGCAAGGAAAACTCAACCACGTACCAGACGCACTCTCGCGTATGTACGAGGAAGCTGACCCGGGGGACGGGGAAATCGCGTTAACATCAGCGGCCGTGACAACGCTCGGATGGTATGAGAAAAAATTTCGTGAAGTAAAAGAGAATCCGAGTAAATTCCCGAACTGGTCAATTCGCGAGGGGCAACTTTTTCGTCGTAGACCCGATCCATTGATTGCCGAAATTCTCGGGGCAGACTTGGACGAGTGGAAACTCGTCGTCGCGTCTGACGCGAGAACAGAAATTTTAAAAGAGGCTCATGACGAAAGGCAAGCGGGTCACATGGGAGTAGAAAAAACGTATCATAGGATTGCTACTCGATATTATTGGCCAGGGATGTTTCGAAGCGTAGTAGAATACGTCAGACGCTGCCCCACCTGTCAAGTGACAAAGGTGGAGCAAACCCTCCCACCTGGGTTAATGAGACAGCGTCACATCGGAGCACCCTGGACAGTAGTCGCGACAGACATTATAGGCCCGCTTCCCCGTAGTCGTGCAGGTTTTTCGTACTTGCTAGTAATTCAAGACATCTTCACGAAATGGATAGAATGTTGTCCCCTCCGAAAGGCCACAGGGGCGAGAATTTCAGAGGCACTCGAAGATCTCGTGTTCTCGCGATGGGGAACACCCGAAACATTGATCACCGACAACGGTACCGAGTTTGTTAACAAAGCGATTCACGAGCTCGCGAAAGATTATGGTATCGGGATTAGAACAACGCCGCCGTACCACCTACAAGCGAACCCCGTGGAACGCGTCAACCGTGTACTAAAAACAATGATCGTAGCATACCTCGATCGAGACCATCGCGAATGGGATGCGAATCTTCCCCAATTTCGTTTCGCGTATAACACGGCCTACCACACTGCGTTACAGGCGACACCTGCATTTTTGAATTTCGGACGAGAACCGAAACCGGCAGCGTGCGTGGGAGCGAATGAAGATCCACGTGCAAATCTCGAGGTTGAACCTACGGAAGGGTGGTCGGAAAGAATGTCGCATTTGGCTACGTTACGCCACTGGGTCGCGTAAAATTTAGATAGCGCATACGAAACGCAGGCGCGATATTACAATCAGAGTCACGCAGACGGACA
This sequence comes from Lasioglossum villosulum, assembly GCA_963971365.1. NCBI lineage: Eukaryota > Metazoa > Arthropoda > Insecta > Hymenoptera > Halictidae > Lasioglossum > Lasioglossum villosulum. Next base: position 21,126,407 of record OZ020500.1, read on the forward strand.
ATATAAAGAAGGAGATCTCGTTCTCCGACGCCTCCGTGTCCTCTCGTCGGCCGCGCAAAACATCGCGGCAAAATTATGCCCAAAATTTAGCGGTCCCTTCGTTGTCGCGAAAAAATTGTCGTCAGTGGTCTATCAGCTGAGTACCACAGAAGGGACAGACGCGGGAAAGGCGCACGTGAGCGACCTAAAGACGTACACTCCACCCAGTAGCGGAGAAACAGCGAACAACAACGATCTAGAAAATTCCGCTATTACAGATGTCCGAACTATGGCAGATGATGAGCGTCGAGAAGACCAGAGAGGCAATCGCGGACGACCTCGAACCACTCGTCCACGAATTGCGGGCGTTAGAGGAATACTTCCTGCAAGGCCCAACAGAAGGAGCGGACGAAGGCATAGCGGAGCGCTACCAGACGAATGCGTATGAGATGGCGAAGGCGGCACGCAACACGCAGGCACTCCAGCGCCTAATCCGTTTCCCACCGGTACCACCCGCGGCCGGAATAGCGGACGCGGAAATAGCGGATTTCTTGGGACCAACAGGGGAAATACAGAAAGAAATGGAACAGAAGGATACCGAGGAAAGCGAAAAAATGGAGTACAAACGTTGCCCCACACGTAGCGGATGGTTGATAGCCTTCTCGGAGGACGAGAAATCGTTCACAGAGCGCTCACGCGAAGCATCACCCGAGGAGGCGCGTAAAGTATTGCCCGAACGCGGATGGGGAAAGACAACCCCAGAAAAAGAAAAGGGGAACGGAGAAAGGAGAGCGCCTCGCGAGGGGCCGGTACCGAGCCGAAGAGACCCAGGGCCCACTCCACCAACCCGCAAGGTGCAGCCGAGCGTGAGGGAAAACGGGAAGTCAACGGAGAGCCCCATTAGAAAAACACGAGAGGAAAAGTCATCAAGCTGGGGCCAGTACGAGCGGTGGCTACAGGGGAAACCGACCAGCATCCGCGACCCAGACGCGTGCTGGAATTGCGGGGGCTACGGCCACCAGCGAAACGCATGCCCGAACAAGCGGAGCCCACACTGCTTCAGGTGCGGAAGGCCGGGCTACTCAAGGAGGACGTGCCCAGTATGTGGCCTCGGATGGGAGAGGCCACAATAACCAAAAGGAACACGGGAACTACCTTCTCGGAGGAAAGTAAATTAATAAGAAAATTTCCGTTGTTGCTTCTCATGGGCATACCGCCATATTTATCGTAGCGCGGAAACCATTACATTATATTACGTCCGCCTTTCTCTGCACTAGTACAGTATTATACTAAATTCACGACAATTTTTTTTTCTTTTCTCCATTTTCGTTTGTGACATTCCCTCTCGGCCGCGGAAAAAGAACCAACATGTGGTGGAAAAACGCAGGGAATAAAGACAGTATTACTCCTGTAAGACATCAGTGGAAATTTATTTGGCAACCCCGACATCCCGTAGGTTCACCAAAGCACGCGCCTCGTCCGAGATTCAAGAGGACGACACATCTCCCGTTTGCTGTACTATGGTACTTTCGTGTGACATCTCGTTTAGTTTTTAGTATGTTCGTTTTTTTTTAGAAATTTTCAGGAACAAGGTACGCGTGGAATGCTGACTCATTATTCGTGGGTAATTCTCCTGGTGACGGTTCCTCGTAGTGTAAAGGAAAACTTCCGAAGGGAACGCTCTCTCACGCCGAGCCAACGATCACTGTGTCGACGAATCCGTATCGGTCCGGTCCTTTTTAAAGGGGGGGAGTTGTGGCGTTGCAAATCAGCGACGTCACTTCGCCGTTATGTGCGAGCACATTTTTAATAATGCGAAGGACCGGACCGTGCAATAACGAGACGCAAGACCGGGAAACACAGGATTCGAGAGCGTTCCGCGAGGAATTTCCATAATTTAGAGCGCGCATTGACATCTAGCGGGCGAGCCGAGAACGGCAAGTTTCAGGGCCGAACAACGAACCAGGAAAAGGAGCCCCGACCTTCGAGATTTTCCTAGGAGACGATTCTGGTACAGAAGGACGTCAGACGAAAACCCAATGGCATTTCGAAGCCCGACTACGGGCCACTACGGTTATCGAGGGCACCCGGTCAATCGACTTGGAGGCGCCGAAGGGACAGGAACCCCTACCGACCATCGTACCATTTCGCGGTCCCGACGCCGCCTCATCCCGCCATAAATAGGGTTCCAGCGAGGATGGTGCCACCGAGAAGCCAGGTCGAGGCACGAGCCTCCCCCACGTCTCACAAAAAGTGAGACGTTTTCGCGTTAGGGTCAAGGAGCCATAGACCCCGTCGAGACGCCCCTGTTACGCGAACGTCGCGCGTGAAACGGAGCCCTAGGAAATTCGGCAAGGAGGTCGGGTGGGGGGAACGAGAATCGATGCGGCACGCGCCCGGAAATCGATGAACACTGTCGCGCTAGCCGTCTCTTTCGTACGATCAACGAGAAAACGCACGCAACTAATTCGCGCCAAATATCGCCGCAATCACGTACGGGAAACCTGGTCTCGCGAGCTTGAGTTTAGCGTGCGAGTGATTCGGTGCAAGCCGCAAAGCTTCGGTACAGCCGCCGGAAATTACGGAAGTGCCAGAGAACTTAAAGGGGTAAACGGTAAGTCGCCCAGTGATCATTTCGCCTATTCCGGTCGCGTGTTGGTTCGACGTTTATCGCGCGAGGACGAACATTTGTCGTTTCGCCCTCGATCTTTCGCGTAGGCCGAGACGCCGGGCGTCTCGTGCCGTCGGCGCGGGCCGTAGCGACGGTCCTTTGAGCGGTATTTCGCGTAGAGAGTTCCCCTTAAAATCTCGCGCTCGGGAGTTTCCTCGGAGGAATCGCGTTTCGCAAATATTTCGTCCGACGTCTCGTCAAAGTCTCGAATCCTGTGTCGTGTGCTTTGCGTACGCGCGCTATCGCAACAGTCTCGTATCGCGCCGTCCACCCGCGCTTCGCGCGATCCCGTCCGTCGGGAAACCGTATCGTCGGTTCCGGTCATCCGTACCCTTTCGCGCGATCTTAAACAACTACAACCGCGCTGCGACCGACCAACCGTCCGAGATTCTGTATGAAGAGCGCGGGCTCTCGGGTTGCGGTCACGTGACCGCCCACTTTGTACTATCTGACTGTCGAATAAAACACCCACTCGAGACCAATTACGTTGTCGTTCATTCCCCGTGAAATCCGTCCTGCCGCACAGTGGGCTGGATCGAGAAATTTAGTGACATCTTGTTATAACTCTTGAACCATAAGTGATATCGGGATGAAATTTGCACTAAAATTCATTAAAAAAATAGTCAATTTTAATTGCAGACAAATCAAATTTTTTTTATTTTGTTAAACAATAATTTTTAATTAATTTTCATTGATATTTTTTATTAAAATAAAATTGTTTAAGTATAATCTTTCAAACTATTTTTGACTTACTAAATATGTATTTTATATTTACATTTCATGTAATGTTTTATGGAATACGCAAAATATATATTCGAGAAATCTTTTCATAATCAACGCATACCAAATGTACCGGGGAGGTAAAAACGCCTCACAAGCGTGTCAAAAGATATTCCTTATAATAATTTATAATGATTATAAACAATTTTTTCAATTTAATTGTTTAAAAATCATGTTGATCTTCGTTATTTCGTCTTATTTCATGTATGTGAAATACGTTGATAGAAGATAAAAATATGAACAAAAATATAACAAATATAAAAGATAAGCCAATTAATCTAACCATTACGTTTTTAAATTGAAGTTAACAGGTAAACTGTTGGTCAATTTGTTTAGTTTAATTAATTATTAAAGCTGCAGCTTCTGGATATCTGCAGGCATAAAAACTGAGATTAAAATGATTACATTCAACAAATATTGTCAGATATAACATGTTATCTAATTAACATACTACTTTAACTGCATAGATGATTAAATTAACAATTTTAGTGCATTAGGATGTAACGTTTTCACTTGCTTTAGCACAGCATAAACGTCTCGCGTCTCGATAATCTGAACAGTTCGCTAGAAGAGTCTCTTAATTGTTAACCTTGATTCAATGACAGATATACTTACCCAAAAACAGTGATACTCACTAAGAAAAACTAAGAAACTATTAGTCAAGTTATATCAGTACCGTTCATTAAATTTTTAACAATAAAATTAATAAATTCATTATATTGTTGTTAAAAATTACATACTTTTTTTAGGTAGGTATGAACTTTTAATGCAATTCCAAAAATATTCATATTTCGATGGTACTTAATTACTTATGCATTATTATATGTGAGTGCTATACGCCAGGTGACACGTCCCGATAACTTTAAACAATAATAATTTGTTTGGGCGGATCGGGGCGGATGTGATTTTTATGGGGATATGTAGAGGAAGGTCTAATGAAAATGATCTAATTTGTCCGACGAGGTCCAATTAGGTCCACTAAAAGATATACCTCGCAAATTTAAAGAAAGTATATAGATTTTATTCATTTAATTAAACATTAATTTTTGATACATTGCGAGTGAATATCCTCAACTAACAGCGTTAATTGTTACCCCAAAGGACTGTTTTCCATTTGCACAAAAGAGGCAGATGAAATATTAAATGGGGTAATCAGGACACCTCGATGAAAAGAAGCAATTTTTCGCTGAAAAATACTGCATCCTAAATGTCTATCTTTGTGAATTTATATTAACTATAGTTTTTGTGGACCAACATTAATTTTTTTAGTTTCGATGTTGATGGACATTTATGAAGCAATACAAATTTATTAGAAATCAATATGGGGAGGTCTGTTCTTTCGTGAAGTGTCACTAAATTTTTCGATCCAGCCCACTGTGTGCCGTAAGGGCTGTCCTCGTCCTTCCGTGTTCGAACCATCGGACCCCATCGCGTCCTCGTTACGATCCGCGTGTTTCGAAGGTTCGATTTCCGAGTCCGAAATTCGTATCGTGTTTCGCGTGACACTTTTCACGGTGTCTGGCGCCCGAACAATCTCGCGGAAATTTCGAATCTTCGGACGTCCTTTGTCTCGGGCGGACCACGGGCATACGGCTGCCCGCGGCCCGGCCTAAGGGCCTGTAAAAGCCCGAAGTCGCCCGGTCGGAGGTTTTCTAGCCTCCGCGCGTGAGCGACGTGACAGTACATATTAGATAATCTTATAATAGTGCTAAATACAGTTTAATTTATCGTAGATCTCTTCAACCTCATTTCATCCCTATACAGTCCATTCGCTTCACATTCAATTCAGACATTCACACACCCGCTCATCCACGCTTCACTTTCAATCTCCGTCATTTCCGATCGATCAAGATCGCCTTGTCACATTTTTTGGTCCTTCGAGCCGGATATCCAAGCAACTGGCATCCTTCCTTCCTAGGATCTACGATTTAGTGTTGAATCCAGTGGTGAACGCAGTGTTCTTCTTGTGGGAAATCCATTCAGTGAATCAGCCGCATCTAAAATGGAATACACAGCAGAAGATCTGCTGCATAAGCAGAAAAAGTTGGTGGAAAAATCAGCCGCCTCATAGACAATTTCAAAAAGTCTATCCCACAGGGAAGAGTGACCGCAAGCGATGTTGGGACCAGGCTCGAACTCCTCGAAGGGTACTGGACGCTGTTTCAACAAAACCATGATCTGCTGACGTACCGTCATACAGCTGCAATCAAGGACAGCGACTACGTGAAGGCAGACATGGCAGAAAAGGTGGAGGAGGCGTACTTCCAGCAAAAGAGTCGACTGCGAGACCTCGCATGACAATTCGACGCAAGCAACAGCAAAGCATCCACTCAGAGTCCAGATGCAACAAACTTCGGATCAGCTTCACTTCCACGGATGCAGCTGCCACAATTCGGAGGAGAACACGTCGATTGGCCCTCTTTCAAGGATCGCTTCCTGTCCATGATCGAGCGAAACAAACGGCTGAGCGAGGTTGACAAGCTCCATTATCTAAAGGGCAGTCTTCATGATCAGGCTGAAGACCTCATAAAGGACCTGCCAACGACAAACGAGAACTACAAAAGGGCATGGAACATCCTCCAGGAGCATTACGAGAACAAGCGAATTCTTGTGCATTCTTGTCTTGACAAATTGGCAGCGCTTCCCAAGATGAAAGAGTGCTCAGTGCAAGAGATGACCCTGATTCTGAAGGGAGTCTCCTCGGTCGTCAATACCCTCGAAGGTCTAGGAAGTCCAATTGACAAGACAGAAGATTGGTTCATTTACTCAATAGTAAATCTATTTGATCGGAGAACCAGAGAGAAATGGGAAGAAATTGTTACTGTCAGCAGTGACCCACCTTCCTATGAGACACTGAAGAGCTTCATGATCAGAAGTCTCCAGATGATGCAGGCAGCTCCAAGCACATCAGTCTCTGATCCAATCCACAGCACTCATCAGAACCTCCACAAATGGGCAAAGGTGAAATCAGCTCAGGGTTTCTCCAAGGGAAAACCAGCTGCAACAAACAAGGTCATTGCCAGTCATGTTGAGAAGAAGCAGCGTCAAATTGTGTGTGTGATGTGCAGCAAGGACCACTACCTTATGCATTGCCCAACGTACCAGGGAAACACACCGGAGGAGCGGAGGAAAGTCGTGACGAAGCACCAACTTTGCAGCAACTGCCTTGGTAAACACGACACTGCTGCTTGTCCGTCGAAGAAAGGGTGTTTCACATGTGTCCAGCGTCACCATACAATGCTCCATGATGCCTTCAAGGACAACTCCAATCACCAGATGACGTCCCATCATTCAAAAGATTGTCGCAGCAAGTATGGTGATGTATTGTTGGCAACTGCAATCATTCACGTTTCAGGTCATTACGGCCGACGACCTACGCAGTCAGAGCGCTTATCGATCAAGGCTCTAAAATTACAATGATGACCGAAAGGCTAGCCCAGCGGCTGCAACTACCTCGATCTGCAGCTTCAATCGAAATTTATGGAGTGGGAGGACAGCAGCTTGCGAGGGCGAGAGGAAGGGTGACTCTGGACATCTCGGCCTCAAGAATGGACGAGCCAATCAAGGCTATTGCTGTGATCCTGCCTAAGCTCACTGCGTACACTCATGGCAGTACCAGTGAGAGCCAGGAGTGGGACCATTTGAAAGGGTTACAGTTAACCGATCCATCTGCAGCAAGCGGAACTCCCATAGAGATCATACTTGGCACCGACGTCTTCCCTGCAATTATTAGGGAGGGAATCAGAAAAGGCGCTTCGAACCAGCCTGTTGGACAGCTTACCATCTTCGGTTGGATAATCAGCGGGATGGCAGGTCCAGTGTCCAGCACCATGCACGTTCAAGTGCATCAAATGACCGTTGGCGATTCTCTGAGCTCACTCGTGCGGAGGTTCTGGGAATAGTAGGACCTCTCGGACACGGCTTCTCCATGCACAGCAGACGAGCAAGAATGTGAGGCCCACATCACCGCAACCCACGCTCGCACTCCAGAAGGCCGATATCAAGTGAGACTTCCATTCAAAAACTGAAGTAACATCATTTCTCGTTCTAAGAGAGCAGTGTGGCAATCACTTAAGCGGATGGAGAACAAATTAAAGGGGGATGCAAAGTTCAACGACATGTATCACGATTTCATGAACCAGTATGAGGCACTCCAACACATGTCACTGGTCGATGACACTCCAAGTGAGCAGTAGGCTCACTACCTCCCGCACCATTGGGTCTTCAACCCAAACAGCACAACCACGAAGCTCAGAGTGGTCTTCAACGGGTCATGGTCAGAGCCGTCACAATCGTCACTCAACGATACTCTTCACGTCGGTCCGAATCTGCTTCCTCCACTCGCTGACGTTCTCCTGAGGTGGCGTAGGCACCAGTTCGTGTTAACGGCGGATGTCGCCAAGATGTATCGCCAAATATTGGTGCATCCAGAAGACCGTGACTTCCAGCGTGTTCTCTAGAGACAAGCAGAGACACAAGAAATGCGTAAGTATCTGTTGAACACTGTCACTTATGGATTATCTTGTGCCCCTTACTTAGCGGTTCGGACCTTGCGTCAACTGGCAGACGATGAAAGCGCATGGTATCCCAAAGGTTTACGATCCCTCAAGCGAGATGCCTACGTGGACGACGTGCCCACAGGAGCTGAGACAATCTCAGCGTTGAAGTAGACCGCCAATCAATTACAACAGCTGTGCATGGCGGGCGGTTTTCCTCTACAAAAATGGGCATCCAACGCTGTCGACTTGCTCCAGGTCACAGCAGAGAAGGCTCGCAACGACACTACACAGCCTTCAACGAGCAACACACAAGCTAGAATGCCGAAAATATGGACGGACAGTACACACTCCGCCCTTGGACAGCAATGGTCTCATGACGACTGCTTCCAATTCTCCATCGCTGACGCTACATCCCAATGTCCTACCAAGCGCAGCGTAGTCTCCAAGGCGGCTCAGCTCTTCGACCCGCTGGGATAGTTAACTCCAGTCATCGTCCGCGCCAAAATCGTCATCCAATCCACGTGGCTCCTGGGGCTCAACTGGGACGATCACATACCCACCGCGTTGGCTGACGATTGGATGTCATTCTGCGCAAAATTAAAACTGCTCGAAGGAGTGAGGGTACCACGACCCTTGTTTCACTGCATACCCAGCAAGCAGATGGAGATACATGGATTCGCTGATGCTTCGGAACGAGCTTACGGAGCAGTCCTTTACCTAAAGACGAAGGGCGATGACGATCAGTGGAAAGTGACACTAATCACTGCCAAAAGCAAGGTGGCACCATTGAAACAAATTTCATTACCGAAGCTGGAACTCTGCGCGGCACATCTCATCGCTCGATTGGCACAGCGAACCATCACGACAATCGATGTCCATAACGCACGGTACACTTGTGGTCCGACTACACCGTCACTCTAGGATGGATCCAGGCACATTTGCATTCGTTACAGCCATCAACAGACATTGCATGAAGGAGTACAAGCCACCTTCGAAGTCCTACGTCAGCGGTTTTGGATTCCACCAGGCCGATCAAGGGTCAAGGCGGTAATCCATCGATGCATCACTTGTCTGCGATGGCGGGTAGAACCTGGTCGACAGCTAATGGGCCAGTTGCCGGAGCACCGAGTCACACCAGCCCGTTCCTTCCTCCACACCGGAGTAGACTTTACTGGTCCGATATGGGTGCGGATATCTCCAGGGCGTGGTCACAAGGCACTCAAGGCCTTCTTGGCAGTGTTCATCTGCATGGTGACCAAGGCTGTATACCTTGAAGTGGTGTCCAACTACTCGGCTAAGGCATTCCTGGCAGCGTTCCGGCAATTCATATCAAGGCGAGGTCTATGTGCGCACATGTACAGCGACTGCGGGACGAATTTCGTAGGAGCAGACCAGGAACTGCGACGACTTTTCACAGCCAGCAGCCCTGAAAACAAAAAGTCAGGAGTCAGATGAGCATCACGAGGACTCAGTGGCACTTCAACCCACCTGTTGCACCTCACTTCGGCGATTTGTGGGAGGCCGCAGTCAAGTCCACCAAACACCACCTGCCAAGAACAATAGGGGAATCACGGCTCACGTTTTAGGAGATGACCACTCTACTCACACAAATCGAGGCGTGCCTTAATTCAAGGCCCTCAGCTGCTCTGTCCGATGACTCTAACGATCTGACCGCACTAACTCCAGGGCATTTTCTTATAGGCACTGCTCTGAACTCACTCCCGGAACCGTCAGTGCTGGATGAGAAGGTAAACCGGCTCACACGATGGCAACAGGTCACATAGATGAGAGATCAATTCTGGTCAAGATGGCAACGAGAATACTTGCATGGCCTCACCTCTCGATCAAAATGGCGCCGGTCGCACGAGGACGTCACGCCTGGGCGCCTATGCCTCATAGCCGGAGAATCATCGCCACCTTCTCAATGGCCACTCGCACGAATCACAGAAGTCCCTCCAGGAAACGATGGAAAAGTTCTTGTCGTGAAGGTGGTCACGGCAGCCTCGGAGTTCGTACGACCGATACACAAAATCATTGTGTTGTCAATTAACGCGAACGATCAATTACCACATTAAAGAAGATCGACTGAACTACATAGTACGTCGTAGTACGCGAAACGATGCAGTCTGCGCAGACGCAGTCCATTCACGCGGCCATTCATGATGTCAAGCGTACCCCCTCTCGCGAGAATACTGCGTAACTCACGCTCGCGACAGACCTGCTTCGATTCACTAGCAACGGGCTCATCTCACGTCACTTAATCACTTCACATCAACACTATCACTTTCAATTATTGTATTTCTTGGGTCTTGCTCACGCGCTGCGTCTGTGTGCTGTTCTGCGAAATTCGACAAGTCGAGGCGGGCGGTATACCAACACCACCTAAATAATTAAAGCCAAACAGCTCCGAAAAAATCAACCTGTGACGTCATACACAAGAGACCTAGCATCAACACCATCTGGTGGTGTTCAGCTTCGTGCTGTCACTTTTGATTTGTTATACGCGTACATATTTTACGGTTATTTGCGTATTACGTGTGGTTTGAACGACATTTTATGACATTTTTAGTCTTTTCAATTGTAAATAGCTATTATTAGTTAAAAATGGTTAATAAGTGTTGTGTACCCAAGTGTAATAGAAAATTATCTGTTGGTGATAATTCAAAATTGCATGTTTTTAAATTTCCGCGCGATGAAAATGTTAAACGAAAATGAGTAAACGCTATTCATCGCAAAGATTTCTGTGTCTCAGAACATTCCGTAATTTGTCATCGACACTTTGCAGAATCAGACATCGAATTTAGCATAACGGCAGTGGACTGCGAATCTGGAAAAATAATAACAGCTCCTCTGGGCAAGCCTCGATTGAAGAGTGGTGCAGTACCTTGTATCTTTCCAGAGTTTGCCTCGTATTTAAGCAAACGAAGAAATCACAGGGAATCTCCATCTGAGAAGAAGACCAGACGAGAAACTGTAGCCATCCAGAATGCATTAATTGAAAGTGAAAAAACTGCGGCAGAACATACACAACGTTTCTTCTTCAACACTTTTGAAGAATTATGCCAAGCAGCCAATTTCGTGAGTCTTAACGAACATTGGAATCTTATAATTAAAAAAGAGCATGTTATTTATTTTCATTTAAATTTAGATAAAAATCAACACGATATAATGTACATTGTGATCGACTCTAACTTAAAAGTATCTATTTTAGAAACCAAAAATTTATGTTCTACATGTTCATGTTCAATTTTTTGATATTCTATTTTATGTTAAAATTTATCTTAAAACGAGTTCCTTGCCTGTGTTAACATTGTTTTGTATAGTAGAAGTATATGTTTATAATTTTTTGTGTACTTTTCGTGTGATATTTATACGTAATATAGATTATAATTTTATTATAAAAGCAGGTTATTTTTTATAGATACTTTGTAACAGTTAGAAATGATTGAATACTTTCTTTTTTTCTTGTTATTATAAACTAAATGAAATTATTGCTTATAAATATTTATATTACGTAAGTGAATGTTATTATTCCAAGTAAATCGTGAACGCCGCGCCGCTTGGCGATGACGTCATAGCGAAGTTGTTTGGCTTTAATTATTTAAGTGGTGTTGAGTATACTCGAGACTGTTCAAGATTACCGCGCGCGAGCGCCATAACATCTCACCGTGCAACGCGTCACGACTCAACAGCGAATCGCGATACGATCACGCGATCCCGCCTGAACGCGAGCAATCAGCGTCTACCCTCGAGGCTCGCGCGGGCAGCAAGCCAGATGCGCGATTGGCCAAAATCCAGTCTCGATCCTTCTGGAACGTTCCCGAACGATAAATCGGAACCACCGACGCATGGCGAACTTCCTGAAGGACCGAGACAATAAAAGTGAGAGGTAACGGTTTTCTCGCTCTCACTCTGATCAAACTCAGCTGATCGATTATACTTGATAATTTCGCGCCTGTCAAACTCAACACTTTCACATTCGTTAATATTGTAGCTCATTTATTTTAATCACAATTGTGTACATATTAGACAATCTTATAATAGTGCTAAATACAGTTTAATTTATCGTAGATCTCTTCAACCTCATTTCATCCCTATACAGTCCATTCGCTTCACATTCAATTCAGACATTCACACACCCGCTCATCCACGCTTCACTTTCAATCTCCGTCATTTCCGATCGATCAAGATCGCCTTGTTACATTAAGTATTGCACATCACTGGATTCAGAAAAGTCTAGAGAATCGTTTGCTGCAAAGAACAACACAATATCTTTTAATATAACATCGCAATATTTGTTCAAAGTCGAAAAATATGCCTTTTTTCAAACTCAAATTTTCCAAAAACTGTGCTTCTAGAAGAAAAATTAAGGACAGATTCGGAATTATCGCGGAAAACTGTATAAGAATGATTAAGAATCGCAAAGTGAGAATTGAAACATTTTTTGGCTGTTGGAACGTGTTATTAAAATAAAGATTTTAATATCGGTTCGGTTCGAATCCGTGGTTCATGTACGGCAGAACATTGCGTCAAGATAGTCGAGGAATGTCTAAAATACTTCGAATTAAATATAAAAGACCACATTATTGTCATAACAACAGATGGAATGTCATGGTACAGCAAAGTTCCGATTCCTGTTCAGTTTGGGAGGTCCCGATTCTTGTTCAGGCCTACTCACTCCACTGCCTGTCAACGCAGTCCCGCGCCGCAGGACGGCGACTATTGTCGTCGGCTCGGGTATATCGGTGTGACCACCACTACATTGACTCAATGAATCGAATGTTCAAACTTCTTAATAATCATTATTTTTTTATGGGACTTTTAAAAACGTATTTCTGGCATTTTTCTGATTAAAACAAGACCAAACACGATATAATTTCAATTGTATTTATTGGTTTAATCGACTGTGAACGTTTTGTATAGAAAAGAAAGAGTCGCGTTCCTCCGTTGTTTATTTAAACATATGCTATTTCATAAGTTGAATGTATGATAAATTATAAATTATGCTACTTACATGTAGAATAAATATGGGCCAAATTATATCGTGTTTGGTCTTGTTTTAATCAGAATAATACCAGAAACAAGTCAGTGAAAGTCACATAAAAAAATAATGAAAAATAAAGCATTTTGAATTGGCATTACATTGTGAGAACACGTGGGCCTTTAAACTGTGTCGGCGACGGCCACACGCTACGGCCGCACGCTGAGGGTAGCCGTTGCCGACACCGTTGCTCTATTGTAGTCTCGCTCGGCGCGATCAGAGTAGTAGACCCAGCAGTAAATCAGAAAAGCAAGTCTAGCTTACGATTCCTGTTTGCTCCAAGAACCACCCCCTAAACAGGAATCGGAACTTTGCTGTAAAAGTTAGTAGACTTATACCTTGCTATCAACAACTCTGTTATGCATACGATATAGAACTTGTCGTTATTAACGTTTGTACAAACACAAAATTAGGAGCACTGTGCTTACAATGTAATATGTCTGAAGTTGGAAGCGAGGAAAGTTCTTTATCAGTAACTACAAAATTTTCATCTGCAGAAGTGGTTCCACATTATAAAGATCTTATTGCGAATGTGAGAAAGGCTGTGAAGATTTTTAAGATGTCACCAACAAAAGATGATATCTATTTGCAGAAATATGTGCAAGGAGAACTGGGAAAAAATCTAGAATTAATTTTAGATTGCAAGACACGTTGGAATATCCTTTTTCGGTCGCGTGAGGGATTGAGGTATGCAAAGTGTTGTGCCAGATGTTGACTGGGTGAGTGAGTGGAGAATGAGAATGGTGAGAGGGGAGAAAATAGTGAGGAAAGTCGTGTGTCGTGTTAGGGCAGTAGGCAGTGAAAGGGAGAAAGGACAGAAGGTGGAGAAGGGAGTGTAACGGAAGAGAAAAGTGGGAGGAGCTTAGAGAGGTTAGGTGGTGGGCACAAATAGATCTACACGGGAAGAGAGAGAAGGAGCGGGGAAAAGGAGGAAGGTGGCGCGATCTATTGGGAGACAAAGGTAGGATTGGATAACGGCGAATTTGCAAAGTTAGAGGAAAAGAGAAGGTAGAGGAAGGTAAGAAGAGCAGGATGAATGAGTGGAAGTGGGAAAGAGTTTGAGGTAAAGGAAAGTAAGAACGTTGGTATAGGAAAAACGGTCCATAATTCTCGAAAAATCAATATTACTATGTGATACGCGAAAAATCAATATCTTCAAGGCAACGATTTCATTTGTTTCAAACAATCTGCCTTCATCGACAACATTGTTTGAGAGCACAGTTTCGCGCGAAATCGCGAAGAACTGTTTCCGCGCCGCGTCAGAGTACGGAATTTCGTTTGCTATCGTTTCGAGTTCGAAAAGTGTGCTACGTGTAGTGTTCAGCAATTGTGTGAAAGAGTGGTGTATCGTGTTTCACTGGTGTAACATGCAAATGGATTAACGACTGAATAGGTTAGTTTTTAATTTAATCAATTTATGCTTTTTCTCTAGTTCGGGTAAAGTTGCCGATGATGTGGGCCCTCACCGATCACCTTGAGATACAATATGTTATAAATTCCACGAATTAAATATCTAATTAACATAGATTTTTTACATAGATCGATTTTCAATCACTAGTTTTTGCACTATTATTTCGTAAACTAAAGCCGGCAGACAAAAACTGTAAAGGGAAATGTTGTTCAGAATCGTGGTTTTGACAACGTATTAAAATTTCATCGAAATCGGATGAGATATTGGTACATCGATTCATTTTCAATCACTAGTTTTTGGACTATTATTTCCTAAACTAATGCCAGCAGACAAAAACTGTAAAGGGAAATGTTGTTCAGAATCGTGATCTTGAGTAGGTGTCCGAAGCTCATCGAAATCGGAGAGGATTTACATCATCGAGAAACTCTTGTTCGGCACGACATCGCGGCGTGTTACCAACGCTCAGCTGATGGCGCGCGGCGCGGAACGAGACAATACGCGTCTAGCTCGCACTCTGATTGGTTCGTGTTTTTCGTTAATAACTCCTTAACGAAGCCTCGGATGACATTTTCGTAAAGGAAAATGATGCTTGAAATGACCCAAGGAACCTCCCATTTCCCGATGCTGAGGGAATTTTGGGACATCCTGTATAAAGATATGCATTAACGGAAAGATTAAAATATGGGAGGAAATAGAGAAAAAATGGATGGATGAGCAGGAAAACGAATAAGAAAGAAACGGGGGGGGGCGTGAGAGAATTCTAGCGAAAAGAGGAATTGTAATGGAGTTAAGATAGGATTCTGGAATGTTGCAGGGTTGACAAATAAGGTGAAGGATTCTTGGAATGGGATAGAGGAATGAGAAGTGATAGTTTTGATGAAGACATGGCTGGAGAAAAAGGGATGGATTAGAATAAGAACTAGACTGCAAGAGGGTACAACTGGGAGGTGCAGTGGGCAAAAGGAGAGGACAGAATGGGAAGGGCAATGGGGGGTATGATGACGGAAGTGATGAAGAGGTTGGAGGTGGAGAGGAGGGAATGATAAAGAAGCTGAAGATGGAGGGGGAGGTGGAGGATAATTGAAGTATGTGTAAATGGAGATTTGACAAGAAAATTAGAAGAATTGAGAGATTGGGTAGAGGGGAGAGAAAAAGGGGTAAAGGTGATTATAGGGGGAGACTTCAACGCGAGAACGGGGAGGTAAGGGGAGAGATAGACGAGGAGAAGCGGGGAGGAGTAAGGGGTGCAGGAAATCAAAGGACACGAAGGTAAACGATGAAAGGAAGAAGCTGTGTAAATATTTGGGAGAGAGAGGATGGGGAATTTTGAATCTGAATGTGAAGGGAAACGAGGAAGGGGGGTGGACGTATTTAGGGAGGAAATGGAATTCAGTAATAGAGTATTTAATGGCGAACGAGGACACAAGGAAAGGAATAGAAAAGATGAAGGTCCGGAATAAAATCGCCTCGGATCATAACGGTGTAGATAAAAGTAGAGTAGGGAGAGAAAAGAGGGAAGGAGGGAAGACGGAAAAGAGGGAATCAGGGAAGGAGGGAAGGAGGGAAGGAGGGAAGGAGGCAAGAGGAAAAAGGAAGAATATGGAGTGTTGGTCGGAAGAGGGAGTGAAGGAGTTTAGAGAAAGGTTTGAAAAGAGAACAAATGGAGTGGAGGGAATACAGGAAGACTGGAAAGGGTTGAAGGAAAAAATAAGTGAAGTGATCGGGATGATGAGGAAAAAGGAAAAAGTAAAAAGTGGGTGGTGGGATGAGGAATGTAGAGAGGAGAAAAGGAGGACGAAGGAGGAACTAAGTAGATGGGGAAAGAATGGGCGAGGGAGAACAGAGTTTAAAAGAAGAAGAAGAGCATAGCAGAGGCTTTGTGAAGAGAAAAGGAGAAAAGAGAGGGAAAATAGGAAAAGGAGGTGGAGGAAGTAAAAACGGAAAGTCAAGTTAGAAATTTGTAAATAGGGAAAGGAGAAAGGGAACAAGGCTTGACGAAATTATAAAGATGAAAGAGAGGGAGGAACACTTTCAGAAGTTATTGGAAGGAGTGGAATGGAGAGTTGAAAGGGGACGATTAAATGGAATTAGGAGCGATGGGGAGAAGGCAATATAGATAGAGGAAGTGAGAAGAGTGATAAAGCGTCTGAAGGACGGGAAGGGGCGGGAAGAGATGGGATCCCGAATGAGGTCTGGAAATGCGGGAGATGTGAGGTAGAGGAGTGGTTGTGGAGGGCTTGTGACGCGGTACGCAGGGAGGAGGGATGACCGGATGATTGGGCAGAATGGGTAGTGATACCAATAGTAAAACTAGCTGGTTATTGTTGCTCGCTCGCTTCGCGAGCTCGCGGGTAGGACTGCTCTTGCAAGAGGGTTAGTGGTACGCATTGCTAGTGGGGCATACAGCTACTAATGGTTTTTTTTTTTAATTTTGTTGTGTGACTCTCCACGAGCCACACAAAGAACTTCCCGATTCGTTAGTTGTAAGCGGTAACATTGGCATTAATTGCATAATTAAAAAAAATTTTTTTTTTTAATTAAAATGTGTGAATTATTTGTTAAACAGACAGCTGAGGAGAAAGGAGAGGAGGTTGTTAATAACGTTTGTTGATTTGAAAGCCACGTTTGATTCAGTGGATAAGGAGGTTCTAATAATGGTGATGAGGAAAAGAGGAGTGAGGGAAGGACTGATGGGGAGATGGGAGGAGATGTTAAAAGAAACGAAATGTAAAGTGAGAGTAGGAGAGAAAGAAGGAGAAAATTTTTGGACGGCAACGGGGGTTAGACAGTGGTGCCCTTTAAGAATACTTTTGTTCACTCTTTTACTGTCAGGGGAAAGAATGGTTACGTTAGCCTACGCAGATGATGCGGTTATGCTAGCGGAAGAGGAAGACGGGATGAAGGGGATGATAGGGGTTTTAGAAAGATATTCAGAAGGGAAAAAGCTGTTGCTTAATGCTGAAAAATTAAAGATTATGAGGTGGAGGAGAGAAGGGGGGAGATGGAAGAAGATGACGTGAAAGATGGAGGAGGAAGGCGAAGGGGAAGATGATGAAGGAGGTTGGGAATACAAATATTTGAATCATACAATTGTGAAGTATGGGGGACAGAAGGCGTATGTGGACGACAGAATAAGGAAGGGAGTGGTGATAATTAGGTAGGTATGGGGGACAAGAAAAAGGAGATTCGGGAAGGACTGGGGTAGGAGGGTTTAGCTTTTTGATAAGTTAGTGTGGCCAGTGATAAGCTATGGAGTGGAAGTTTGGGGATGCAAAGACAGGGAAGAGCTGGAAAGGTTACAGGGGTGATTCTTGAAACGGGTGTTCGGGGTGGGAAGGTGCACGCCGGCGTATATGGTAAGGAAGGAGTTATTTAAGTTAAGTGAGGAGTTAGGATAGCCGTAGAACTGGTTATTTAAAAACAAAAACGGAAAATAAGTAAATAGGATACGATCAATCAGCAAAGACTTATAGAGATTAATGTGTGTAATTATTTGTTCCTTATTATGTCCTGTTGTTTTGTTAGTGTATTGTTATTATATATATATATATATATATATATATATATATATATATATATATATATAATATAGTGTATTGTTAGTGTATTATTATTAACGCTGTTATTGTTATTTCCATTATTTACGAGCGTTATTATAAGACTGCGGATCTTTATGCATTCATGAAAAAATTGGCTGGGTGAAACATAGAACAGTAAATGGTCAGAAACATTTCAGAATATCCTAATGTTTTTTTTAACGTAACAAAATCACTAAAGGATGAAATCGATGTTTATTGCATCTCTGCTTCTCGCAATCAATACGCAACGTTTTTATTTTGCGTAAAGATCCACAGTCTAGTTATTATTTTTGCTGTGCACTACTCATTGGTACCACAACAATAGGAAAGTTAAATAACTTGACAGATTTTAAACATCAGGAATTCAGGCTTAATAAAAATTTATTCACTTTACAAACAGAAAAAAATATGTATATACCTTTATCTTATTATATGTGTCTGGATTTGCCAGGAAATTTCGAACCACATGATCCGATCGCTTTAAAGGCCTGGCTATTTTTCTTTTACACGTTTGTATGGAAATTACACTTACATGGCCTTTCTCAAAATCCGGCAATTTATTTAACTTTCCCAGACCTGACTTGAAATCTTTGTGGCGTGCTTCAAGAGCCTCTTCAGAAAGTTGCCCTATTGGTACTAACTAATTGAAGAGGCTGTGTTAGTTATTGCATTGCAGACTTTATTGTTGACCATAGTCAATGCCATGATATATTCTACTGTATCGTTGTTTACATTAAACGATGTCAGATTCTTTATTTAGTTGCGGATGCAGTTAGTTTCTATTTCAATCAATTCTTTATTTTCTTTGATATATTCAAATCGGATTGGTCGACAAAACCACGGAGAAGATGGGGTTGAATTTTCCCATATTATATCATGATTTAATTTTGTTTACAATATTACAGGTACGAAGCTCGAAACAAAAATAACATCGTCATCTATGCATTGACTTTACTTATACCTCGGTAGGCCTGCTGCTCCATCGCATCCTCACTTACATATTAATTCTAATTCTGCATTTTCAATTATTTTATTTAAACTTTTTAATATGCAAGAAATAGTATGGTTCAATACGCTTTGTAATTTAATTCTGGCATATGTTTCGGAAATTTCTATTCCATCTTTTAACGGATAACAATTCTGTTTTTGTTTAGCCAACGTAAAATAGGTCGACCACTGATTATTATTACATTTTATAGCTTCGTTCCGAATTGAGATGTATTGACATTTTGAGAAAATTTGACATAATAAAAATACTTGAAATAGAGCGATAAATTAAAAAAACTAGCTGGTTATTGTTGCTCACTCGCTTCGCGAGCTCGCGGGTGGGGTTGTAGTTGCTCGCTCGCTTCGCGAGCTCGCGGGTAGGACTGCTCTTGCGAAAGGGTTAGAGGTACGCATTGCTAGTGAGGCATACAGCTATTAAGGGTTTTTTTTAAATTTTGTGTGTGACTCTCCACGAGGCACACAAAGAACTTCCCGATTCGTTAGTTATAAGCGGTAACATTAGCATTAACTGCATACTTAAAAAAAAAATGAAATACATATAATTACGTTTGTTTATTTGGTGGAAAATTTCCATCCTCTCGTATAAATTGCATTGTTGAATGAACTTCTTTCGAAAAAAACTAAAAAATCTAAAAAACTACTTGACCAATATGGACCAAAATCTAATCAGCTCTAAGTTACGACGGGGCACATCGATTGCATCATTCATCATTCTGATCGCGTTGTTACTTTTTCAGAAAACGTTAACGAAAAATTTGATACCATACAAACGGACATACGCACACACACACATACAAACATTTTTATAAAAATAGTGTAAAATGACTCCAATGACCATGAAACGTGAAGATCTGCTAAAAAATCGATTTTCGATTTTCGGGGTAATTACAATAACTTCCCTATGAATCGGGAAGTTAAAAATTAAATCTGAAACTGCAGAATATGGGACAAATAGGGAGATTATGGTACGAACGTTTTTTA
Source organism: Lasioglossum villosulum (assembly GCA_963971365.1). Lineage (NCBI taxonomy): Eukaryota > Metazoa > Arthropoda > Insecta > Hymenoptera > Halictidae > Lasioglossum > Lasioglossum villosulum. The sequence goes on from OZ020500.1 coordinate 21,146,355, forward strand.
ACCTTAAAAAAGTTCGTTAAATTCTACGATTTCAAGAAAATTGTGGTTTTCAATACCGCAAGCGGAAAATTTTTTAACATGATATACATAATTTCCATTAGACCCTTTTACGCTGATTTCAAAACTGGTCTCAAAATTTGTCTACGACCTAAGCATTTTGCAAACAGTCGATTTTTGTGAATAAAACTAATGCAATCATTTTTTCGTTGAAATATTTTGATAACCCACTAGTTTGAAGGTGTATTGTATTCTCATATATAAAACACATTAAAATTAATCGTAATAATGTATTTGTACATTTACTTGACGTATATCACTTGACGTATCGCTGCAATTGTCACTGGCACTCCTTGTAGGCTTTGTATGATTTTCGTCAAGTGATATACATAAAGTAAACGACATTAAACATCACCTTCCTGCGGCGCACAGTGGTACAAAATGGCCAAAAAGCGGTCAAAAATGCGTAAAACTGAAACTATCCAATGAATTTGTTTAAAATTTTGTGGACAGGTTGCCACAGGTACAACGCTTAAAAGGCAAAAAAAATTTCAAAAAATTATTAAACATTAAGTAATATGAGCTAATTAGACATCTCTGTTCTCGGCTCATTTTTTATTAATTGAAGCTAATCTTAAAAGTGTTAAGCAACTTCGGTCTGGCACTAATCCTTTTGACAAAGTAATATTGAACTAACTTTGTGTAAAACATCTCGGGCAACTTCGGACAACCTTGTCCGCAATTTAAGTTTAAATATCAACTTTCAGAATTTCCAAGAATGAATCGCGCGGAAATTACGATTATTTGGGGTTTAAGGTAAACATTTTTAAGGAATATTTTTTATTAATGCAATGAGGATTAAGACCTTAACCATATCATTTGGCAATGTACTTTGTTGGAATCACAAAGAGTTGATCTCATGAAAAAATTAAGGAAGCTCAATTTGTTTCCACCTTTAAATATCAGATCGTTGCTTTGTGAACCGAATATTGAGGCATGTTATTTTCTTTTCAAGTTTTTCAAGCAACGTAATTTAAAGATTTAAAGTTATGTACTTAATGTGTTCTACTGTACCTACATTACTAATGTTTAAATGTAAAATGTATATTACAAATGTATAGCTTTATAACGCCCTATGGGGAGTTCCAATTAAGCTTTCAATAAAAAAAAAGAAAACCGTGAAATGTATATGATTTATTAATCCTTTTTGTATAAAAAATGTTAATAACTATTTTTTTATATTACATAAATTATTTTGATAGATGTCACTATGTGTTGTCAGAAAAATGCCTATTGAATTTTTGTGACAGTGGTCGCAAATTGAACGAGAACTTTGTTTATTTAACAAAAAATTGTAGTAACAATTAAAAAAAAAGAAAGAATAAATATTCTTTTAATTACGAATTTCACAATTTTTTAAATTATTTATGATATGCCCCTTAAAAATTTTTCCTAAAACATGAATTTTGTTTATTTTGTTTACTCCCTGAAAGTGGTACATTCAAAAATCCATTTATTCTGGATTTCCAAGGATTGTTAGACAAGATTGCGGAGAAATCCCAGTGATGGTTCTACTGTATGAATAACTCGGTTTTTCCCACAATTAGTTGTACCATCCCTAGTATGGTACTACTAGGGGCAGAAAATTACCATCATTAGATTTCTGCCACTTTTCAATGATTATATTCCGAGACATTTTAGAAGGCCTTAACAGTTTTACCGTGACTACTTGCCAGTTCGCTTGAAAGGGTATAGCAGGATAAGCATGGGCCAGCGGCCCCCGCTTCGATTTTCCTGATTTCTGTCTTAAAACATAGTTTTATGTCTAAAACAACATTGTGTAAAATTTCAAATGTCTATCCCCACCGATAAGGGTGATATTGGGGTAAATTCCCCCGCACTTAAATGCAATTTACTACAAAACGCGAAAAGATATCGACATGGGATAAACGGCAAACAAAAGATATAGATACACTCTACATTTCAGATTTTTTTCAGAATTTTTTGCTAATTATTTATAGTTGAAAATAATTAATTAATTTTTTGGGAATTTTTTTAACTATCTTCCCCTGGGTTGACACCTACCAAAAAATTTTAAAATATTGCTATGATACTAACCTATTTTGTAAAAAAATCTCAGAAGTGTCCATTTGGTGGAACAGTGTCAAAAAAAATAAAGTATGCCGGCAAACGCCCGGTTTGATCAGTAACGGCGCAGCGACCGAATTCCCTTGCGGTGGCTAGTGATGGGAGCGAACGGGAAGTCTGCGCGTGTACGGAAATGCTGATACATGTAAACATGCGACTAAATCTTCTAATATATGATTACAGTGAGAAGTCTAAACAATTATTTTTTAGGAAATAGCTTACATTGAAGAAGAAAAATGCGTGTAAAGCTAGTTTGTTGCTGTCAAGTAAAAGAATGAAGAAGGTTCTCACAAGTATGTTGTGTGGTCACGGTGTTAGAGGTTCTGCTCGATGCTACGGAGGGCTCGAGTTCGAATCCTCCTCAACTCAACTTTTTTTTTATATGCATTTATAAACTAAACGATTTTTATTGTTTGCACTTCAATATTCTACAAATCAAACATAATTATTAATTTGTAATTATCATATAGATTAAAATGTTTTATATGTTTCTAATTTTGCGGAAATATAAATCAAGTTTTTATTATTTACACCTATACAATGGTTTTATTCTTTTTCTTTTTACTCCTCATTACTTTACTATAATGCAATATGCTGCTGCGTATTTCTGCGCTCAAATTCTGAACACTAGATAGGGATAGACATTTGAAATTTTACACAATGTTGTTTTAGACATAAAACTATGTTTTAAGACAGAAATCAGGAAAATCGAAGCGGGGGCCGCTGGCCCATGCTTATCCTGCTATACCCTTTCTTCATCTTATCTTTTATCTAGTATTATGGGTCATTCTAATGCCGGCGGTACACTTTTCAGTCAATGTACGATAAAACGGTAACAAATTTGTTAGTTAGTTTCATCTTTACGAATTTTTTGCCAATAGAGATCTAACGAACGAAAACTTTGTTTATTTTGGATAAAAAATTATTATATACTTTTTTATGTAAAGAATTTATTAAAAATAATTAAGTTACTGTACTAACGAATGTATCCTTAAAAATGTTTACCTTAAACCCCAAATAATCGTAATTTCCGCGCGATTCATTCTTGGAAATTCTAAAAGTTGATATTTAAACTTAAATTGCGGCGGAGGTTGGCCGAAGATGGCCGAGATTTTTTACACAAAGTTACTTCAATATAACACCTTACCAATACAAGTAGTCCCATACCGAAGCTCCTAAACACTTTTAAGATTTGCTTCCATAAATAAACAATGAGCGTAACACGAAGAGGCTTCTGATTAATGCATATTAGTTAATGTTAAACAACTTTATTGAAAAATTATTTGTGCCAGTTAATAGTTCAAAGCATGCATAATAACCCCTATAAATTTCAGAACTGTAAGTATTCAATTATAGACGCAATAATTTAATAACTATGGCGCTGAAAACTGATGAATTTCCAAGAGAGAAAAATAGGTTACTTGCCATGCCTATATCTCCGTAACAATGATAACTAGACTGCGGATCTTTACGCAAAATAAAAATGTCGTGTATTGCATACCCAGTCAATTTCTTCATAAATGCGTAAAGATCCGCAGCCTTATAGTAACGTTCGTAAATAATAGAAATACCAATAACGGCACTAATGATTATAACAATACACTAACAAAATAACAGGAAATAATAAGGAACAAATAATTACACATGTTAATCTCTAGAAGTCTTTGCTGATTGATCGTATCCACTGATATATATACTATAGATACGGTATTCCCATAAGCCAGCCGTACAGCGATTGATACAAATTGAAGGACATTAGACGCCACCGCCCCCATCAAAAACCAAATGTACTACAGTAAATGGCGTGAAGCTTAAAAAATATGGTTTATAAGAACAAAGTGAATTGAGTAATGATTAATGAAGTTCGCAAAAAGTGAATTTGAACATTCGTGTGGCGTCGGCGCACTGATAAAATTTCAGTGGTGTGTCTGCGCGTGGCGAAGTGAGGCAAAGCGTAGAGCTTCACGGGTAATCGCGAGGCGAAGGGAAGTACATAGTACCATTGGTTTTCGATAGCGGCGCATCATGCCAATGTCAGCAATGGCGATTTTGAATTGGTATCAAGGATCTCCTATACATCTTTTTGTGTCAGTGATCCTATCCTATTTACTTATCCTCCGTTTTCGTTTTCAAATAACCAGTTCTGCAGCTATCTTTACGCTGAATCTCTTAATACTTTACAAACTTGACTTTTATAATGAATATAATTTATTATTATAATAATGAATAATTATAAGAAAAGCGAGTGCGTCTAAATTTTTGATATGGCCTATTTTCATATTTTCGTTAAAAATTCTTCCCTGCAGTACCAAATAATAAAATTAATCAATAAAAGATTTCTCAAAGGTAACGTTTTTGTTAAAATACTGAGTATGAGAATAAGTTTCCTCCCTTTTTTGTTGAGAAAATGCTCTTTATTCAGAAATACAGACGGAAAGTAAGTTCATTTAAAGTATGCTCCATCGACATTTACAACTTCCTTCCACCGTTCAATCACAATCCATTCATCGAGCCAATTTCGCATACTTTCATAGGAAGTGAACTACTTTCCAGATAGGGCCGATTGCATGGATCGGAACAAGTGAAAATCTGAAAGAGCAATGTCCGGCGCATACGGCGGGTGGGGCAAAATTTCCCAGTTCACTCCTTCCAAGTATTTTTTATCGCGTTTTGCAACATGTAGCCCAGCATTGTCATGTAATAGAATCAGCTTATCGTGCCTGTTGTCCAATTCCAGTCGTTGTTCTCTCATTTTCCAACACTACGTCGATCGACATTTAATTCAATTGACAGTTCTTGAAGTGTTTGACATGGATTTTCATCAAGTAACACTCGCCAATCTGTATCTTCGATATTTTTTACACACCATCGCGATCTTTGTTCCTTACTTCGAAATCGTGGTGTTTAAACCGCGGAAACCAAAAGTCGACTTTTTAAGCGAAGAATTTACTGCTGTTTATGCTTCAAACAATTGCCACTAACTGCGTTTTTGAAGCTTAAACGCATACCTTTCGACAACATGTACTACGTTCTATCAAGCACGCGATATCTATCAAAAGGGAGGAAACTTATTCCCATACCCAATAATAGAGTGCGTTTAAATTTCTGTTACACATTGTAGAATCGGGGGGTAAGTTAATTTGGCGACACTGTTTGTGAGATGAAAAGCACGATTACTTATACGAAGACCTGACGTATTCACACACAATCGTGTGTATTTCTCAAACAGATAAACAATGCGTGACGTATGTAATATTAATAGACATTAAAGTGTATTACCGGATTTAGGCACAAGCGAAATCTCTTCGAGAAAGATTGTTGATTCATTTTCGCTCAGCTCGCTGTCGTTTCCAACTTGTATTGCATTCCTCGTTGACGTCATAGCGATGTCCTCGTTTTGGCATCCTACTCTGAAATTTAAACACATAGATCTTCACGAAAAATAGAAGACCTTTGCTGTTGCACGAACGGTACTTTCATTAAAACTCATATAAAATATCGGCAAATTTTAATTTTCAAAACGCTTTCATAATATCCCGTTTAAATTGTTCATACACACTAAATACGAATAGCAAGCCTAATGTATTAATAAAAAGAAAAGGTTTAAAACAATAAACCCGAAGGTTGCGTTTGTGTACAAAATATTTCCATGCTGCATTGATTTTTTCGTATCGAAGTGTGGCATGACTCTAACGTTTTTTCCACCAAGTGGATCTATATTTTTCGTCTCAATTTGTACAGTTTTGTAAAAAATCGATGGGCATCTCAATGAACTGCGACCCCCAAAATATTTTCTTCAATTTTTACATGAGTAAATAATTTTTCTGTGTAATTTTAATGACATTAAGTGGTCAGTAGTAGATATATAAGGGGGGTTCTAACTCAATGGGCGAGGGGGGTTTTTCTCTTGCGGGGCAAGAGGGGGGGGATCTCGCGCTTTGCGGTTTCGGCGTTATCGCGCATGCATATCCGTTATCGCGCGTGCAAGAGTGGGGGGATCTCGCGCTTTGCGGTTTCGGCGTTATCGCGCATGCATATCCGTTATCGCGCGTGCAAGAGTGGGGGGATCTCGCGCTTTGTAGTTTTCTGCATATCCGTTATCGCGCGTCTGTGACTGCGGTTTGGACACATCCGTTATCGCGCGTCTCGTTATCACCGATGCATTTTTTTTCAGCCGCATCCTTTTCGTCATCCTGCATTTAAGATTCTTCCTGTGGAGTGGTTCATGCTGTTTCTCTCGCTCTTTCTGTTCTCTCCATCTCACGTCCTTTTCGTTACTCCGCTCTGATTTCTCTCTCGTAGTACCACATCCTTCGCTTTTCGTTATTCCGCTCCGATTTCTCTCTCGCGCATTTTTTCGGTTTCTCTCGTAGTACCACATCCTCCGTTTTTTCCTTTTGTGCAAATGTATTTGTTTGTAATATTATGTATGTGGATGCAACAATGAATACTAGACGTAGATTCGAAATACGAATTGTGTCGCTATGCAGTACGTGGAGGTGCCTTCGCTACAATCATTTGCTGCAGCCAAGTTATTCGAGTTTGGCATTCATAATTATTCGAAAGAGATTTTGGAACGATATTTTCGCGTTTTTTCGTGCGAGATTTATTGCGTTTTTCGCAAGAGATCTCCGCCCGCCATAGTCCCGTACGTGGCGGTTTTCGCGTATAAATTGTTGGACCTGTTGCGCGACGTATGGAACGAGAACATTGATCTTTTACGAGTGTTCGTTTTCCTAAAACCGAAACGGAAATTGTCGTCGTATTTAAGGAAATCGGTGCTTCGATATCGTAGAACCGATTATGTTTACACGGGAGTGCTGGCATCGGAGCGTCATTGCGTGTCTCGTTTGGTTTTGACTCCTCCGTTTTTACCGATGAACAAGCATCGTTTACGTTTCTAGAGCGAGGAATATTGATGCCAGTTTTAACGTTAAAAAATTTGGCTTGGAGTCACGTTATAAATTTATATTTGAACGATCGTTTTTCCATCGAGCAGAATGCAATGATTGAACGTTTAATGCGAAACGACGTTACGAGTCGTATATGTTTTTTTTATACAAAGAGATTTAGTCAAGTTGTGTCGCCATGGCCCGCGGTCGAATCACCATCCACGATATTGGATATAATAGAGACGGGCGAACGTCGAATTGTGTTAACTGGATGCGAAGTATAAATGTGTTTTTACGAACTGGTAATTTAACGGATGACGTGAAATTGAAGTTGAAAAAATTATTTTGTGCAAGATGATTGAGGTTATGAAAAAAACGCTAAAGTGTCTAACGCGTATGTCGATGTTGATCAAAACCATCGACGAGTATCGCGAATGGTCTCGTTCGTATATCGAAACTTTACAATGCTGTACCAATTATTTGTCTCGTATGAAGGATGAATTATCGGTAGGCGCGAAATTCAGTTTAATATCGCTAATATGTCGTTTGAAAAGTTTAAACGTTTCGCTGGATCATCGTTTTTCGTCGCGCGTTGGTCGAGGTTTACGCGATCGCGGTGGTGCGAGAGCATCGACTCTTCGTTGGGAAGATATCGAGTCGACGTTTCGAAATCGTATATCGAGTGGTGTTGTTATCAACGTTGAGCATATTGATCCCCGTCAATTTTTGCAACACGCGAAGCGGATGGTTACGAGACGCATTACGGAATTTCTGAACGAGCATTCATCGATGAAAGTGAACATTACGTTGGAAGCAGAATTTGTGTTGCGCGACATGGTTTCGGTGAAAAGTTTCAACACGCGAAATTTTGCGCTGTTTCGAACGAGTGATTTACGTCGATGGTACCTGAAAGACGTTATACCAACGATTTTAACATCGATGGAAGAGTTTCAAGAACGAGACAGCGGATGGGCGCTATCGAAGATACTATATCTAATAGTGAATTGCAACATGTATCAACCGCTGCAAGCTGGTTGCGTTGTCACCAATGCGTGCATACCTCGAACGATACAGCTGAAGAGAGCAGTAATTAGCGTCAACAGTGACGATGAAGCCTGTTTTTTTTGGTCGGTTGTGGCCAGTCTCTACCCGGTTGTGAGAAATCCAGAGCGTTCAACCTCCTATCCGCATTATCGTACGGTGCTTCGAACCGAAGGTTTTCAACTACCCATGTCCGTCAAAGATATTCAAAAATTCGAACGAGTAAACGACGTTTCCGTGAACGTGTTTGAATGGGAGCGTGAGAAGGTCGGAACGCTTCATCTGGCAGAGAAGACACGGAGCAAACATGTTAATTTGCTTTTTCTACAGAGGGGTTCGCACAATCATTACGCATGTATAAGAAATTTATCGCGATTGGTTTCATCGCAGCTTAGCAAGCACAAGTGTGCCAAACATATTTGCAATCGGTAAGTCGAACACATTTTTTTCTTTTCGGTGTTGATGTTATATTTTTTTTCCTCTTCAGATGTCTGCAATATTTTCAATCGCAAGAGAAATTAGACGTCCATGCAAACGATTGCGATCGAATGAACGAATGCGCTTTGACGCTTCCAACCTCGGAAGATATGTGGTTGCGGTTTAGCAACTACGCGTACAAAGAACCGACGCCATTCATCATTTACGCCGATTTGGAATGTCTGCTGAAGAAACAGGAAGGGCAGAGTTGTGGAGCGCGTATGCGGTATCAGCATCACAGCGTATTCAGTATAGGTTATTACGTACATTGCCGATACAATGCTTCTTTGTGCGAGTATCAAGCTTGTTCCAGAGAAGAGGGATGCTCGGCATGGTTCGCGAAAAAGTTGTACGAATTGAGTGAAAAATTACAGCCGATACTCGATAAAACGGTGCCGATGACGGCGTTAACCAAAGCGCAAGAATTAGATTTTCTTAAGGCCACGCATTGCCACATATGTGAAAAACCGTTCAACGATTGTGATGTAAAAGCGCGCGATCATTGTCATATTACGGGTATGTATCGCGGTCCGGCGCATAGCGATTGTAATTTGTGTTATCAATGTACGTACGTGATACCGGTGGTTTTTCATAATTTATCCGGTTACGATGCGCATTTTATCATCAAAGAATTGGCGAATGCGTTCAAGGGGAATATAGAAGTGTTGCCGCTTACAAAAGAGCGGTACATTTCTTTCACGAAACACGTTGACCAGGGAGCGAGAGATTACAAGAAGTTGATAAAGTTTCGGTTTATCGATTCATTCAAATTCCTAAATTCCAGTCTGGACAAGTTATCATCGTATTTGAACAAGAGCAAGCTGCGCGTCGTACGAAGCGAATTTGCACATCTTTCCGACAGCGATTTCGATCTTTTAACGAGAAAAGGTGTTTTCCCATACGACTATTTAACGTCATACGATAAATTAAACGACAAGCAATTGCCACCGCGCGAAGCATTTTACAATCAGTTATGCGCCAGCGAGATATCCGACGCCGATTACCTTCACGCGAATATGGTTTGGTCACGTTTCGCTATAAAGACGTTAGGACAGTACAGCGATTTGTACTTAAAATTGGACGTACTGTTGTTGGCAGATATTTTTGAAAATTTTCGCGACGACTGTCTTGAGAATTATAAACTCGATCCAGCCCATTATTACACGCTCCCCGGTTTCGCGTGGGACGTGATGTTAAAAATGACGAAGATCGAGCTAGAGCTGCTCACCGACGTGACCATGCTTTTGTTCGTGGAGCGTGGAATACGCGGTGGACTGAGTCAATGTTCTCACAGGTATGCGCGCGCGAACAACAAGTATTTGTCGACGTACGACTCGAGCGAGCCGTCCATCTATCTGATGTATTTCGATATTAATAATTTGTATGGTTGGGCCATGTCGCAACCTCTACCGTACAGCAATTTTCGCTGGATGGATGATCAGACGAGTATAGATAATTTTAGTATCGAATCCATTCCAATCGATAGTCCCGTAGGATACATTTTAGAGGTGGATTTAGAGTATCCGCGCGAAATTCATGACGCTCACGCGGATCTTCCGTTTTGTCCGAGTCACGACACGGCAATCGCGACGAGTCAAAGGAAGTTGTTGGCTACGCTTCGCGATAAGGAACGATACGTTTTACATTACCGATATCTGCAACAAAGTTTGAGACACGGTTTGAAATTGAAAAAAATTCATAGAATTTTAGAGTTTCAACAATCTCGATGGTTGAACAGCTACATTGATTTGAACACACAATTGCGTGCCAATGCGAGCAACGACTTTTCAAGGAATTTGTTTAAACTAATGAATAACGCGGTGTTCGGAAAAACAATGGAGAACGTTCGAAATCACGCGTGCGTCAAATTACTCTCTCGTTGGAACGGTCGATACGGTATCGAGCGACTGATAGCTAGGCCAAATTTTCACAGTTGTACGATATTCTCGGAGGATTTCGTCGCGGTTCAGTTGAAAAAAGTTAATATTAAATTTTATAAACCCGTTTACGTAGGTATGTCTGTATTAGATATATCGAAGTGTCATATGTATGATTTTCATTATGGTTATATGTACCCGAATTTTAAAGAAAACTGTAAGATTCTGTATACGGACACAGACAGTTTGATATACGAAATAGCATGCGATGACGCGTACGAGATGTTGAAGCGCGATATTTATCGCTATGACACTAGCAATTATCCAGAGAATAATGCGTACGGTGTTCCGATCGCGAACAAAAAGATGTTGGGATTGATGAAGGACGAGAACGGCGGTAAAATTATGACCGAATTCGTAGGGCTCCGCTCGAAAATGTATGCCACTCGCGTGCACGATGACGATGATACCTGTCGCGAAACCAAAAAGATAAAAGGTATCAGAACGAATGTCACGGTTAGGGATATAAGTTTCGAAGACTATATCGAATGCCTTCGTAATTATACGGAGAAGAGCGTCAACAGTAATCGTATAATGTCTGAGCGGCACCAGGTGTATTCGGTATCCGAAATGAAATTGGCGTTGAGTCCGTACGATGATAAACGTCACATTTGTGATAATTTGATCAATACTCTTCCTTGGGGACATTATAGTATCAACGACAACGACGACGACGACGACGATTGACTGGAAAGCGGAAAAGGGAAGTGATAGAGAGAGAGACCGTGTAGAACATTGAGACATCCTTCGGAAAAAGGAAGTGGTAGAGAGAGACCGTTGCAACTGTAGAACATTAGAGAGATCGTGTAGAAAAATGAAACATCCTTCGGAAAAGGAAGTGGTAGAGAGATCGTTGCAACTTTATAGTTAGAGAGATCGTGTAGAAAAAATGAAACATCCTTCGGAAAAAGGAAGTGGTAGAGAGATCGTTGCAACTTTATAGTATCAACGACGATTGACTGGGGAGGGGGGAAAAGAAGTGGTTGTAGAAATATTATATCGACAAAAGGAAGTGATAAGATGATAGCGCATTGTACAAAAGGACGTGTTTCGAGCATTGCGCTTCAGAAGTCAGACGTCGAACAGTAACGAAGATGTTTGCTAACCATCGTCCACTCAGCGAATGTAATCGAATGATGTATGTATAAGATAAAATCAATTTTAAAAAAACATTCATCATTTTTTTTTTTTTTTTTTAAATATATCAATTGATTGCAGGAATTTTCAACTATCGCGAGCATCGCTGCAACCGTCGCCGGTGTCGAACACTTCGCGCCCCGTACGAATCCTAAGCCGAAGATATTCCATTGCCGGCAACTATTTCAAGTATCTGGAAATGGGTGTACGAGTCGGCGAGGATATTTTCATCGAAATGGCTATAGGAGATAACCGAGGCAACGAGGTTGGTATCTCCCCGAACGCGTGGACCGAGTTGTTGCGCATGAAGAAGTGTTTGCTGGACTCGCTTTCATCCACGAGGAAAGAAGAAGAAGAAGAGCAAAGGATTTGCGATAATTTAACATTGCGAATAGTCGAGGTCAATGGCATGAAACTCGTAAAATTATCGAATCAGTTCACGTCTATATATGTTACGGGAAAAACTATGCTTAATTTATATAATCTTGAATTCTGTATGCGAAATATGAGTTCGAAATTGACTGATAACCTTCCAATAATCATAGAAAAAATTCAAAAATTTTGTTTTTTGTCGGGGAGAACTGATCTCGCGAATCAGCAATTGTTTGATCGAAATTCGTTGATAGAATGCGAATTAATGGCATTATGCATGAACGTGATCGAAGCTGAAAAAACGAAATTTGTTAAAATTTAAAATAAATGATGTTCTCTCTTTTTTGTCGAAAACGATTGGGAGTGTGTGTGTGTGTGTGTGTGTGTGTGTGTGTGTGTGTGTGTGTGTGTGTGTGTGTGTGTGTAACGAAAGAAGTTAAAAAAGTGAGCGTTGAATGTAATAAGTAGGATATATACCCGGGTTCTAACTCACAGTTATCATTGTGGGCAGATTCCTGCCTTACCGGCCTTTTACCTTATAGCGCGAGCATATTTTTGCGGGGTGAGGGGGATTAGCTTAGAACACAACCATATTTTGCGGGGGGGGCGGGGTGAGGGGGATTACCTTATAACGCGACCGTATTTTGCGGGGGAGGGGGGGGGGATTTTTAGTTTTCCTGGTATTGGCAGTTCCAGGTATTGCGTACGTTTATAATAATACATCCTATCGACGGCGCGATATCGGCAGCTTATCATGTTTATAATAATATAAACATCCTGCCGACGGCGCGATTTCTCACATCATTTTTTTAAATAAACATCCTTTGGCCCCCAGTTCTCACTGACCGGGGGGAGGGGGGATTTTTAGTTTTCCTGGTATTGCATCGAAGACCAATTTCCTGGTATTGCGTCCAGTCCCCTGGTATGTTTATAATTTCGATGGCGGGCATCGTGATATCAGATCACATCATTTTTAAATAAGCATCCTTTGGCTCTCTCCTTATCGTTTCTCTCCTCGTCTCGTTCGTAACAGCAACACGGCGGAGTCGCGATATCTGACGACATCTGTTTTGTCTTTTCATTATCGTTTCTTTGGTGGGAGGGGAGGAGGGTGGAAGGTATCAATGAATAAATAGGGCACGGTGGACCGCGAACGCGGTCATACGGGTCGTGAACGTTTACCGCGTTAAAGTTATTCGAATTCACCGTGTGTTAACAACCGTGCGATATCAAGATGATTGAAACGTGCAAAAACATGTTGAAGTGTTTGACGCGCATGTCGGTGCTGGTGAAAACCATGGACGAGTATCGCGAATGGCATCGCTCTTACATCGAGTCTCTGCAGTGTTGCGTCAATTACCTATCCCGTGCAAAGGATCAATTGTCGGTGGGCGAGAAGTTTAGTTTAACATCGACTATGTGCCGTATGAAGACTTTAAACGTTTCGTTGAATCATCGCGTTTCCTCGTCGCGCGTAGGTAGAGGTTTATACGATCGCAGGGGTGCGAGAGCGTCGTCGCTTCGTTGGGAAGATATCGAGTCGGCGTTTAAAACCCGCATATCGAGTGGCATCGTTATCAACGTCGAACACATCGACCCCAAACAATTTCTGCAGCACGCGAAACGAATAGTTACGGGACGCGTTACGGAATTTTTAAACGCGCATTCGTCGTTGAAAGCTAACGTAACGTTGGAGGCGGAATTCATGCAGCACACCAACGAGGTTTCCGTGAAAAGTTTCGGCACGCGAAACGTTGCGTTGTTCCGTACGAGCAATCTACGACAGTGGTACCAGAAGGACGTTGTGCCGACGATTTTGACATCGATGGAGGAGTTTCAAGTGCGAGACAGCGGGTGGGCGCTGTCGAAGATTCTACACTTGATCGTGAACTTTAGCAAATATCAACCGTTGCAAGCCGGATGCAGCGTTGCAATCGACGTGCCTCGAGCGATACAGCTGAAAAGAGCGGTCGTGAACGTGAACAGCAACGACGACGCATGTTTTTTTTGGGCGATCGTGGCGGGGCTCTATCCGGTCGAGAAAAATTCGTCGCGTGTGTCATCATATCCACACTACAAAGACGTGCTTCCGAAAACTGAAGATTTTCCACTGCCTATGTCGTTCAAAGACATTCCGAAATTTGAGCGAGAAAACGACGTTTCCGTGAACGTGTTCGAATGGAAGCGCAAGAAATGCGTAACGCTTCATTTGACCGAAAAGAAACGGGAGGGAAGACACGCCAACTTGCTGTTTCTACAGAATGCCGCAGAGACGCATACTCATTTCGCGTGCATACGAAATTTGTCAAGATTTGTTTCGTCGCAGCTTAGCAAGCAGAAAAATCAGAAATATATTTGCGATCGGTAAGTTGCACCTTTCATTATTTTTTTAAATTGTTTGAAGGAAAAGACATGATTTTTCCCTTCCCACAGGTGCTTGCAATATTTTCCCACGCCGGAGAGATTAGACGTTCATACGGTCGACTGCGAACGGATGAACGATTGCGCTTTGATGCTTCCAATATCGGAAGAAGACAAGTGGTTGCGGTTCAAAAATTATACAAACAAGGAGCAGGCGCCGTTCGTAATCTATGCCGACTTGGAGTGCCTGCTGCTGCCCGAGGGACGGGAAGGGCAAGACCGCGCGGCACGCGTACAGTATCAACGTCACCACGCGTTTAGCATAGGATACTATATGCATTGCCGATACGACGAATCGTTGTGCGAGTATCAGGTTTACCGCGATAAAGAGGGATCCGCCGCGTGGTTCGCGAACAGGTTGTACGAACTCAGTCGTAAATTACAGCCGATATTCGACAAAACGGTACCGATGAATCCGCTAACCGAATCGGAAAAGTTAAATTTTCGTACGGCCACGCATTGCCACGTCTGCGAGAAACCGTTCGACACTTCCGACGCGACGAGGGTCCACGATCATTGTCATCTCACGGGCGCGTATCGCGGTCCGGCTCATAACGGATGCAATTTAAGCTATCAATCTTCGTACGTGATACCGGTGGTTTTCCATAATCTATCAGGCTACGCCGCGCATTTCATCATCAAGGAATTAGCAAACTCGTTCGAGGGGCGGA
The DNA here is from genome assembly GCA_963971365.1 of Lasioglossum villosulum. Classification (NCBI taxonomy): domain Eukaryota; kingdom Metazoa; phylum Arthropoda; class Insecta; order Hymenoptera; family Halictidae; genus Lasioglossum; species Lasioglossum villosulum. The sequence goes on from OZ020500.1 coordinate 21,161,448, forward strand.
TAGACGTGTTGCCATTGACGAAAGAGAAGTATATCTCTTTCACGAAAAACGTAAATATCGAGGGTAAAGAGTTAAAGCATGCAAAGTTTTTGAAATTCCGTTTCATCGATTCGTTCAAGTTCTTGAACTCGAGTCTGGACAAACTGTCGTCATACTTGGACGAAAGTAAATTACGCATCGTACGAGGTGAATTTGCGCATCTTTCCCGCGACGATTTTAAACTGTTGACCAGAAAAGGCGTCTTTCCGTACGACTATCTAACGTCGTACGACAAATTAAACGACACGTGTTTGCCGCCGCGCGAGGCATTTTACAATCGGTTGTACGGCAGCGAGATATCCGACGTCGATTACATTCACGCGAATACGGTTTGGTCGCGTTTCGCTGTACAAACGCTTGGACAGTACAGCGATTTGTACTTAAAATTGGATGTTTTGTTGTTGGCGGATGTTTTTGAAAATTTTCGCGACGACTGTCTCGAGAATTACAAGCTCGATCCGGCGCATTATTACACGCTCCCCGGTTTCGCGTGGGACGTGATGTTGAAAATGACAAAGATCGAATTGGAGTTGTTGACAGACGTTGACATGCTTTTGTTCGTGGAACGGGGAATACGCGGCGGATTGAGCCAGTGTTCTCACAGATATGCGCACGCCAACAACAAATATATGTCCACGCACGACTCGACCAAACCGTCCACCTACTTAATGTATTTCGACGTGAATAATCTGTACGGTTGGGCAATGTCGCAACCTCTGCCGCACAGAGACTTTCGATGGGTGGACGCGGACAATTTCGACGTCGAATCCGTTCCGGCCGATAGTCCCGTAGGATACATTTTGGAGGTGGATTTAGAGTATCCGCGCGAAATTCACGATGCTCACGCGGATCTTCCGTTTTGTCCAAGTCACGACACGGCGACCGACTCGAGTACGCAGAAAAAGTTGATGGCAACGCTTCGCGACAAGGAACGATACGTTGTACATTACCGATACCTCCAACAAAGTTTAAAACATAATTTGAAATTGCTGAAAATACATAGAATTTTAGAGTTTAGGCAGTCGCGATGGTTGCACGGTTACATCGATTTGAACACGAAATTACGCGCCAACGCCACCAATGATTTTTCGAAGAATTTATTCAAATTAATGAACAATGCCGTGTTTGGAAAAACTATGGAGAACGTTCGAAATCATACGATCGTGAAATTACTTTCTCGATGGAGCGGTAGACACGGCGTCGAACGATTGATAGCTAGACCGAATTTTCACAGCTGTGCGGTGTTTTCCGAGGACTTCGTCGCGGTTCAGCTGAAAAATATGCTCGTTAAATTTTTCAAACCAATCTACGTAGGCATGTCAATATTAGATATTTCGAAATTTCATTTGTACAACTTTCATTACGAGTACATGCAGCCAAAATTCCAGCAAAATTGTAAGATTTTGTACACTGACACGGACAGCCTGATATACCAGATCGCTTGCGATGACGCGTACGAGACGCTGTTGAAACGCGATATCCATCGATACGATACAAGTAACTATGCCGCGAACAACGTTTACGGTGTCCCCATCGCGAACAATAAACAGCTGGGATTGATGAAGGATGAGAACGGCGGTAAAATTATGACTGAGTTCGTGGGGCTTCGTTCGAAAATGTACGCGATTCGCGTGCACGGTGACCGGGATACTAAAAAGATCAAAGGTATCAGGACAAACGTTACCGCTCGGGATATAAGTTTCGAAGACTATGTCGAATGTCTTCGTAATCACACGGAAAAGAGCGTTACCGGTAATCGCATAGTGTCCGTACGGCATCAGGTATACTCGATGTCTGAAAAGAAATTAGCGTTGAGTCCGCATGACGACAAGCGGCATATTTGCAATAATTTGATGGATACTCTTCCTTGGGGACATTACAACATCGATTAAGAAGTAATTTTTTATCCCTCGTAAAAGAAAAGGAAGTGTTACGGAAATTATTGCAAGTCTGTAACTGTCGGGGAGGGGATGCGTCCATTTTGATGATCTTATCTGTAAATAGAAGTGGTAGGGAGACATGCTATAAAACGACGTATTCCGAGCGTCAAGCTTCAGATCGAGACAACTATCGCTAAAAACGTCGCAAGATGCAGTACAACCGCCATCCATCCGAGCGCTCAAACGTCGAGGAGCCGCACAAAAAGAGGAGACTAAATAATATGTAAGTAGAAAGATGAAAAAAAAATGGTGAAAAAAGAAATTTAGAAAAAACGTCTAATTTTTTAAATCTGTTGCAGGGTTTCTCAACAGCAGCCCATTTCAATGATGCAATTGCCGAAGAGTTTGCGCAGCGCACGGGTCTTGAGCCGAAGATATTCCATAGCCGGCAATTATTTTAAATATCTTGAGATTGGTGTACGCGTTGGCGATGACATTTGCGTGGAATTGGCTATAGGAGATAACCGCGGTAACGAGATCGCATTTTTCTTGGATGCATGGACAGAGCTGTTGCGCACGAAAGAGTATATTTCCGATTTACTGTCATCGTCTACGCAGAAACAGTGCCGAAAAATGGGCGATGATTTAACGTTGCAAATAGTTAATCGTAACGATATGAATCTAGTCAAATTGTCGAATCAGTTCGTGGCTCTGTACATCACGGAAAAAACTATGTATAACTTGTACAATTTAGAATTCTGCGTGTACAACATGTATTCGTGGCTGATCGACAATGTTCCCGCGGTGACTGCTAAATTCATGAATTTTGTCGGTACGGTGAAGGATAGCCACTCGAAGAATATCGTGAAAGCGATCGTCGAGAGCGAATCTTTCGATCAAAGTTCAATGATCGATTGCGAACTAGCGGCTTCGTGCGCTGACACCATCGCGGTGTTCGCGCAAAATAGATAGGTTAAAAAATTAATGTGTGTGTGTGTGTGTGTAAAAATTATTCGAGAATTTATTTTGTAACGGTACATTATTTTAAAAATAAAATTATTTGAGAATATCTCTTTTGTATTTTATTTTATTATTTTGTTATGAACAAAATATTACAACTGTAACGAAATTTTTATCAAAATATTGGTACTTTGACAAGTAAATTAATTCATATAAATAAAGATTCATGGCTTCGTCGAAGCGATATATTAATTTTTAGTGAAACATTAACGACAGCCGATGATGAGTTTGAATATTTTAAATTATGATATATTATTCCGACATTGACAACAACAACAACAACCGCGGATTAATTTGTTATGAAAAACAGAATTATCAATAGAAAAATTATTTGTTGAACAGGAATTTCGTTCAAATGCCCATGTAGAACTGTTCACGTTTAAATTCAGAAATTATTATATAATAAATGGTTATAAATCATCAAAAACTACTAACTCTGTGTTTGGTAGCGCTGCGCAACGAATAATGATTAAAATTTCAATTGAAAGTGAAAAGATTTTGATAGGTGATTTCAATTACAATATATTGAATTGCAAGGATAATGGTAATAATTATTTGATTAACCTTTTGAACAAGTACAATTTAAAAACTAAATTACCATCCAAAAGTATAACGATCAATTTGAATACGCAAATAGATATCATTTTTCAAATGTTGATGATATAGATTGCGGTGTTTATGAAACATATTTCAGCCAGCATAAGCCAATTTAGGCGATCATCGATAAGAAGGTTGTCAAAGGTAATAAATAAGGGAATGAAGAGAAAACAGATGTAACAATCACAAATTGAAAAATTAATCCTGAAAGTTTCACAATTTTTGATGAATGTATAATGATCTCGGACCAGCATATCGAACGAAATAATTATGAATATGCAGCGTCTGCAGAATGTTTCCTCAATGATGATTATAACTATACGTTAGTAACAGCCGAATGTAAAGAAGTCATAAAACCTGATTATTATTTTACAAGATAAGCATATTAATTTATTTCATGAAATTATGAGCAAAAATCTAAACGAGCGTGGAGTGTACAATTTTGCTGAAGATACTGGTTATGTTCGAGCTTTTGAGTAATTTGCAAGAGATCCCTGTACATGAGACAAATATTCAGATAATATACACTGGCGAAATTGGAGAAAAGGTAGTAGGACATTGGATTTGTACAAGATCTGATGGTAACGGCAATGTACACATTTATGATAGTTTTAATGCTAATCATTTGAACCATGATGTAATAGATTATTTGAATATCCTTTATAAATATAATAAGAAATATATATATTTCACGTCAGGTACAGGTACAGATACAGGTACAGGTATAGCGTATGCACAGTATGGCGGTTGAACAGTACCCAGTATGGCTGTTGTACAGTACACCGTATGGTGTTGTACATCTATCCATGGATCTCTCAAGATCGGTCGACGCGTTTCTCGTTCAATGCAGAACGGGTTTAGAACGGGTTCGACAGCAAACAGGGTATTGAACTACATCGAACATTGTTCAAAACGCCCCCAATTGATGCAACAAAAGAGATTACCAGTAGGAGTGAAGCTGAAAAAATAGAGGAGACGTGTGGTCACATTCAGCCCCATGTTACTGGTCAGTGTACGTGAAGAGCTATTTTCTTACTCGGCGAATGCTACTTAATATTGATAATACGTGGCTGCACAGTACAGCTACAGGTACAGGTACAGCTACAGGTACAGGTACAGCTACAGGTACAGGTACAGGTACAACTACAGGTACAGGTACAGTATGGCGGTTGATCAGTACGCTGTATGACCGTTGTACAGTACGCAGTATGGCTGTTGCACATCTATCCATGGGACTCTCAATATCGGTCGACACGCTTCTCGTTTAATGCAGAACGGGTTCGACATCACACAGGATATTGAACTACATTGAACATTGTTCCAAACGCTCCCAATTGATGGAGCAAAGAGATAGCCGACGCGACGATACGGCAACAGGACAGGGTTAGGATAGGGTTGGGACGTTTAAAAAATAGAGGATACGGCTGGTCACATGCGGTCGCATGTGACTCGTCAGCATACGTGAAGAGCAAAGCTCATCACGTACTATGACCAGCCGTATCCTCTATTTTTTAAACGTCCCAACCCTATCCTAACCCTGTCCTGTTGCCGTATCGTCGCGTCGGCTATCTCTTTTGCTCCATCAATTGGGGGCGTTTTGAACAATGTTCGATGTAGTTCAATACCCTGTTTGCTGTCGAACCCGTTCTAAACCCGTTCTGCATTGAACGAGAAACGCGTCGACCGATCTTGAGAGATCCATGGATAGATGTACAACACCATACGGTGTACTGTACAACAGCCATACTGGGTACTGTTCAACCGCCATACTGTGCATACGCTATACCTGTACCTGTATCTGTACCTGTACCTGACGTGAAATATATATATTTCTTATTATATTTATAAAGGATATTCAAATAATCTATTACATCATGGTTCAAATGATTAGCATTAAAACTATCATAAATGTGTACATTGCCGTTACCATCAGATCTTGTACAAATCCAATGTCCTACTACCTTTTCTCCAATTTCGCCAGTGTATATTATCTGAATATTTGTCTCATGTACAGGGATCTCTTGCAAATTACTCAAAAGCTCGAACATAACCAGTATCTTCAGCAAAATTGTACACTCCACGCTCGTTTAGATTTTTGCTCATAATTTCATGAAATAAATTAATATGCTTATCTTGTAAAATAATAATCAGGTTTTATGACTTCTTTACATTCGGCTGTTACTAACGTATAGTTATAATCATCATTGAGGAAACATTCTGCAGACGCTGCATATTCATAATTATTTCGTTCGATATGCTGGTCCGAGATCATTATACATTCATCAAAAATTGTGAAACTTTCAGGATTAATTTTTCAATTTGTGATTGTTACATCTGTTTTCTCTTCATTCCCTTATTTATTACCTTTGACAACCTTCTTATCGATGATCGCCTAAATTGGCTTATGCTGGCTGAAATATGTTTCATAAACACCGCAATCTATATCATCAACATTTGAAAAATGATATCTATTTGCGTATTCAAATTGATCGTTATACTTTTGGATGGTAATTTAGTTTTTAAATTGTACTTGTTCAAAAGGTTAATCAAATAATTATTACCATTATCCTTGCAATTCAATATATTGTAATTGAAATCACCTATCAAAATCTTTTCACTTTCAATTGAAATTTTAATCATTATTCGTTGCGCAGCGCTACCAAACACAGAGTTAGTAGTTTTTGATGATTTATAACCATTTATTATATAATAATTTCTGAATTTAAACGTGAACAGTTCTACATGGGCATTTGAACGAAATTCCTGTTCAACAAATAATTTTTCTATTGATAATTCTGTTTTTCATAACAAATTAATCCGCGGTTGTTGTTGTTGTTGTCAATGTCGGAATAATATATCATAATTTAAAATATTCAAACTCATCATCGGCTGTCGTTAATGTTTCACTAAAAATTAATATATCGCTTCGACGAAGCCATGAATCTTTATTTATATGAATTAATTTACTTGTCAAAGTACCAATATTTTGATAAAAATTTCGTTACAGTTGTAATATTTTGTTCATAACAAAATAATAAAATAAAATACAAAAGAGATATTCTCAAATAATTTTATTTTTAAAATAATGTACCGTTACAAAATAAATTCTCGAATAATTTTTACACACACACACACACACATTAATTTTTTAACCTATCTATTTTGCGCGAACACCGCGATGGTGTCAGCGCACGAAGCCGCTAGTTCGCAATCGATCATTGAACTTTGATCGAAAGATTCGCTCTCGACGATCGCTTTCACGATATTCTTCGAGTGGCTATCCTTCACCGTACCGACAAAATTCATGAATTTAGCAGTCACCGCGGGAACATTGTCGATCAGCCACGAATACATGTTGTACACGCAGAATTCTAAATTGTACAAGTTATACATAGTTTTTTCCGTGATGTACAGAGCCACGAATTGATTCGACAATTTGACTAGATTCATATCGTTACGATTAACTATTTGCAACGTTAAATCATCGCCCATTTTTCGGCACTGTTTCTGCGTAGACGATGACAGTAAATCGGAAATATACTCTTTCGTGCGCAACAGCTCTGTCCATGCATCCAAGAAAAATGCGATCTCGTTACCGCGGTTATCTCCTATAGCCAATTCCACGCAAATGTCATCGCCAACGCGTACACCAATCTCAAGATATTTAAAATAATTGCCGGCTATGGAATATCTTCGGCTCAAGACCCGTGCGCTGCGCAAACTCTTCGGCAATTGCATCATTGAAATGGGCTGCTGTTGAGAAACCCTGCAACAGATTTAAAAAATTAGACGTTTTTTCTAAATTTCTTTTTTCACCATTTTTTTTTTCATCTTTCTACTTACATATTATTTAGTCTCCTCTTTTTGTGCGGCTCCTCGACGTTTGAGCGCTCGGATGGATGGCGGTTGTACTGCATCTTGCGACGTTTTTAGCGATAGTTGTCTCGATCTGAAGCTTGACGCTCGGAATACGTCGTTTTATAGCATGTCTCCCTACCACTTCTATTTACAGATAAGATCATCAAAATGGACGCATCCCCTCCCCGACAGTTACAGACTTGCAATAATTTCCGTAACACTTCCTTTTCTTTTACGAGGGATAAAAAATTACTTCTTAATCGATGTTGTAATGTCCCCAAGGAAGAGTATCCATCAAATTATTGCAAATATGCCGCTTGTCGTCATGCGGACTCAACGCTAATTTCTTTTCAGACATCGAGTATACCTGATGCCGTACGGACACTATGCGATTACCGGTAACGCTCTTTTCCGTGTGATTACGAAGACATTCGACATAGTCTTCGAAACTTATATCCCGAGCGGTAACGTTTGTCCTGATACCTTTGATCTTTTTAGTATCCCGGTCACCGTGCACGCGAATCGCGTACATTTTCGAACGAAGCCCCACGAACTCAGTCATAATTTTACCGCCGTTCTCATCCTTCATCAATCCCAGCTGTTTATTGTTCGCGATGGGGACACCGTAAACGTTGTTCGCGGCATAGTTACTTGTATCGTATCGATGGATATCGCGTTTCAACAGCGTCTCGTACGCGTCATCGCAAGCGATCTGGTATATCAGGCTGTCCGTGTCAGTGTACAAAATCTTACAATTTTGCTGGAATTTTGGCTGCATGTACTCGTAATGAAAGTTGTACAAATGAAATTTCGAAATATCTAATATTGACATGCCTACGTAGATTGGTTTGAAAAATTTAACGAGCATATTTTTCAGCTGAACCGCGACGAAGTCCTCGGAAAACACCGCACAGCTGTGAAAATTCGGTCTAGCTATCAATCGTTCGACGCCGTGTCTACCGCTCCATCGAGAAAGTAATTTCACGATCGTATGATTTCGAACGTTCTCCATAGTTTTTCCAAACACGGCATTGTTCATTAATTTGAATAAATTCTTCGAAAAATCATTGGTGGCGTTGGCGCGTAATTTCGTGTTCAAATCGATGTAACCGTGCAACCATCGCGACTGCCTAAACTCTAAAATTCTATGTATTTTCAGCAATTTCAAATTATGTTTTAAACTTTGTTGGAGGTATCGGTAATGTACAACGTATCGTTCCTTGTCGCGAAGCGTTGCCATCAACTTTTTCTGCGTACTCGAGTCGGTCGCCGTGTCGTGACTTGGACAAAACGGAAGATCCGCGTGAGCATCGTGAATTTCGCGCGGATACTCTAAATCCACCTCCAAAATGTATCCTACGGGACTATCGGCCGGAACGGATTCGACGTCGAAATTGTCCGCGTCCACCCATCGAAAGTCTCTGTGCGGCAGAGGTTGCGACATTGCCCAACCGTACAGATTATTCACGTCGAAATACATTAAGTAGGTGGACGGTTTGGTCGAGTCGTGCGTGGACATATATTTGTTGTTGGCGTGCGCATATCTGTGAGAACACTGGCTCAATCCGCCGCGTATTCCCCGTTCCACGAACAAAAGCATGTCAACGTCTGTCAACAACTCCAATTCGATCTTTGTCATTTTCAACATCACGTCCCACGCGAAACCGGGGAGCGTGTAATAATGCGCCGGATCGAGCTTGTAATTCTCGAGACAGTCGTCGCGAAAATTTTCAAAAACATCCGCCAACAACAAAACATCCAATTTTAAGTACAAATCGCTGTACTGTCCAAGCGTTTGTACAGCGAAACGCGACCAAACCGTATTCGCGTGAATGTAATCGACGTCGGATATCTCGCTGCCGTACAACCGATTGTAAAATGCCTCGCGCGGCGGCAAACACGTGTCGTTTAATTTGTCGTACGACGTTAGATAGTCGTACGGAAAGACGCCTTTTCTGGTCAACAGTTTAAAATCGTCGCGGGAAAGATGCGCAAATTCACCTCGTACGATGCGTAATTTACTTTCGTCCAAGTATGACGACAGTTTGTCCAGACTCGAGTTCAAGAACTTGAACGAATCGATGAAACGGAATTTCAAAAACTTTGCATGCTTTAACTCTTTACCCTCGATATTTACGTTTTTCGTGAAAGAGATATACTTCTCTTTCGTCAATGGCAACACGTCTATCCGCCCCTCGAACGAGTTTGCTAATTCCTTGATGATGAAATGCGCGGCGTAGCCTGATAGATTATGGAAAACCACCGGTATCACGTACGAAGATTGATAGCTTAAATTGCATCCGTTATGAGCCGGACCGCGATACGCGCCCGTGAGATGACAATGATCGTGGACCCTCGTCGCGTCGGAAGTGTCGAACGGTTTCTCGCAGACGTGGCAATGCGTGGCCGTACGAAAATTTAACTTTTCCGATTCGGTTAGCGGATTCATCGGTACCGTTTTGTCGAATATCGGCTGTAATTTACGACTGAGTTCGTACAACCTGTTCGCGAACCACGCGGCGGATCCCTCTTTATCGCGGTAAACCTGATACTCGCACAACGATTCGTCGTATCGGCAATGCATATAGTATCCTATGCTAAACGCGTGGTGACGTTGATACTGTACGCGTGCCGCGCGGTCTTGCCCTTCCCGTCCCTCGGGCAGCAGCAGGCACTCCAAGTCGGCATAGATTACGAACGGCGCCTGCTCCTTGTTTGTATAATTTTTGAACCGCAACCACTTGTCTTCTTCCGATATTGGAAGCATCAAAGCGCAATCGTTCATCCGTTCGCAGTCGACCGTATGAACGTCTAATCTCTCCGGCGTGGGAAAATATTGCAAGCACCTGTGGGAAGGGAAAAATCATGTCTTTTCCTTCAAACAATTTAAAAAAATAAATGTAACTTACCGATCGCAAATATACTTCTGATTTTTCTTCTTGGTAAGCTGCGACGAAACCAATCTTGACAAATTTCGTATGCACGCGAAATGCCCATGCGTCTTTGCAGCATTCTGTAGAAACAGCAGGTTGGCGTGTCTTCCCTCCCGTTTCTTCTCGGTCAAATGAAGCGTTACGCATTTCTTGCGCTTCCATTCGAACACGTTCACGGAAACGTCGTTTTCTCGTTCAAATTTCGGGATGTCTTTGAACGACATAGGCAGTTGAAAACCTTCGGTTTTCGGAAGCACCTCTTTATAGTCTGGATACGATGACACACGCGACGAATTTTTCTCGACCGGATAGAGACCCGCCACGATCGCCCAAAAAAAACATGCGTCGTCGTTGCTGTTCACGTTCACGACCGCTCTTTTCAACTGTATCGCTCGAGGCACGCTGCATGCGGCGATGCAGCCGGCTTGCAATGGCTGGTATTTGCTAAAGTTCACGATCAAGTGTAGTATCTTCGACAGCGCCCACCCGCTGTCTCGCTCTTGAAACTCCTCCATCGATGTCAAAATCGTAGGCACAACGTCTTTCTGGTACCACTGTCGTAGATTGCTCGTCCGAAACAACGCAACGTTTCGCGTGCCGAAACTTTTCACGGAAACCTCGTTGGCGTGCTGCATGAATTCCGCCTCCAACGTTACGTTAGCTTTCAACGCCGAATGCGCGTTTAAAAATTCCGTAACGCGTCCCGTAACTATTCGTTTCGCGTGCTGCAGAAATTGTTTGGGGTCGATGTGTTCGACGTTGATAACGATACCGCTCGATATGCGGGTTTTAAACGCCGACTCGATATCTTCCCAACGAAGCGACGACGCTCTCGCACCCCTGCGATCGTATAAACCTCTACCTACGCGCGACGAGGAAACGCGATGATTCAACGAAACGTTTAAAGTCTTCATACGGCACATAGTCGATGTTAAACTAAACTTCTCGCCCACCGACAATTGATCCTTTGCACGGGATAGGTAATTGACGCAACACTGCAGAGACTCGATGTAAGAGCGATGCCATTCGCGATACTCGTCCATGGTTTTCACCAGCACCGACATGCGCGTCAAACACTTCAACATGTTTTTGCACGTTTCAATCATCTTGATATCGCACGGTTGTTAACACACGGTGAATTCGAATAACTTTAACGCGGTAAACGTTCACGACCCGTATGACCGCGTTCGCGGTCCACCGTGCCCTATTTATTCATTGATACCTTCCACCCTCCTCCCCTCCCACCAAAGAAACGATAATGAAAAGACAAAACAGATGTCGTCAGATATCGCGACTCCGCCGTGTTGCTGTTACGAACGAGACGAGGAGAGAAACGATAAGGAGAGAGCCAAAGGATGCTTATTTAAAAATGATGTGATCTGATATCACGATGCCCGCCATCGAAATTATAAACATACCAGGGGACTGGACGCAATACCAGGAAATTGGTCTTCGATGCAATACCAGGAAAACTAAAAATCCCCCCTCCCCCCGGTCAGTGAGAACTGGGGGCCAAAGGATGTTTATTTAAAAAAATGATGTGAGAAATCGCGCCGTCGGCAGGATGTTTATATTATTATAAACATGATAAGCTGCCGATATCGCGCCGTCGACAGGATGTATTATTATAAACGTACGCAATACCTGGAACTGCCAATACCAGGAAAACTAAAAATCCCCCCCCCCTCCCCCCGCAAAATACGGTCGCGTTATAAGGTAATCCCCCTCACCCCGCCCCCCCCGCAAAATATGGTTGTGTTCTAAGCTAATCCCCCTCACCCCGCAAAAATATGCTCGCGCTATAAGGTAAAAGGCCGGTAAGGCAGGAATCTGCCCACAATGATAACTGTGAGTTAGAACCCGTGTATATATCCTACTGTAATATTATTTTTTTCATTAATAAAAATATCATCTTTTCATGTGTTATTTTTTATTCGATAAGAATACATTTTTGCGTTTTCAGATAATTTTTTTCATTAATAAAATATCATCTTTTCATGCGTTATTTTATTCGATAAGAATACATTTTTTTTATAAGCGTTTTCAGATAATTTTTCGAACGATATTCGTCAACGGGTTGTACTCCACGATGCAGTCGTGTATCATCAAGCAGTATGCGGTTGTCGAGGAGGGGACGTCGATTCGACATTCGAATTCGATTCGCACATCGATCGTGGCATTTTTCAGCGCTTCGTTTTGCCGGGAACAGTCGAGAACAACGAACGGACCGTATTTTAGGAAGTTTGTAACGTCGAGTAACGTTTCACCGTTTCCATAGTATGATTCTTGGAATTTTGCGTACATGTCGTAGAGCAACGCGTATTTGCCTTTTTCGAAATCGATATTTAGATCATCGTACGGGTAGGTTTCCGAATTCAAGTAGAGTCGAATATTGGCTAACGCGCAATGATCGAATCGCGTAACCGTTTTCTTTAAATTATTTTTTCGCGCGGTTTGTAAGGCGAATATCACGTATCGCGGTTTCTCCATTTGTGGAGCAGTTTTTATCGCCCATGTATGCTTCGTAGTCGCTTGGAGTAGAGGATACTCGTACAGTTCCCACGATCGAAAGCTCATATCGATCGGTTTGTCGCCGTTCAAAATACGTAACATCGACAATTTGTGTACTTCATCCAGCGTGACGTGCGGCATTCGCCATTGAATTTTGTGCAGATCCAGAACGGGTTTAGCATTGTCGGAAACGCTGTACAATGCATTCGTGTCGGTACGCGAGCGAATCAAAACTAATTCGTGTCGAGCGTTTATTACAATGCGTTTGTAGTCTTCGCAGAAGCCCAATAACACGCTCATAGGTACGCAAAAGTTGAAGCTTATCGACGTCGTTACTGTTGCGGTTTTCCTATGCTCCTCGTTCTCGTACGTCCAGCTTGCGTTGGATAACGCGCTGCTTCTCGTCGTGGACAGACTCACATAGTTCTTCAGAGTCGTTGTGATACCAGGATTTCTGGACCGATCGATTTCAACGCCGTTCAGTTCATAGCGTATTTCCTCGAACATAAACGCAACGGCATTGTTATCGAGAGTCACCGAATCGGTGGTCTCCGATCCCGTCGGTAAACCGAGTTTTCCCTCGACGTATAGGAAGCTTCTGCACGGGAGCGTGTACAAATCTTGTTGCTGAATAGGTATCCTTATCTCATCGTTGTTTCCGAACGTCGTGTTGGCGTACGGATTGTACGTGTGCAGCTCGATCTTCGTTATTCGATTGTCGAAGATCGGCGCTTCGGAGATGTTTAAAATGTCGTCGAACATGGTAACACTTCTTTCACTTTTTAACAATAAATCCCAAAGATCTCAGATACTTCACGTTTTCCGCCGTTAGTCTCTTGCGAATCAAGTCGTTCTTGCGAATTGGCGTCTCGTTTAATCTGCTGAATGTTGTATTGTTATGAATTAGCATCGCTTCGTCGCGCGTGTAGTCGTACCGTGATTTCTTCGCCGCGAAAGTCGATCAAACGACCGGCTTGATCCACGATGCGGATCGTTAAATCGTCAATTACTCGGGCAACGATCGGAAGGTAAATGACTCGCGTAGGTGTTTCAGATAATTTATACCCTGGCGGTACCTGGGGCGCGAACTCGTGTATCGCGTGAATGAGTTTACCGTTGTCGTACGATCCGGTGGTTACGTTACATTCTACACGAATGATATTCACGTTAATGATGTTCACAGGCGCGTTCGACGTGTGCCACGTGTTCAACGATAAAACGCGATTCGTGGAAAATCCTAGGATCGATCCTACGTTGCGAGGCATTGTGAAGTTTATCCGATACTTGCTTTTTATTTCGCTTTTCATGGTGTTGTTGTTCGCCCGTAGGATCAGCGGATATTCGTTATCGGACAGCTCTTTGTCATCTTTCGGGGGATATCGCTCGCGTATTTCATGTCTCAAGTACGCGTTGATCGCTTCCAATTCGTACGAACCGTCAGGGATGACGATCACCTCATCTTTCTCACCGAAGTAGAACCGATTGTTACCGATTTTGTCGCTGATGTTCGGTATCGTGTAATAAGTTTGCAAATCGAGCAATCCCAGCTCGTATTCGCCGTCGCCCAGATCTATAGGTGGAAAGTACTGGGACGACAGTACACTGCTCTTTCCCGACAACGTAAACGTGAACGATTTTTTCGCTCGCATGCTCGAGTTTACAACGAAGTTTCTCGGAGAAATTTTGCGCACAGTTGTCCGCACACGCTTTCGTCGTAGTTTTGAAAACGTCTGTGATTATACAAGATTATCGCGTTCGCGCCGAAATAGCGAATCAACTCGATCGGCGGACGAAGATTTCCAAAACTGTCGAAGTATCTGACGCGCGATCCGCGTTTTATGTAGGCGACCCAGTGCGTTCCCGGCCCACGACTATTATCCAGATTGACAATACCTCGCTCGTTTCTCCATACGCGCCCTGGCAAATCGTCGCGCATAAAAACCCCGCGAAAATGTGGTAATCGTTTACAGACGGCCATCAATTCGACGTCCGTTGTTGTGTCGTCATTTTTTTTTCTCCTTCCTCTCAAACCTTTTCCACGCATATACGGTGCGAGATATAGCCCACGACCCTCCATGGCGCGATTGTGTCGCTCCGCTTCTTCCAACTGTTTCTTCGCCGCTTTCGCAGCGTTTACCGTTTTGATTACACCTGCGGCGCCACCCGTCAATGCTCCTATAGCCGACAAAGCAGGCAACAGCAGCGGTAAGAAACCGCCACGTTTGGCGATTGGAAGAATTCGTTTTTTCTTTCTAGCGTTTCGTCGTCTTTTCCTCTCTTGTTTCTTTAGACCCATGCCTAATTTCGTTTTAGCTTTCATGCCTGCCAACACAGCAACCGCGGACACCTTCTCTCCGAATGTAGCGTCTCCGGACGTTACGCGCTGCAGCGCTCGATCCGCCAAAATATTGTCGGCAACGTGACGATCTTTGAGATCCTTGTGTCGCGAATACGCTATGTCGTGCTCGCGACAGGCCGCGTCCAACGGATTGATTCCTCGATCCCCACGAGCTAATCGCGAGCTCAGTTTCGTACCGGGACCGCAAAATTGATAACCGGGTATATGCAATTCGAACGGTAAGGCGTTTATAACTCTGTTCAAAATCCCTTTACCGACACGCGATTTCGCATGCATAAGCTTTCCTTTTCACCGCCAGAAGAGCAACTGATACCGGTGGTGTTCGAGCTCTCATATAAATACTATCTCCCCATCGATCGAATCGATCAAAGCATGCGTTTCGTGAGACAATCATTGGATATTCATGTTCCGGCGTGTCGCGCGTTCGACGATTGCGACGAGACGATGCGAAAACATGGATTATTGTTACCTCACAATGTGCGATGTGTAATAAGCGGTCCGTCAGGATGTGGTAAAACGAACGTTATGGTTAGCCTGTTGGAGAGTGCGAACGGACTACGATTCGCCAACGTCTACGTGTACTCGAAATCGTTGCGTCAGCCGAAATATCGATACTTAAGTAAACTGTTCTCATCGGTGGGGAAGGATGTAGGCTACTTCGCGTTCGCGAACAATGTCGACGTAATCCCTCCCGCAGAGGCACGACCCGATTCGATATTTATCTTCGATGACGTGGCATGCGACGATCAAGATATCATGAGAGAGTATTTCGCGATGGGTAGACATTCGCACGTCGATTGCTTCTACCTAGGGCAATCGTACGCGAGAATACCAAAACATTTGATTCGCGACAATGTCAATCTGTTGATTCTGTTCAGGCAAGATGTTACGAACCTGCGACACGTTCATCAGGATCATGTAAATACCGATATGTCGTTCGAAACGTTTAGCGAGTTATGCGCAAATTGTTGGCGGAAAAAGTATGGATTTCTCGTAATCGATAAGGACAGTCCTGTGAATCATGGTCGTTACAGACGCGGGTTTAACGAGTTTGTCGTCGTACTGTGACGATCCCCCCATTTACTCGGTAGGAGCCGTCGATGTCACATCATTCATCCATGTCGAATGAGAAGAAGAAGAAGAAACTGCGAGCTTCGATCGCAAACGAAATATCGAAGACCAGCGATACCATACGGAAAAAGTATTTGTCGCTGAAAGTTGGGAAAATGACGACCGAGGAGAATTTGCAAGCGAATTTACGACCGATCGTCGAACCGTTGAAACAGCTAGTTCAAAATACGACTACTGTCGAGCCAAACGTGGATATCAAGGAAACGCCACCGCCGTCACCCACCCTACGAAAAAAAAGAAGATTCTCGGATATTAAGGGAACACGGTCATCCTCTATGAAAAAAAGAAGACGCAAGAATAAGAAAAAGAACGACGCGTCTGTAATGTTTGCCTCGAAAAAAATATACTCCGACGACGACGACGACGACGACGACGACGACGCCGGCATCGAGCCGGCAACGACGATGACGGTACCGCGACAGGAAATCCTCGAATCACCGGGTACAACATCTTTGGAATCTTCGATGCGTAATATTTTTGAAAATCCTGAAACTCACCCAGAGGAAAATCAACATCTATCTGAGAATTTCGGACCTTTGGCGCGGGAGTATTTAGAAAAATTTTTCACCGGGCCATCGAAAAATTCTGACAACGTGTACGGAGTATATCTCAGAGACGATAAGTTGATGTTGGGGAATGCTGAATTCGAGGTGGACAGCAACGACGATATCATCATTAGGGGGATACGGTACGCGGGGACTCGCGGTCTTTACGAATTGATATTCAATAAAATACCCGGCGAGCAGTTGTACACCGAGGATGATAAGAAGGCGTACAAAAGAATTCTCATTGTCACGCAAGCGCATCGTCGCGGGAATCAGATAATGGGAAATAAAGGTTACAAATACAGGAAAATTATAGGACCGATGTTTTCATCGAGAGATGGGAGGGGGATTCAACTTCCAACTTTTATGCGTGTGACCAATCATCCAATCGATTACGTGCATTGGGACGATCCGAACGAACTCGTCAATCGTCTAAGATTGCTAACGTCTTCGAAGAACGCTGGTCATTCCGAACACGACAACGAAATAATGTCGATCGTCGAGGAACTTCGCGAAGCTGGTATAATTATAAATTAAAGAAAAAAATGCGCGTTCGCCTTAATTGTTGTAAAACGAATCAAACGATATCCTTGAGAGGAGACGACGACGACGACGACGACGACGACGACGACGGTAAAAGTCTGTAAAATCTGGAGATGAAACTAGACGTGATACATCGACAAATAGTACGGATCAAAGAGCAAATCGAACTGCTGCGGCTGACGATAACAACGGCAAAAGGATTGGTCTAAAAAAATGTTTATCAATAAATTCGGTACGTCATTTAAAGTTAACGAACGAAAGTTAGATCTGTTGGAGAAACTGAACAGGGATTTGAAGGCGGCGGTGAACGCCGCGAAATCGGAGATCGAGGAGAAACTAGGCAACGACGTGGAAACGGTAGTGACCGACGCGAAGTATGAGATCGAGGAGAAGCTCGGCAAAGACCTGGATGCTGCGGTGGTTCACGTGCAATCGGAGATCGAGGAGAAACTGCGCAAAGACCTGTCGACGAAACTAAACAGAAACCTGTTGGAAAAACTGAACAGAGATCTGAAGGCGGCGGTGACCACCGCGAAGTCGGAGATCGAGGAGAAACTGGGCAACGATTTGGATGCCGCGGTGGCCCACGCGCAATCGGAGATCGAACAGAAACTGAACAAAAGCATCAAGATTTCGCGCAACGGTTGAAACAGGTAAAACTGTACCGCCGACCCTCGAAAACCACAGGAAAAGTACTGTAACTGTACTACCGCTGTACCGTCACCTGTACTATCGCTATACCGTCGATTCGAACCCGGTAGAGAAACAGTGCGGTTAGTACGATACCATCGGTTCGAAGAAAATGCTACCTATCGACAAATTTGGCATGACGTTTCGCGAAGCTGGCAAACGCGAGTCGACTTCATTGGCGTTTAAAAGTTTCGTGCGCGACAACGCTATATGTTTAAACAACGACGACGACGGTGTTAAACTGTACGATGCGAAAGGTGTGTGGATTGGACGCGTGGCAGACCCCTTGGCGAGCGACCATGCAACTACCAAATCGTACGTCGACACCGTTTCGAAACGAGTTAATGAAGAAATCCTGAAACATGTGATGCATCATACAATTTACGCTGATAAACCTATAGAAGGGTTTCAGGCTAAAAGGAGATGCATTCACAACGTTGGCGAGCCGCTGGATCCGCGCGACGCTGCCACCAAACTCTACATCGACACCAGCGTTCGTGAAATCTCGTCAAAGATCCGCGACGATACCCTATATCGAATAAAAACTTGGAACAAAAGTAACAAGAATTTCGAGTACTGCTACGACGTCAAGCGTTGTCGCGTATGCAACTTGAGCGAACCCATAAACGCCACGGACGCGACTAGCAAAGTATACGTGGATACGCGCGTGGATAGGTACAATGCGCAACTGGCGAAAACCGCTAAAGAAACGATAAAGTCCGTGATATCGCAGGAGATAAAACTGTTGTCGGTCGAATTGAAAACTGCTTTGAAGTCCGAGATCGATGGAAAACTGAAGAACGCTATACAGGCGTTAAAATCTGAAATGTTGAAAACCGCTAAAGAAACGATAAAGTCCGAGATATCGCAGGAGATAAAACTGCTGTCGACCGAATTGAAAACTGCTTCGAAGTCCGAGATCGATGGAAAACTGAAGAACGCTATACAGACGTTAAAATCTGAAATGTTGAAAACCGCTAAAGAAACGATAAAGTCCGAGATATCGCAGGAAAGAAAACTGTTGTCGGTCGAATTGAAAACTGCTAACGCGAAGTCCGAGATCGATGGAAAAAAACTGAAGAACGCTATAGAGGCGTTCAAATCTGAAATACAGGCCAAGATACATAACCTTCGATACGATATTAACGCGAATATGAAATCATACGATTCCAGCATCGACGATATCAATGCAAAAATCGATAACTTGGACACCTCGCAAACGCAAATGATTGAAGCTTTAAAGCAGAAAATAAGAGACGAGGCGAATGACATCATCGACGATCGGCTAATAAACTTGCAGGATAGAATTAAAAAAAAAAATTAATTTGCAGCCGACATTAAATGTTATGAATCATAGCAACCTTGAAAAAATCTATTTTAAAACTCTCTCCCCACCACCGAATTGCGGTTTGTCAAACCTTGAAAATCTATTTTTAAAACTCTCCCCCCACCACATTGCGATTTTTCGAATATAAAAATCTCGCTTGGCGAGAATCACCTCATTAAGTCAACTCATATCGCAAGTCGTTAACCATCTACGCTCGAACATCATGGTGAATCTAAAGGCTGGAAATGGTAATCAAATTTTCAATCGCGAGAGAGAACATTCTACCGTCGCGACGACGATGAGCAACAACGATAACAGTGAGGCTCCTATCGAGAGAAACGATGTCGCGACGAAGGGTTACGTGAACGATCTTGTCGACAAGAAAACGATAACGCGTATCGGCGGCATCGATGCATTTTTCGACGCGAAACATCTGCGTATCAGAAATATTGGGACACCGATCACCGTCAACGACTCGGCGACGAAACTGTACGTCGACGCGTGCATCGATTTGGCGAAAACCGAGCTCGCGAACGAATTCCGTCAGAACGTCAAGAGCGAGATCGAGCAAATTCACAAAAACGTGGTCGTCGATGCATCGTACGAAGCGAAGCTGAACGATATTGAGAACCGTGTGAAACAACACGACAAGCAGTTGAACAAGACCGAAGAGGAAGATGACGAAATGGAGATATCTTTCGATTACCATACGTACTGTCGCGATAAATTCATTGAAATCGAGGACAACTTGATGGAAATGTTGAAAAACGATCGGAGATCGAATCGCGATCAAATACGCGGCATAGCGGCTCTTGTCAGTAAACTCGACGAAAGACTTTCGACCGTGGAATATGAAATTCGTGAAATCGTCGAAAGAAAACTCATGAACACGAAGAATCAACTGCTCGGTAAAATCAATGACATGAAAGAGACGGTGACCGCAGACAAGTTGGATCGAGGAAGGTTGTCGCTTCTCGAAGAAACCGTGCAAGATATACGCGAAAAAATATTTGATTTAATCGATGAGCAAACAAAGCGTGGTGGAGGAGCTGCACGCTCCGGCGAGACGCAGCTTCCCTCGTAGACGGGTGATCGTGCGAGGACTCGACGATCTTTGGCAAGCTGATATCGTTGAAGTTCAACAATACGCGCGAGACAACCGAGGACATCGATACATTCTCACGATAATAGACGCATTCAGTAAATACGCGTGGACGGTTCCTTTGAAGAGTAAAAACGCGAAAGATGTGTGCGAAGCTTTCGCATCAGCGTTGAAAAAGAATGGTAGAACTCCGAACAACTTGCAGACCGACATGGGAAAAGAGTTTTACAACGCAACGTTTCAAGATTATCTGAAGAAACGCAATATCCATCATTATTCGACGTTCAGCACCATGAAGGCTTCCATCGTGGAACGTTTCAATCGCACGCTGAAGAACCGCATATGGAAATTTTTCTCTTTGAGTGGAAAATATCGATGGATCGATATGCTCCCCACGCTGATCGAGGACTACAACAATCGAAAACATCGCACCATCCGTATGAAACCTGCAGACGTGAACCGCAAAAATGCTAAACATCTTTTATCCACCGTGTACAGCAACGTGAAGATCGTCGGTCCTGCCAAGTTCAAGGTTGGCGATCACGTACGCGTAAGCAAATTCAAAACTATATTCGACAAAGGATACACGCCAAACTGGTCAACAGAAATATTCAAGATTGTTGTGGTGAAACGAACGAATCCTGTCACGTATCTCTTGGCTGACTCGAAGGGCAATCCGATCGCTGGCGGATTTTACGAGCACGAGATACATGCAACTAAACATCCTGACGTGTATTTAGTAGAAAAAGTATTACGTAAAAAAGGAAATAAAATATACGTTAAGTGGTTAGGGCTGGACGCGTCGCATAACTCATGGATATCTAAAACTGCTGTACTTTAATCGTATTTTTTCTACTCTTATTTCATATTATTTTAATGTAAGAAAAATAAATTTTCTCTTCTTCTTCGTATTAAAACTCGATGTTATTTCTTGTCCTTTATGTAGACTATAAAAAAATACTTATCACACATCCTGAACCACACTCAATGTTATTTCTTATCCTTTATCCGGACCATATACTTATCTCACGTGCGTAGTTTTCACCTATCACATTCTTATAAAAGCTACCGTCTCATAGTTTCACGCGACAAACTGCATCGCCAACGCGCACGAGTCTTTTCCTGCCAACAGCTATTTCAACGGTAAGTGCTGTAAAACTTTACAATTTGTATTCAGATCCTTCACATGAGTGAACTTGCATTTAAGATGAATCGCGTAACGCACATTATCGACATGGACGGATTTATCATAGACAAGATATTCGCATGTAAAGAATTAGCTATCATCGACATTCGTGACGGGGCGTTCAAGTTTGCCGAACTTCGTTTAGAGAGACGATTTTCTGATTTATCGAACGTAGACAAAAAATCAGCATGGTTCGTTAGCAATTCGGTACATGGAATCCCATTCAAAGATTTCGGTTTTGAAGCTTACCGGCAAAAAGATATACCTAGCATTATTACAAATTTTGTCCGCGGCTATGCAGATCCAGTGGTAGCGTACAAAGGTGGGCAATACGAAAAAATCATTCTTCAAAATTTAAATATATCTTCAGTAAATTTGGAAACTTTCGGTTGCCCAAAGTATGATACTCTGATTCACGATCCTGTGTACCAAATGGGATATGATGACACATCCTGTCGGCTTCATTGTTGGAAAAATGCTGTTGAAAAAAGAACGTATCATTGCTGTCTAAACGAAGTACGAGCATTTCGTGCATGGTTGATCAATGCGAAAACAGGTAATACCAAAATGCGAAAACAGATAATAATACTATTGTTGTCATATGATCTGAAATACACAATATTCTATAATTGCAGAGGGCGTGGTATCATCTCTAACATTCTTATAAAATTATCGTTGATAAATAGTTTCGCACGACAAATTGCATCGCAAACACGCGCGAGTCTTTTTCCTACAAAGTTTCATCGATTTTTCTTTCTACGGTAAATAAACTTTTACAATTTGTAATACTCTTAAACAATTTTTTCTGTTTCTAACAATATGGAAAATTTCTCTTTCAACGGTAAATAAACTTTTTAGAATTTGTAATACTCTTAAACAATTTTTTCTGTTTCTAGCAATATGGGAATTTACGATTCTCCCGACTACTGTCGCGAAAACGATAGACTGAAGAGTTTTGAAAACTGGCAGTTTTCCCACATCGTCAAACCCGAAGATCTGGCGGCTGCAGGATTTTACTGCTTGAACGAAACGGACTACGTCGAATGCTTCGAGTGCGGTGTGGAAATACATCGGTGGGAACAAGGTGATGATCCCATGACGGAGCATCGTAAATGGTCGAGATTTTGCTGGTACATTTGCGGACTAGATTGTGGCAACGTTCCCATAGGAGTCGATCCTGCTACGATCGTAAAACCATGCGGCGGTGTAGACGTATGCGGAAATAATTAGTCCTCGTTTATACATTATATACCGATCATGATCGGTTTATTGTAAAACATAAAAATAATAAAAATATCAGTTTATTTTTAAAAACATCGTTTTTATGTACAACAACGTTCCAATCCTCAATTTCTTTTAGATATTTTCCCGTAATTAAAAAGTTTATAGTCTTTCTAAAAAAAAGGATACGATTATCTGAAACGTACTGCATAGCAACACAATTCGTATCTACGTCTAGTATTCATTGTTGCATCCACATACATAATATTACGAAGGATGTGGTACTACGAGAGAGAAATCAGAGCGGAGTAACGAAAAGGACGTGAGATGGAGAGAACAGAAAGAGCGAGAGAAACAGCATGAACCACTCCACAGGAAGAATCTTAAATGCAGTGTGACGTGGCAGATTTTGCCAGCGTCACGCCGAACCCTAAACGGAGGACCGGGTCAACCTCGGCCGATACTTTAACGAGAACGGCCGTCGAGATCGCTCTCCCTGGACGTCCGAGGTCCAGCGGAACAAATTTATCGCGTTTAAATGTCGCGCCGCTGGGCGCGACACGAGGTTTCAGGAATAGCCGGAGTCTCTAAGGAACCCGGTACCTATCTCCTGCCGCTGATTGGCGCCAAGTCTTAAGGAAAGATGCTCGGAATACCTATCGCCTCACGTCATTGGCTAACTAGACGGGTGGACCAGGACCGAGCCCGGATTCAGCAACCGGAGAGGCCGACGAGGATACCGAAAATACGGGACGTCCAACAGCCCAGCCTCGTCGACTCTCATCCAGGAATTGCGCGGAGAACAATCCTGGAACGGCTCGGATCCATGCCGACAAGCTCCGCGGCTCTCCCAATGGCCACGTCGAATTTGTGATTTCCATGGGAAATCACCAAATTCCAGGGGGCCCGGGACCATAGACGCTAATTCCGTCCATGCCGCAAGGAACCGCGCGATAGGCCCGAGCGTCGCCAAGGGGGAGATAGATGAGGAAGTAGGGGGACGCCTCGCTTCCGCGTTCCCGAGCCACGCCGAATTGGGTTACTGGGTCGAAGGACCGCGAATTAGGTAGTCGTGCCGCCACTCAATCCGCGACGAACTCTAAGAATAAAAGTATCGGAGTGCCGATCCAGACAATCTACGCTCCAATGGTAAGTGCCGATCAGGCTTGATTTAGCGATTTTCCCCTTGTGAATTCATTCGTGTTGGCTCGGGACGTATTCGCGAATTCCGACCTCGTGTCGTGTGCCACGAGTCCTCGCGTATCTGAGTACCGGGAGTAGCTCTCCCGAGAGGAACGCGAGGCCGTGGAATCGTCGCGTCCGCGATTGTCCGCGCGCGGAATATTCGGGACGCACGACCTTTGCGCTAGATAACGAGCTTTCCTCGGGACGTTCCACGGTGGGACGACGCGACGTGCCGGTCTCGTTTTCTCGCGACTTTGCCGTGGCCCTCGCCCAGTCCAATTAGAATCCGCGCCGAACATCGGAGCTCGGCGGAATTCGTGCCGTAAAGGCTTGTATATCACGCGGAGTCCTGTGACCGCCGAGCTCAACGCGAAAGGGAGAACCTACGCGCGATCGACCGAACACCTGTCGCAAAATATCGTTATCGCGCCGGCAAATTTCCATTGCCGCCGGTGGACACCGGCGGCCTGTATTCCGTCCATGCGTTAATAAACGATTGTTATTGTTGCCGAAATCTTTAAAGAATTATTCTCCCTACGAGAAACGTTCCCGTCGCGGGGAATGCCCCGTTTCTTTCCTCACGTGGAACCCTGACCGTGTTCGCAGCTATTTCAGGTTATCGCGCAGTCCTCGCAGAATCGAGATCGTTTGATAGAATTTGCGTCAAGGTGCGAGTTTCGCGTGACACCCTATAGTGTCTGGCGCCCGAGAACGGTATTGTCCATCTCTTCGCGTATTACGACTCGAATCTGCGAAGGATTGTTTGTCCCGGGAGGACCACGTGTCGCGCGACCGAGCGTGGCCCGGTCTCCAAGCCATAATTTCCCGAGTTCGTTTCTCTTCGGCTCCGAAACGAGAAACGACGTGACAGCAGGATGACGAAAAGGATGCGGCTGAAAAAAAAATGCATCGGTGATAACGAGACGCGCGATAACGGATGTGTCCAAACCGCAGTCACAGACGCGCGATAACGGATATGCAGAAAACTACAAAGCGCGAGATCCCCCCACTCTTGCACGCGCGATAACGTCGAAACCGCAAACGAATAACTTGGCTGCAGCAAATGATTGTAGCGAAGGCACCTCCACGTACTGCATAGCGACACAATTCGTATTTCGAATCTACGTCTAGTATTCATTGTTGCATCCACATACATAATATTACAAACAAATACATTTGCACAAAAGGAAAAAACGGAGGATGTGGATATGCATGCGCGATAACGCCGAAACCGCAAAGCGCGAGATCCCCCCACTCTTGCACGCGCGATAACGGATATGCATGCGCGATAACGCCGAAACCGCAAAGCGCGAGATCCCCCCCTCTTGCCCCGCAAGAGAAAAACCCCCCTCGCCCATTGAGTTAGAACCCCCCTTATATATCTACTGTCAGTATCACCTTTATCTCCTAGTTTCCACAATCATCGATGTTTCCTTTTTAAATAACTACATATATTTTCGTGTTGCATCACGTACAAAAATACATTCAAATGTGTATTGTGACGTGTCACGTCTCCCGGTGTATTACCATAGGTTATATCCATAGTTAATAAGAATTAGATATATACCATAGTTAATATTCATCTCTATCTCTATCTCTATCTCTATATACAGGGTGTCCCAAAATTCCTCCGACACCCGAAAATGGGAGGTTCCTTGGGTCATTTGAAGACATTTTTCTTTACAAAAATTGTGTCCGCAGCTTTATTTAGGAGTGATTAACGAAAAACACGGACCAATCAGAGCGCGACCTAGACGCGAGTTAGCACAGTCGGCCCGACGCGCCAACTGTCAATTGGCCGAACGTGTCATCGCATGTCTAGATCGCGCTCTGATTGGTCCGTGTTTTTCGTTAATAACTCCTAAACAAAGCCGCGGACGCCATTTTTGTAACGGAAAATATCGCTTCAAATGACCCAAGGAACCTCCCATTTTCGGGTGTAGGAGGAATTTTGGGACACCCTGTATAATAAAATCGTGTCTGTCTGTCTGTATGTATGTTTGTAACGGCATCACTTGAGAACGGCTCAACGTAGAAAGCTGCGGTTTAGGGCACCGTCTGGTCTGGTAGCGTTGGGTGGTGTGTGAGCACACACACCACTAACCACGTATATGTACACGAAAATTGTAATAGTCCGGGAGTAAACGTCTGAATTTGCTATACAGCAAAGACTGGCTTTTTTATTGGTCAAAATCGGTAGATGAAAGTTCAATCTAGGGTGCTACTTGGCTCAAAAGTCCTACTTTCACTTTTATGAACAGTATTTTTGCAATATTCGGCAGTATGCCCGGCAGAGAGGCTATGACGGGTTGACATTTTCATAAATATAAAGAAATTTAGAGCTCGTATGAAAAAAGTGGGCGAATAGCACTCTGGCGGAGGCATATACGTTGTTAGTGCAACATTTATTATGTCGTTTACTTGCGTATTATTATAAAAAATCTGTGCGTTTGCTTCTACTGAAAATAGACGCACAGCGAGGTTTTGTGTCAAAATACAGTTCCGACATTTTCCGCTACGAGCGTTGAAGTTTTGTCACGTCGATTCTCGTTTCGGAGCCGAAAAGACAACCGAGCACGGGAAATTATGTCTTGGAGACCGGGCCACGCTCGGTCGCGCGACACATGGTCCTCTCGGGGCAAACAATCCTTCGCAGATTTGAATCGAAATACGCTAAAGGGTGAACGATACTGATTTCGGGCGCAAGACGCTATAAGGTGTCACGCAAAACTCCTACGTTGACGCGAATTCTATGCACGATCCCGATTCCGCGAGGATTGTGCGATAACCAGAAATAGCCGCGAACAACGGTCAGGGTTTCACGTGAAGAGAAGGAGAATAACTCGTGAGTAATTTCGGCAACAACAATCGTTTATTAAACGAATCGGCGGTATACTGGCCACCGGTGTACACCGGCGGCAAAGTTGTGTTGCCGGCGCGAAAACAATATAGTTCGGCAGGTGTTCGGTCGATCGCGCGTAAATTCTCCTTTTCGCGTTGAGCTCGGCGGTCACAGGACGTCGCGTGAATTACAAACCATTACGGCACGAATTCCGCTGAGCTCCGATGACCGACACTTATTCTAAATTGACTGGGCAGGGCCACGGCAAAGTCGCGAAGAGATCGAAACCGGCACGTCGCGTCGTCCCACCATGGAATGTCCCGAGAAGGCTCTTAATTATTCGCAAAAATCGTACGCCCCGAATATTCCGACCCGCGGAGAATCGCGTACGTAATGACCTCACGGCCTCGCGTTCCTCTCGGGAGAGCGACTCGTGGTCGTCGGATACGCCGGCGGACACGTGGTGCGCGACACATTATTCGGAATTCGCAAAGACGCCCCGAGACAACACGAATGAGTTACACTTTGAAATCTCCAAATTAAAGCCTGATCAGCACTTAATAAACGATAGAAGATCGATGTCTCGTTCGGCACTTGATTCGATACTTTTATAATTCGCGAGTATAGTGGCAGCACAACTTCGCGATTCGCAGTCCTATGACCCAGTGCCCTAATTCGGTTTGGCTCGGGAACGCGGGAGAGAAGCATCCCCCTTCCTCATCTATCTCCTCCTAGGCGACGCTCGGGCCTATTGCGTGGTTCCTCGCAGCAATGAAGAATTTGGCGTCTTCGGTTCTGAGCCTCCGGCAATTTGTTGATTAGTCGGGGACACCGGGAAGGCTGCGAAGTCCATCGGCATGGATCCGAGCCGTTCCGGGATTGTTCTCAGCGCAATTCCCGGACGAGAGTCGGCGAGGGTGGGTTGTTGTACTACCCGCATTTTCCGTATCCTCGTCAGCCTCTCCGGTTGAAAAATCCGGGCTCGATCCTGATCCGACCGTCTTGTTCGCAAATGACGTGTTGCGATAGGTACTCCGAGCATCTCTCCTCGAGA
The DNA here is from genome assembly GCA_963971365.1 of Lasioglossum villosulum. Classification (NCBI taxonomy): domain Eukaryota; kingdom Metazoa; phylum Arthropoda; class Insecta; order Hymenoptera; family Halictidae; genus Lasioglossum; species Lasioglossum villosulum. The sequence goes on from OZ020500.1 coordinate 21,189,471, forward strand.
CTTGGCGCCAATCAGCGACAGGAGATAGATACTGGGTTCCTTACGGACTCCGACTATTCCTGAAATATCGTGTTGCGCCCAGCGACGCGACATTTAAACGCGATAAATCTATTCCGCTGCATCTCCGACGTCCAGGGAGAGCAATCGTGACGGCCGTTTTCGTTAAAGTATCGGCCGAGGTTGACCCGGTCCTTCGGTTACGGCACGGACTGACGCTGGCAAAATCTGCCACGTCATAGTTTGTTTCCGATCATTGTCGTCGTCAGCAATCCCTGTATCGTTAAAACAGAGGAAGCAGAAAATATGTTGCCAGCAAGTTAGGCGTCGTAAGCAGGGTCTAAGACCCTGTGGTGCTGACAATAGTGACTCGGATCCATTGTCGGTTTCGCCCTCTCTATTTGAGGGGGTCACAGGGTTGCAATCCTCTTGCTCCATCTCCTGGTGGTGGATCTGGGCAGCCACTTCGGTGGGTGGCGAACGTAGCGAGGGATTGCATCGGTCTTACGACCGGTGTATCCTAGAGTCCCTGGCAGCAAGATGTCTGTCAGGGACCCCATACCCCCCATACCCCCATGGGCTTGCTTAAGAGTGTGGATCCCATCTCTAGTGTGCGTGACTCACACCACTAAGACATATACGTACACGAAATGCAGGGGTTACGTATACGCGGATTTGTAACTCTATAACGCACATTTCGGTGCTCTACGGCGTCACAATCGCTAGATAAAAGATCAATCTATGTGGGACGTATATCAAAAATGTCCGCATTTTGCAAGCATAGTGGAGTGGAGGAGGTAACCACTCTAAGTCCGTGCCTCCCACGTGTTTGCCGTGCGAGGCGACCCTTGTCGTCGGAAAAGAGGTTCCTGGGATCTGAGGAAACCAGCGGTCTCCCAACACGTACCTTTGGCCTCCGCTTCGACTAGATGGGCGGCTAGGCGAGAAAAGTAGCCCTGTGCCTAGTCAATCGGCTTGGAAAGTCCATTAGCATTAGCGAAGTGGTTTTCCACGGGTGAGGAAGTGGATGGTGGTTTAGTAATTAGCCACCAATATTCGCGGACTATATCCTGGGTGATTCACTAACCCTGCAGGGTTCCATTTTGAGGGTCCGAGGAGGCCGGTGGACGCAGCGGGATGAAGATATACATTTTTACTATGGATAATTCTAATGCTAAAAATTTGCGCGTCAAGTCGACGAGAACAGTGCGAGGCGAGCCCAAGCATGAAGTCGTCGCAGCAGAGGAGGAAGTAGCTGCCTGGAAACCCCCTCTGTGTCCGTAAAAGTCGAGAGGACCGAGGAAGGGCCAGTTGACCTTCCTAGCGTGACCCTCGAAAGGTGCGATGCACCAAAGAGCAAGACGTTGGTACTCAACGTCTGCTCAAGAGCAAAGAAGGGCTCTTCCAAGTCCGGGAAGAGTTCGGACGAAAAGGGGCAGGGTGCAAACCCCGCCCCAGGAAATGGCATGGCGCTCAACGGGAATAAAAACCCAGAGCGTCAAGAGAACCATACGAGGAAGAAAGGGACAGAGAAGGTCCCTTCTCCCAAACAGGACAAGCGCCCAGCCAAGGAAGCACCAGCCAAGGCAGGGCGCAAGAAACTGGGAGGGCAACCGTTGGAGGCGGTTGCTGGGCCCAATATAAGGCCTCTCGATGTAGTGCGAGAAGAGGCCTTTAAGCAAGTCACAGCCATCACCAAGTGGTGTGCTCTCGAAAAGAGAGTCACCAAGGATGCATCGGCTGTGGTTGCTAACTGTGCGAATGCGCTTAACGAGCTTGTCCAGGAGCTCATTCTTCGGAATGGCTTCTTAGAGGGGCAGCTCGAGGCGGTCAGGGCCGAGAAAGCTAGACCGCCTGCAAAAAGTGCAGAGGCTGTTTCGAGGACTGCTCCGCGGCCCTCGAACAGTTCAGCTGGACAGCGTGCTCACTCGACCTACGCCGATGCGGTGAGGGTCGAGTGCCGAAAGGTCCCCCTGGGAGCGGTTAAGCCACCACAACACGTGGTAAGGATTTTTCCGCCGAAGGGCAAAGAGCAGAGCAGCGAAGCGACTAAGCGGACTGTTCCCGCTGTAGTGAAACCTGCGAAGGAGAAGATCCGCGTAAGGTCAGTACGACTCATCTACTCCGGTGGCATAGTAGTCGAGACCGAGTGCAAGGAGGATCTTCAGGCCTTCACAGGGAGTAAGGGACTGAAAGACAAAGGACTCTCGGTCTCTACGCCGTCGAAACGGAACCCGTCACTCATAGTGTACGATGTTCCGAAGAAGATGGCTAGAGAAGAGATTGCTTCCAATCTATGGAAGCAAAACCTCGCCAAGATGACACAGAAGGAGTTTGCCTCTAACCTGAAGGTCAGCTATCAAGCTGGTCCTAAGGGCAGGGAGGCGACCAACTGGGTCATCGATGTCAGTCCGCAGGTTCGCCAGGGGCTGAAAAGTGGAGAAGGCCGGGTGTACATGCGCTGGTCAGCTTGTCGTGTACAGGACTACGTCACAGTCACCCGGTGCTTTAAGTGCCAGAAGTTCGGCCACACGGCCAAACGATGCAAGCACAAAGAAGACGTTTGTGGTCACTGCGCTGAAAAGGGTCACACCTTCGCCACGTGCAGCAAGAAGAGTGGACAACCGGTCTGCTCCAATTGCAAAGACCGTGGAAAGCCGCATGGCCACAAATCTCGAGACAAGCTGTGTCCCTCCTATCAGGTGGCGTTACAGCAAGTAGTCGCTAGGACCAATTATGGTTAAGCGCACCGAAGAGAGAGGATCTCAGAGGCCGACCCGAATTGTGCAGCATAATATGCAACGCGCTCGGATCGTGACCGACGAAATCAGAACTTGGATGCACGCGGAGAGAATAGATGTGTTATTAGCGCAAGAGCCGTACGGCTGGCAAGGCAAAATGCCTGGGCTGGAACGCACTGCGAAATTGGTGGCGGAAGGAGATCGACCGATGGCAGCAATCGCTGTCGTCAACCGAGATCTAACCGTCGTCAAGATCTCCCATCTTTGTGACACACATATGTCTTGCGCAAGCGTCAAAGGTAGTTTCGGTGAGTTCTACTTAGTGAGCCAGTACTTTCAATTCTCGGAAGAGATTGAACCAAGTCTGGATCGACTCGAGAATGTGCTTGCGGCGCTGAACCGCAACAAAGTCGTGATCGCAGCGGACGTCAACGGTAAATCTGCTCTTTGGGGCAGTGCGACGACTGACGTGAGTGGCTGAATACTCGAAGAGTTCGTGGCCCGGCACGGCTTGGTTGTGTTGAACGAGGCCGGTAGTATTCCCACGTAGTACGGCCCAACCGGTGGTGAGTCTTTTATCGACGTCACTTTTGCTACACCCGACATGTACGACAAGGTGCGAGGATGGAAAGTTCGTAAGGACTTAACATCTAGTGACCACCGCGTCATTGAGTTTTCGTTACAGTTCTCAGCCACAGTTGGAAACCCGCGCCATGATGGGTGGTTCCACCTGGATAGTGCGAACTGGCAAAATTTCGAGCGAGCGCTGCTGGAAAGCAGGAGGAACTTAACCCTCAGACCGAATGGTCGCGAGGAGGTCGAACATCTTGCACAGGAATTCGAGGAATCGATTGTCCATGCGTGCGAATCCTCCATGCGGACTAAGCGGTGGCACTCCAAGTCCCTTGGTGGACGCCGGAGTTGACGAGACAGAAGAAGCGAGTCTACAGATGTAGACGAGCCTTCCAAAACTCGAGAGGATCGGAGGAGAGAGCTGACCGAAGGGCTCAATCTTTATAAGCTGATGGTCGACTATTTCGCCAACCGTGTCGTGGTCTTAAAGGCCAAGCACGGAGAAGTGCGGAAAGTTGTAACCAAAGGCTGTCCACAGGGATCCATACTCGGTCCGGGCTGCTGGAACTTAGTCTTTGACGGAGTTTTGCAGCTCTTGGTTAACGGGCTCGACTGTGAGCCCATCGCCTATGCGGACGACCTGATCGTGCTTGTCTCTGGCAACTCGAGAAGGGAACTCCGGCTTAAAGGGCAAGGGGTAGCGGATGCGATTTCTGAGTGGTGCTGTGCGCACAAGTTATCGCTGTCTGCTCCCAAGACCGAGATGGTACTCTTGAAAGGCCAACTCGATACGGAGAGGCCACCTGTGGTGAAGATTGACGGCAAAAGTATCACCATGAAGGATACCATCAGGTACCTTGGTGTATACTTAGACAAACGGCTGGGAGTTACATCTCACGCCGAGCATGTGAGTGCTAAGTCCACGACAACGTTTAGTACGTTGGCGAGGGTTGCTCGCTCGAACTGGGGATTGGGATATCGGGATATGCGTACTATGTACGTAAGTCTGTTTGTCCCAATCGTGATGTACGCTGCTGCGGGCTGGGCGGACCTTCTCACCTCTGCATCGAGAGAACATCTCATCAGGGCGCAGAGGAGAGCTCTACTTGGTTGCACCAAGGCCTATAGAACGGTATCAACCGACGCGATCACCGTGATCGCTGGAGAGGTACCAATAGACTTGGTGATAGCGGAGCGTGCGTGCGCGTACAAGATACGGAAGATGCAAGACGTAGAGTACGAAACATGTCGAGTGAGTTCTGCCGATCTGGCAAACGGAGTCGTGAGTCCGCGCGAGGCATTAGCCGAGGTTAGATGGACCGTTCTGGCGAAGTGGCAGGGGAGATGGTCGTCATCGCAGAAGGGGAGGACAACGTTCCAATACATCAGTGATGTTTCAGACCGACTCTCCGCACGCTGGGTGATCCCTGATCACTATGTGTCTCAGTTCTTGAGTGGACACGGAGATTTGCGTGCGAAGCTCAAAACCTTCAAGCTCGTCGAGGACGAACACTGCGAGTGCGGCGAAGTGGAAACACCGAGCCATATCTTGTATGATTGTCCTCAGTACGTTCAAGCGCGGGAACTCTTGCGCCAGAAAGCCGAAGCTAAGGGCCACCAGTGGCCGGTGCCAGAGGCTGTCTTGGTGACCGAACAACTGTTCAAGAGCTTCCGGAGGTTCGCGCGGGACGTACTACGCTCGAAGGCTAGAACAAGAGAAGTCGCGGATTAGAGGCAAAAGAATACCTCTGCCGTGACATCATGGATTGACCAGCTAGCCGAGCTCCTTTTAGGAACTCGGCTCCTCGGGCCGGGACGAAGCCCCTCCTGCTTTCACAAGTAAGGAGCTTCCGGAAAGGGTTGTACTCGAGGTGGCAGTGGGATCGACGTTGTCGTCCCTCCATTTATTGGCGGCAACGTTATAGAAGGTAGAGCCATAACATCTGGCGAGGAGGATGGACAGCGGAGCAGCGAACAGGATCGTGCGGGATGAGCATGTTGTACTTGATCGGGTGGAATTATTCCCCGTCGTCAGCGTGTCCTCACTACTCTGATCGACTGCCATTCCATCTTCATGAAAGAGAAGTGAGAAGCCGGTATGGTCCGTATGGCCGAGGTACGGCGCAGTCGGGGTAGCTCGACTCATATACTTTATATTACATGCTTCCGCTGCCTGACCATTGGCCACGTTAGGCAGCACTTCGGAGGTGGACCGGAGAGGCCGGTGCTACAAGTGCGGCGCAGAAGGCCACCGCGCGAAGAAGTGCTCGGGAGCGCCAAGATGTCCCGTCTGTGCAGAGATGGACAAGCGCGCCGATCACAAGTTGGGGAGCAATGGGTGCTCCCCGCCGAAGAAGAAGGGCCGAAGTACTGGTGGGAAGGGGGCCTTCGAAGCTCCGGCGGAGGCGGAGACGAGCGAGGCATCTGCAGCCACGCACCCTGCCCTTGCGACCCCGCCCATAGCGGAGACATCGACGGAGGTGGACGTTGTGCCACGTCCAGCTGATGTGGCGTCAGCAGTACCGGGATCGTCAACGGCACCATAATGACCGCGACGCTCCCGGTCACGTTCGTCAACCTGAACCTTTCCCGCCGGGCCTAGGACCTGCTCATCCAGGGGCTGGGGGACTGGAGGGTTGCATTGGCGGTCGTCACGGAGCCGTATAGGGTCCCCGATACTCCCCTTGGGTGAGGGACCAGGATGGCCCCGTGGCGATCTGGCACGATATGTGCCGAGGACGTCCCCGCGGTACCGTGTTCGAACGGGGCCGGGGAATACTGGCGATTAAGTGGGGAAGGTGTCTAGTTGTGAGTTGCTATATAACGCCCAATTGTGGCTTTACCGAATTTAGAGAGTACCTGGACCGCTTGGGGGCGCTGCTTGCCCCCAACATGAACGGCCTGGTTTTAGTCTTGGGGGATTTCAATACGAAGTCCACCAGTTGGGAAAACCCCGGGACCACCCCGCACGGCGATGTCTTGGAAAATTGGACGGGGGGCTTGTAGCTCCGGCTAATTAACCGGGGCTCCGTATCTACGTGCGTGCGGTGAAACGGGTGGTCCATGGTGGATCTCATTTGGGCCTCCTCGACCGCCGCCGCACGAGTGTCCGCCTGCCGGGTGGTCGAGGAGAGGGGATGCCTCCCCGACCATCTCTATATCACAATGGAGATGGTGGTCGCCCACCCCGCGAATCAACTAGACGTGGATGTCCTGAGGACCGCTGCCCTTGCTTGCCCGTGGCCAGAGGCCACAGAGCGCGGCGCGGTAGAGGGGTGAAGGGGTTCCGGGACATGATCAGAAAAGTCTGTGACGCCTCGATGACCCGAATAGGAAGCCACCCCCCGAAGAGGAAAGTGAATTGGTGGTCGGGCGAAATTCAGAATGCTCGGAAAGTGAGCATCTGTGCCCGGCGCCGGTACACCCGCGCGCAGCTACGTCGTCGGGATCCCGAGGAGGATGACGACGAAGCCGAGGCAAGGATGGCCTTCCTGTACGTCGCTTACAGGGAGGCCCAAGTGGCCCTGCAGCGGTTGATCGCTGCCGCCAAGGCCAAAGCATGGGATGTTTTATTGGGCACTCTTCAGAGTGACCCATGGGGGCGCCCGTATAAGATGATACTGGGCAAATTGCGCCCATGGACGCCCCGTTGACGGAGCAGCTGGAGCCGGAGTTCCTAGGGCGGGTCGGTACCACCCTCTTCCCCCCTATAGAGGGGGAGAGGGAGTACCCGCCCATTCCGTACCAAGATTGGGACGAGGGACTCCGTATCTCCGGTGCAGAGCTCTCCCAGGCGGTCCGGAGGATGAGGGAAGGAGGCGTTAAGGCCCCCGGACCAGCGTTGGCTGCGGCGCTCGACGTCCTCGCCCCGGCTCTATTAGGCGTGCTGAACACGTGTCTGAGCCGGGGCATCTTCCCCCGTGAATGGGAAGTCGCCAGAATGGTTCTCCTCCGGAAGGCAGGAAAGCCCGCGGAGCTTCCCTCTGCTTACCGGCCGTTGTGTCTCCTCGACGTGGTGGCGAAGATCCTCGAAAAGATCATCGCGGACCGCCTCGTCGAGCACCTGTCCAAAGTGGGTCCCGACCTCAGCGACTGTCAGTTTGGGTTCCGTAGGGGGCGTTCAACGATCGACGCGATCGATCGACTCGCCTCCCTCCGGACCGCTGCGGTCGCTGCGGGCGGGGTGTTGTTAGCGGTGTCCCTCGACATCACCAACGCGTTCAACACCCTGTCCTGGGATGAGGTAGTGGGGGCGCTGGAATTTCATAGGGTGCCACCCTACCTCCGAGTGTTGATTCGGGACTACTTGCGGGACAGGTGGTTCGAGTACCCTGGCCGGTACGGCGAAACGCAGAGGGATAGCATGTACCGAGGAGTTCCGCAGGGGTCGGTCTTGGGACCGCTCCTGTGGGATATCACGTACGATTCGGTGCTGCGGGCTACTCTCCCCCGCGATGCCAGCGTCATTTGTTATGCGGATGACACGCTGGTGGTCGAGGAGGGGGAGACTTGGAGGGGAACCATAGTTCTGGCGACTGCAGTGGTGGACGCTGTGGTGGGTAGGATCCAGGGGTTGGGGCTTAAGATAGCCGCCGACAAAACGGAGGCGATATAGTTACATGATCTGCCTTCGGGTTGGCGGCCGCCCCAACTCGGGATCCGGGTGGGTGATGCCACTGTCGAGGTCGGTCAGGAGATGAAGTACCTGGGCCTGACGCTCGACAGTCGCTGGCGCTTCGAAGCGCACTTCGATCGGGTGGCCCCCAGGCGCAAAGGGTGGCGGCCTCGCTTGCGAGGTTGCTGCCCAACATTGGGGGGCCCGATGGACGTATCCGCCGCCTCTATACGGGGGTGATGCATAGCAAGCTCCTATATCGGGCACCCGTGTGGTCCGACGCTTTGTAGGTCAGCCGACGCAGTCAAGCACTTTGCAACAAGGTGCAGCGCCGGCTGGCCCTGCGGACCATACGGGGTTATCGCACCGTGTCCACCGAGGTGGCGTACTTCCTCTGCACCACGTAGCAAGGGAGCGGGCGGTCGTATATAAGGCCGTCCGCTCGTTGCGCGGGGGAGAGGCGGACCCAGACGGGGAGGATGGGATCGAGGAGCGGAAGCGCCAGTCCCGGCAAGAGCCGCTGGCCCGATGGCGGTCAGAAATTCTGGCTGAAGACTCGGGCCGGCCAATAGTCCGGGCCCTCTTGCCCATAATGGAAGAATGGTGCGAGAGGCGAGTTCGGCTCACCTACAGATCCGCCCAGGTGCTGTCCGGCCATGGTTGTTTTGGCCGGTACCTGCGGTGGATCGGGAGAGAACCCACCGAGCAGTGTCACCACTGCGGGGAGGCTTTGGACACGGCGCGGCACACGCTGGAGGAATGTCCGGCGTGGTCGGCGCCGCGCCGTGTCCTGAGAAGCGTTGTGGGAGGGTACCTTTCGCTGCCGGCTGTGGTCGACCACATGGTCGGCGGCGGAAGGTCGCACAAGGCCGTGGTCTCCTTCTGTGAGGAGATCATGGAGCGGTAGGAGACCGCGGAAAGGGAGAGGGAAGCCGACCCCCTCTCCGCCAGGAGTTTGGCTTTTGCGAGGCGACCTCGCGGGGGCGGCCGGCCCCCTGCACGGGGCAGGCGACGGACCGGGGGAGGCGGGGCAAATTAAGTCCTTCCCGCCTCCCCCGAAGAGGCATCCCAAATCGGGGAGGTCTTTTGTGGGGGTGACCGCTCCGGCCCCCCACCCAATCCCGGATTCCCGGCCATATGTGCCATATAGCCCCGGCAGGAGGGGGGTGGGAGTGGGGGAGGTGGAGGACGCGGGCGGGGTGCCTGCCTCCGTCTCCTCCTTGTCGCGCGCGGCGGCCTCGTCCCTCGGCCGAGAGCCCTTTTAGGGGATCCTCGAGCGAGGAACGGGTTCTCCGGGGGTCGTTGGGCGGAGCGAGCTGGAGACTCGCGAAGCCCACCGAACGGCCCAGGGAAGGGGGGTGTAAGTGGGCAACCTGCTTACACCCTGATAGCTTAGGTATTGCTGGGGGGAGCTTCTCTCCCCCCGGGACGGGGCCCCACACGGGGCCAAGGGCGAGGGGGTGGCTGGTTGTGTTCCATTGGAGATCCCAGCCGCCCCCGAATAGCTTAGGGAAGGTTGTCGTGAGATTTTTAGTGGGTATTGAGTGCCCTTCTGGACACGTAGCCCCACATAACCCCTTGTCTCTCCCAGGGGACTTGGGGTATGCATAAAAGCATTTCCCTCACGCAAAAAAAAAGAAAAAAAAAGGAAGTATGAAGTTTGTTATTTGGGATTCCGTATAAACAAAGAGGGAATCCTGCCATTTGAAGCAAAAATAAAGAGCGTAAAGGAGGCCCCATTATCGAAAGACGTGCCGCAATTGAGAAGTTTTCTGGGGTCGATAAATTATTATGGTCGGTTTATTGAGAATATGGCCCAAAAACTGCGGCCATTATACGCGTGCCTGGAGTGGCATTTGAAAAAATTAAGAGAGAATTAATATCTGAAAAAATTTCTAGTACATTTCGACCCCCAAATACGAATAGTTCTCACTTGCGACGGATCACCATACGGCATAAGTGCGGTGCTAGCGCACAGAGATGATGTGGGAAACGACCGACCGATATGTTTCGCGAGCCGCTCGTTGACTAACACAGAACGAAATTACACACATCTCAATAAAGAGGGTCTCGCGATAATATTTGGGGTGCTCAAGTATTTTGAGTATTTATACGGACACAAATTTTTGTTGCAAACAGATTCAGCGGCATTAGCTCGAATATTCGACCCTGTAAAGCGATCCCCGAAATCGCGGCAGCTCGATTACAACGATGGGCATTGTTTTTAGCGCCGTTCCAATATACAATAAAGCATATCCAAGGAATTAAAATTATGCAGATTGGCTAAGTAGGTTGCCGTTACAAAGGACAAAGGACGACGCTAAAGAATTTCCAATTTTATAGATCACAGAAGACACATATTTGAATTGCGTCAAAGAGTATGATTTCGCGACGTTAGACTGGAAATTAGTAAAGAAATGTACACAAGTAGACGAGATTTTAAGCAAAGTAATTAGATACTGTATTGACGGGTGGGGAGAAAAGCCGACGACAGACGAAACTCTGAAAAATTTCTTGGAAAAACGGGAATCATTAACGGTCGATCAAAATTGCATATTGTGGGGACAGCGAGTGGTGATTCCGGGTAAACTCAGACAACTTGTACTAAAAGAACTGCATTAAAGCCATTTCGGAATTACAAAAATGAAAGCGCTCGCATGGTCCTTTGTATGGTGGCCGGGAATAGGCAAACAAATTGAATTAATTACGAAAGCGTGCCGACCGTGTCTAGAAACGCGTAAATCTCCGCCGAAAATCGCATTAACGCCATGGGTTTGGCCGACAATACCGTGGCACAGAATTCACGCTGATTTTTAGGGCCCACTTTATGGAAAAATGGTACTCATTATTATTGACAGCCATTCAAAATGGCCGGAAGCCATAATTATGAACTTCACCAACGTCGCGAAAATGGTATTATTAATACGATGTGACGCGTGCTCGCACAATCTTTTGAATGTATGCGAGCTAGTTTCAGGTTCTCGTGAGAATATATCACGGCAATAATCAAGACACCTTTGGTAACAATATATATGTGTAAAGAAAGCATACTCTCTTCAATCTCTCTAAATCAAACTAGCCGCGCTTCATTAGCCCAGCGCGCCCCCTAATCGATATAGATCGATATAGACCGAGATAGATCGATGCTCAACGAGCGATAGAAAAACATAGAGAGGTGACGTAAACGAACAGGTGCAAAAGATTAAAGAGACCAACACAATAAATTAAAAGGAAATAACAAACCTAAGAGGAGTTGAGGAGAATAGACTTTAATTGTCGTTTCTCTTTTCTTTAGGTAAATAATAACCATTTTGTACATTTGTAAATATTGTATATACACCATATGCAAATTATAACCTCTTTCTTTTAGAGCAACAAAAGCCCTGGTTATTCTCCTAGAAAGCCCTTGACACGATCCTTTGTCTTATAAAACGACAATTGTTGTCAACAGTAGAAAATGGCCAAGCTGCAATTTGAATTCACACTAGTAGCTTCTCCAAAAGATGAAAAATCAAATACATTAGCGATTACCGCAATCAGAACAGAAGATGAGAAAACGTACATTTTGCAAGGAAGTCATAAATATATAGCTAACGACATAGAATTAATGAAAACGGAGAACTTTGCAAAGGTAAAGAATAGTCTCAAAAAAAGACATCAATCAAGAAAGGTCTGGATCAAACTAACAGAGAATTTGGAGAAGGTCTATTCAGATGAAGAAGGTAACATACAATTTTTAGATGAATATTTAGAAGAAATAGGAGGAAAAGATACAGCGGAAGTGGAAAATGATAACCTGAACAGGATATTAGAAAAATTAGTAGAATCGTCACAGAAAAGAGATGGAAAAAAAGCTTAAAAAATATCGCAGAAAAGTATATGATTGAAAAGTTTACAAGTAGGAATCCAAATGCTAAACAATGGATAGAAACATTTGAGAAAGAGTGTGCACGAGTCGACATTACAGAAGATGAATCGAAAATAGAAATATTAAGACTATTTCTAGATAAATCTTGCTCAGATTGGCATTCTGCATCATTAACGAAATTATCAACTGCAGCGAAATGGAGTGAATGGAAGAATAGATTCCTAGAGACCTTTGCAGACAAAGGATGGAACACGGTAACTTATGCCTTGGCATTTAAATATAGGGAAGGATCACTCATTGATTACGCAATAAAAAAAGAAAAGCTATTGTTAGACATGAACAAAGAAATAGATTCAACAACACTAACAGTCTTAATAGCAACGGGACTGCCGGAATTTATAATGAATAAAATAGATAGAGAATCGTGCACAAATTCAACAACACTATCCACTGAAATTAGAAAATACGAAAATTTAGTGAATAAGAAGACCTTTTTAAAGAAGACAGATAGTAGAACTGAATACAAGAAGAGATACGAAGAGAAAGGGCCATGCAAAACATGTGAAGATCTGAATAAAGGAATTAGATACCACCCACAAGAAGCATGCTGGTTCAAAACACGAGAAAATAATAAAGAAAAATTTAAACCGAGGGTAGTAGGACAAAATTCCGTAATAGAAGTAGATTTGAATACAGAGTCAAAAAACGAACAATCACACCATTGATCAAATTAAAAATATTGATAGAAAATAAGCTAGAAGTGAATGGGACATACGACTCAGGCTCACAGATTTCGCTTATAAATTCAAGACTGATTAAAATAATGGAAGAAAAAGAGGATGCGAATAGAATATATTTAAAATCGCTCAATGGTGTGAACAGCACAAAAGGTTTAATAACTATAAAAATAAAGATTCTAGATATAGAGAAAAAGATAGATGTATTTATTGTCGAGAAAGAAGACTTTGAAGACTTCATCATAGGTCTGGACATGATAAAAGAGTTTAAATTAACACAAAATGAAAACTTGGAAATAAAACAAGTGAAAGATATTGAGTTAAGAGAAATAGATAATTCAACCAATGAACAAGTGCCAAAAACATACTCCGTGAACTTCAATGAGCACGTAAAAGAAGACGAATTTGAGATAAAAACAGAACATTTAGATAGAGAAAAAAGGGTTGAAATAAAGAAAATAATAGAAGAATATAAAAGGATATTTGCAATAGATAAATGTGGGATGTCTAAATTCCCGCGAGAAGTAGACGAAGCGCGCGTTCCACGAAAAACAGAGGAACGGATGAATTCGCCAGTCGTTTGTCGAAACAAACGACAAGCGAAGACCATGGTAAAATGCGTGGAAGAGGCGTGGACGAGGAGTCTCTCGCCGGTCGTCGCCGTGTAAAGTTGTACGAAATCTTTGTTCCATCTTCTTTTATTATTTTATTGTTTCATTATATTATTATTTTATTAAATCTACTAATAGCAAGAGTCGATTCCTTTCATACCCCGCCCGCGTAGATCGATTAACTAACTCGATCACCACCGAAATATAATATAAAATAGGGAAATCCTACATTTGGGGGCTCGTCCAGTCCGGTGGTTGTGTGGGTAATTGAAGCGAGTGTGATCGGGACGATTCAGTTACGAAGTGCAGTTGAAAGAGAAGTGGAAAGTGACGATTCGCGATTTATTCAGTTGTACGGCAGTGTGTAAGTTGGCCACTAGCCGAAAGAAGTTGTTAATAATCGTCGAGCGGCATTACGTTGTAATCAGAAAATTACTAAGATGAACGGAAGTACAGAGAACAACTCGAATACGTTGAACGGAAGCGGAACAAAGACTAAGGATAAGACGAACGAAGGATTATCAGAAGAGATGATAGACGCAATGAAGGTTAAGGAGTTGCGAGAAAAATTAAGAGAGTTGCAATTAACAGATGCAGGCAACAAGAACGAGTTGCGAGAGAGACTGAAAAATTTCGGACGTGTCGGAACAGAGAAGGAGGAAGAAGAATCCGGAGACGAAGAAACAGACGGCGACGAAACAGACAACGATTCCGAGGAAGACATGGAAAGTGCAATAGATTATAACAAATATCGCACACCGATGAGACGTGCAACCACAAGAAATGAAGTGATAAAATTCACAATTAAAGACGTCGACAATAGTATCCCATACTTCACAGGTGACGATAAATTGCCAATTAAAAAGTGGGTCAACGATTTCGAAGAACTAAGTGCGTTGCTTGAATGGAACGATTTACAAAAGCTGCTGTATGGAAAAAGAATGATGAAGGGGTCGGCGAAACAGTTTGTTACCTATGAAAAAGGGATAGTATCATGGAAGGTTCTTAAAAAGAGGCTGTTGCGAGAATTTAAGGCAGAAATGAACGGCGCGCTAATTCATGAAGAACTGCGCAAACGAAAAAGACGACCGAATGAGAGCGCACGACAGTATGTGGGAGCCATGCAAGAAATTGCAAGTCAAGGATTTGTGGAAGAAGATGCGTTAATCGAGCATATTATTAATGGCATCCAAGATCGAGAACACAGTAAAACAATGCTGTATGAAGCGATGTCGCTTCACGAATTAAGGAGAAGATTAGAACTATACGACCGAAGAAAAGAGAAAGAAAGGGACGCCGACGGCAGCAGACGTCACTGGGAGAGGAAGGAACGCGACGGAGAAAACAAGAAGATGCAACAACGACCAGTTAGGTTTCAGGAGGCGAGGTACCAGAAGAAGATGCATTGTTTCGCCTGTGGGTCAGTGGAACACGATGTAAAAAATTGCAGTCACAAAGGAAAAGGACCTAAATGTTTTGCGTGTAATGAATTCGGACATTTTGCAAAAGACTGTCAAACGCGTGCAAAACCGCTAAATAGTGGAGACAATGTCAGCTGTGTGAGAAGTGTTAAAAACAGACTGAGTGCGGTTACGATAAACAAGGTTGTGTGTTACGCACTTATAGACACGGGAAGTGAGGTGAATTTAATGCGAGAGGACACGTGTCGCAAAATCGGTGGTCCTAAGTTACAGTCGACATCGCGAGTTTTTACCGGCTTCGGAAATGCGCGGACGATACCCGTCGGTAAATTCACAACGCAAGTGCGCATCGGCAATAACGATTTCGACGTTGAAATGTTCGCGGTGCCGAATGACGCTATGTCAACCGAGTTAATACTAGGTCAAGACTTTTTAAAAGATGTGCAAGTGCAGATAAACCAAGGTGAAGTCGTGATAGAAAAAGTGAAGCAAGGGCCCGAATCAATCGCCAATGCATCGGAAGCTGTCCTGATGGGTGACCTGGCGAGCGTCAACTGCATCGAACAAAGTGAATTGGACATTATCAGTGGACAATTTAAAGAACAGTTGCGGAACGTGGTAGAAAGGTATGAGCCGGTTAAAAATGTAACAACAGCGATCGAAACTCGAATTACGGTTGTAGACAAAAATCCGGTCCGACTGCGTCCCAGGCGTTTAGCTTTTACAGAAAAGGAAATATTAAATCAACAAATACGCGAATGGTTAGAAGAGGGAATAATTAGAAAAAGTTGTAGCGAATATGCTAGTCCCGTGGTTATTGTACCGAAAAAAGACAACTCGTATCGCGTGTGTATAGACTATCGCGAATTAAATAAGAAGATAGTCAAAGATAGATTTCCGATGCCTCTGATCGAAGATTGTATTGATTCTTTATCGGGCGCGCGAGTTTTTTCAGTACTTGACTTAAAGAATGGATTTTTTCATGTTCCCGTTGCCGAAGAAAGCAGAAAATACACATCGTTTGTAACACCCGACGGACAATACGAGTTTATCAAAACCCCTTTCGGCCTATGTAACAGTCCTACCAGTTTTCTTCGATTTATCGACAATGTTTTTAGCGAACTAGTCAGAAACAAGACAGTCATAACCTATATGGATGATCTAATTGTGCCGGGCACAACCGATGAGCATGCTTTTGAAAATTTAAAAATTACGTTAAAAGTCGCGGAAAAAAATGGGTTGCAGATAAATTGGAAAAAATGTAGATTCCTCCAGCGAGAAGTTGAATTTTTAGGACATACGATTACGAATGGTCAGGTCGGCCCGTCACCGAATAAAGTTAAAGCAGCACAGGCTTTCCCAGAGCCCACTAAGAAAAAAGACGTGCAGAGTTTCCTCGGACTCACGGGATATTTCCGAAAATTTATAAAAAATTATGCGAAAATAGCGTATCCATTGTCAGATTTGCTAAAAGACGGTGTTAAATTTCGGTTCGACAAAGAGCAAAAACGGGCGTTTATTGCGTTAAAAACCGCGTTATGTTGCAAGCCAGTATTACGCATCTATCAGTCCACAGCGATTACAGAATTGCACACCGATGCTAGTTCAGACGGATACGGGGCAGTTCTACTGCAAAAAACGTGCGACGAAAAGATGTTCCATCCCGTCCATTATATGAGTAAAAAAACTACAGATGCAGAAAGAAAGTACAGCTCGTATGAATTAGAATTGTTGGCAATAGTAAGAGCAGTGCAGAAATTTCGGGTGTACCTATTAGGATTAGACTTTACTATAATTACCGATTGTCAGGCGGTGCAAAAGACCCTGTATAAAAAAGATTTGTGTCCGCGAGTTGCGAGGTGGGCGTTGGCTCTCGAAGAGTTTCATTATAAAATCGAACACCGATCGGGTGAACGTCTGAAACACGTTGATGCGCTAAGTAGATATCCGGTGTTTATCGTGGAAGATAAGATGCGCGAAATTATTCGAAAGGGACAAAACGAGGACGAACGCATTAGAGCCATAAAACAAATTCTAGAAAGGGAAGCCTACGAGGACTATTTAATAGAACACGATTTATTGTTAAAGAGATGTGGTGATAAAACTGTTGTGGTGCTACCAGCGAGTATGTTTGTAGATACTATTCGAAGAGTGCATGAGAATGGACATTTTGGAGTGAAGAAAGTTGTAGACCGAATTAAGGAAGAATTTTATATTCCGAATTTAAGCGAGCGAGTAGAAAGAGTAATCAGTTGTTGCGTCCCGTGCATACTAGCCGAAAGGAAAAAAGGTAAGAAGGAAGGGATGCTCTACCCCATTCCCAAAGAAGATACTCCATTATGTACTTATCATATCGACCACCTAGGGCCGATGGTAGCGACGTGCAAAAAATACAAGTATATATTAGTTGTAGTAGACGCTTTTGCTAAATTTGTATGGATTTACCCAACGAAGACGGCAAATGCAGCGGAAGTATTAAGTAGGTTGGTCGAACAACAAAAGGTCTTCGGAAATCCGAAGCGTATTATTTCAGATAAGGGAGCCGCATTTACGTCAAATGAATTCAAAGAATATTGTGCGTCGGAGTCAATCGAACATCTTACGACTACGACGGGTGTACCACGCGCGAATGGACAAGTTGAGCGCGTTAATCGTACCATTATTCCGGTGTTGACAAAACTTTCGTTAGATAACCCCGACCATTGGTACAAACACGTCGACCGGTTGCAACGATGTTTAAATAGTAGCTTTCAGCGTGCGGTGGGTATGACTCCCTTCGAGATACTTTTTGGCGTCAAAATGCGTCAAAAAGAAGATATGAGAATTCTTTCGCTTATCGAACAAGAAACCGTTGAGATGTTCGATGCGAACCGTGATAATTTGAGGCGAGCGGCAACCGAAAATATTATTAAGATCCAGGAGGAAAACCGTCGCGGTCATAACCGAAAATGTAAGGAAGCGATCAAATATAAAGAAGGAGATCTAGTAGCAATACAAAGGACGCAGTTTGGAACTGGATTAAAAATTAAGCCAAAATTCTTAGGGCCGTATAAAATCGTAAAGGTTAAAAGGAATGATCGATACGAAGTCGTGCGAATTGGCGAAACCGAAGGACCGAGAATAACGTCGACCGCGGCCGATTATATGAAGCCGTATCTTAGGACATCTTCGGGGTCCGAAGATTTACAGGATGGCCGAGTGTGGGATGTCTAAATTCCCGCGAGAAGTAGACGAAGCGCGCGTTCCACGAAAAACAGAGGAACGGATGAATTCGCCAGTCGTTTGTCGAAACAAACGACAAGCGAAGACCATGGTAAAATGCGTGGAAGAGGCGTGGACGAGGAGTCTCTCGCCGGTCGTCGCCGTGTAAAGTTGTACGAAATCTTTGTTCCATCTTCTTTTATTATTTTATTGTTTCATTATATTATTATTTTATTAAATCTACTAATAGCAAGAGTCGATTCCTTTCATACCCCGCCCGCGTAGATCGATTAACTAACTCGATCACCACCGAAATATAATATAAAATAGGGAAATCCTACATAAATATGACATCGGCACTGTACAAGATTATGAGGCACGAATAGACTTACTAATTGATAAATACTGCAGCAAAAGGCCTTACAGATGCTCGATAGAAGACAAAAAAGAGATAGAAGAACAAATATCAAAACTCTTAGAGAAAAATCTGATAGAAGAATCACACAGCCCGTTTGCAGCCCCAGTAACGCTGGCATTTAAAAAAGATGAAAATAGAAAATCGAGACTCTGCATTGACTTTAGAGATTTAAACAAGATTATAATACCACAGGCACAACCATTCCCGATAATAGACGATCTGATAATCCGTACTAGGAACTGCAAATACTTCACGACGTTGGACATAAACTCGGCCTTCTGGTCCATACCATTACGAATCGAAGACAGGAGTAAAACGGCATTCGTCACGCAGGAAGGACACTTCCAGTGGACCTGTCTGCCATTTGGCTTGAAAACATCCCCCGCAATCTTCCAACGGATCTTAAGTAATATACTAAGAAAGCACGGATTGACAAGGTTTGCAGAAAACTATATCGATGACATATTGATATACTCGTCATCATTCGGAGAACATGTGAAACATATAAAACAGGTATTACAAGCCATTACAATAGAAGGTTTCAGATTAAAATTCAAGAAATGCACATTTGCATCGGACTCAGTGAAATACCTCGGACATGTGATTCAAAACAACTCCGTAAGACCATTGAAAGATAACTTAATCTCAATAAAAAATTTTCCAATTCCAAAGACACAGAAGAATATCCGGCAATTTTTGGGAAAAATAAACTTTTACCATGAATATTTACCAAACGGCACAATAATTTTAGATCCCCTGCACAAATTATTAAGGAAAAACGAAAAATTTACATGGTCCGAGAAATGTCAGAGTGCGTTTAATAGAATAAAAGAAATATTATGCACACAACCAGTATTAGAAATTTTTGATGAAGAACTTCCAATCATATTAAACACGGATGCATCAATAGAAGGGATCGGAGCTGTATTAAAACAGACACAAATGGATGGGAAAAACAGACCAGTAGCATATTTCTCTAAAAAGCTAAACGAAACACAGAAGAAAAAAAAGGCAATTTACTTAGAATGCTTAGCGATAAAAGAAGCGATAAAATACTGGCAACACTGGCTTATAGGAAAACGGTTCACGGTATACTCAGACCACAAACCGCTAGAGAACATGAACATAAAAACACGAACAGATGAAGAACTGGGGGGCCTAACGTATTACCTATCACAATACGACTTTGAGATCAAATATGTCCCAGGGAAAAAAAATTTGGAAGCTGACTGTTTAAGTAGAAACCCGGTTCTAGAGCCAGAAGAAAATGAAGAAGAACTACTAAGAACAGTTAACTTAATCGAAATAAACGAAATAATAAAGGACCAAGAAAAAAATAGAAATATACAAGAGAACAAAATAAAACTAATAGACAAAAATAAAATATTTTACAAAAAAATAAAAGATAGAGAGAAAATAATATTATCTGAGGAGTTTAGCAAAAAGATAATAAAAAACATACATGAGGAATGGTGCCATATCGGCATCAGACAGATGATAAGAATGATTAGCTCAAATTACACAGCAAGAAACCTAACAAGAAATATAACAAAAATCTGCAAAGAATGCAAAATATGCCTAGAAAATAAATCGAGAAGTCAAGGAAAATTTGGTCGGATGTCATTCCTGGGCCCTGCCACAAGACCGTTTGAAATAGTGTCAATAGACACCATCGGCGGCTTTGGAGGAAATCGATCTACAAAAAGGTACTTGCATTTACTAGTAGATCACTTCACAAGATACGCCTTTATAATAACTTCCAAAACACAAAAAGGGAACGACTTTATCAAATTAGTTAAAAAGGTAATAGACACAGATCAAATAGACATGATTTTAACAGATCAATATCCAGGTATTAATTCGAAGGTATTTAAAGAATACCTAGAAGAAAACAATATAAAAATAGTATTCACGGCAGTAAACGCACCTTTTTCAAATGGTCTGAATGAAAGGTTAAACCAGACGATAGTTAATAAAATAAGATGCAAAATCAACGAAAACGAAAGTAAGAAGACCTGGACAACAATGGCACACGAATGCATAGAAAAATACAACGAAACGGAACACTCAATAACCGGCTTTGCACCAAGGTATCTACTCGATGGTACAGATGTAAGTATCATACCCAAGGAATTGAGAAAAATCGAAGAGAAGGACACCTGGTATAGGAATAGAAAAGCGGCGTTAGAAAGAACTATAAGATCACATAATTATAACAAAAAATTGTTCGACAAAAATAGAAAAAACCATATATTCAACATCGGAGACCTAGTATATGTAGAAAATGGAAATAGATTAAATAGAAAGAAAATGGACAAACTGAGAATTGGGCCATTTGAAATAACTGACAAAATTTCAGATTCCATTTACAAACTAAAAACAGGGAGGAAAAGTACAGATACAGATATATTTCACATAACTAAACTAATACCAACAACAATGGATATATATGAAACAGATAAAGAAGATACAACCGCAGAAGAATTGGATTAGATAGTGTCAAGAACTTTCATCTCGGATGGGGAGATGTAAAGAAAGCATACTCTCTTCAATCTCTCTAAATCAAACTAGCCGCGCTTCATTAGCCCAGCGCGCCTCCTAATCGATATAGATCGATATAGACCGAGATAGATCGATGCTCAACGAGCAATAGGAAAACATAGAGAGGTGACGTAAACGAACAGGTGCAAAAGATTAAAGAGACCAACACAATAAATTAAAAGGAAATAACAAACCTAAGAGGAGTTGAGGAGAATAGACTTTAATTGTCGTTTCTCTTTCTTTTAGGTAAATAATAACCATTTTGTACATTTGTAAATATTGTATATACACCATATGCAAATTATAACCTCTTTCTTTTAGAGCAACAAAAGCCCTGGTTATTCTCCTAGAAAGCCCTTGACACGATCCTTTGTCTTATATATGTATTTAATAAAAACAGAATAGTTACTTTGCAATGTTATGAATGCAATAGAGCGATGTTGAAGAAGCAAGAGTTCGAAGTTATCTGAGTAGACCGGAATGGAATCGGAAAAGGTTCACTAGAAAGATTCCCTCCACGGTAGGGTTAGAATAGTGGAGAACCAATAAACGTGTTCAAGGGAGTTTTTGAAATTATGCAACGCTCACGAACTGGTACGTTGTTTTTAAGGGTAAGCATTTGACGGAGTCGATTCGAAGAAGACGACACCTAGTCTCTCGTACCCAGAAGCCGTCCCATAAATTACGGGACCCCTGGCGCTCCAAGTGGGTCCACGCTACGTCACGTGCCCTTGAGAGCGGTACGGTCGACCTGATTTTCCCATGAAAATCCGCTGACACTCACCAGTCGTGACCTGGTCGTAAAGCAATAAATTTGCTAAAGAGGCAATAGAAGACTTCCTCAAAAATAACATCGGTTAAATGCGACCGTAGCGTAAACCCAGACGGAATTGGATATGGAGACGCAACAGAACTCAATGAGCGAAACACACACAATAAAGGCTTTCGAAGAAGTATTCGCACGACATGGGAATCCTGCCCACCTGATAACGCATAATTATTCTATGGTTGTGGGGAATGCGTGTCAATCGTTGCTGAAAGTAAGGGGAGTTCGACACAGCACGAAGCCGAAATATTGCCCCGCGACGAACGGCGCGGCAGAAAACTTTGTGGGAACGTTCAAACGTAAAATCACAAGTATGGTGAAAGAGGGCGTCACGTCCCAAGACGCAGTAACGCAATTTTTATTTGATTACACGGTCCAACAGCCAAAACTGGTTTCGATTCTCACTATGCAATTCTTATAGAGTTTTTCGCGCTGATTCCGAACCTGGTCTTAGTTTTTCTCCTAGACGCACAGTTTTTGAGAAATTTGAGTTTGAAAAAAAAAACATATTTTTCGACTTTGAACAAAGATTGTGATGTTGTTATGCAAGATATTGTATAGTTCTTTACAGCAAAAGATTCTCTAGACTTTCCCGAATCCAGAGATGTGCAATAGTAATACATTATGATTGTTTAAACATGTTTAAACAAACATTAAATCCGGAGATGCGAAAAAAACAACAAGCACGAATTTACACCGCGCCGCCTGTCGTATCCCGTCGATCGACCGCGCTAGTGACAGAGCACCACTGACGGCGACTCGTGTCGGGCGATGATATTTTGCTTTCTGGAAAGATAAAAATGTCGATGTTCAAAATCTGACAGGGTGGTTTCTCAAGATAAAAGTCTGCTCCATTGCGTGGTGTAGTTCGATTTTCCGCTGGACCCTTATTTTTTCAGATAAATTAAAAAATATCATCAAAAAACGGTACAGAAGCGGTGCATCTCCGGATTTAATGTTTGTTTAAACATGTTTAAACGATCATAATGTATTACTATTGCACATCTCTGGATTCGGAAAAGTCTAGAGAATCTTTTGCTGTAAAGAACAATACAATATCTTTTATAATAACATCACAATCTTTGTTCAAAGTCGAAAAATGTTTTTTTTTAACTCAAATTTCTCAAAAACTGTGCGTCTAGGAGAAAAATTAAGACCAGGTTCGGAATCAACGCGGAAAACTCTATAAGAATTGCATAGTGAGAATCGAAACATAAAAAAAAGTTGAAATTTGTTGGACAGTGTTATCGTAGCACTCCCCACGCCGCTACACAAAGGACCCTGGCGAGCTTAGCACTCGGAAGAGAATTAAAAACTCGTTTTTCGCGTTTACGACCAACGCCCACGAGCGATTGCATTATTACTCACCAATCTCGGCTGATCCAAAATTACCCAGGAAAAAGAACGAATAAATTGAAAGTTGGCGACCCGGTCATAGCAAGAGGATACAAACAGGGGGAGGGGGAAAGAATCATGGAGGCCCGGGACCATTGAGAAAGAAGTAACGGCGGGCGTTACGTATATGGTAAAGGTAGGTGACGAGACCCTTTGGCACAGACATGCCAATCAATTGATTATATGCGACGAATCAACCCTGGTAAAAGAAAACGGCGCGGAAAAAAAATAAATTTCTCAAACCGCGGAAACACAGCCAACGGTCCGTCGATCAGAGCGACTTAGGAAATAAGAGGTGTGATATCCCCGTAATGCTAAGGCTAGCTGTAAGCTGTATGTGTGTGTGTGAGTGTGAGCGCGCTCACAAGTATGAGTACTGGAATAAAGCAATAAAGCATTTCACTTGTATTGCCACGTTCCCACATAATGAACGATTAAAATTTTTGACACAGAAGAGACACAATTCAAAGCATACCATATGTTGGAACATGTCGAACTTCGAGTGTATTACATGTACTAATCGCGACATCGCTGATGTACATAATATAATAAGTTTGTTCGTTCTGAGCGTCCTGTTTATATGATGGTGCTCGGCCCTTTATGTGTGTGCATGTGTGCGTGCTTTTAGCAAGGTACGCATGTTGCTGCTGTGCGCGGCTACCTCCTTCTTCTTGTGAACCTCGTGTAGTCAAGTCTGTGTTATAATAAACTGTGACGTTGCAAGTGTGCGACGTCACCCCGTTTTGCGAAAACGGTTAAATATCCGTAAATATTGGACCGGGCCGACCGCGAACGGTCATGAAACCACTCGTGGACATGAGAGCGCTCCTGAAGGAAAGACTTCCCAAACAATACAATCAATTAACGCCATCTATTGTGCGTGCCGAGTACAGCGACGTTTCAGGAACGTGCCTAGGGCACAATTGGCCGAATGGAATACCGAAAAGGCGCCCGCTCAAGGATCCTCCCCGAGAAATAATGGCCACAATTTGGCGAAAATCTGGTACCGGTACATTTGGGGGAAATCTCCACCCACGGAGACGACGTACCGGGACTAAGAGATTCAGTTTGATCACCGTATATGGGTGGTCTGGCCGTCGTCTCACCCCGTTCGCACTAAATCCCGGCGGGGGTGGCAGGGAGAATTCCAGGGGAAGGAATGGTTCTTCCCCATTCGCCGAAGGGCGATTATTTGGCGTTGGATACAGGTCTGGGGCCCAAGGACCTGTCCGAGGATGCGATCCGGCGATCATTTAGTCGCGTAGCGGAGAGCGCCAATCGGGAAGTCGGTAGGGCCGATAGAGTGGGGGGAGAACGAAAATCGTGGCTCTCGGTCGACGCGGACCGCGGAATCACTGTCGCGCTGGTCTCGAAGCCACGAGAACGTGGCTAATAGAATTCCCGGCAATCCCGATTCCCGCGAGAGAAGTTCGAAGTCGCGAGTGGTTACGGTCCGCGAGTAGAGAAGTTCCGCTGCCGTGGGGTCCCGGTAGGATCGAAACCCAGACCGTAGTTCGGAAACGTGAGGGGCAAGAACGAGCAAGCCAACCACGGTAAGTCGACTGTGTGATTCGCCGATTCCGCGTTAGCGTTGGCTCGTCAAACTTTGGTGTGAGGACGACGCGGCTTCGCCTCGTCCTCGAATTTTGGCTCGCGTTCGTTTTGAGGACGCTTTGAGAGAGAGAGTCGCCCCCCCCCCTCACGCCGATAATTTTTTGGCATTCACCTAACGTTAATAACATATTCACTTCTGTGTCAAATTAGCCATAATCACAATGTTACTGCTTGAATAACAGCTCTAAACTGAAAATGTTTTCATAGATAAGTGAGTCAAACTCAAGAATTGTAAATATTATTGTTTGTGTTTCTTCATGAATAAGCAAAGGACTCGAGCGCGTATGTACAATTCCATAACGCTATTTCCGAGCGCTTCAAGTACCTACAACTCGAAACTTCAAACTGTTATATCTCATCATGGAAGTATCTGCCAAAAAAATGTTTCAGACAAAATTGACTTGTTTTTTCCGGTAGAATCTAAATATGTAACATTTTATAGGGGGTTCCATTTAAAGTTACAAAGGTACCTCCCCTCCCCCGTTAAAGGGGAAGGGAGGCCACTTCACGTTTATGTAGTCAAAAAGGCCCTTCAGTTCCATGCAATTTAAGACTATGAACTTTAAAATCGATGGCATAGTTTTCGAGATATTGTGCTGTTCAGAGTTATGTGAGCCACCCTGTGTATTAAATTAATAAGTGAGTCTCCCTCCAGTTATTAAATTAATAAGTGAGTCTCGCTTAATTCCTGTCTCTACACCTCGTGCTTGTGATGCTCTCTTTTAATTCGTATTGTGTCTCTTTCTGTGTTTCCACTTCGTACGTCCGAGCATAATATTGCTTGGTGCGCGCATGGATCCCCTCCCGATACAGATTGAAGGAGGTCGATTCGCGAAGCAAATTCGGAACTCTACGTCTGGAAGCGGAACTGATAACACGCGACTCTTAAAGGCCCGGCGAAAACCGGTACGGGTTCGAGAAGTCAAACTGACTTCGCAACTCTAGTCAAACCGCCTACATTGCCTTCGTCTCGTATGCGCCTCAAACCGAGGAGTCACTGATGCAAACCGCACAGGGGCACAGCCAAGTGATTTAAATAGCGAGTGTTAAAGAACGTAACCGCGTAGTAGTCCTTTATTGTGGTACGTACGAGACGACGGAAATCTGAATTAGAAATGGAATCGTGTGTTATCCGTCGCGAGTAACGACTTGACTAAGTACAGTTCAAATTCACTATTCTAGAACCGGAGTGTATCTGGGTCCGCCGTTCGGCGTAGAAGGATAAACTCTTTTGGTGAAGCATAGTAATGCGAGCTTAGTACACGTCGACAAACGGAATACTTCTCTGAGAAATCATCAAAGTATCTGTGTGCTTTGACAGTCATCCTTCATTTGGGTCTTACGCGTGCAAAAGGTACAACTAGACCAAGTACTGTTCAAATTTACTATCCTAGAACCGGAGTGTATTCGGGCCCGCCGCTTGGCATAGAAGAATACACTCTTTTGGTGAAGTATAGTAATACGAGCTTCGTACGCGTCGACATTCGCGATACTCCTTTACAAAAACTTGCTCAAAGCAAGAACTGAATATTTACGATCGCCCTGTGCGACCAGTCCTGCTGTGAGGGCCGCCGTCATTCCCGTGTTCGAACCACCTGGCCCCGTCGCGTTCCCGCTTACGATCTATGTGTCTCGAAGGTTCGATCCTCGAGTCCGGCTTCTCTGAGCTCGAGATTTCTGCATCGCGTTTCGCGTGACATCCCTCGCGGTGCCTGGCGCCCGAGCGAAAAGATTCTAAGATTGACGCGAGAATATCGAATCTTGGAACTTCGCTTTGTCTCGGGCGGATCGCGTGCATATGGCGGCACGTGGCCCGGTCTCAGGCCTTCAAAGCCCGAAGTTGACCCTTTTTGCGAGTCATACAACTCGTCGAATGGGGACAACGTGACAGTATATAATATTTCGCTGCATTGCCTGCAGAAGTCCTACTCTCTATAAATTCTGAGTAAGCCCTTGCTCTTGAATAGGATCTTAATTTGGACATATCCCCGGAAGAGTGAGGTGTCACCTAGATGAACGTCCACATATGTAACAGTGGATTGGAAGAACCGTCTCCAGCGGTGTGTGGCTTTTCAAGGAAGTAATTTTGAGGGAGCATGCATAGAAATTTCACGAAGGAAAAAGAAACATAAACGCGAATCGACAAGCTTCTAGAAGCTTCTCGAAGGTAGCTTGTAGGCGGCCGATGTGAGGCAGCGACACGAGGGGAGCGCGCGAAAAGACGGATCGCACTTAACAACCCGGTTATTAATTTTCGCGTCCGCGGATAGCAACGAAAGCGTATAAATTCCGGGTTTGCAAAGGGACTCCGCCTATTTGCTATTCTGAGAGAGAGGACGAGGTAAGAACCACGGCTGTTCTTGGTTAGCTATAGTAAAGAGTACGAAAGACTAAACATCTGGCAATCTGACCCTAATTTACTTAATTTACTTTTTTTGTCAGATGATAGCAAGTGGGTGAAAAATCGTGCATTGCGTTAGAGGGAACACCCCGTATACTTATAGACCTAGGTATAGGATATGCATAGGACGTAGTGTTCCAAGATGACGGGGTATCTGGTGCCCACAGGTCACGTCACGAGATAATATAAAATGGTGGATAGTCCTATAAAAGCGAGATATACAAATATATTTATGTATTGTTTTGTAAACATTTGAAATTGGAGCAAACTTGTTGCAAATAGAATTGTAAGCAAAGACAGTACCGTGATAGGAACATATCTTTTCACAAGTATTTTATACTTATACTTAATATCGCTTGTACAGGGTGTCCCAGCTACCTTGCCCATCTTGAATATCTCGCTTAATTTTAGTAATAGAACAAAATGTTATAGGACAATATTAACCTAACCGAAGGGGCAACACAATGATTGAGAACAACTTTTTTCGAGATCATTTTTTCTAGATATCAAGATCATCAATTTCTTTAATGGAACTATATATTTTTTATCGCTTTATTTTATTGCAAGAAATGTTCGAAATTATGAACCATTGTTTTCAATACATAACATAGTGGATTATTTTCCCCGAAAAGTTGACTGAAATGCGATTTTTGATTGTTTGAATCAATATGACAACTAATACCTACCATCAGGAAACATACATACTTCGATCGTGTGCTTGTTAAAATACACGTCGAATTAAAATCTACATGAAACTGCAGCTAAAATTTAGAAGTGTACATGTTGAAGGTCTAAGCTTCCAGAAAAATCAAATCTGAATGTTATCATTTTTAAACATTTCTTTAAAACTCTATTTGTACGTAACTTTGTATTGTTCGTATATTGATTGGAACATGTTTATATTACTGTAACAGACCTGTTAACACAAGCCTGTTACTAACGCACCGCGTTGAGTTCACGATCCGACCGCTAGATGGCTACGATTCCCGCAAGGAAAAGTGCGCACAGCACACCTTCGAGAATCGGCCGCTCGATGGCCAACGCTGCGACTACCGATTCTCGTTGATAAAATGATACCGTCGCGAGGATATAAGAATCGACCGACGCGACAAACAGACACAGTGATCCACCGTCAAGCTGACGCTAGATCAACCGACCGATAGTTCCGCGCAACAGACTGAGAGTAAGTATAAGATTTCTGCCCTTCAAAAATACATTGAGCCAACGAACGTACCTCCGCTACCCAGACGATCCTCGAGCCGATGATCTGTCTCACTCTCTCTGTCCCGTTTACTCTTATTCGGTCACCGATTCTCCCCTGGTCGATTGTTGTGCCAACAATCGTCCGCCCGCCTAACAGCAGATTGCCGTGCCGGTAATCCGCCGCCCTCTGTCAGCCGATTGCCGTGCCAGCGATCGGTATACTGCCCCGATAACCTACCCCTGCGAAAGCTACCGACCGTCCACTCCGACCGCGCGCCGCTCGACCGCCCTGACCGCGTACCACGTCTCGCAGAAACCTCGTCACCGCGACAACCGCCAACCAGGGGACAACTTCGCGGCGAAACTCATCATCTCACAACACTGGGTACTTTATTTCTCACCCCGCCACGTTCTTTCCAACCGACACGAACCCCGCCGCGATGAGCTATCTCCCGTAGGGAAGCACCCGGGTAACCAAGTTGTTACATTACCATTAAAAAACTGAAATATACCTGTTCTCGCATATGGAAAATATAACACAAAGTTGCATTTCAGCATTGTATAAGCTATAGTTTATTTGTAACTCAAATTTCATAATTTAGCACTTTAAACGCTATATCTCTTCCGAAAGTTATCTGAAAGAATCAATATTGTTTGGATTTTGAGGTATCAAAGAGTGCTTATTTGAGAGAAAGAAAAATTTTGTTACAATTTCAAAGTTGAAAAAGCGGGCTCCTGGACCACTGTCCGACGATGCGAAGATAGCACTGTAAAGGCGACTTGCTAAAAGATGACGGTGGGCGTTACGGTGGAGATGGTTTTGTCTCAATTGAGGTGAACCTGCCAAAGCTAAGCGCAAATAGATATACCTATCGAAAGTTTTAAATGAGCATTTTTCAAAACTACTTTTTCGCACCTAATTCACGAAATTGAAAAAATATTGAACGTTATGTCAAAATTGGTCTTTTGTCATATGATCCGTAGGCAAGGCGAATGTTTTTTGCTTAATTACTAGTTGCACGAATTTGTCAAATAAAACCGGACATTTTAATACGAGCAGTTACTGCTACTGTATTAAAAATTATTTTCTTCGTTGAATGTAGAACAATCTATTGATTGATCAATACAAAGATCGATTTTCACTGATCCGTTGTCGTTTCAAATCTATAATACTTCTTCAGTCGACATGTCACCAGCATGGAACCAACACGTTGTTCAATATTCATTAAGAATGTAAATTAATACTTTTATAAGCATGTAAGTTTTTACATACTTTGTCTTTGAATTTGGTTTTCTTCACGCCTTTGCTAATATAAATCACGTTTTAAAAATTATTTTTGATAATCCTTACAGACGCAATAATGAGATATATTATTCTTGAAGATGGTCTAAACTGTAGACCGAAACGTTGAATTAAATTTCATTCAATTTTGCAAATTTGCTATTGTTCCAATTGATCGAACCAGGGTGCCGATAACATTAATATATTGTAATGTAGAACAATGTAGGTAAAACGATAATTGTGTATCAAATATCATCTGTTTCGAATGTTTGCAGGTTCTCTTAGCGTTTTAGTCTACAGTTGATGCCAGCTGTATTTTTAAATGAATGAAACTAAAAGCATTCGTGTAACATGATAAAGGTATAAACAATATATACAGCGAAGTTTGAAATCAATTAGTTTCATTTGTTTGTATGGAAAATTTTGAAAGACCAATATTTTTTGTTACCAAAAAGTTTTCCCTCGATACATATGGGGAAAAAAGTATGCAAACGTTTGAATGTAGAAGTAGAAAATAGAAAATTGCATGCAGGGAAGTAATATTGAAGTTATTAAAAAGATAAAATGAAAGAAGCTAGTCACACAAAATGGTACATACGCTATTGATTAAGCAAGTTATAAAACTTGAAAACTACACAATCTATGTAGATGGATGACTGCACGATTTAGACAATTAAAATTATATACTTAAGTTTTGCGTAAAGAAAGATGAATAATAATGCACGTTAACTACCAAATATCAACCTTAACAAAGTGTTATAAAATTAAAATAATTAATTAATCCTTTGATCTTTTAAAATCCTTTTCAATTTAAAAAACCCTAATAAAATTTTTTATATTCGAATATAGCATTAAAAAGATTCATGTCTATACCTGATAACAGAATTGTTAGAACGAGTGTGTAACAAAACACGAGCAAACACGAGCGTACCCGAATAGACAGAAGAAGGCGCTTTGTTTAACTCCCCGTGTTTATGTTTGACACGATACGCAGTTAGTTCAAAAGTAGTCCTTGCAACTATCAGTCGCATTACAGTTAATAAGCAACATTTTCTATAAAGTCGTTACTACAGAGCACACTGTGATATTGTTTAATTATATTTACCTATCCACTGGAATAAAGGTTTAACAAGAATTGGTATAATATGACATAAAATAATCAATAGTGTAATATAATTAAATATAATATAATTTTCTAGGATATATAATATGATATATAAAAATACATATTATGACGTGGCAGATTTTGCCAGCGTCAGTACGAACCCTAACCAAAGGACCGGGTCAACCTCAGCCGATACTTTAACGAAACCGCCGTCATTATCGCTCTCCCTGGACGTCGGACGTCCAGCGGAATAGATTTATCGAATTTAAATGTCGCGCCTAGCGGCGCGGCACGAAGTTACAGGAATAGCCGGAGTCCGTAAGGAACCCGGTAACTATCTCCTGCCGCTGTTTGGTGCGAAGTCTCGAGGAGAGATGTGTCGGAGTACCTATCGCAACACGTCATTTGTGAACAAGACGGGAGAATGTCGTGCCGCTAATTGTATCCGCGAAATTATATGGTATAGTGCCGATCGAGACGACGATCTTCTATCGTTTGGTAAGTGCCGATCAGGCTTTGTTTTGACGATTTTAAAGTGTAATTCATTCGTGTTGGCTCGGGGCGTATTTGCGAATTCCTGCTTTCGTGTTGCGCATCACGTGTCCTCATGCGTATCTGCGTTCCCGAGAGGAACGCGAGGCCGTGGAGTCGTTACGTCCGCGATTGCCCGCACGTGGAATATTCGGTACGTACGACTTTTGGCGATTAATTAAGAGCTTTTCTCGGGGCCTTCCACGGTAGGACGAAACGACGGTCGGTTTCGATCTCTTTGCGACGTGGCGGTTTCGATCTCTTCGCGACTTTGCCGTGGCCCTTGCCCAGTCAATTTAGAACAGGCGTCGGTCATCGGAACTCGGCAGAATTCATGCCGTCAAGGCTTGTAACTCACGCGAAGTCCTGTGACCGCCGAGCTCAACGCGAAAAGGATAAATTGCGCGCGATCGGCCGTACACCTGCCGGACAGTATTGTCTTCGTGCCGGCAACTTTCCATTGCCGCTGGTCAACTTCGGCGGCCTGTATTCCGGCAACTCGTTGAATAAAACGATTATTGTTGCCGAAATTCCGCGTGAATTATTCTACCTACGAGAAACGTTCCTGTCGCGGGAAATGCCCCATTCTTTCTCCTCACGTGGACCCCTGACTGTTGTTCGCGGCTATTCCAGGCTATCGCGCAATCCTCATGGAATCGAGATCGTTGCATAGAATTCGCGTCAACGTGAGAGTTTTGCGTGACACCTTATAGTGTCTGGCGCCCGAATTCGCGAAGGATTGTTTGTCCCGGGAGGACCACGTGTCGCGCGACCGAGCGTGGCCCGGTCTACAAGCCATAATTTCCCGTGCTCGGTTCTCTTTTCGGTTCTGAAGCGAGAAACGACGTGACAATTTGTATAATGTAATATACCATAATATAGTATAGTATACTGAATGTGCCTTAATCCAGTAAAATACAAGGTGGTCCACGCAACTCGCACACTTATAATAACATCCAAAGTATGCGTTGCACGAAAAAATTTTGAACTTGCATGGTCTGAAGGGATACATTATGTAGTGTATTTATTTTTTTGACAGGTGGAATTGTGAGTAAAAAGTATTGTCTATCATTAGTCCTAAGCTCGTAATTAACGAGTAATTGTACTTTATTTCCTGAAAATTTTCGTAGCCTAATATCAAGTTAGAAATTTAACCTTATCACACAACGACCATTGCCTCGCTTCAAAAACCGGTTCTCGTACGATCACCGAAGTTAAACAGCGTTGGACGTGACCGGTGCTGGGATGGGTGACCGCATGGGTACAGAGCATACACCAGGCGGTGGCTGCCCGGGTACCGGTCACGTGTTGTTGGCAGAAAGGTGGTGGTTCGGAACCCACCGTAATAGAAAGTAGGTCCCGCTGAAAATTAGGCTGAAATAGGCTGAAATTTGGCGATAGAGAGAGTGGAAAGAAGGGGGAGATTGGTAAATGGATTTGAAACCCTGAGGGGACCAAATAGCATATACATACAATTTAACCTTATCACAGATTTCCGCAGGACAGCAGAATGTTTACGTGACAATGTTTCTTGACATGGGTGACGTTAGTAGCTTATCACAACTAACATAAGCGTTCAAAGTGATATCCATTGACATTAATACAAAGAAACTGAACTCTGAATCATATCCACGGAAATCTGTGATAAGGTTGAATTTCTAACTTGATATTACACGAAGAATATTTTCAGGAAATAAAGTGCAATTACTCGTTAATTATTAGGTTTACGGCTAATAAAGGACAATACTTTTTTACTCACAATTCCACATTCTTCCCCATTTTGGTATAAAAAATATAGTATTCCATTCATAAAGACAAAGTCGACCTTCAAATCTCCGAAACACTTTCACCTATAAAAACATAAATACACTATATGATGTACCCCTTTAGACTATGCATGTTCTATATAAAAATCTTTTTCGTGCAACGCATACTTTGGAAATTATTATAGGTGTGCAAGTTGCGTGGGCCACTCTGTATAATTTTTTCAAGCATTATTCTGTCCAATATGACTGCTGGTTCAAGGCAATTAACGCTGTAATTAAAAACAGTAGAATAATATATTTCACAATTGTAAAGAAATACTTAAAGTTTGTAACAGTTCAACATTTGGTATCTTCAGCATCCTAAAAGGCTCTACACTCTACAGTGACCCACGAAAGAATTTGAACGCACTTGAAAACGATATAACTTTTTTAGAATTGTACCTGTAACCATACGGTAAGTATAAAACATCCGCAATCTCTGCGCGAATTACCCTTTCTTTTACTTCATTCGCGGCAAAGTACAAGTATCAGTTCGACGACTATACAGTGTCTCAAAATTCCTTCAACATCGAAAAATGGGTGGTTCCTAAAATCATGTGAAGTAATATTTTCTTTTGAAAAAATGGCGCCCGCGGCTTTGATAAGGAGTTATTAACGAAAAACACTGACTCACCAGAGCGCAGCTGCAAAGAATTGTTTCTGGCTCAGGAATCTCCCATTTCCCGATGTTGAAGGAGTTTTGAGACACCCTGTATATTAATTTTCCTCTTTCCTCGATTGTGCCGCGAGACATACCAAACGACCTGATGTTTTGTAAGTAATTAAAGACATTAGTTTACTAAATGATCTGCAAAGAAGATTTTACAAAAATGACAATTTACAAGGTTTCAAGGGAAAATTAAAAAATGCATTCTTTAAAACTTTTTTATTTGATCTCTTAATGAAAATTTAAAATATATGTAGGATCGGGTTTGGAATGATTTGGCCTCCAGATGCCGGAACTAGGAAATGCTGTACCGTCTTAACTTTCGCCGGTTATGAATATATGTACTGCACTTCTTCGGGACGATGACCACCGGGCTTGTGTATTCACTGCAGCTGGGATGAATCACACCGCTGATCAACCATTCCTTGATCTGCTTCGATAAAATGTCCTTCTCCTTCGGTGATAATCGTCTCTGTCGCGAGTAAATTTCATCATTCGTTACACTTTCTTTATGTTTTCATCATACGATGTGTGATTGTTTAATTCGTTTTTTTTCTATAAAATTGATTGTTAGTAATTCACAGCTTCCTCGCCTAGGCCGTTTGCTTTTTTGATAACTTCACTGTGGTCCACGCAACTTTCCTTTCGTTCACAGCTAGTTGTCGCTTTCACAGTTATTATTCCTTTGTTAATACACAGTTTCACTCGAGTTAAAAAGTGTCGCCCTAATATCGCTTCCGCGGTCATGGATTCTGGTGGCACTACCAACATTTTGGTTTCGTACTCACCGCGTAATTTCACTTTGCCTATTTTGGGAAAAAGATCTTGCCGGATAAGACTTACGTCACTGCCCCACAATGGTGTAAACGGACCATTCAGCTGGACCAAACACAAAAAATATAAATCTGCTGTTTTTTCCTTTTTTATCACCTCATAATAAAACATGTCCCAGCGAACATCTTATTTTTCAACTTCGTATTTCTTCATTGTCGTCCGACACTTCACTATTTGTTAATATACCTCGTTGTGAATACCTAGTAGTGGAAATATTCGTGGAATTTTTACTTTTATGATGGAGACCAGCATGAACTGTAAGCAGTAAGACTCAAATAAAACTTAGATATATTGTTTATTTAAACAGTCTGCAACAGAGTGCAGCGCCGGCTGGTCTTGCGGACCTTACGGGGCTATCGCACCGTCTCCACCGAGGCGGCGTGCCTCCTCGCGGGTCTGATTCCCCTGCACCACCAGGCAAGGGAGCGGACGGCCTGGTATATGGCTGTCCGCTCGTTGCGCAGGGGAGAAGCGGACCCGGACGAGGAGGACAGGATCGGAGAAATGAGCCAGGCCCGGCAAGAATCGCTGGCCCTGTGGCGGTCGGAAACTCTGGCCGGCCAATAGTCCGGGCCCTCTTGCCCATTCTGGAGGAGTGGTGCCAGAGGCGAGTAAGGCTCACCTACAGATCCACCCAGGTGTTAACCGGCCATGGATGTTTCGGCCGGTACCTGGCGTGGATCAAGAGGGAACCCACCGAACGGTGCCACCACTGTGCGGAGGCTTTGGACACGGAGCGGCACACGCTGGAAGAGCGTCCAGCGTGGTCGGCACCGCGCCGCGTCCTAAGAAGCGAGATTGGAGGCGACCTCTCGTTGTCGGTCGTGGTCGACCACATGATTGGCGACGAGAGGTCGCACAAGGCCGTGACCTCCTTCTGCGAAGAGGTGATGCAGCGGAAGGAGGTGGCGGAAAGAGAGAGGGAGGCCGACCCCCTCTCCGGGAGAAGGATTGCTCTGGCGAGGCGTCCTCGTCGAGCGGCCCGCCCCACGCTACGGGGCAGGCGACGGACCGGGGGAGGCGGGACTCGTTAAGTCCTTCCCGCCTCCCCCGAAGAGGCATCCCAGAGCGGTTGCTCTTTTATGGGGGGACTATTCCCGCCCTCTTTCCTCTGTCCCCCTGGGGGGACGTAAGGATCGTTGGGTCGGGGGGAGGGGGTGGGGGTGGGGGAGGGGCGAAGTTAGGGTCTAGAATAATAAAACCTACCCTGGCATTTGCAGGATGGCAAAATTATATATTTAATTATTTTACGGGGGTAGAAAAATACAACTACCCCATCATAAACGCTGCCAGCCAGGTACCGCTAAGGCCGGTCCGACTGCGCGACACGGGCTGTCCCGACAAATTCTTTTTAACATTTGGCGACCACCTTGCCGGTGACCAAAATAGGCGCAGAATCCCCTACCCCCAAAAAATAACTCCGTCTTCGGGGTTATTATATAAAAGGGAGAAATACGCGAGCAGTAGTAGTCTCTTTGGAAACTCCGACTCCGTAACCACGATTAACCATTTATATATAAAAACTACATTACGAATATAGATTTAAGTAAACTAATCAAGTCCGTTTTGTGAACACCTCTACATTACGAATCATTTCTATGATTCTTTTCTACGTAAGCCACAACCGACAAAAAGATATCAAGACATGGTTGGAGTAAAAGTTATATTGTACTTTTGACCCCTTAAATTTATGCAAATACTTTTGAAAATTTATAATTTTTTATAAATTTTGAAAATTATTATTTTTTATAAATTTTGAAAATTATTATTTTTTGAAGTTTCTGTAGAAAGTGGGCTTAAAAATATGATATAACTTTTACTAGAATCAGTTTTTGTTATCTTTTGTCGTTTGTGATTCATAAGCACTTACATGAAATGATCGGTTCGAAAGCTTTTAGGTGCAAATGCCCAATTGTCACCACGATGCTTTAAACATTTTGAATAATCTGGCAAGCAAATGTTTCTCGCAGAAGTTAATCGATACTCAGTCGTCTATAAATCCTAATAAAAAAATTTCACTCATTTTTTATATGCCACTAAGTATATTTTATTACATATTGTTGTAGCTGATGTCAAGACGAATCCAATGACCTACTTAACTAGAGCTTTAAGTCTTGAAATAATACTAGAATAATTTTGTCCAGCTAAATGGCCCGTTTAAACCATTGCATGCCCGTATCCACTAGCGCACTACACTTTACATTGTTAATGTTTACCTCGAGGAATTCGTTACCGTTACTTTTTATTTTTGCTTCACTGTGCTTCGACTTCTTTCCCTCGGGACATTTCGGTGCGATGTGACCAAGATTGTTGCAGTCAAAGCATTTGGGTGCTTTTTCTTTATTTGGACAATCTTGAATGTCGTGATCTATCGAACCATATCTGTAACAATGGGATTTATTGTAACTCGTTTTCTTCTTCTCTACTTCTTTTTTGATAAATGATTTTTTGCTTTCTGTAATTTTTTCTTTTCTTTTGTCGTATACTTCGAGCTGCTTTCGTATATCGTGTAACGAATCTGCACCGTATCCCGTTAATTATACGTTCGATCAGTGCCTCGTTCTCCAGGCTTCCCTGATTAGCAATCTCTTGCATTGCACCGATGTACTGCCGAGCACTTTCGGCTGGTTTTCTTTTCCGTGTTGCCAGCTGCTCGTGTATTATCGCAGTATTAATTTCTGGTTTAAATTCATATTTTCAATATCTCTCAAGACATTACACCTTTTTCGTACTTTATAAACCGCTTGGTCGAACCATTCAACATGCGTTTCCCATATAGCAGAATTTGTACCTCATTCCATTCTAATAACGTGGTTAATTCTTCGAAAACTGCGATCCATTTTTTTGTCGGTAGCTTATCATCTCCCATGAAATATGGCATGCTTTCGTCAACGTCTTTTATCGTAAACTTAATCCTGCGTGTAGAGCGTTTTGTGCGTGTCTGTTCTTTATTTTTGCGTTTCCTTTTCTCACTTTCATCATCGCTCCATGCATCACTGCTTTCGTCTGGACCGCCACTTTTCGCTATTAGATCGTCGGTCTCCGTATTAATTTCCAATTGCACTTTAGACGCTTTAGCATGTTCTTCAAATCTTCTTCTTTACCTACAGGGTGCAAATTTAATTTCCATATTTCTTCCTTCAACTTACCTACTTTTATTTGATCTATCGCTTCTTCTGTGAGTGTGCCGGTGGCTTTTCCCTGCTTCTGTCGACTTGGTTTTTGCGTATTTTACGGCAGTCCGAACAGGCATATCTTCGAATTCGTCTGTCCTGCTACCGCTCGTTACCGCCGCTCCGTTTTATCCATGTGTCACCCTAAAGGCCTACCGTTATCCTCTTAACTTATCCGTTTAACTTGCTACTTTTTCAGGACAACGTTTACTGCACTTAACAACTTCGAAACTTCACAAAGTTTTACACGTTATTTTACGCAATATTGTCTGTTCCCCAATTCAAAACGATCCCGGACGAGCCCCCACTTGTAGGATCGGGTTCAGAGTGAGATGGCCTCCAGCAATGTGTGGGTGACAACGCGTATTTGTTTTAACAATATTTGGGAAGATGAGGTTACAAGGTGTCGTTTGCTCTCGCGGCGATCGAACATGACTGTGATTTCTAACGTTCATCCTTCGCTCTTTATTAATTTGTTCGTGCGTCATTTTGCGTTTTTCATCTATTCGCGCGCCCTGAGACAACGCTGACCGTCGCTTGCTGTAACGGAAATTACAAATTATAATATCGCTTGCGCGGGGCATCCTCATATATGCTTTGTAAATTCATATATGCTTTTTGTTAGTTGTACACTATACACATGCTAATAATTTCATCAAAATCAAAACTTACCAAAGAGCTACAAGTGGTTAAATGTGGTGAAAATCATAGTTTTTCTTGACTTTTCATCAGTTTCTACTTAAAATCCACAGATTCTTACATCTTTCAATGCATATCGTTTTTTTCTGCGTCAACCGATTTCGAGGAAATTTTCAGCATATGTGTAATTAACATATGTACATCTACGAAACGTATATTGTAAATTTTCATTACTGATTCTATACGGGTTCTATTCTTACGGGTTCTTCTTTTTTGCATGTCATTTGGTAAATCAATTCTTCTAATTACTAAAAAAAGTCGGGTCGTTTGGTTCAATTATAAAAGAGATATACTGTTTTAAAGTCCGTTCAAATACTTGGTTTACTGTGTAAATTCTATGTGTCCTGAAGGTTTTATCTCACCACTCTACTTTCCTCTTATACCACGGTCCGATCATGTGACGCATTTCGTCTCTGTCGTGCATATGTCGCAAAATCACATAACTAATCCGGTACTGACAGAGAAACGGTAACTTCTTTCTCTCCATTCGAGTTAATTCCCCTGATCTGGCGACTCTGAGAGCAGGGGAAAGAAACAGTGTTGACCTATTGGCCATCAATTCCCCAGCTCTGAATTAGAGGATAGCGATAAGTAATTTTTGACTTCTTAAAATGATTAAAAACAGGAAGAGTGTAGAAGATTATAGGGTCAAAAATGCTTCTAATCAAAATTGAATTTGTAATAGGCCATTAGATAGTTTATCCAAACAAAACCTTTTTTTCTGGGAAACTAGAAATTGGCATTTCAAAATTTTTTAATATTTTAAAATTCGGTTTCGAAGCTAACAATTCTGAAAGAATCTATAGATTTGCATTCTGATAGCTAAAATAAGCCTGGTTTTTCAGGATTTTCAATTGATCGGGATAAGAGAAATAACGGAAATACCTGATTCCTTTGTTACCCTATTACTACCCTCCATGTCGACATACGGAATTTT
Source organism: Lasioglossum villosulum (assembly GCA_963971365.1). Lineage (NCBI taxonomy): Eukaryota > Metazoa > Arthropoda > Insecta > Hymenoptera > Halictidae > Lasioglossum > Lasioglossum villosulum. The sequence continues at coordinate 21,228,666 of OZ020500.1, forward strand.
TGTTATGCATAAAGATTCGCAGTCGAGTGATCAAAGTTCAATGATAAGAGTAAAAGCGTGCAAGACAAGCGAGATAGAAGTCGTTATCGATTACCTCCAACAGCGATGACAGTTGAAAAGGTCCAGGAAAGCTTGTCGAAACTTTCTGTTCATAAAACAGTATGTGATGGGATTGCAGCAACTGGAAACATAGGCGAGTAACTGGACCAGGCTAATGCCTGTACTTCCGACCACAGAAAATACCAATTCTGGGGTGAAAAAGTGCCAGGTATTGATCACATGCAGCGGTGCCCAACAGATGAAGAACTCCAGCACAATTACGAACAGCATTCTGATCACCTGTAATTCACGTACTCTGTTAGAGTACGGCCAATCAACTGTTGCGTTCCGCTAGCAGTTACGCTAAACCCTCTACAAAACTGCACCCCCCTCTCGAGTTTTCTGTTATTCAGACGTTCTCATAATATCGTGAAACTGCATTACTTTCGATTAAACGAGCCACTAAAAGCTACTTTTTAATCCATTTAACGTGGAAGGCAACTAAATCTCCTCTCTTCCGGTGCCTCGAGAAATTCTCCAACTTGAAAACTTATAAAAAGTCTCATTCCTTTTTGTACTTTTATTTGTGCCCTATTCCGACGTTGTAACCGTAAATCATAAGAGATTTTATATACATTTTTTTTTAAATTGGCAACTCTGAAAAGATTGCTACTGTTAAACATATTAATCAACACATTCTGTTAATGGAGTTTTCCGATTTTATTATGGTAGAAATTTAATTTTTTGGTCGTCCACATTCTTGATTTGCAATAGTGCGGCCATTTAACGTCACGTTTTGACCAAATATCACTTAATGCTATAGGTAATACATTTTTTAGTCATACAAAAAGAGTAGTCAAATTTTTTTGATTGACACTGGAATAAACTTTAATTAAAAGTAAAATTAAATATTTAAATAAAAAAGTTGAAGATCATAAACCTGCAGACTCAGGGTGTCCCGTAATTCCCTCAGCATCCGGAAATGGGAGGTTGCTGAGATCATTTAAAGCACCATTTCCCTTTACGAAAATCTCATCTGATGCTTCGTTAAGGAGTTATTAATGAAAAACACGTACCAATCAGAGGGCGATCTAGACGCGTATTGCAAGGTTCAACGCGGCGCGCCGGCAGTCGAGTGTTGTTGGCACGTCGCAATGTCGCAACGAACAAGAGTTTCTCGTTGATGTAAATCCTCTCCGATTTCGATGATGTTTCGACACATTGTCAAGACCACGATTCTGAACAATATTTTCCTTTATAGTTTTTGTCTGTCGGCTTTAGTTTACGAAATATTGTAAAAACTTGTAATTGAAAATCGGTCGATGTAAAAAATCGATGTTAAAAAGATATTTGAATCGTGGAATTTATAACATAATTGTATCTCAAGGTATTCGAAATCGGTGAGGATCCACATATCGGCAACTTTACCCGATCGAGAGAAGAAGCATAAACTGATTAAATAAAAAACTAAGCTATTGAGTCGTAAATCCATTTGCTTGTTACACCAGTAAAACACGAAACACCACACTTCCACACAATTGTTGAACACCACACGTAGCACACTTTTCGAACTCGAAACGATAGCACGCGAAATGACATATTCTGACGCGGACGCGGAAAGAATACCGTGTTCTTCGCGATTCCATGCGAAGGCGGCAGACAAAAACTGCAAAAGGAAATGTTGATCAGAATCGTGGTCATGACAATGTGTCCAAAGATCATCGAAATCGGAGAGGATTTACATCATCGAGAATCTCTGGTTCGTTGCGACATCGCGGCATACCAACAACGCTCGACTGCCGGCTCGCCGCGTTGAACCTTGCAATACGCGTCTAGGTCGCGCACTGATTGGTCCGTGCTTTTCATTAATAACTCCTTAACGAAGCCTCGAATGAGATTTTCAGAAAGGAAAATGGTGCTTGAAATGATTTCAGCAACCTCCCATTTCCGGATGCTGAGGGAATTTCGGGACACCCTCCATACAGCGTGGGTCAATAACTATTAGGAACTCAGATATCTTCGAAACTATAAGTTTCACAGAAATATTTGCTGAAATAAAATTGCACAGAACGAAGTGGGCCATCCGATGACGATAATAGTGTTTTGCAGGTAGAGGTACTTCGAATATTTGAAGGTCAACTCCATTTTTTTAAATGGATCGGTATGTTTTTGCTTTTGTAGCATGATAGAAGATCGTAAAATGAGTTCAACGACCTATTGCGTAAGGTCATTGAAGGTCATAGAGTGTTGAGAAAGGCGATAATACGTACAGTATTGGTAGTAAATGAAACATACGTCGTTGAACTCGTTTTAAGATCCTCTATCATGATACGAAAGCAAAAACATACCGATCCATTTAACAAAATGAAGGTGACCTTCAAATGTCCGATGTACCTCCATGTTGAAAATAATCTCGATTCTTCGATTTCGATCAGCTTTAATAATTCATTTTATGAAATCAAAACCATTCTTTTTGCAAAGAATACTTTGTCTATATTATTTAAAGATTAATAAACATGTGTTGCCACAGAGTTTAAAATTTCTTAAGTCGACACGGCAATTCAAAAATTCTAGAAGACATTTTCCACATTTAGTAAGTTTGTAGAATACCTCCAACAGAAAATTTTTGGTTTTCTATTTATCGGTTCCATGCCACAGTGGGCCACACAAATTCACACAACATTTTTAAACATCTCAATAAAAGATATCCCTATCTTTTCAAACGTAATTGTTTTCAAGTAAAACGTAAATGTTATTCAAAAATCTTTTCAAGACTTGTTGGTCTTCTCTCGTATAATGTTTCTTTTTATCTCCCTACGGGGGAGTGGGTGCTCCCCCTTGGGAGATCGGTCGCACTAATGCAATTATGAAACTTTAATACTTTTAGTTACTTTGTTACGAAATCATTACCAACGGATTGGTCACATTTTGCTGATTAAAACGAGGCAAAAAACGATCGAATTGACGGGTATATTGACTTGCTTACAGTATTTGGAAATGAGGAGTCGCAGCAACCACCATAGATCAAAGGCCTACGTATCAATTACAATGGTAAATACAAATGGTAACTACAAATGGCAAATACAGAATTTTTTTATGTTTTATTCTTTATTTCCAGAACTTTTACTAACATATTTGCGTGAGAAATATCGAATAAGGAAATGCCGAGAGTGGGCAGCGTGCGGCTCGACAGCGAACACGAGGTAGCGAATACGTTGGCAACAAAGTGTCCATAGGACTAATGTTTATCTGAACGATTACTCTTCCAGTGTCAAGGTCGTTGAATTTAGAATAAATTGCACTCTGACGGATGACTTCACAGTCAATAGTTTGATTTCTTGAACGCCCACACCAGTGATACTTTCCCATAACATATATTCATATACAGGGTTAATCCGGTCAATTCGGTTGACATCAAATGTGCTACCTCGCTTCTTTGGGCATACGCAATAATACATATATAGCGTAGTCCTTTTATGTAAGGCCACCTAAATGACTCGTTAGCTTATTGTGATGCCATTGGGGATGGACTTCCTCCCACGATCGAGGCGCGCCGATCGCTGGAGGGGGGGGTGACCTGCGGTAGTACCGGTACCGCCGCGGGCACGAGATTGGGGGGCAAGTCCCGGAGGTCTGCGCAATGCATCCCACCGAGAGGCGTGCCTTACTGCGAGCGGTGACCTCTGCAAATAATCTCGGCTGGGACCTTGGCGGTGGCCGCGTTCCGATACGGCCCACAGAGGTCCTAAATTCCGAAAAAGCGGCCAAAACCTCTAAACGTACTTTAATGCTCTCACAACTAGGGGGTTTTCGGGGTCGCTGATTACGAATATGAAGTTGAAATTCTAATAAACAAAATAGCGGATCAAATATGGCAGACATGTACATTAAAAGAAGGTTAGATCAACTTGGAAAATGATCATTTTGGGGTCTTTAGGGTCACTGATTATGAATGTGAAGTTGAAAATTTGAAAAACAAAATGGCCGATTAAAATTTAGATAACAGTCCGCATTAAATGTGTTTTGAGTGGTTGATAGGTAAAAATGTATAAATGAAAAACAAAATTGCTCTGTGTGTATTAACATTTAGTGTAATTGTAAATTATGTACATAATATTTTTCATCCGAATCATTTTCGATATCCGATCCTTCTTCGGAACTATTTTCTTCTCGTGTAACCATTTGCCCTTCCTTATAAGGTGTAAATGGCGAAAGCAACAATTTTATTGCTTCCGGAGACAAATTTTTCATTTTCTGTCGGCAGTTTCCTTATACTTGAAATATATGGATCTGACGCCACCATAAGTCTCAAGAATACGTTCTCCATGATCTTGATGCATGTACATTTCCGCGGAAACTCTTCTCGAAACCTTTTGATATATTTATGTAAAGCCTCTTGTGTTTCCTCTGACATTTGACTGAATGGCAGCAGAGCGGACGTAATTATTTAGGGTGCGTGAATTAAAAGTTTGTGCATCGAAGTTGGTATGTAATACCAAGGGTATAATTCGACAAATGCCCTAGCAGTTTCTATCGTATATTCTTTAAATTTTGAAATATCTATTCTGTAACCACTTGAGACGGCTTGCAAAATAACATGAAATCGCTTTATTAATTCTTCGTCAACGCCTGTTATGGCCGCAGATACTTCCAGATTATGGAAAAAAGTGCCGAGCAGTATTGCCGTCATTGGAACATCCGTATCTAAGCTTTGGGCGATCAACGACTACCTCCAGTTGTTTTTACATATAAATGTTTATAAGGTAGCAATTTGTCTTTTTACTTAATGAATCTACTGAGATCCATCCGCAAACAGCCCAGTAGCGGCTGCTGTGAAAGCACAAAACAACTGCAAAGGTGATAATTTGTAATTCTTTTATAAATGGACTTTCTCAACAACTGTGGATACTGGGAAAATGAGATTACAGATATCTATTCAATTCACAATGATTATAAAAAAAGCTTATTAAAAATTGTAAATTCGCATTTTTTAAATTCATAGAAAAGAAACAAGGTTTACCCTCGTATGAGTAGACGGGCAGTTGATTTTTATTAATTTCGAAGGTAATTTGGATGGCACGACGTGGAACTTTTAACTTAAGTCTACGTTTCTATAATACGCACATCAAGTTTTACCTTGTACGTTCTCCAAAGAATATTGTCATCGTGTAACGTAATGACTAACAATTTTGGAGATACAAAAACAGATCAAGATTCTACTTACTGCCAAGAACAGCATTCATTTTGTAGAATTGAAATTAATGCACTATTTTAAAAGTTATGCACTTTAGAAGCGGGCGTTCAATTTCCTTCTAATGCGCGCGACAAATGCTCATCAAACTAACTTTGAACTGATTACTGAACCGTGCCATAAATTTTTTACTTTTTTCCTTGATGGCACTGAGTGGTCATATCGTCACTGTACCCAACCTTAAAATTACAAACTCCTAGGAGGAAGTTCATTTTTTTAGATTTTGGCCGCTTTTCGGGATGTGGCCCTTGCAACGAGGTCACCGGGGGATGGTTGGGGGTTCGAGCCGAAACTTGAACCTGTTGGAATTCAACGATGCCATAGCGCCTAGGTGTAAGGGATGGTACAGGGGTCAGGTATAAGGGACTGTGGGACCCAGCCGGGGGCGTAAAGTCAAGCGGTAGTCAGTCCGGTTACAGAAGTTAGCCCGAGCGGATCGCGATAAAGTAAAGTCCCACAGTAAAGTAGTAGCTCACCGTATAGTATAACAGTACGTTTACTGTTCACGCGTTACATCGTGAATACACTGTGGTATGAGTAAAGTGGCACCTTTGCATATAATTAAAGTATATTCAAAAAAGCTGTGTTTTCTTTATTTCATACACCAAAAAGGTTATATCTAAGTGGTCATCGTCCCTGGATCAAGTTTATTCTCCAACAGAACCTTCTTCCCCGTCGTGGGGGTTAATGTAAAGACAGCGGGGGTCCGGTTATATGTTCATGCGATCCTGGACTCCAACATCAGCCCTCCTCTCCTTCGACAACGGGGAATTATCCATAAGGGATTTTCCCGTCGAAAAAAGGTTATTGTTAAAAAAAAAATGTTTGGTACGTAATGTGTATGGTGTCAATGTACCAAATATCTAGTGTTAAGTTGTACCAACGTCTTGCTCCAGAAGGGTATAGCAGGATAAGCATGGGCCAGCGGCCTCCGCTCCGATTTTCCTGATTTCTGTCTTAAAACATAGTTTTATGTCTAAAAACAAATTGTGTAAAATTTCTAATGTCTACCCCTACCGATAGGGTTGAAATTGGGGTTAATTCGAAGTGCAAACAATAAGAACCGTCTAGTCTATAAATGCATATAAAAAAAGAATTACAGTAACTTCCCTATGAATCGGGAAGTTAAAAAACAAGAAAAGAAAGGTGAGTTGAGGAGAATTTGAACTCGAGCCCTTCGGGGCATCGAGCAGAACCTCTAACACCGTGACCATACAACATACTTGTGAGAAGCTTCTTCTTCTGTTACTTGATAGCAACGAACTAGCTTTACACGTATTTTTCTTCTTCAATGTAAGTTATTTCCTAAAATATAATTGTTTAGTACACCCGCCGACTTCCCGTTCGCTCCCATCACTAGCCACCGCAAAGGGATTCGGTCGCTGCGCCGATACTGATCAAAGCATGCGTTCGCCGGCATACTTTATTTTTCTTGACACTGTTCCACCAAATGGACACTTCTGAGATTTTTTTACAAAGAAGGTTAGTATCATAGCAATATTTTAGAATTTTTTGGAAGGTGTCAACCAAGAGGAAGGTATTTAAAAAAATTCCCAAAAAATTAATTAATTATTCTCAACTATAAATAATTAGTAAAAAATTATGAAAAAAATCTGGATTGTAGAGTGTATCTATATCTTTTGTTTGCCGTTTATCGCATGCCGATAACTTTTCTCGTTTCAGACCAAATTGTATTTAAGTGCACCAATATAACCCCTATCGGTGGGGGTAGACATTTGAAATTTTACACAATGTCTTTTTAGACATAAAACTATGTTTTAAGATAGAAATCAGGAAAATCGGAGCGGAGGCCGCTGGCCCATGCTTATCCTGCTATATACCCTTCGCTCGAACGAGCAAATTCTTCCATGTACATATATCTAATTATAATTCCATTCTCTTTTCAAACCATTCAAATATATATATATATACAGGGTGTCCTAAATAAGTGTAACTCTCGGAAATGGGAGGTTCCTTGGGTCATCTGAAGCGACATTTTCCTTTACCAAAATGGCGTCCGCGGCTTTGTTTAGGAGTTATTAACAAAAAACACGGACCAATCAGAGCGCGGCTACAGCGGATTGATTCTGGTTCGGCCATTAGTGACACCACGTTATGCGGGACCTGACGCCGGATCGGACTCCGTTCGCTATAGCCGCGCTCTGATTGGTCCGTGCTTTTCGATAATAACTTATAAACAAAGCCGCGGGCACAATTTTTGTAAAGGAAAATGTCGCTTCAAATGACCCAAGGAACCTCCAATTTCCGGGAGTTACACTTATTTTGGGACACCCTATATATATATATATATATATATATATATATATATATATATATATATATATATACATATATATATATATATATATATATATATCTTCATATCAAAATCGGGAACATAGGACATCGGCGAGGCCGCGATATCCACCGGTGCGAGCGAACGCTCGGCATAGCAACAGCGGATATAGGTGTATATCACGTCTTACGCGAATAATAGTAACGCGAAGAATAATATGTGACAATAACATGTCTCGTATGATTGAGACAATTAATTTCACGCTCCACCGAATTCTTATGTTCCGCGCTCTCATTATAAATATGGCAAGATTAGCGACAGTAGGATATGTACACTGGTTCTGGCACAGCAGTTATCATTGTAGGTAGATTTTTACCTTACCGACATCATCATTTTACCTTATAGCGTGAGCATATTTTGCGGGGGGCGGGGTGAGGAGGGGATTAACTTATAATACAACCATATTTTGCAGGGTGAGGGGGGATTTTTAGTTTTCCTGGTATTGCATTGAAGACCAATTTCCTGGTATTGCGTGTGACGTTGCAAATGTACGACGTCACCCTGTTTTGCGAAAACGGTTACACAACCGTCAAGATTGGATCGGACTGACCTCGAACGGTCATGATACCACTCGTCGACGAGAGAGCGCTTCTGAAGGAAAGACTTCCCAAACGATACAATAAACTAACGCCATCTATTGTGCGTGCCGAGTATGGCGACGTTTCAGGAACGTGCCTAGAGCACAATTGGCCGAAAGAAATACCGAAAAGGCGCCCGCTCAAGGATCTTCCCGGAGAAACAATGGCCAGAAATTGACGAAAATCCGGTACCGGTACATTTGGAGGAAATCTCCACCCACAGAGACGACATATCGGGACAGAGAGATTCAGTTCAGTCATCGTATGTTGAAGAATTCCAGGGAGAAGAATGGTTCTTCCCCGTTCGCCGAACGGGCGATTATTTGGCGTAGGATACAGGTCTGGGTCCCAAGGGCCTATCCGAGGATGCGATCCTGCGATCATCTAGTCGCGTAACGGAAAGTGCCAATCGGGAAATTCGGCCGGGCCAATAGACCGGGGGGAACAAGAATTGATGCTTCCTGTCGATGCGATCGCGGAATCACTGTCGCGCTGGTATTAGAGCTACGAGCACGTGGCTGAGCGAAATCTCGTTTCGATCCCGATTTCCGTGAACAAAAATCCGAGTCGCGAGTGGGTTTCGTGCCCGGAGGAAAGTCCGTTGCTACCGTGCCCTGACCGAACCGAATTCCGGATCGGATCCGAATTACCGAAGGGCAGAGGAATCATTTCAATCAACCACGGTAAGTCGACCAGTCATTCCCTGACTCTATATTAGCGGTGGCTCGTCCATTTTGGTGTGAGGACGACACGGATTCGCCTCGTCCTCGTAATTTGGCTCGCGTCCGTCTTGAGGACGCTTTGAGACAGAGAGTATCGTTTCCCTCCTCGCGTCGGAAGTCTTTCTCAGGAGCCGCATCGGAAATCGGATGGCCTCGCAAAATATTATCGAATCGTGAACAGCGGCCGGGCGTCCGAATTCGCACGCGATCGCGCGCAGGCTGCGAGTCCTTCAGACTCGTACGACCGCGGATTATTCAGCGCGCGTGGCGAATCGAGTCCCGTATCGGCGATCGGACGCGAGAATCCCGCAACAGTCGAGAATCCGTCGCGCCGTCCAACTGAGCTTCGCTAATTTCCATCTCAGCGGAGGCGAACACCGTACCGACGAACCGCACATCGCGGATAAAATAGAATAACGAACGCGCTTCGCGAACGTCCAACTATCGTCAATTTGTACTAGAAGCGCGTGCTCTCGGGTCGCGGCCACGTGGCCGCCTAATTCTACATCGACGTTGAAAAGGAATTTTTGGTATATTCGTAATAGCACAGCTTTTTGACGGCCGGTATCAAGTCGTGATATCTGACCACATCTGTTTTGTCTTTTCATTATCATTTATTTCCTCTTCTTTATAGTGGGAGTCGTGGAATGGAAGAATCGTAGAATCGCGTCTAAACGTGTTCGAACGTGTTTCTTACCTATGGGGGAGGAATTGACCTTGATTTTTTCAAAGACAGTTTCCTACGAGAACACGTGCACTTTCGTTTAAGACGACTGTCCTGAACGATTTAAGAGAGACAGACAGAGAGAGAGAGAGAGAGAGAGAGAGAGAGAGAGAGAGAGAGAGAGACCGTTCATTATGTAAGAGAGAGAGTTTCCAATTCACACAGCGGTATAGAGTTTCCCCTTATCTTTTCGACGCGACTATCGCAAAATAGCGCAAGCCTGTTTCAGAGCAGTATAGAATTTTCTCCTTATCTTTTTTCGATGTAAGATCATGTCCGACCATCGTTTTTAGTCTCGCGAGCGGAGATTTCGTTCCATCTTCTTTAAAAACTAATATGAATAAGAATTTACGTGCTAAAGGTGTTTTGAATTCGGATTTTATGAATAATTTGATTGAAGTTACTTAAAAATATTTATATTGGGAACAAAAAAGAAAGAGTTACTAGCAATGATTCGTCAATTGAGTAAACTGTCTTTCTTGATGACAGTGTCGGCTGCAGAAAGTAACTGGCCTGAGTTATTGCAACCATTGATGAAATATCGGTAAAACATTATCTGTACAAGTCGCATTCAATTTGGATTACAATACCAAAACTGATCTAATTAGAAATGATCCCGTTGCATGCGCTCGATATTTCGATCATAGAAGCGCACAAGCTTATGTGGTTATTAAGAGAAAAACAAAGTAATTTCGGAGAATATGAGGTTGTGGATAGTTATGAACGAGTGGAAATTCAGCAAAGTGGAAGTTCACATGAACATATTTTTCTGTTGTTGAAATGAGCACATATATACAATAGTGTTAAAGATAGATACGATCATGTTGAAAACAAAGAATTGATTGATTTAATTGACCGACTTATCGCATGTAGATATGTCGAAAGTAATGCATATATTAAATTTCAAATCATAGTTGTTACAAAGGACAAAGAAATAAGCGGTGTCGATTTCATTTCCCTTATCCAGTAATGAGAAGAACGATGGTACTGGAACCATTAAATAAAAATGAAGGAGCGCCTAAATCCTATAAACTTATTGATGAATTAATAAATTAATTTTATAAGAAACTAGCTGGTTATTGTTGCTCGCTCGCCTCGCGAGCTCGCGGTTTGGGGTGTTGTTGCTCGCACGCTTCGCGAGCTCGCGGGTAGGACTGCTCTTGCGAGAGGGTTAGTGGTACGCATTGCTAGTGGGGCTTACAGCTATTAATGGTTTTTGTTTATTTTGTGTGTGACTCTCCACGAGCCACACAAAGAACTTCCCGATTCGTTAGTTGTAAGCGGTAACATTAGCATTAGTTGCATAATTAAAAAAAAAAATTTATTTTTAAATTAAAAAAAATTGAAATAAATATAATTGTTTATTTGGTGGAAAATTTCCATCCTCTCGTATAAATTGCATTCTTGAATGAACTTCTTTCGAAAAAAACTAAAAAATCTAAAAAACTACTTGACCAATATGAACCATAAATCTAATCAGCTCTAAGTTACGACGGGGCACATCGATTGCATCATTCATCATTCTGATCGTGTTGTTACTTTTTCAGAAAACGTTAACGAGAAATTTGATAACATACAAACGGCCATACACACACACACACACACTAACAATTTGATAAAAATAGTCTAAAATGACTCCAATGACCATGAAACGTGAAGATCTGCTAAAAAATCGATTTTCGATTTTCGAGGTAATTACAGTAACTTCCTTATGAATCGGGAAGTTAAAAAATGAAAAAACTGAAGTGTAAAATAATGAATATAAGATTTTTATTAAAAAATAATTATAATTATAAAAATAATTCTATTGATTATATATGTTTTTTCATTGAGTCTGCAAAAAGAAAAAACGTTATTAAGTATTACTTTTAATTAATTAATAAATATATAAAATTATTGTTCATTCGCGATAATCTATCCGCCAAACTAATATTGGATAGCCTATTACTGTCTATATTGCGATTATGAATTTTAATGCGTTTCGTCCGGATTTGCTAGTGGACTCATCAGTAAGGCTGATCTAGCATACCCTGCCTTAGACGCGTCAGATCTCGACTGATGTGATCTATCTTTCGTACGGATTCTTTAAGAGCGAAATGAATTTCCGACGAGAGGTTCAACTCGACTGCCGAAAAAATCGTCTCTCAGTTAGCGTTAGAACTCCTCTCCTAGGAAAAAGAGCGTTCTTCGAGAGACCCATCTATGTATGAGAGGGGATATTTTGTATATCCTTCTATGTAACGAGAAGGTGTATGTGGAGACCCTTCTATGTATGCGAGAAGGGTTTTCCTCGTGGGTTTGGGCATCGATGAAATCTCATTGATTGCCTTATGAATAGAGGACACGGATTGGTTGTGCTGAATGCGAAATTTACCAACCAACGTCCTCAAAGAATATTTAGACCTCCTTCCCATGGCTCTGCTTGAGGCCCATCTCGGGAAAGGAGTGGGGCGATACTCGACTGGTGGAAGGAGACGCTCCGTCACTTGAAACCGTACACATCTGGTGAAGCAGGACCCTTCTATGGGATCTGATTTATGGGACATTGTAAACTAAACAGCGGAAAGAAACTCTTCTGGAGAATCTCGACTGATTACAAAGTAAGGCAATTGGTTAGTTAATCCTCTAAAAGGTTCTTTAGGCACGTACGGGCCATAAATATTGTCCCAACGAATGACCACGTGTACAGTTCCGGTGCGACGGAACATACTCCCTCTCGTTGATCGATTCTATCGATCAATTTCGAATCTGTTCGGAAATTTGAACTTACTTGTTTACATTGATGTATTGGCATCACGTAATAGTGTGCCGTCCGTGTCTGGAAGAGGTGCTAATTTTGTGATGTTTCGTTTGTAAACACCATTGGCGGTTCGGACAGTCACTACTCTTATGATGCCGTCTTTGCCAGGATGCACTTGTTGTACTCGACCCAAGTGCCAACATAACGATGGAAGATTGTCGTCCTTTAGGATGACAATGGTTCCCTGGTCAATTTTATGAGACCCCTTTGTCCATTTGTGTCGGAGGTTGAGTTGATGAATGTATTCCTTGTGCCACCTGGCCCAGAAGTCTTGTTTGACCTTCTGGATGTGTTGCCAGGTGGACAAGCGATTTGACGGTGTGCTGTTGAAATCAATCTCGGCAATACACGTTAAAGAACCACCAATCAAAAAATGGCCAGGAGTGAGGGCGGAGAAATCATTTGGATCGGATGAGAGTGGTGTAAGTGGACGAGAATTTAAAATGGCTTCGACTTCAATAACAAAGGTGTTAAATTGTTCATGCGTGAATAACTCTTCGCCGACCACACGTTTGACGTGGTGTTTAATCAATTTTACTGCTGCTTCCCACAGTCCTCCGAAGTGTGGTGAAACAGCTGGCATGAAATGCCACGAAATTTCCTTTGAAGCCAGAAATTGTTGCAATTCCCGTCTTTCGATAATCCCTGATAGAGTTGTGTCAGTTCATTGTTTGCCCCGACGAAGTTAGTTCCATTGTCGGAATAGATATTTCGACAAAGGCCTCGGCGAGCAATGAATCTTTTAAGGGCCGCAATAAAGGCCTCTGTGGTCAGATCGCTTGTTACTTCTAAATGAACGGCCTTTGTGGCGAAGCAGATAAAAACCGCGACGTATACCTTGACTCGTGCCCGATTTCTAAAGCGTCGTTCCTTCACAAAAAATGGACCGCATTAATCCACTCCGCTGTTTATGAACGGCCGACCCTCGTTGACGCGTGCCGCAGGTAGATTTCCCATAATGAATTCGACAACCGGTGGGTTGACTCGGAAACACCTGACACATTGTCGGATAACTTGGCGCGTGGTATTTTTCCCGTCGATAGGCCAGTACAATTGTCGTACATCATAGAGTGTCGCTGTCATACCCGTGTGGTGGTTTCTGATATGAGATTCGCGAATGATAAGTTTGGTAATATGATGACCCCGAGGTAACAGGATCGGGTGTTTCTGGTCGAAGGGTAAATTTGAATTCCGTAATCGGCCTCCTACTCGCAAGATTCCCTTGTCGTCAAGGAACGGACATAATGGCTGAAGTTTGCTATTTTTTGACAGGTTTCCGGTTTTTATCTCGTGTATATCGCGTGTGAAAGTGGTGGCTTGGAGTAGGTGGATGATACGCAGATTTGCCTCTCGCAATTCTTCAACTGATAAAGGTCCTGTGTTGCCCTTTTTTAATCGAAACCGTAAACAATAAGCGACGATTCGTCTGAGTTTTCGTATGCATGAGTATCGTGTTAGAATCTCATCGTTCGGAGTGATTACGCCGAGTAGACAAGTTATCGTTCAAAGTTCCGGCAATTCCTGGCAAATAGTGAATCGCGAAGAAGGCCATGTTGATTGTTCTCGAGCGAGCCAATCTGGTCCTTGACGCCAGAGATTGTTATTTAAGAATTCTGCGGGAGTTATTCCTCGTGAGATGAGATCGGCTGGGTTATCGGCTGATTGAATGTGTCGCCATGATTGTATATCAGTTTTTCGCTGAATGTCGGCCACGCGGTTTGCTACGAATGTTTTTAATGTGGACGGTTGTCTGTTTAACCAACTATGAACTATGGTTGAATCGGTCCAGAAAACTATTTTATCAATGTGATGTACTAGAGCATCCTGCACAGTCCGATATAATGTGGCTAGCAATGCGGCACCACACAGTTCCAGACGCGCGAGAGTGATTTGACTTAAGGGTGTAGATCCGCTCTCTAGTGTGCATGACTCACACAGCGTAGATCTATATACATGCACGAGGATTGCAAGGGTCCGGCAAATTACAAACTATGCCCTTTTACTGCATATTTGCGACCCGTACGACGTCACAATCGTTAGATGAAAGATGAGTCTAGCGCGCTATGAAGCTACAATTTTGAAATTATGCGCTATAGAGGCGTAATCGACTTTATTAGACAGCAAACAGCTGAGCATCGAGTTGAGAGGCATGCAATATGGCGGTACTACGACTCCCTACGAACGCTTATGTCTATTTCAGCTAAGTCAGTCCCCAACGAGCCGAGTTGTCGGGGTTGTATCGGTAAAACAGAGGGAGGCTCTGCGAAGAGGCCCGACTAGCCGTCCCACGATGCGCTCGCACGGGGCGAATGAGAGGTTCGGTATTTGAGAAAACACAAGTTTGCTATGCACATTTCGGTGCTCTGCGTAGTCGCTATCGCTAGATGAAGGATCAATCTAGCGCGCTATGTCCCTACAATTTCGAAATTATGCGTTGTAGAGGCGTAATCGACTTTATTCGACAGCACTTTCGGGAGGCTCTCGTTCCGGGGCGCTCTCGCACACGAGTAACCTCGGTCGGAGCGTCCGTGTGCCTGAGCGTGCGAGGGAGGTTCGGTATTTGCGAAAATACAAATCTGCCGTGCACATTACGATGCTCTGCGTGGTCGCGATCGCTAGATGAAGGATCCATCTAGCGCGCTATGTCCCTACAATTTCGATATTATGCTTTACAGAACGGCAATCGACGATATTCGACAGCATTTTCGGGAGGCTCCGCAAGCAGGCTCGACTGACCGTCTTGAGGCACACAGACGCGCAAATCCCGAAAATCCTTTCGAATATCGTCGATTGCCGTTCTGTAAAGCATAATATCGAAATTGTAGGGACATAGCGCGCTAGATTGATCCTTCATCTAGCGATAGCGACTACGCATAGCACCGAAATGTGCATAGCAAACTTGTGTTTTCTCAAATACCGAACCTCTCATTCGCCCCGTGCGAGCGCATCGTGGGACGGCTAGTCGGGCCTCTTCGCAGAGCCTCCCTCTGTTTTACCGATACAATCCCGACAACTCGGCTCGTTGGGGACTGACTTAGCTGAAATAGACATAAGCGTTCGTAGCGAGAACTGCCGGTACTGTAATTTCCCAAAACCTTTCACTTTCGGGCGAAAATTACAAAGTGTGTCTTTATTTACGTAAGGTTTAACATAATAATTGTTGCATTTACATTGTATGAGTCCTCGCTAGCGCGCTATGTGCCCTTTTTCTCTATAAGAACCCTAAATCGCTCGAAATTTAAGAAAATGTATCACTGTACGGCGGCAGCCAGTCGTACCGCCGCCATATTGCCTACCTCTCAACTCGATGCTCAGCTGTTTGCTGTCTAATAAAGTCGATTACGCCTCTATAGCGCATAATTTCAAAATTGTAGCTTCATAGCGCGCTAGACACATCTTTCATCTAACGATTGTGACGTCGTACGGGTCGCAAATATGCAGTAAAAGGGCATAGTTTGTAATTTGCCGGACCCTTGCAATCCTCGTGTACGTATATGGGTCTTCGCTGTGTGAGTCATGCACACTAGAGAGCGGATCTACACCCTTAAAGGGGCAACGCGGGACTTAGCGCAAAGCAAATTAGTGTAGATGGAACCGCTACGATCTATTGTCCGAAAATACAAGCAGGCGCCATATCCTTTTTCGCTTGCGTCGCAAAATCCATGAAGTTCAATTTGTTTCGCGTCTTTGAGTTTTACAGGACGATTGAATTCTATATTGTTTAACAGTTGCAAATCCTTTACAAACGTTTTCCATTCCGTATGGATACTAATAGGAAGTGATTCGTCCCAATTAATTTTTAAAGCCCATAGCCGTTGCATCAATATTTTTGGCACGATTGTAATTGGTCCGAGCAATCCTAACGGGTCATATATCTTGGCAATCGTTGAGAGAATGTTCCGTTTGGTGATCTCATCTGTCACATTGGATTCGACCGAATAGCGAATGGTATCGTGTTGTGCATCTCATGATAATCCTAACGTTTTTATCGTAGTTGTGTCACCCAAAATTTTTGGATGAATCACTTCTTCGTGGAGTCTGGATAGCAGTTCCGGGTTGTTGGAAGCCCATTGTCGGATGTTAAGACCACCCCTTTTTAATACAGCGATGATTTGATGTTGTAGCATTTGTGCTTCCTTGATTGTCTCGGCACCGGTCAGTAGATCATCGACGTATACAGGGTGTCCCAAAACTACCCTAGGAGCCGAAAATGGGAGGTTCCTTGGGTCATTTGAAACGACATTTTCCTTTACAAAAATGGCGTCCGCGGCTTTGTTTAGGAGTTATTAACGAAAAACACGGACCAATCAAAGCGCGACCTAGACGCGAGTTAGCACAGTCGGTCCGACGCGCCAACTGTCAATTGGCCGAACGTGCCATCGCATGTCTAGATCGCGCTCTGATTGGTCCGTGTTTTTCGTTAATAACTCCTAAACAAAGCCGCGGACGCCATTTTTGTAAAGGAAAATGTTGCTTCAAATGACCCAAGGAACCTCCCATTTTCGGCTCCTAGGGTAGTTTTGGGACACCCTGTAGATCTCTTTTAAGACATGCTGCTGTTTCGGGAAATTCCTGCCTTTCGTCGTTCGCAAGCTGATGTAGACATTTGGCTAGATAAGGTGCCGACGCGAGACCGAACGTAATGGTGTTTAATTCAAAGGTAGAGATTTCGCCACGAGAATCTCGCCACAAGATTCGTTGATATACACGATCTTCAGAGCGAACGAGGAATTGGCGATACATTTTCTCAATGTCTGCTGTAATGATATATGCATGCATCCGGAAACGTAACAAAAGTGAAAAAAGATCATCTTGTAATGTGGAACCTACTCTGAGTGTATCGTTTAATGAGATATTCGTACTGGATTTTGCGGAACCGTCGAAAACTACGCGGACCTTGGTCGTAGAGCTCGATGGTTTTACGACGGCATGATGCGGCAAGTAGAAACCCGATGTGTCGACAACTTCTACTTGTTTCATATGCCCGAGTGCAACATCTTGCTCTAATGTTTCCACGTATTGTTGTTTTAAATCCGGATTGCGTTCCCATTTCCGTTCGAGTGACAAAAGACGATTTAAAGCGCGTGATCGTGATTCTCCGAGTTGATTTAATTTGTCATTAAACGGTAGTGCCACGATGTATCGTTCGGATTCATCGCGTCGTACGGTTGCGGCGAAATGATCTTCACACGCTTGGTCTTCTAATGACCGAAACTGTTTAACTGGTCCTTCCTCGACCTCCCAAAATTTCTGCAAATCGAACTGTACCTTGGCTGCCAAGATTTTGTGCATCGGTCGTGAACTTGCGGAAATTCCGCCTCCAATAATCCATCCAAATTGGGTTTTTTGTAAGACAAGATCGTTATTCGGTTTTGTCGAGATATTGATCTGTCCGATGCTGAGACACGACAATGCTGGACCGGTTCCGAGAAGCATGTCGATCTCTTCAGGACGATGAAACACCGGATCGGCTAATCGGAAATTTTTCGGGATGGGAAGCATTGCTCTATCTATTTCATTGTCCGGTAGTGGTCCTGCTATTCGTGGTATTGTGCAGAAGGGAAGGGTACGTGTGTAATTGGTTATTCTTGATTTGATTGTGGTAGTTACAAGCTTACTCGTGGTAGTGCTCATCGTATTCAAAGCTTCGATGATTGCGGTTTGTCGTGTCGTCGGTAATTGTAATTGCTTCGCGAGTGCGTCTGTCATGAGATTGGCGTTAGAGCAAGTATCGATTAATGTGCGGCATAAAATCGGTTTTTGATCGCGATCTAAGACGTATAATTTTGCTGTAGTTAGTATGCCGTTCGTCAGTCCGTCTAAACAACAAGTTTTGTTGTGTAAGGTGTGGCTGTTCTTGGTCGTGCGTGCTAGTCATGCCTCACCGGCGGGAGCTGTTGTTTTAATGTCTGGATGGAGTTTGGTATTGTGTTTTTGGTTGCAGATACGACATCGACTTGCTTTACATTGCTCTACTGTGTGATACGGTTGTAAACAATTTGGGCATAGACCAGCTGTACGGATGGCCGTCCATCGATCGGTGATCGCTAACTTCAAGAAAGTAGGGCATCCGTATGCCTTATGTGCTGTAGAATTGCATATTTTACATGGTTTCATCGACGCATTCGTTACGAAGGCTTGTCTTTTTGATGGCGGTGAAGATAAATTTCCTTTTGATGTGTTTGCGAATTCCCAGGACCGTTTTGGCATTCGCGATTGGCGGTTTACAGACGGTTTCTGTGTTTCTGATGTTGCACGTTTTGTTTGTCGCGATATTGTCTCCGTCGCGCGTGAATTGCTCTGATGCGAGGCATTTCGAAGGTCTTTGAAAACCTCGTCAGCGTTAGGCATGCGCGTATCCGTTAATGTTTGTTCCCATGCTTGACGTGTATGGGAACCCATACGATCGATCGCGATACTTGTGATTAGATCGTTCGCGATATCTTCCCAAGATCGTCCGAGAGATTTCAATGATCGGATGTGTGATTGCATGTTATTGATTAAGTCATTAATTGAATCTGATGAATGATCTGGCATGGTAGTTACATTTAATAATAGCGATGTGTGACGCAGAATAAGAGCGCGATGGTTGTCATATGTTTCTACGAGCTGATCCCACGCGGCTTTATAGTTTTCTTCACTGATCGTAAATGACTCGATCACCGATTCTGCCTTTCCGGAGACTGAGAGTCGTAAATAATTGAATCGTTGAATGTTCGTTAATCCAGCGTGCGAGTGTATCAAGCTCAGAAATGCATCCTTAAAGGTTAATCATTTCTCGAGACGGCCATCGAAACGTGGAAGATTAATCTTTGGAAGATGAATTCCGACGACGCCGTTGGACGATGATGGTGCAGGAGATTCGGTCGTGATTCTCGCGTTTGAAATTTGCGTTGCATTTAGCCCTTCCAATAATCGGATCGAGTTCGCGATCACGTCGTCATATAAAATGGTCACGGCTTCGCGTTCGGCTTCGGTGTGTTCAAAATCCTCGTATTGGCCGAGTTCGTCTTGACCGTCATTAAAAGCTTCAAACTGTTTTCTGAGTCGTTCGACGCGTTCACGAAGTTTAGTTCTTTCAGTCGCGGAGTCTTGATACTCTTCGATATACTTCGCGACGATGGTCACTTGCGATTTGAGTATGCGCTGTTTATGTTTCAGGGTGCGGATACGTTTCGTCGTTTGGTTCGCGTTAGCCATTGTGTATGCGTAAATGTGGGAGTATAAGGAATTGCCAAATGAAAGCTATTGATTGGTGAATTCAAATAACGTGCCTACCTTGAGCTGTTGTACTTAAGACGTGGTTGATTCTGATTCAGCTATGGTATCGGATTTTGTCTCAACGTCGATGGCTGGGTGTGAAGCTGCTGTTGACCTTGGGTGGAATTTTCACTTCTAAGATCTCTCAGCGATGACGGTTGTGTACGACGTCAGGCTGGATGATGTTGGTTGATCCAATACTGTTGGATGGACTGCCTAATACTGATGTCGATCACTGTTCACTATTGTTTATACACGAACGGTATTCACCACGTCACTGGCTATCCGGCTCGAAGGACCATGATCATTCGCGATAATCTATCAGCCAAACTAATATTGGATAGCCTATTACTGTCTATATTGCGATTATGAATTTTAATGCGTTTCGTCCGGATTTGCTAGTGGACTCATCAGTAAGGCTGATCTAGCATACCCTGCCTTAGACGCGTCAGATCTCGACTGATGTGATCTATCTTTCGTACGGATTCTTTAAGAGCGAAATGAATTTCCGACGGGAGGTTCAACTCGACTGCCGAAAAAATCGTCTCTTAGTTAGCGTTAGAACTCCTCTCCTAGGAAAAAGGGCGTTCTTCGAGAGACGCATCTATGTATGAGAGGGGATATTTTATATATCCTTCTATGTAACGAGAAGGTGTATGTGGAGACCCTTCTATGTATGCGAGAAGGGTTTTCCTCGTGGGTTTGGGCATCGATGAAATCTCATTGATTGCCTTATGAATAGAGGACACGGATTGGTCGTGCTGAATGCGACATTTACCAACCAACGTCCTCAAAGAATATTTAGACCTCCTTCCCATGGCTCTGCTTGAGGCCCATCTCGGGAAAGGAGTGGGGCGATACTCGACTGGTGGAAGGAGACGCTCCGTCACTTGAAACCGTACACATCTGGTGAAGCAGGACCCTTCTATGGGATCTGATTTATGGGACATTGTAAACTAAACAGCGGAAAGAAACTCTTCTGGAGAATCTCGACTGATTACAAAGTAAGGCAATTGGTTAGTTAATCCTTTAAAAGGTTCTATAGGCACGTACGGGCCATAAATATTGTCCCAACGAATGACCACGTGTACAGTTCCGGTGCGACGGAACAATTATTAATTTTTACTCACAGGATCTAAGTACATACTTCTATTAAATAAAAATGTTATAAAAATCTTTATTTATATCGTCTGTGTCTAATAATAGCTGTTCGCTGCCGATGTCTGAAATCATTTACTTCGTCATTTTCTTCATTATTGTCAACATCACCTTCCTCTTGTTCCTTCTTTCATGATCTGTTGGTAATTCGTTGCAAACTCAGCGAGACACATATCATGTAAATCAATATCTCTTCTACTATAATTATCAAATACTTCATGCATATAAATTTCGGTGGAGTCTTCATTTAATTTTTTAAAGCATTCTCAGATTTTAGCATTAATGCGCGTTCTGATATCGGATCGGTATTAATGTATACTGTCTTTCTACTTCGCTTTGATAAAGGTAATGATAAAACATGATAGGCTGCTTCTTGTGCAGGCATTAAATTACTATCTAAAAAGCATTGGTAATATTTCGAAGTTTTTCTCTAACGATCTTATTGTTTATTATCACAATCACTGGCAGCTTCCCTTAATAATTTTGATAAACTTCCTTCAATTTTACTAATGTAATTGGTTACATAACTCACCGCCGAATATTCGTCAAGTACAAACTGTAAATCCATATTCGTTTCGAATAATTGTAAAATATCTGCATTATAACCATTAATATTTACTTCAAGGCTGGATCGTTTTTAAGGATCGTTTTACTAATTTCTTTTTCAGACGCAAAAATTTTGTCTCTTGATAATGATCCACATTGGGATCGAAACGTTGAGAAACTTAAATATTTAAATTGCATATTTGTTGTTCTTCTTGAAATTATCGAACCTGGCGCCGATATCATTAACATATTTTACGTTTTTAAGAATATCCGTTTTTTGTTTTAAACTATTTGTGCATTTGAAATTTAATATATGCATTACTTTCGTCATATCTACATGCGATAAGTCGGTCAATTAAATCAATCTGTTAATAAATTTGTTGTCAACATGATCGTGTCTATCTTTAACACTATTGTAAATAGGTATTCATTTCAACCACAGAAAAATATGTTCATGTGGACGTCCACGTTGCTGAATTTCCACTCGTTCATAACTATTCACAACCTCATATTCTCCGAAATTACTTTGTTTTTCTCTTAATAACCACATAAGATTATGATCGAAATATCGAGCGCATGTAACGGGATCATTTCTAATTAGATCAGTTTTGGTATTGTAATCCAAATTGAATGCGTCTTGTGCAGATAATGTTTTACCACCATCGCCATATCTCATCAATGTTTGAAATATCTCAGGCCTACTGACGGCTACTTTCTGCAGCCGACACTGTCATAAAGAAAGTGGGTTTACTCAATTGACGGATCATTATTAGTAACTCTTTCTTTTTTGTCCCCAATATGCTGGCGATGAACGAATATTTTTAAGAAACTTCAATCAAATTATTCATTGAATCCGGATTCAAAAACATCTTGATCGCGTAAATTCTTATTCGTATTAATTTTTAAAGAAAGATGAAACGAAATTTTCGCTCACAATATTAGGAAAGATGTTCGCACACGATGTTACATCGAAAAAAGATAAGGAGGAAACTCTATACCTCTCTGAAACGGAGGAGAAAAGATGAGGAGAAACTCTATACCGCTCTGTTAATTAGAAACTCTCTCTCTCTTACATCGTTCAGATCAATCGTCTTAAATGAAAGTGCACATGTTTTCGTGGGAAACTGTTTTTGAAAAAATCTCGTCAAAGAAACACGTTCTCTCTCTATAAAGAAGAGGAAAGAAATGATAATCAGAAGACTATGTGAAAACAGATGTGGTCAGATATCGTAGGGCATGACGACTCGATATCGGCCGTCAAAAGAATGTTGTTATTACGAATATACAAAGAAGACAAGGAGAGAAATGATAAGGAGAGCGAAAACAGAGATGTGATCAGAGTCAAAGGATGTTTATTTATTCACTTACTTTAAAACCCCAATCCCCCTCCCCCAAGAACGGAAATTACGCAATACCAGGAATCTAGTCTTGAATAAATCACCCCTCCCACACCCCCCGCAAAATACGGTTGCCCTATAACGTAAAATGATGGTGTTAAAAGACTGGGCGATAACAGATGTGATGAGATATCATGGTTTGACAGGTCGATACCAGCTGTCAGAAAGGATGTTTATTACTTGATAAAAGAGTTCACTGACCTTTCCATCTTTCCAGTCTATATTCATTATTTAAACTGTTATTTCAACAATAAATTGTTATTAAGAGTGTTCTCCAGGGGAATCATATTACATACCGAATCATCCCCCCTCCCCCTCACCAAAGCACAGGGCGTACGCAATACCAGGAAATTGGCCTTGAACGCAGCACCAGGAAACTGCCCTTTATTTAAACTATTATTTCAACAATAAATTGTTATTAATGAATTATGCAAACTGGGCTTACGCAATACCAGGAAACTGGTCTTGAACGCAATACCAGGAAACTGTCCTTGATAAGAGGTATCATATTACGTACCACGAAAAACCCCCTTCCCTTCCCCCGCAAAAATACGCCCGCGCTATAAGGTAAAATGAAGATGTCGGTAAGGTCGAAATCTGCCTACAATGAGAACTAGTATTTAGATCCCGCCTAGGTTACCTACTCACGGTTCCTTTTGGGAATCCCGACGCGACTTCGGTTATTCCCCTTTCCCTCGCGCGGAAAACCGATATCGGGCCCGTTCAGACGTCGACGCACGTCACGTTAATCAAAGATCGCGAAAGTCCGTAATCCCAATACGACCCCCACGTAGGACCTAACACTGGCAAGAATATTTTTTCCGG
Source organism: Lasioglossum villosulum (assembly GCA_963971365.1). Classification (NCBI taxonomy): domain Eukaryota; kingdom Metazoa; phylum Arthropoda; class Insecta; order Hymenoptera; family Halictidae; genus Lasioglossum; species Lasioglossum villosulum. The sequence continues at coordinate 21,252,322 of OZ020500.1, forward strand.
TGGTCATTTTTTTGGAGTTATCAAGGTCACCGATATTTTTGACACATAACAACATACATTTTTTTATTGAATTGTGTAACTGATCGAAAAATAGGCTCGATTACGATTTCCGTGGCCCCTCGTTTTGAGGTTATATTTGTGTTCTTGGGGTTATTTCAAGAAAAAAATGTATATATAACATGGTGTCAAATCGGCTTGGTTTAGCCGGTAAAGTAGATTTCCTGTTTTTTATAAACCTGCAAATATCTCGGAAACTATGCGTGATATGGCAGAATATATAGAGACCTTTTTTTGTAGGAAATTGAATTTCCTATAAAAAACATTTTGAACATTTTTTTCCTTTTCAGAGATGAACGGATCTCTTTTATTTTTCGAGATCCTGGATTGCTGTATGTGTGGTCGGGCCGGACGTCAGGCCGGCTCCCTACGCCCCCTCCCACGACCTAACCACAACTCAATCTGTTCACATAATCTTCCCATTGTAGACTGCGCAGCTGCTAAACAAATGTCATAGTACATAAATTGTTGGAAATTTCATTTTCTACAAAAAAGGTCTTTTGATATTTTGCCATATTTCGCATAGTTACCAAAATATTTGCAAATTTATAAAAAACAGGAAATCTACTTTACTGGCTAAACAAGGCCGATTTGATACCTTGTTATATATACATTTCTTTCTTGAAATAACCCCAAGAACACAAATATAACCTCAAATTGAGGGGCCACGGAAATCGTAATCTCCCCGAAAAATATATTCTGATATGTATAATAACATGATCTTGAAATGATCATTACCTTCGAAAATTGAAGTTTGAATTAACCTAAAACAATTATCAGCTTTACCGTAAATGAATACCATATCAATTTTCACTTGCATTCAGTAATTCATTTCAAACAGTACGTCAACACTCATAGATAAATTGAAACTGATCGGGATTTCAAACCGTTAGGTATCATCAGTATTGCCCAGTAAACATGTTAATTTACATACATGCTCTTGATTGGTAGAATTGTGGAATGGTGATCGTCGATGATGGGAGTCACGGTCAAACTGGGGCGAAATAATAGTAAACGGCAGCTTGCTTAAACAAAAGCCTTTACACTGCGAATCGTACAGAAAGAAAGTCGCACGGAATCTGCTGGATCTTTAGTGCTCCTTAATTTTCCGCTTAAATGCTATGGAGGGGCGACGTATTCCCATTGGTTGTTTATTGGGAAAAACCCCAAGGGTTGTGAAACTTCGGGGCTCCGGGCACTGCTCGCCAAATGACTTGGACTTCTCCACATTTGAGTTGCAGATGTCCGAGAGTCCCGTTTTATGATTTGACCAGGCACCGAAGGACCGTTTGAAACTTTGGGCCTGCCGACGGTCTTCGATCTATTGATTCCTTCGGTGCTAGCCTGTTTCGCAACGTAATAAAACGGTCCCTTGTAAAAGTATGCCTACAGAATCTTGATTAAAGCTTATGATCTCGATCGATATCAGTTTTGGATAAAACTTTAATTTTCGAAGATCAAGGTCATTTCAAGGTCATGTTATTATACATATCTGAAAGTATTTTTCGCTTAGTTACACTATGCATTTACAAAACTGTAGTTACGTGTCAAAAAAGACCGATGGTCTTGATAACTCAGAAAAAAATGACCTTTGGAAAAGGTATTCTTGCCAGATATTTGGTCCATTGAACAATACACATTACATAACAAATATTGTTTCGTGTCGTCGTGCGTTTTTGAGGGACACTAGCGAATTAATCTTGGGCAACCATTTCAATGGTCGAGTGTAAAGACAACGGTTGTTCTAAAGAAAGGGAATGTTGTTCCAGCAGGTCCTGCCTTATACGCTAGCGCATGCGAGGAGATATCGATGGAAGCGATGCGGAATTTAGCGCGGTTGTCCTGATCGCTGGACAACAGAATATCGAAATGTAACGTCTAGTCCGTCCTTTTCACTTGTCTATCCGAGGACTGAAGAATGTCACTGCATTTGAGCGTAGAACGCAACTGAGTGAACTTGACTTCCAGTCGTGATGCGATGAGAAAGAAAATGCACTGATTAGTTCCTGTCGAAAGTTGCATTCACCAATCAGCACACTTTGACTGTTTAGATCTCCTGCCCATAGTTCTGAAGGAGCCTTGAAAAGGAGGAATGGAGCGATACTTCACTTGGTCGACGACGAGTCTCAGTAATTTGAAACTGTCGCGGTTGGTCGTTCGGACGGACAGGTCCATGGCACATTGTCCTTAATGAGTACGGTAAGCTAGATATCTGGCAATGCCTCGAATGGTCGTCTATGAAGTAAATGATCGTAATTTACTTAATCTTTGAAGAAGATTTTTAGTCACGAATGGACCATAAATACTGTCCGAAAGAAACCCACGTGTTCTGTTCCTATGCAACGGAACAAATGTTTTTTGCATCACAATAACCTGAAGAGTTATTTAGGTCGCCTTACATAAAAGGACCACCCTGTATGATATTTTTTTTATATTTATAAGATTTCTCTGTTAATAAAAGACCAAATTCGACAGCCTTTAAATTATAAATTTACCTATGTCATACATGGCGAGCTATAGATCACACTTTAAATCAATTTATGCCGTGTTTAGAATCATTTCAATTAAAAAGATCTCACAAATACCTTGGTAAAAGTACTGTAAAAAGATAATGCAAAATAAAATATTATTCGCATTGACATGGTAATTTACACGCAACCTGTTTAACTGTGCCGGCTGTTTCGACCCTCAGTCCCCCTTTGCTGATTACGCGCTATCTTTCTCTATATTCGTAAAACATCAAAGAAGATAGTACCTCTACGCTTTCTGAGTCTCCATACCCCGAAATAGTAACACTAAACGAGGGAAGACTGTAATTTGTTTTTATAAAAATTCATAGTCGAGGAACGTATAAGAAATTCAGCGTTGGATACCTATGTGGATATTACAGATGTTTTATAAAAGTTTTAGTTCATTAGACATTGTAATGTGCTTAGCAATCCTTGAAGTTCAAACTTCCTAAAAGATAGATCCTTTTCCCGATAATCACGCAACTACTTCTTACATTTCCAAAGTCTCAAACCAATTTAGAGTCTTGTTCTTTACATGACGGATCCATATTCTTGTAGACGATTTTTAGTTATGAAGACTTTAAATTTTTATTGAACAGCACGAACGAGATTGTAGCTTGAAATAATTTGCATTTTTACAAGAGTTTTAATAAAGGATCAAAAACGATATAAATCTCTTCAATAGGTTTTATTTCAAATACGAAACATTAAAAAGAACGTTCTTATATCATAAATTCTAATGCGAACAATAAAACAAAATTCTTGAAAGTAAAAGTTTTTACTTGAACAAAACTAATAAATAGATTTTATGCATTTATGCGAAAAATGGATCAAATGCAGAACAGTGAAAATGTTCAGAGAATTTAAAAATGCTGATGTGTACCATTTCAGACTTATTAAAATGTCTAAGAAAAGGAACAAATGTTTACATTACTCCTGCATCTTGGGATAATGTATAATTTTGCATAGAAATCTGTAGTCTACTTATAAAATATACAGGTATCTATGAGTTTTTGTACAACAAGAACAGATATTGTGTTCATCACTATTAACCCTTTGAAAAATAAAACATTTCTTCCGATCTAGAATAATTCCACTCTATATGATCGTTTTCATTTGATGGATATGAAACTAATATAATACCACATACAATATGTAAATATTTAGTAATTGATTATATACCGACATACTCAATCATGTAAATAATATTTTGAATAATGTTATAGCAATTTTTAATGGCGAATCTGAGTTACTACTCTAGTGCTAAGGGTTAAAAAAAATTTCGCACACCATAGGAAATATTGAATACCTACTCTTGAACAAATGAATTGATCGCTTGCCAAATTGACTATCTCCAACAAATAACAAGTAAAGAAAGTTAAAGAAATAGTATACAGGGTGTCCCAAAAATGTCGTACATCCTTGAAATGGGTGATTTCTGAAGTTATATAAAGTAACTTTTTCCTTTGCGAAAATGTTCTCCGCGGCTTTGTTAAAGAATTATTAACGAAAAGCACGATCCAATTAGAACACGGATCCAGCGAATGAGTTTCGACTTGGCCAATGCCAACATAACGTTTTGCGGGTCCTCTCGTCGCACCGGAATCCTTCTGTTGTAGCCGAGCTCTGACTGGTCCGTGTTCATTCATTATTCCTTAACAAAGGCGCGGAGAACATTTTCGTAAAAGAAAAAGCTATTTGAAATGACCTTAGGAATTAGCCCTTTCAAGGAAAAACAACATTTTGGAACAACCTTGTATACTTATTTTTGAAATTTTTTCAAACCTTTACCATTTGATGGCAGTAAATGGTAATCATCAAGGTAATTTATTCAAAATGTGAAATGTTAATCATTGATCAGGAACTTTGGCAGTAAACTGTCGAGAAACTGGAATGGTGGTTAAGATTTTAAAATAATATTATTCAATTTTCACAGCTAAATTCATTTTCTAAATGCTATTTTGTTATTTATTGGTAGTATTTACGGAGATAGTTCACAGTTCAAAGCTTGTTTGTGTTCCTCTCATGGAGCCTTTTTTAATTTAGGTTACTGCATAACTTGTATTATGCAGAACTTTTATTATGCAGATTCAAAAATACCTTTTCCACGAGAACGCTTTTTAAAACAGTTTCGATGGAGAATTTTTCTTTCCATAAACATTCCACAGGAACACATATTTTATTAAATAAAGCACAAAAGAAAAGAATTTCTTTAAACATTAACATATTTTAATGACTGTTTATTTCAATCCCTATTTGTAGAATGTGTGCTCTTATTGGACTTTTACAGTTACATATACATATCTACAAACATTGTCCATTGTCAGATGTAAATAACGTGTAATCATTTTAGTGAATGTATTCTACGTAAAAGACACTACAATACTGCTTTGGAAATCGCGAATTTGAAATCCGTTCTATTCCTAGGAACCATTTAACCGGATAACATCCCACGTCGAACAACCGTGCTCCGAGGTTGGAGTCCCGATACAACGTCGTATAATGCATACGCTTACATATGCACCAACCCCAATAAAATTAAAGTTGTCTCTGTTTTCTACGCTTCTTCTCCGAAACGTTTGCCATAGAATACGCCAGAAAACTTGTCAAAGACTGTGCCAAATCAATTAAATGAATTCGGTATAATTGTCCAAGATATATAATTTAACATTATTATACATATTTTTAAAGTGCTTCTCGATACAATGTGAAAGAAACGTGCATGATATTCGTCAAAATTGGTTCCACTATCGCGGAGTGTAACAGAAGAATTAAATATACAAGGTGTCCCAAAATTGTTTGTGTTCCTTGAAATGGGCTGAGGTCATTTAGGCGGTACTTGCTTTTGCAAAATTGTCCGCAATATTATGTCCAAAATATGATTTGTAAAGTATAAAGAAAGTGATATCAATGATTAAATATTACATCATAGGAAAACGTGCCACTATTTGGTATGTTTACAGTAATAATCTTGCCCTTTAAATTGTTAGATGATTTTGTAAATGAGGCCATTTATTATTTTAGAGCTGTCTCGGTAAGATTTTTTTTCAGTAGACTGCAGATTTCACACAGTTATGTGAAAAGTGAATCGGTGAAATTTAAAGGTCTAGAAAAATTAACAACTTCCCATAATACTGATATACCTATGTATCGTCTTTAACACGTTATGATTAATGGAAGGAAGAAATGTTCACTTAGTATTTTGTATCTTGCAATTAATGCTTACAAAGTTATATTTCATATAAAGATCCGTAGTTTCGTTGTCAAATTAATCTCGTTAAAAAGTTTATTATGGAATACCTAGTATAGCAAAGCCTTGATCTAAGAAAACGGAAACTGCAGAATCTACGAAAAACGTATACCTCCTCTACTGCGAGGCATACGCAGCGATAGACCCAGATGCTCGAGCTGCCTCGGTCTAATCCAACTGCAAAATTTCTTTATTTTTCATTATTTTTTTATGGGAACGTCCACCAACTTATTTGAGGAATTTTTTAAATTAATATGGTATTCAGCACGATATATTAGATTGCCCCAAATGGTTCTCTCCGAATGTGTTCAATTAGTGTTGCCAAATAAATACAAGCAATGCGATAATCTTTATGTTAATGTTTCAGTACTTCCTAAAATGAATTCGCATTATCTGCATCAACCGAAAACCAAACTTTGGGACAACCTAATATTTATTTAACAATATTAACCATACCTATACTGTGCCGGAATTTATTTTGACCGAGAACATACAAATTGACATTTATCTACTTACTTTGTGGTAATTAAACTAACTGAATTGCTATACCATTGAGTATATCGCAAAGACTAATATGTCTACTAGGAGTAAATATACGGGCCGCCCGATTTTCGGGCTCAGGCGGGCTCAATTCGGGTGCGCGATACTTCATGACACATCGGTCGACCCGAGCGTTTCGAGCTACCCAAGAGTTTCGGACTGCTTGAGAGAGTGACTAGATTTCTCGGACACGTTCGGAAAGAATCGGACAAGTTCGGGCGAGCGAGTTATCGCGATACCCGAGAACATCTCTGCGTTCTTATGAAACAGATAATTGTAATAATGGCATTCTTCTATAATTTATAACGTAATTTTTAACATACTTGGTTTTTTTATAATTACGGTAGTTATATTTGGTAAACATGTGCATAATCTTTATTCGTTTTTGTTGAGATTGTAATACATTTGACTGATGTAGTACATGTAAGAGGCGACACCTGTGAGCAAGTATGCCGGCAAGCAGGTAACTAAAGCGCAGTTAAAAAACCACTTGTTCTGAATCATTCAAATGCATCACACGTGTATTTCTAAGTATAAATCTGTTCTATATTAAAAGTGCTTTTTCTACAAAGTCAAGATCCTTTATCGGCCTAAATCCAACAGTTTTAAATTTTCAAATATTGCACGTTATACATGAAAAATTTATAAAGACTATATTTCTGGCAATTGACGAATTTGTTCCGAATGAACTTGCATATTATACATATGTATGTATCCCAGATAGCACCAGATAGGACATCCGTGCTATATGGGATCGATAATATCATTCAAATATCCTTACGGAGTGACATACACCTAGAAGTTATAAAGATAAGGTAAATTATCACAATTTTTTAAAAAGTGCTGTTTTTATTAACTGTTATACAACTTACTTAATATCTTTTTATGTAACTTTTATTAATTAACACTTTAACGCCGGCGCTGCAACTTGTGTTTCTCGCCGTGGGGCGGCGCTCTTATTCATGCCTTACTTCATTTAGCGACGCTACTATCGCTTATTCAAACACTGTATTCACCCGCAAGACACAATTACATTGTTGTTAGCTATTATTTACGTCAGTAATAAGTTTTCTATTGTTTCACCTTTATTGTCCTTTATTGTCCTACTTTCATATGTAAGTAATATATAATTTTCATAACTATGTACATATGTATATTACAATCTATGTCTATTTCAATTTCCTTCAAATTATTATTACTATTAGAATGTCAACCATGCATTCTGTGGAAAGGAATTGTTCAGGATTCAAATTGGGGATTTATTACTCGTTACACCGACTGTCGATCGACGTTCGGTAGGTTTTTCTAGTGTCTATATTTAGAGTCGAGTCGCGATCAATTGTTACCGTTTCGCGAGGCCACGATGTGTTTGTCTACACTCGTTACCGGTAAACACCTCCAATTTGAATCTTGAACAATCGTCTTCGAGGATCATGCGATAATCATAATCCAATCACGTGCGACCACGCCTGTCGTTCGACGAGCATTTAAAGGCTCTTTTCGGTTTTCGCGCTCACTTCGTCTTTCGCTATCTACGGTTGCTTCATCTATTCAAATTCGTACTCGTTTGATCAGCCGCTTTCTGTACATACAATTCCGCGAAGTCTAAATAATCTCGTGCAGAAAATAAAGTGTCGAGTGAATTGTTAATCTAGCAATTTTCATTCGAAATCCTTGCAATCTCCTTCTCGTGTTCCTCACGCGCTCACGTCTGAGCGGTTCCGGATCTCGGTGATTTCCGATCGTCGATCGACACCGAACAGGAATGATTCATCGGAAGAATCTCTTGATATATGTTATCGAAGAAAAAGGCCGCGACAGATCTCTTCAGATGAAGATGAATTAGAGCTGCAACATAATCTTCTCGATAATTCATGCTATGAATTTAGTAACCTAAGTTTGGATACGAATGTAGAACGCGACGAGGAAGAAGAATGGCAACCCATTCAAGAAATAGAAGTCGAGGGAAGCTCGATAAGACATGGACGTACGCGGGACCCGGAGCTTCTGATAAGAGATGTTGATTGCGATGATCCTTTCAGCCTATACAAATTATTTGTGACCGCCAGTATACTGCATCTGATGGTTGACGAAACAAATAAATATGCCATACAATGTGGTTTCAGTGCAAAAATAAGAAAACACAAGCAATGTTGGGAACCTGTTACAATATGCGAGATAAAAGTTTTTATAGGTATATTATTAATTATGGGAATAGTTCAAATGCCAGACATTAGATTATATTGGTCTAAAAATAATATGTATGAAAACAAACGCATAAAGAATGCCATGACTCGCGATCGTTTCCTAGCTATTTTGAAATGCTTACATTTCTCAGATAATACTACCGGTAGAACCGAGGACCCGTTGAACAAAATTAGTAATATAATGTCAGAAATAATTACGACATTCAAAAATACAGTAAAACCAGGAAAGACTGTCGTAATAGACGAAAGTATGATTTTATGGCGTGGACGGCTACGTTTCCGCCAGTATGTTAAAGGAAAACGCCATAAATACGGCATAAAATTATACAAACTCTGTTTACCGAACGGTTATACGTATGATTTAGATATTTATACTGGAAAAAGCATGTACCGTTCCATAAATGAACACGCGTATGATGTTGTTTCTAAACTTATGAATGGATTATTATTTGAAGGTCGCGTATTGTACACCGATAGTTATTATTCTGGTATACCATTAGCGCAATCACTATTACAAAAAGAAACATACTTTTGTGGCACAGTGCAGAAAAAACGAAAATATTTACCAACAGATATAAAGAAACAGCAAAAACGTGGGGAAATAATTTCTTTGGAAAATCGTTCGGGAATAAGATTCGTCAAATGGACCGATAAAAGAACAGTATGTATGATAACATCTTGCAAAAATCATACATGTAAATTAACTGAAGGGAAACGTGGAAAATACAAACCAGATCTCGTGTTTGATTATAATAACGCAAAAAAAGGCGTTGATTTATCAGACCAACTGTCAGCTTATTATAATTGCTTAAGAAAAACAATAAAATGGTACCGAAAAGTTGTGATCCAACTAATTTGCGGTACAGCAGTTGTTAATGCACACTGTATAAATAAGCAATGGGGTAATAAAAACATGAGCATATTAAAATTCAGAGAAGCAATTATTAACAAATTATTAGTAGCTACAGAAATACGACAGGTGCAAACAATGAGAAATAAAAAACATTTTTTAGAAAGATAGGCTCAGCAAGAGAAGTCCGTAAACGTTGCACAGTGGGACGGATGGCCATTTTAGGTGGAAAAAAATCCTACGCATCAGATGCGGCTAGTAATATTAACGTATGTGGTGTCGTTGTAAAGAGGAGATCTCAATCTTTAAGTTTATGGTAATTTTAATTGCAAAAAAAATTTTTTTTTTAATTTTTGAAAAAAATTTTTTAATTACATGTAATTTCTTACAGATAAAGTATCATCAATTCAGCACTCGATTGTTAATATAAAGGAAATTTTAAGAAAATTGAAATTTGTGGGAAAAAATCATAGATCACGATTTTTGAAACCGATTCAAATTTTGTATTAGGTCAAGAAATTAGATTTAACATATATACAGCCTTTAAAAATAGTATTTATGTAAAAAATATTATATAAATTACATAAACAAACATAAAAAGAAATAAAAAATGCAATAATAATATTAAATGATAAATAAAAAATGTAACAGTAGTATTAAATAAGTATAACACCATAAACATAACTACAAAACAACATGTTAACAATGGTTCTTTAGTAATATCACTGTCGCTGTAAACTAAAAATATTTGTGGTATAAGACGGAAGTTCCGGTCAATACTGATTTCGGAATTCCGGTCAATATAATTAGGTCTAATACACCTTTTGGTAATTTCCTTTTTTTTCTGGTATCACTCTATATTCATTTATAACTGGATCTGAAGTTATTAACAGCATTGTCATTAAATCGTAATTTGTATTTACACGTAAATTCTTCCTTGTGTGGCCAATCCTAAACCTTCTTACATCTTTGTTGCGAGCTTCTTGAGCCTCTTCAGACATCACCCCAATGGGCAATAGGCATGATTTATATATTTCTAAACTGTGGTATAATAATTTATGAACTGTGACGGGCATATAATACCAAGAATATAATCTTAAATATAGATCTTTTGTTTCACAAACAAATTCCTTGAAATTTACTAAATTAATATGGTAACCTGAAGAAAGAGCAGATAATATGTAAAAGAACCGTTCAAGGAGTTCCACATTAATTCCAGTTATTTCCGAGGTTTTTTTATAATTTTTGAAAAAACGTCTAGCTGTGTTACCGTCATTTGTTGAGCCACTTCCACACCGTACGCACGGTGATACGGTACGCACGGTGAAATTTAAAAAATTGTAGCAGGCGGATCCGCAACATTCCCCAAGTTTTTTTTGTCAGAATCTCTTTAGAATAGTTTGAACTTATAAATAAAAAAAGTCTCACGCCCGCGTTTTCCAGCGATTTTTAGTTCTGCTCTGCTAAAGTCAACTAAATGACGTAGAAAACTGGTACTTAAACAATGTCTAAAAATTATTGTAAAGGACTTTACTAACGAAATTTTTGAACATTAACGTAAACATTTATTTATAATAATATAGGAAATCGTGCATAGAAGCTTAAAGATTCTTATTTATTGCTCTGACACAACTTTCTTTGTAACGAATATAAACGTACGATTTCGCCGTATTACGGTTCGAAGTTTTCACGCATTGATTTCTATGCTTATATCGCTGTTAAATGAATTATTATGGGTATAATTAGGGTCAGTGAACATTCCCAAAGAAGTATATATGAATGTTATATCTATCTTCTGACATGATTTTTTTCCACCTAAAATGGCCATCCGTCCCACTGTGCGGCGGCGTTGTTCTAATCGCGATACCATAATCTTTCGCGAGCTCGTGAATCGCTTTGTTAACAAACTCGGTACCGTTGTCGGTGATCTATGTTTCGGGTGTTCCCCATCGCGAGAACACGAGATCTTCGAGTGCCTCTGAAATTCTCGCCCCTGTGGCCTTTCGGAGGGGACAACATTCTATCCATTTCGTAAAGATGTCTTGAATTACTAGCAGGTACGAAAAACCTGCACGACTACGTCCAGGGTGCTCCGATGCGACGCTGTCTCATTAACCCAGGGGGAAGGGTTTGCTCCACTTTTGTCACTTGACAGGTGGGGCAGCGTCGGACGTATTCAAGTACGCTTCGAAACATCCCTGGCCAATAATATCGAGTAGCAATTCGATGGTACGTTTTTTCCACTCCCATGTGACCCGCTTGCCTTTCGTCGTGAGCCTCTTAAAATTTCTGTCCTCGCGTCAGACGTGACGACGAGCTTCCACTCGTCCAACTCTGCCCCGAGAATTTCGGCAATCAATGGATCGGATCGACGACGAAAAAGTCGAAGGTCGGGGCCCCGTTCCCTGGTCCGCTGCTCGGTCCTGAAACTTGCCGTTCTCGGCGCGCACGCTAGATGTCAGTGCGCGCTCTAAATTATGGAAATTCCTCGCGGAACGCTCTCGAATCCTGTGTTTCCCGGTCTCGCGTCTCGTTATTGCACGGTCCGGTCCTTCGCACTAAAAAGAATGTGCTCGCATATAACGGCGAAGTGACGTGGCTGATTTGCAACGTCACAGTATGTACATTATCGCACTCAAGCTGAAGGATGTCAGTTCAGGCACCTACCAGCCCTCAGGCAGTAGATACATCTGGAAAATTGCATCGATAATATCTCGTTGACTATTAGATTTGTGATTTATGAAAGTCAATACTTTTTTATGCGGACCTTCACACCTCGAATAAAAGTATCAAAAATCAGATAAATATACTATATGACCACCGTAGAAACCATACAACGTTTTCTTCTACATTTCTTTCATACAACAAATAATTTACGAGTTATTTGAGATCGTCATGTTGCCAGGCTCACCCTGCAAACTACATAAACAGCTGTTAGGTTTGAATTGTTTGTTATTTTGGATCCATAAAATGGCTGAATATTCTCTAGACATCCTGAAATAACGGTCGACAGCGTTTGCCTTCACGTAGTGAAAAAACATTTACAATTTGTTCATGTGCAACACGTAGTCCAATACACTTAAGATATTAAACTGTTATTACTCACTACTACGCGACTGTAGGGGGTGGCAAGGCGCCATCTTGAATTGGTCCGAACGGATGATATTGTATATTGATACAAGCCTGAGAAGGTTTTCAGGCAGGACTACGGTAAAGTGTCTAGGTACGAATGCGCGGCCGATTGGATAAGAGTGGAGGAGGCGGGCCCAGTTTCACACGCATTTTCGGCTGTTGTATCAAAATATTGGCTACAGCGGCCACACACACTATGTAGCGTGCACCGTCGAAGTCAAAACATTGAGACTACGGGCCCGCGGTTGTGGTGGTGGGGATGGGCAGACCTGGCGATAGGCTCAATATGTTTATGTGCCGTTCCCGGGGCTGTTCTCTATTGAGAGGTTTATGACAGGTAGCATTACTATTGAGCTGGAAGTCGGTATTATCTCGGACAATACGTGCTGACTGTAAAGTAATTTTTCAATCACCAACTACTCAATTCACCCAATAATGGCCCGACAATTTGCACGCCCAATGTTCCAATAGCACCTGCCACTATCCGCTACACTTTCGTACATACATACGTCGCACAGTGGTGAAAAATCCCCAACACGTGGCAATAATTCGTTTACTATGGTAACGTCATTTTTAAAAATCTATGTATTCAAATACATTACAGTATCAATACATCCATCATATATTATTATCTAAAGTTTTATAGTGTAGATATTATTCTGTGCGGTAAGTACATTACGTTAAATTATAAAAAATACAAATTCCTTTGAGTGCCCTTTGAGTCCCATCGAGTTTTTTTGGTTTAGAACTGGACGTCAATATGAACAATACGAATGAATACGTCGAAATCGGTTGAAGCTTAAAACAGATCAGTAACCATTGAAAGATGTAAAGATACGAATCTTTGAATTTCTCTGCTTACGATTATAGTATCCATACTCTCTTGAGCGTTAATATACGTACCATTAATGCACATGAATCATTCAATGCGAGATACGACTACTGTTTCGAATTTTGTTCAAATTTGGATATGTTGCAGTAGTTAGTAAAATATGAATGTATCTCAAAGAATTCTTTGAAATCTTGAAAATTGATGGTTTTACGGACTTGTAAAATACGAGATGTCTCAAGTTTTTCATTACATTACAACGGCCAAACTATAACAAAACGATCAAAATGAGTTTTGGGTGCTCATCGCGAAACCGCAAGAGTATTTAATAAAAAGTATTTCAGTTGAAAAAATATTTGTTTTCATACTTTATTTTGCAGTTGTTTTTTAAACAGGTGCGTTGTCATCGTAGTACCAGAATATTGCAAAAATAAAAATAATGAAGATATAGTCCCAAGTGTTCTCTTTACGAACCCGTTTTTAAAAATACGGATACTTCAAAATTGGCGACGTGAAAATTATTGAAAGTGAACACTGCACCGTCCGATGTCAGAGGGAAATGAAAATGATTTCATTCTCTCCGACCGACGATCGGCCTTTGAGACCTCATGGGGTTGCCCATTGAAACCCTTCTCGAAGCACTTGGAAAGGTTCGACCTTGACCGTTTCGTACGAAATCGGACTCACTGTGAGCATCTTTTCGGACGGAATGGGCCGTACCGGCACCAACACATGCCTCGAAACGCTCGTCCGTGTACGTCGAAGTCGGACGTCGGACGAAAACGGATCCACTGAGAGCGTACCCTAAGGGTACGTGCAGTATGCATCCGTTTTCATCCGACGTCCGACTTCGGCACACACCGACGAGCGTTCCGAGCGCCTCGAAAGGCATGTGTTGGTGCTGCTACGTCCGATTTCGTCGGAAGAGGTGTTCATAGTGGGCCCGACATCGGACGAAACGGTCGAGGCTAGCGCCAGCCAAACCTTTTTAAGTGCTTCGAGAAGGGTTTCACTGGGACAAACCCCATGGGGTCCAACGTCGGACGATGGTCGGAGGAGAATCAAATCATTTTGTTTTTCATCCGACATCGGACGGTGCAGCGTTCACTTCAAACAATTTTCACGTCGCCAATTTTGAAGAATCCGTATTTTTAAAAACGGGTCCGTAAGGAAAACACTTTGGGCTATATTATCATTATTTTTATTTTTCAATTTTCTGGTGCTATGATAGCAATGTACCTGTTTAAAAAAACAACTGCAAAATAAACTATGAATAAAAGTATTTTTTCAACTGAAATAATTTGTTTTAAATATCTTATGGTATCACTATGAGCACCAAAAATTCATTTTCATCGTTTTGTTATAGTTTGGTCATTATAATTTAATGAAAAACTTGTGAAACATTATATTACACGTTGGCGTAAAACCATCAATTTTCAAGATTAGGCAGGACTACGGTGACGTGTCTGGATGTACGTTTCACACGCATTTTCGGCTGTTGGCGAATCGTGTATTGGCTGCAGTGGCCACATATACTACGTAGCGTGCACCGCCGCGGCCAAAACATTGGGACTACAGGCGCGCGGCTGTGGTGGGGATAGGCAGACCTAGGAATGGGCTCGCTTTGTTTATGTGCCGTTCTTGGGGCTGTTCTCTGTAGAGAGGTTTATGGCAGATCGTTACTATTGAGATGGTAGTCGACTCTTTCTCGGACATCTGTTGACTATAAAGTAATTTTTAAATTACCACGATTATGAATTGGACGCGCTAAAAACAGCTTCGCAATCGATCGCCCAATAATGCACGCTCAATGTTTCATTGCACGTGCAGATAATCGCTACGCTATCGTACGTCGCACAGTGGTGCAATATCCCCAAGACGTGGCAATAACGTAACGTCATTTTAAAAAATTTATTATTACATTGATCATAGACAGTAGGTAATATACACGGGTTCTAGCACACCACTTATCATTATAGGCAGATTCCTGCCTTACCGGCATTCTAGCTTATAGCGCGAGCATATTTTTGCGGGGTGAGGGGGATTAGCTTAGAACACAACCATATTTTGCGGGGGGCGGGGTGAGGGGGATTACCTTATAACGCGACCGTGTTTTGCGGGGGGAAGGGGGGGGATTTTTAGTTTTCCTGGTATTGGCAGTTCCAGGTATTGCGTACGTTTATAATAATACAACCTGTCGACGGCGCGATGTCGGCAGCTTATCATGTTTATAATAATATAAACATCCTGCCGACGGCGGGATATCATTCTCACATCATTTTTTTAAATAAACATCCTTTGACCCAGATCACTGTTCTCACTGACCGGGGGGAGGGGGGATTTTTAGTTTTCCTGGTATTGCATTGAAGACCAATTTCCTGGTATTGCGTCCAGTCCCCTGGTATTGCGTATGTTTATAATTTCGATGGCGGGCGTCGTGATATCAGATCACATCATTTTTAAATAAGCATCCTTTGGCTCTCTCCTTATCGTTTCTCTCCTCGCCTCGTAAGAGAGAGAGAGAGAGAGAGAGACCGTTCACGATGTAAGAGAGAGACCGTTCACGATGTTAGAGAGAGACCGTTCACGATGTTAGAGAGAGAGACCGTTCAGGATGTAAGAGAGAGAGAGAGAGCTTCTAATTCGCGGTATAGAGATTCCTCTTATCTTTTTCGATGTAAGATCGTGTACGAACATCTTTTCTCATCTCGCGAGCGGAGATTTCGTTCCATCTTTCTTTATAAATTAATACGAATAAGAATTTACGTGCTGAAAATGTTTTGAATCCGGATTTTTTGAATAATTTGATTGAAGTTACTTAAAAATATTCGTTCATCGCCAGCATATTGGGAACAAAAAAGAAAGAGTTACCAACAATGATCCATCAATTGGGTAAACCCCACTTTCTTTATGACAGTGTCGGTTGCAGAAAGTTACTGGCCTGAGTTATTGCAAACATTGATGAAATATCGGTAAAACATTATCCGTAAAATACGCATTCAATTTGGGTTACAATACCAAAAACTGATCTAATTAGAAATGATCCCGTTACATGCGCTCGATATTTCGATCATAGAAGCACATAAGCTTATGTGGTTATTAAGACAAAACAAACTAATTTCGGAGAATATGTGGATAGTTATGAACGAGTGGAAATTCAGCAACGTGGAAGTCCACATGAACATATTTTTCCGTGGTTGAAATGAGCATCTATGTACAATAGTGTTAAAGATAGACACGATAATGATGATAACAAAGAATTGATTGATTTAATTGACCGATTTATCGCATGTAGATATGACGAAAATAATGCATATATTAAATTTCAAATCATAGTTGTTACAAAGGACAAAGAAATAAGCGGTGTCGATTTCATATCCCTTATCCAGTAATGAGAAGAACGATGGTACTGGAACCATTAAATAAAAATGAAATAACGCCTAAATCCTATAAACTTATTGATGAATTAATAAATGAATTTTATAAGAAAAAATAGTTATGAGCTATGATGAAATTCTAGAGAAACTGAATATAACTGATGAAGAATAGCTATCAGCTATTCGAAGTAGTTTAAAAGAAAAACGGGTATTCTTAAAAACGATCCAGCCTTGAAGTAAATATTAATGGTTATAATGCAGATATTTTACAATTATTCGAATCGAATATGGATTTACAGTTTGTACTTGACGAATATTCGGCGGTGAGTTATGTAACCAATTACATTAGTAAAATTGATGGAAGTTTATCAAAATTATTAAGGGAAGCTGTTAGTGATTGTGGTGTTACGTCCCAAGTAGGACAAACAGAGATTCGATAGAGATTTCGATAGATTTGTATGATAGGGATATGACGCAGTTTCGAACCTACCTGCATTCACCGGCTTCGGTTCGGGAAATTGAGGGTTTTTATGATGTTTATGTGGCCTTGTTATAAGTTTTTGGTCAGGAAGAAATCGAAGTTGGGTATGCGAAATGAATTTGCAGAAGCTAATATTTAATAGAAATTGGACAAATGTATTTAAACAATAAATTCAGATTACATTGGAGTTTCGCGAGTACTCGGTAAGAGGGTTAGTAGTTATTATAAATGTTAGTAATTACCGTTACGCTGTTTCGCTTGCGAACGCCGTTAATCCAAATTTCTGCCCTGGGGTTTTGTGTCGCACACACGCACGCACGCAAACTATTGGTTACGATAAACACACGACTGTTGAATACGGTATTTTCAATTTATTTATGATCTTAAGTAGGTAAGTGAATAGTTCTATTGGCACTGACTCGCTGGCGAGGTTTCGTCGTTTTTATATTTTCTTCTATCCTTTGTTCTAAGCCAGAACCTTGTGGAGTTGGTTCGTTTTCGTCTTGTCATCGTAATCGTAGTCTGCAGTTTGTTCGTTGAATTACTCTTGTGTCTTTCTTTCTCTCGGCTGGGTCCTCCGTTTCTCGCGTTCTTCCGGAGTGCTTTCTTCAGTGTCAGCTCTATTGCGTTCTTGGTCTTCTTGGTATTTAATTTTGTTTAGGTAGTTTTCTTGTAATTTTTGCGCTCCAGGTGGCCTGCACCTGCTTCGTTGCTTAACATTGCTCGCGTATCGTTTTTCAGTTTATTCGCTTAGTGTATGGTTACAATATTTTATTTCAGTTTCTTGCGCAACATTAATTAGAGAAAATCATAAATAGTTTAGGGAATGTTTGTATCGTGATTATTTGTTATTTGTTAATCACGGATGGACCACCGGACGTGACACCTTCCCCTTTAGAAAGCAAATTTCCAAAGGAAATTTGTTTAAGCTGCTCCGCTACTTTGTTGAACTCGGATGTACTCGGTCTGTCGACCCTGGATCGGGTGTCGCGAAGGTCGTCGCTCGACTCGTCAGCTGCTGGGGTCTTGTTTCTTCGCTTGTCAGCTGTGTCTTGTTGTCCGTCGTATGTCTACCGTTTTGTCTGCAATTTCTGTTCTGGTCTGGGTCGAGTGTGGGCCATTTTTAATTTGTTTAAGTGTACTGTACGGATTTTCCCGTTAACTAAAATTTTTACATTTTGGTTAGGTAAAATTTCTATAACTTTATGAGGTCCCGTGTATTGGTCGCTGAATTTTCCTTTGAATGGTTCTTTTATTAAATATACTAAGTCTGCTACTTTAAAATTCTGTGGGTTTATTTTTCGATCGTAGTAATGTTTTGATTTAGCTTTGGCTGCGTTTAAATTTTTACGTGCGGATAGTTGTAGTTCGTTGATCGTTGAATGTAGATCTCGGAGGTAATCTTCATAGGTGGGTTCCAAGTTTTCCTTAATCGGATCTCTGCTTGTAGGTTCTCGAGCAATGTTTCCGAATACCAATTCGTGTGGAGAGAATCTTGTTCCTTCATGTACCGATGTATTGTATGAGAACATGGCCAAATCTAACCAATTATCCCAATTTGTTGCGTTGTTTACGTATTGTTTTAAATATTCTACTAATACGTGATGCGATCTTTCTATTGAACCATTACTTTGTGGGTGATAGGCCGTAGTTTTATAATGTTTAATTTTAAATTTCTTTGCTACTTGTTTTATAAGGTTTGAAGTAAAGTTGGTTCCCTGATCTGTTAAAATTGCCTTAGGGGCACCAAATCGGCAAATGAAATTTTTGATAAACCCATCTGCAATATCTGCGGCTGTCGTTCGTTCTAACGGTACTGCTATGGAGTATTTAGTTAATAGATCTTGCATGGTTAGTATGCACTTATTTCCATTTTTTGTTTCTGGCAATGGTCCTACAATATCTAAGCTGACTTTATCAAAGGCCTTTCCTGGCGTGTCTGTTAGTACCATGGGTTGTTTAGTTTTAATTCTTGTCAATTTCTTTAATTGGCATTCACTGCAAGTTCGTATGAAATTTTGAATATCCTTTTTCATTCCTTCCCAATAGTATGTTTGTCGGATTCGATGATAAGTTTTGGTTACTCCTTTGTGTCCGCCGATGGCTGACATATGCTTTTCTTCGATTATATTTAGTCTATCTTCCTCTGGAGGTATTGTTACTTGACCTGTGCATATGGTTATTTTTATTGGTTGATTCTGGAATGTCCTCTTTAATTCATTTATAATATATTTCCAAGGTATATCTTCAATGTTGGTTGATCTTCTTATGCTGAATGAGTCCAGATCCATTTCTTCAACTACATCTAATAAAGATGCCATAGCGTTGACAATGTTTTCGGGTTCGATAGGTGTATGTCTGTCTTGTTTAATTGGTAACATGATAATGTAAAAATTGTCTTTATCGTTGGGTTGTAATCTAGCTCGTTCAAAAGTCAGATCAATGGTAGTACGTAATAAGTTAGCTTCTACTAATTCTTCTGCTCCTTTATCAATTGGTTTCCCACACATATCCACGAATACTACTTTATGTGTTTTGCCCATGTACAATGGTTCACGAGTTTCTCTGATTTCTGGGTATCTGTGTGGCGTTTGCGTTAAATTAGGCACTCCTATATGAGTCTCTACTGATTTAGGGGTTGTGGGGGAAATATTATTTTCTCGATTAGGTGTTTCTGTGTTGAGTTGTAAGGAATTGTCAAAATTTGAAGAACTGCGGGGAACGCTAGTTCCAGGATCAGAATTTAGCTGTGATGTTTGTAAACTGTCGGATGGAATCGGCGAAAAATGTTTTGTTTCTATTTTCCCTTTTTGTCGTGTTGTGTCAGGTAGGGGTGAATCTTCAGATGAAGTGGATGGAAGTTTCTTTTTCCTCATTAATGTGTATGGTGATTCTTCTATTTCTGTCTGATTTGATTCATTAGACTTCTTTTTCTTGCAAACTGGATTGGATAACGATGAATCTTCCGATGGTGTTGACAGCAATCTTTTCCTAATTGATTTCCCGTGTTGTAGTGGTAAGCAGATTTCTGGAGGGTTCCGGGATAGGGCATCGGCATTAGCATTAGTTTTTCCTTGTTTATAGTGAATTTTGTATTCGTATTCTGATAGCTTGAGTTTCCATTTCCATAATCTGGAGGTTGGATCCTTGATGGAATGTAGCCAAACTAAGGGTTTATGATCCGTAATTATATTAAATGTTCGGCCGTATAGGTATGGCCGAAAGTGTGATATGCAGTAAACAATTGCTAAACATTCTTTTTCTATTGTGGAATATTTTTGTTCAGCTGCATTTAGTAATCGAGAAGCGTACGCTATGGGGAGGTCCTTTCCAATTGAACCTTGGCTTAGAATTCCTCCGATAGCATATGCAGATGCATCAGTAGTGAGGTTGAATGTTTTTGAAAAATCTGGAAACTGTAATATGGGCTCTGTTATGAGAGCTTCTCGTAAGATTTTAAAAGATTTTTCCTGTATCTCCTTCCATTCGAAAGTGACATCCTTCTTTAATAAATCTGTCAATGGTTTAGCTGTCGCGGAAAAGTTTGGTATAAATCTTCGGTAATATCCAGCTAATCCCAAAAATTGTTTAATATGTTTCGCGTTTCTTGGTTTTGGGAAATTCTGTACTGCTTCTATTTTCTTCGGATCAGGTTTTAACCCATCTTCGCTGATTATGTGTCCCAAGTACGTTACTTCATGACGTAGAAATTCGCATTTATCAGGTTGTAGTTTTAGTCGTGCGATGCGTAATTGATTCATTAATTTATTAAATTTAATTTCGTGCTCTCGTAAAGAACTTGAATATATTACTATATCGTCTAGATACACGAATAATTCGGATCCTTGAAGGCCTGCCAGCACACTGTTCATCAAACGTTGAAATGTGGCTGGAGCGTTTTTCAAACCAAAAGGCATTCTTTTGAATTGAAAGTGACCATAAGGTGTTGAGAATGCTGTCTTATGAGCGTCCTCAGGTGCCATTTTAATTTGATGAAATCCGGAAGCTAAATCAAATATAGAAAAATATTTGGCGCTTCCAAGTTGATCTAAGATTTCTGTAATGTTAGGTAAAGGATATGCATCGCCAATTGTTTTTTCATTTAAATTGCGGTAATCGATTACGAGACGCCATCGTTTGTTTCCGTGAGAATCTTGCTTCTTTGGCACGATCCATACTGGCGAATTATACGGGGATGTCGATGATTCGATCACGTCTGTTTCTAATAATTCTTGTACTTGTCTGTTTATTTCTTCCTTATGAATTTGTGGAAAACGATATTGTCGAGTGTTTACTGGAATGTCGTCTGTGGTATAAATTCTGTGTTGCAGCACGTCAGTCCCTTCGAGGATTTCTCCAGGGATATTGAATCTGTCTTGATTTTGTTCGATCAGTTTTAAAATGTTTTCTCTTTCTTCTTCGTTGAGGTGATCAAACCTTAGTAGTTCTAAGATATCCTCGAGTCGATTGCGGTGGCTTGCTGTCGCTACTTGATGAGCGTTGACCCTGCTGACTGACTGCTTTGTGATCTCTTCGAACGGCTCGAGTTTCAACATAGGTATGTCG
The DNA here is from genome assembly GCA_963971365.1 of Lasioglossum villosulum. Taxonomy (NCBI): domain Eukaryota; kingdom Metazoa; phylum Arthropoda; class Insecta; order Hymenoptera; family Halictidae; genus Lasioglossum; species Lasioglossum villosulum. Next base: position 21,274,121 of record OZ020500.1, read on the forward strand.
AAGGCGTAATCTTTCAATGTCGCGTTTGTTACTCTTATGTATGCTCTCCCTTTATTATTACTGACCACAGTCTCTCCGAAAAATATTCCTTTCTCTCCGGAAATTTTAGGAATATAGCCCTGCTGTATTTCAGGATTGATTATATTTACTAGTAGTGGAATTGATGTTCTTTTAGGAACGATTACTTGTTGTTCTTCGAAAAATGGTACATAAGTAGTTCCCCATTTTACATGTTTTTCGGAATAGTCAACACTCGCTTGATGATTTCGTAAAAATTCGGATCCTAAGATTCCGTCTTGATCTATCGATATTCGGTTGCTAACAACATGGAATAATACTGGATGACCTGCTATCCTGATTGATGCCGTCCCTAGGGTGGCCAGGACTTCGGTCGAGATTCCTCGAATATGAATAGCATTAATTGTATCGATGTCCGCAGTTTTTGGGACCATGATTTCTTTGATGAGGTTGACTTCCGAACCTGAATCCACTAAAAGTGTAGTGATTCCTTGGAGGTCTGGTGAAGTGATCTTTATGGTGGGAGTATTTCTAGTCGAATCTAATTGAACATTGATAACCCTTCTAGGTAGAATTCGCGATCTTCTTCCGTCCTTGATTCCTTGATCTTTTTTACTTCCTTGGGGTGACTCGTTCCTGGAGAGTCGTCCTGTTGAGTTGCCGCGTCTTCCATTGGTGAAATCTTCGGTGAGGATGTATAGATTTTCATTATGGATTGGCGCTCCGTGAATTTTCCTCCCTTGGGCGCGCCACTGTTCCCTGGGGGGGATCTCCCGTTTCCCGACCTTTGTTGGGAATAAGGCACTATCTCTCCTGAATCCACCTTGGCCTTGAATTTGTAACACTCTTTGATAGTGTGTCCTGGCTTCTTACAATAATTACAAGTAACAGGTGGGTTACTTGTTCCGGCTTGGTTACCCATTCCTGTTTCTCTGTTGGGTCTCTGGTTACTGGTGTCATTCCTATCGTTATCAGTATGGTTGGTGCGCCAACGTGATCTCGCGTTGTCGTCATATCTTGAAGGCTGTTGGTACCTGTTCGAGGTAGGTTGCTATCGGTATTGTGGCTGAAATTGATTTCTTCTGTCTCTGGTATTAGGTTGGGATGTTCTTATCCGTTCCTCCTCTTGTTGCATTTGTTTGGAAATCCTGATTGCATTAATATATGCTTGTTCTAAATTCCGAGCGCCTTCTAATAGTACTTCGACCCTGATATTAGAGGGTAATCCTCTCAAAAAGGCTTCCAGTACGTCGGAGTCTATGAGGTTCGATTCGCTTAGTTCTCCGTATTGACAACGTTCCTCGTCCATGATCGCTAATCTTAGATCTTTCGTACGACTAATATAATCTAACATACTCTCGTTAGGTTTTTGGAATATGTTCCCTAATTCTCCCTTATATTGGTTGATGGTTTTTTGTTCCCCAAACATGGCTTTAATTTTTGTCCCAAATTCCTCTACAGTTTCGATATTTGAGTCTTCGATAGCCATAAACGCGTGTCCTCTGAGTTTATTTGTAAGTAATTTTACCAAATATGGTTCTTGATTTTCTGGGAGCATGGATTTGGCTCTTTCACATGCTCGTAAAAATTGATATATAGAGGGTTTATGACCATCGAATACTGGTACGGTTTGTAACGCGTCTTTAATTCTAATTGGGTTTTCAGTCGGTGTCTGTTCGGTATGTGTCAGTCCGTTTTTCGGTGTCCGTAGTTCGGTTTTTGTCGGTTTACTTATTATCCCTAATGTATTCTGAATTTGTATTATTTGTGCAGATAGATCTTTGAGTTTCGGACCGAGGTCCATCACGAATTTATTATTCTCTTCAGCTAATTTAATTTGTTCAATAGCTTCTCTTAATACTTGCGTTTGGATATCAACTTCAACTTGTTCGCCACCAGTTGCCATTGTTAAATTTAGTAAGAACAACGATTTCAAAAAAAAAAAAAAAAAAAAAAAAATCCCACCGCTGTCACCAAATTTAACTTCCTGTTACGTCCCAAGTAGGACAAACAGAGATTCGATAGAGATTTCGATAGATTTGTATGATAGGGATATGACGCAGTTTCGAACCTACCTGCATTCACCGGCTTCGGTTCGGGAAATTGAGGGTTTTTATGATGTTTATGTGGCCTTGTTATAAGTTTTTGGTCAGGAAGAAATCGAAGTTGGGTATGCGAAATGAATTTGCAGAAGCTAATATTTAATAGAAATTGGACAAATGTATTTAAACAATAAATTCAGATTACATTGGAGTTTCGCGAGTACTCGGTAAGAGGGTTAGTAGTTATTATAAATGTTAGTAATTACCGTTACGCTGTTTCGCTTGCGAACGCCGTTAATCCAAATTTCTGCCCTGGGGTTTTGTGTCGCACACACGCACGCACGCAAACTATTGGTTACGATAAACACACGACTGTTGAATACGGTATTTTCAATTTATTTATGATCTTAAGTAGGTAAGTGAATAGTTCTATTGGCACTGACTCGCTGGCGAGGTTTCGTCGTTTTTATATTTTCTTCTATCCTTTGTTCTAAGCCAGAACCTTGTGGAGTTGGTTCGTTTTCGTCTTGTCATCGTAATCGTAGTCTGCAGTTTGTTCGTTGAATTACTCTTGTGTCTTTCTTTCTCTCGGCTGGGTCCTCCGTTTCTCGCGTTCTTCCGGAGTGCTTTCTTCAGTGTCAGCTCTATTGCGTTCTTGGTCTTCTTGGTATTTAATTTTGTTTAGGTAGTTTTCTTGTAATTTTTGCGCTCCAGGTGGCCTGCACCTGCTTCGTTGCTTAACATTGCTCGCGTATCGTTTTTCAGTTTATTCGCTTAGTGTATGGTTACAATATTTTATTTCAGTTTCTTGCGCAACATTAATTAGAGAAAATCATAAATAGTTTAGGGAATGTTTGTATCGTGATTATTTGTTATTTGTTAATCACGGATGGACCACCGGACGTGACAGTGGTAATAAACAATAAGACTGTTAGAGAAAAATTTCGAAGTATTACCAATGCTTTAAAAAATTAAATGAAGACTCCACCGAAATTTATAGGGATAATATATTTGATAATTATGGTAGAAGAGATATTGATATACATGATATGTGTCTCGCTTAGTTTGCAACGAATTACCAAAAGATCATGAAAAATGGAACAAGAGGAAAGTGATGCTGACAATAATGGGGAAAATGACGAAGTAAATGATTTCAGACTTCGGCAACAAACAGCTATTATTAGATACAGACGATATAAATAAAAATTTGTATAACTTTTTTATTTATTAAAAGTATATATTTAGATAATGTAAGTACAAAATAATAATTTCATATATTTATTAATTAATTAAAATTAATACATAATAACGTTTTTCTGTTTGTAGACACAATAAAGAAACATATATAATCAATAGAATTATTTTTAAATGAAAATCATACATTCGTTATTTTACACTTTAGGTTTTTCAGTTTTTAAATTTATTTCATCACGTTCGAGCGACGATTCTTTCGCGATTCCACAGGTATCTATACCACGTGGGTTTGGCGGGATTGTATCCGGATCGACTCCGATCGGTACGTTGCCACAGTTCACCCCGCAAACGTATCCGCAGGATCTTGACCAGGCGCGATGCTCCGTCATAGGATCATCATCCTCTTCCCATCGAGTCAGCTGTATGCCGCATTCGAAACATTCAACGAAATCCTCATCACCCAGATGGAAAAATCCTGCGGCGGCGAGTTTCTCCGGCTGAACGACGTGTGAGTAACGCCTGTAGCAGCTAAACAATAACAAGGAGAAGAAGCCAGCGTCCTTCCCTCACAATCGAGTCAGCCGCGGCCAAACATTACCTCCGGTCAACGAACTGACACCTCACGAGAAACATAAACGCAATACGGGCAAAAGTCGACAGGTTATCGAACCTAAGACGCGAAGACAAAGGTCCCTCGTCTCCCCCCGCTCCACCGCGAGCGGATATATAATATCACGAAACGGTCATCGCGACCTAGATTTTACGTAACGATCGAAAGAATCACAGTCGCGATCTCCGGCAAGACTTTGTAACGATCTTATAATTCGACGAATAAAGAGATATCACGTATACAGTCTCCGATCATTTCCACAAGTGGTGACCCCGACGAGCGAACATGGACGGTAAAGGAAACAACGGAGCCGGACAGTTAGATTTCAACCAAATCAGCGGTTTCGGTCTTAAGATACCACCGTTCTGGAAGTTAAATCCAATCACCTGGTTTATTCAAGTGGAAGCTCAATTCAGAACGAAAGGCATAGTGAAACAGGAGACGAAGTACGACTACATCGTCGGAGCCCTGGATCCAGAGATCGCCAACGAGGTAATAGACATCATTTCTGATCCACCGGAGAAAGATCCATACGATAAATTAAAATCTATCCTAATCAAACGAACCTCAGACTCTGACAAGAAAAAATTACAGCAATTACTTAGCCAGGAGGAGCTAGGCGATCGGAAGCCCTCTCAGTTTTTAAGAAAGTTACAACAACTTTTAGGTGAGAGAGCAAAGACATTCGACCAAGAATTGCTCAAAGAATTATTCTTACAGAGAATGCCAGCCTCGGTGCAGTCGATACTGGCCGCCGCTAAAACACCATTGGAAGAACAAGCCGAAATCGCTGATAAAATAATGGACACCATAGACACCAAACCTACCATATCCTCCGTCACACAGAATTCGCAAAATTCGGAACTGCTGAAGAGGATCGAGCAATTGGAGCACAAATTAGACAGACTACTAAACGAAAGGGGAAGGTCCAGAACCCCAACGAGAGACTCCCGAGAGCGCTCAACATCCGGAAGCAGATTTAATCCAAACGGTCCATTCTGTTTCTACCATCACAAATTCGGTAACAAAGCAAATAAATGCACACCACCCTGCAAATTTAAAACTACAAAAAACGCGGAAAGGAGCCAGTAACGGCGACTATTGGCCACCATAAAAAAAATCGTCGCCTATTCATTACAGATAAGAAAACGAAGCAGGATTTCTTAATCGATACAGGGGCAGCGATAAGTGTAATCAAATACCAACCAAACAGCAACGAGAAACCCAGTACTACACAACTGTACGCAGCTAACGGAACCGTAATCAAAACATACGGAAAAAAACTGGCAACGGTGGACCTCGGGTTAAGAAGGAACTTCAGCTGGATTTTTACCATAGCAGATACCTCTTCGTCGATCATAGGTGCCGATTTCCTTTCACATTTCAGATTGCTAATCGACATTAAAAACAGACAATTAATCGACGAGGAAACTAAGGTAAAACAAGCCACTCGAAGTAAGACAATCGACATGGACCCAAACATCAGTCTAGTCTCGCCGGAATCTAAGATAAAGAAATTCCTGGACAAATACCCGGAGTTACTCAAGACTGACAACTACCGAGCCGCCTGCAAACACAACGTAAGACATCACATAATTACAACTGGCCCCCCGAGCCATGCCAAATACAGGAGGTTGTCGCCCGAAAAATTAAAAATCGCAAAAGGGGAATTCCAGCACATGCTAGAGCTCGGGATTATCAGACCATCATCCTCGAATTGGTCCGCACCATTGCACATGGTCCCTAAAAAAGAAGCACACGATTGGCGACCATGCGGGGATTATCGACAATTAAACACAATCACAAAAAGCGATCGGTATCCAATACCTCACATTCAAGATTTTTCCGCTCAACTAGCCGGGTGCAACATATTCTCGGAAATCGACTTAACTCGAGCATACAACCAAATTCCAGTGGCAGAAGAAGATATAGAGAAGACAGCGATCACTACTCCCTTCGGGTTGTACGAGTTCGTCATGATGCCTTTTGGACTGAAAAACGCAGCACAAACATTCCAAAGGTTCATGGACGAAGCAACCAGGGGACTAGAATTCCTTTTCGTCTATCTCGACAATATATTGGTAGCCTCCCGGGATGAACGAGAACACTATCAACATTTAGAACTGCTATTTGACAGGTTAAAGAAATACGGCCTCACCATCAATCCGACAAAATGCAACATAGGTAAGGAGGAAATACAGTTTCTGGGGCATACAATCAACAAAGAGGGGCTCAAGCCTTTAGCAGACAAGGTAACTTGCATCATAAACCACCCTAAACCAGATAGTATAAAGAAATTAAGAAGTTTTTTAGGAATGGTAAATTTTTATCACCGTTTCCTACCCAAAATAGCAGAGAAACTTAACCCTCTTTACCAGATGTTACAAAACAAGGACGCCAGGAAAGATGGACCGATCCAATGGAACGCAGAGGCAGATCGAGCTTTCGATTCAACCAAAGAAGCCTTAGCGAAGTCAACACTTCTAGCGTATCCAACAAAAAAAGGGAAACTCGTCTTAACGACAGACGCTTCAGACATAGCGGTGGGAAGCGCACTTCAACAAGAGGAAGAAGGAAATCTCCGCCCGCTAGCCTTCTTTAGTAAAAAACTAAAATCAGCAGAAACGAAGTATTCCGCTTTTGACAAGGAGCTATTAGCCATTTATTTATCAATCAAACATTTCAGATACCTCATCGAAGGCCACGATCTCGAAATATTAACAGACCACAAACCATTAACTTTTGCTGCAGCATCCAAGACAGAAAGATCACCTAGGCAACAGAGGCACCTGGACTACATCCTGCAATTCACTTCTAAAATCTTTCACATTAAAGGGAAAGAAAATATAGTAGCAGATCACCTGTCAAGAATCAACATCGACGCTATGGAAACCGAGACCAACGTTAAGCAGATAGCCGCAGATCAAAAAAAGGAAGACGTGGAGGAACAGAAGAATTTGTCGAAGACCCAGTTACCAGACGGTACCGAACTATGGATAGAAACGTCCTACAAGGAGCCACGGCCGTACGTACCGGAGAACTGGAGGAAGATAATCTTCGACAAATATCACTCCCTAAACCACTGCGGATACCGGGCAACGAAACGCATTGTAAGTAGCAAATATTTTTGGCCATCCATAAAAAAAGATATAAAAGAATGGTGTAAATCCTGTCAAGTCTGTCAAAAACATAAAATAACCAGGCACAATCGCTCGCCAATTCAACAATTCGATTTAGCAAAAAAAAGATTTAAAAACATTCACATAGACTTGGTAAAGATGACACCATCCAACGGATATACATACCTTCTAACAGCAGTAGATCGATTTACACGATGGCCTGAAGCCATACCGCTCAAAGATATATCCGCAGAAACGGTCGCGGACGCGCTAATAAAAAATTGGTTTCAACGTTTTGGTTGCCCGGAATCCATCACTACAGACCGCGGAACACAATTTGAATCGCGACTCTTCAAACGATTATGCGAAATACTCGGAGTTAAGAAGTACAGGACAACAGCTTATCACCCCTGTTCAAACGGGCTCGTGGAACGTTTCCACAGAGAATTGAAAACGGCCATCAAATGTAGCAGGGATAAAAACGCATGGACAGATAATTTACCCATTATTATGTTAGCAATCAGGAACACACCCAGAGGAGACGACGGGATTACGCCAGCAGAAATGGTCTACGGAGAGACGTTATCCTTACCGGCGGATTTAATATTCCCTACCAGCAACAAGGAGAACGAATCATCATTTTTCATCGAGAAATTCAAAGAGACGATGGAAAATCTAAGACCAGTAGAAACGCGCAAGCAGCAAATCCAGAAACCATTCGTATTCAAGGATTTAAATACATGTACACACGTTTTCGTCAGGAATGACACAGTTAAAGCACCTTTACAGGCTCCGTATGATGGCCCCTTCCAGGTCATAAAAAGGAATAACAAAGTTTTTACTGTTCTAGTTAAAGGGAAAAGCGACACTGTCTCGATAGATCGACTCAAGCCGGCATACGGATTAACCAACACCGAAACACAAAGACGTAGCCAACCAGAGAGAGGAAGAACGCTGAGGAGCCACCGAAAGCGTGTATCGTTTACACTAGAAGGGGGCCCCTGTAGCAGCTAAACAATAACAAGGAGAAGAAGCCAGCGTCCTTCCCTCACAATCGAGTCAGCCGCGGCCAAACATTACCTCCGGTCAACGAACTGACACCTCACGAGAAACATAAACGCAATACGGGCAAAAGTCGACAGGTTATCGAACCTAAGACGCGAAGACAAAGGTCCCTCGTCTCCCCCCGCTCCACCGCGAGCGGATATATAATATCACGAAACGGTCATCGCGACCTAGATTTTACGTAACGATCGAAAGAATCACAGTCGCGATCTCCGGCAAGACTTTGTAACGATCTTATAATTCGACGAATAAAGAGATATCACGTATACAGTCTCCGATCATTTCCACACGCCAATCGCGAAAACTCTCAAATCTGTCGCGTTCGAGACGGTAATCGGGTGGTGGTGTTGCGTGATCGGTTGTTGCGACGGTTCCCTCGGATTTCGCGATCATTGCGATACTCTGTGTAAAAATCAAATGTAAAAGGAGGTGTCGCGTTTGCGATTTTGACGGGGAAAATTCAAAGACGCGTTTTTATAACTGATACTTTACGTGTTTTTATAATTGTTAAGCCATGCTCGAAATGTTTGCACTTCGCATAGACAACAATGATACGGTTTCGTTTTAACGTTTCTCGTCGGTTGCCAACAGTGAAGTCGACACGGTTCGTCGTCGGCAATTTCATACACGGGATCGTGAACCAGTACGTCGTATTTCGGACAGTTGAAATCTTCCAAATTTATCGAATTTATTCGCATTTTTCGAAGGATGTCTCTCTCGAAACATCCACCTTTGTAGGCTACGACTGGATTCGCGTAATCGCGCACAAAATTTTGTATAACTTCGAATATATCGTGCTGTTGGTACTTTTCATAGCCGAAATCTTTAAATGGAATCCCGTGCACGAAATTGCTGACATACCAGGCAGACTTTCTGTCAGCGTCGGATAAACAATTAAAGTTTTTTCCCAAGCGAAATTCGGAAAGTTCGAACGAGCCGTCGTGACAAACATCGATCATAGCTAATTCTTTGCATATAAATTTTTTTCCCACAATGAATCCGTCCGCGTCAATGATGTGAGTAATTCGATCCATCTAAATAAATAAAGTTTTCACTAGATTTTTGCATCGTCTTTCTTTAAATTTTTTTATTATACTTACCGTTGAAGAAAAGGGGGAATGCGTGACCGGTCGGATGATAAGATCATACACGCGATATAACGTCGTATAGCGACTGTGATTGTCAACGTTTGTATGATATAACTTCATACAACGACTGTGGTGAGCACTTTATAATGAATACCCCTACCACCATATCTCGCTCTACGGTGGTGGGATGGGTGATATTATTATTATAATTTTTTCTTTTAATAAATACGAGTTTCATTATGTGAGGAGGAGGAGGAGGATTGTTTTAAAATAAATAAAAAAAAAGATCATTCTCATAATTTAGTTTTATTTGATAAAGTATATATTTTTGTCAACATAAGAGCGGTTTAAGTAATTTTTCAAACAATATTCATTAATGGACTGTACTCCACGATGCGGTCATGTATCATCAAGCAGTAGGCTGTTGTCGATGGGGAAACGTTGGCTCGACATTCGAATACAATTCGCACGTCGATCGTAGTATTTTTTAACGTTTAGTTTTGTCGGGAACAATCGAGAACGACGAGCGGGTCATATCGCAGGAAATCCATGTTCAAATACAGTGAACGAAAGTTCTATAAGAACACTATTATTTATGAACAAAATAGTCAAGTATTTTTATAATATGATTAATGAAAGGCTAGAAAGAATATAAAAAAATCAAGGAATATAAGAAAGCAGAAATCAATATTCTGAATCCACAAGAACTTGTTATAAACAAAATATTACAACTGTAATGAAATTTTTTTAAGAACAGTCTCATGAATTCGAACGAGAAACTAAGTTTATAATACCAGTATTTAGTACTTCCACCGTTACATTTAATCACTTCAAATACTATATTTTCCATACTACCGACTAAGTTTTCCAACGTTGTTATATGGATTTGATTCCACTCGTGTCTTACTGCGTTTTCTAACTCTTTAATGTTGTTATACTGCTTCCCATTTTTATACATATATTGCTCGTGGTAGGATTCCCTGTAAATTTTCTATTGGGTTTAGATCAGGCAACGTAACGGTCAGTTCATTAGTCGTAAATTCTTTTGTCTAAACCACTCCGGAGTCTTCTTAGCATGGGGTATCACCGCGTTATATTGTTGAAAAACAACGTTGTGGTCATGATTTTTCTCTACGAAGCAAAGCAAAGTGTCTTCTAATAGGGTGATGTATTTTTCTTACCCTCATTCACGTACAAATTTTGCATATTGGGTCTTTGAATTATAGCTAAACGCAGCCCACACCATTAAACTTCCACCGTCGAAATTCCTACTCATTGCTACGACTTTATCCTTACGTAAATCATGCCAATCGTATTTAAATCCATCAGGACAGTCTAGATTTAATTTTTTTCATCGGAAAATATATTTTTCAGCCCTTGACACCAGGTCATGCGATCTCTTGCGAATTTTAATCTTGCAATTTTGCGCTCCCTGGCTAAGAGGTGGCTTCATTATTTTTTACTCCATTTTAACCTGTGCAATTATTAGTTGTTAATTATTTTAAAATATGAGGCTGACCACGCTTTGTGAGTTTCGTATTTCCACCTATATATTGGTTTCTGCCATATATTTCACGGAATTTTATAAAATGATGTACGCAAGTACTAGATATATTAATTTTGTTTTGGCTATCTCTCGAATAGAGAAACCTGTATTGTGGTATCCACCTATTTTTTCATTATTCGGAACTTACATTTGTTCCACGTCGCATTCTAATAAATGAAGAATTATTTTACACTTACATTAGCACACGACAGGGTATTTTTGCCTGAGGTGAAATTTTCCACTGAAAAGGAGGAGAGATTTTTAGTGAAACATTAACGACAACCGATGATGAATTTGAATATTTTAAATTATGATATATTATTCCGATCCGACATTGACAACAACAACAGCCGCGGATTAATTTGTTATGAAAAAGAAAACAGAATTATCAATAGAAAAATTATTTGTTGACCAGGAATTTAGTTCAAATGCGTATGTAGAACTGTTCACGTTTAAATTCGGAAATTATTATATAATAAGTGGTTATAAATCATCAAAAGCTACTAAAAGATTTTGATAGGTGATTTCAATTACAATATATTAAATTGCAAGGATAATGGTAATAATTATTTTCTCAAATGTTGATGATATAGATTGCGGTGTATATGAAACATATTTCAGCTATCATGAGCCAATTTATGCAATCCTCGATAAGAAGGTTGTCAAATATAAAAAAGAAGAGAATGTAGAGAAAACAATCACAAATCAAAAAATGAATCCTGAAAACAATTTTACAATTTTTGATGAATATTTAATGATGTCGGACCAGCATATGGAGCAAAATAATCATGAATATGAAGTGCCTGCAGACTGTGTCCTCAATGATGGTTGTAACTATGCTTTAGAAACAGCCGAATGTAAAGAAGTCATAAAACCTGATTGTTATTTACAAGATAAACATATTAATTTATTTCACGAAATTATGAGCAAAAATCTAAACGAGCGTGGAGTATACAATTTTGCTTTAGGATACGTCTGGTCATAGTACGTGAAGAGCAGAGCTCATCAAGAGATGAGCTCTGCTCTTCACGTACTCTGACGAGTCACATGCGACCGCATGTGACCAGCCGTATCCTCTATTTTTGAATGTCCTAACCCTATCGTAACCCTGTCCTGTTGCCGTACCGTCGCGTCGGCTATCTCTTTTGTTGTATCAATTGGAGGCGTTTCGAACAATGTTCAATGTACTTCAATACCCTGTGTGATGTCGAACCCGTTCTGCATTAAACGAGAAGCGCGTCGACCGATATTGAGAGACCCATGGATAGATGTACAACAGCCATACTGCGTACTGTACAACAGTCATACTGCGTACTGATCAACCGTCATACTGTACCTGTACCTGTAGCTGTATCTGTACCTGTAGTTGTACCTGTACCTGTACCTGTAGCTGCACATGTACCTGTACCTGTACCTGTAGCTGTACTGTGCAGCCACGTATTATCAATATTAAGTAGCATTCGCCGAGTAAAAAAATAGCTCTTCACGTACGCTGACCAGTAACATGGGGCTGCATGTGACCACCCGTTTCCTCTATTTTTTCAGCTTCACTGCTACTGGCAATCTCTTTTGTTGTATCAATTGGAGGCGTTTTGAACAATTTTCAATACCCTGTTTGATATCGAACCCGTTCTAAACCCGTTCTGCATTGAACGAGAAACGCGTCGACCGATCTTGAGAGATCCATGGATAGATGTACAACAGCCATACTGCGTACTGTTCAACTGCCATACTGTGCATGCGGTATACCTGTACCTGTACCTGTACCTGTCGTGAAATATATACAGGGTGTCCCAAAATAAGTGTAACTCCTGTAAATGGGAGGTTCCTTGGGTCATTTGAAGCGACATTTTCCTTTACAAAAATGGCGTCCGCGGCTTTGTTTAGGAGTTATTATCGAAAAACACGGACCAATCAGAGTCCGGCTATAGCGTACGGAGTTCGACTCGGCGACAGGTGCCGCTTAACGTGGTGTCGCTATTGGCCGAACCAAAATCAATCTGCTGTAGCCGCGCTCTGATTGGTCCGTGTTTTTCGTTAATAACTCCTAAGTAAACCCGCGGACGCCGTTTTTGTAAAAGAAAATGTCGCTTCAAATGACCCAAGGAATCTCCCATTTCCGGGAGTTACACTTATTTTGGGACACCCTGTATATGAGTATATATATATATATATATATATATATATATATATATATATTTCTTATTATATTTATAAAGAGCATTCAAATAATCTATTACATCATGGTTCAAATGATTAACATTAAAACTGTCATAAATGTGTACATTGCCGTTACCATCAGGTCTTGTGCAAATCCAATTTCCTACTACCTTTTGTCCAATTTCATCAGTGTATATTATCTGAAGATTCGTCTCATGTTCAGGGATCTCTTGTAAATTACTCAAAAAGCTCGAACAAAACCTGTATCTTGAGCAAAATTGTATACTCCACGCTCGTTTAGATTTTTGCTCATAATTTCGTGAAATAAATTAATATGTTTATCTTGTAAATAACAATCAGGTTTTATGACTTCTTTACATTCGGCTGTTTCTAAAGCATAGTTACAACCATCATTGAGGACACAGTCTGCAGGCACTTCATATTCATGATTATTTTGCTCGATATGCTGGTCCGAGATCATTAAAGATTCATCAAAAATTGTAAAATTGTTTTCAGGATTCATTTTTTGATATGTGATTGTTTTCCCTACATTCTCTTCTTTTTTATATTTGACAACCTTCTTATCGAGGATTGCATAAATTGGCTTATGATAGCTGAAATATGTTTCATAAACACCGCAATCTATATCATCAACATTTGAGAAAATGATATCTATTTGCGTATTCAAATTGGTCGTTGTACTGTTTGATGGTAATTTAGTTTTTAAATTGTACTTGTTCAAAAGGTTAATCAAATAATTATTACCATTATCCTTGCAATTTAATATATTGTAATTGAAATCACCTATCAAAATCTTTTAGTAGCTTTTGATGATTTATAACCACTTATTATATAATAATTTCCGAATTTAAACGTGAACAGTTCTACATACGCATTTGAACTAAATTCCTGGTCAACAAATAATTTTTCTATTGATAATTCTGTTTTCTTTTTCATAACAAATTAATCCGCGGCTGTTGTTGTTGTCAATGTCGGATCGGAATAATATATCATAATTTAAAATATTCAAATTCATCATCGGTTGTCGTTAATGTTTCACTAAAAATCTCTCCTCCTTTTCAGTGGAAAATTTCACCTCAGGCAAAAATACCCTGTCGTGTGCTAATGTAAGTGTAAAATAATTCTTCATTTATTAGAATGCGACGTGGAACAAATGTAAGTTCCGAATAATGAAAAAATAGGTGGATACCACAATACAGGTTTCTCTATTCGAGAGATAGCCAAAACAAAATTAATATATCTAGTACTTGCGTACATCATTTTATAAAATTCCGTGAAATATATGGCAGAAACCAATATATAGGTGGAAATACGAAACTCACAAAGCGTGGTCAGCCTCATATTTTAAAATAATTAACAACTAATAATTGCACAGGTTAAAATGGAGTAAAAAATAATGAAGCCACCTCTTAGCCAGGGAGCGCAAAATTGCAAGATTAAAATTCGCAAGAGATCGCATGACCTGGTGTCAAGGGCTGAAAAATATATTTTCCGATGAAAAAAATTAAATCTAGACTGTCCTGATGGATTTAAATACGATTGGCATGATTTACGTAAGGATAAAGTCGTAGCAATGAGTAGGAATTTCGACGGTGGAAGTTTAATGGTGTGGGCTGCGTTTAGCTATAATTCAAAGACCCAATATGCAAAATTTGTACGTGAATGAGGGTAAGAAAAATACATCACCCTATTAGAAGACACTTTGCTTTGCTTCGTAGAGAAAAATCATGACCACAACGTTGTTTTTCAACAATATAACGCGGTGATACCCCATGCTAAGAAGACTCCGGAGTGGTTTAGACAAAAGAATTTACGACTAATGAACTGACCGTTACGTTGCCTGATCTAAACCCAATAGAAAATTTACAGGGAATCCTACCACGAGCAATATATGTATAAAAATGGGAAGCAGTATAACAACATTAAAGAGTTAGAAAACGCAGTAAGACACGAGTGGAATCAAATCCATATAACAACGTTGGAAAACTTAGTCGGTAGTATGGAAAATATAGTATTTGAAGTGATTAAATGTAACGGTGGAAGTACTAAATACTGGTATTATAAACTTAGTTTCTCGTTCGAATTCATGAGACTGTTCTTAAAAAAATTTCATTACAGTTGTAATATTTTGTTTATAACAAGTTCTTGTGGATTCAGAATATTGATTTCTGCTTTCTTATATTCCTTGATTTTTTTATATTCTTTCTAGCCTTTCATTAATCATATTATAAAAATACTTGACTATTTTGTTCATAAATAATAGTGTTCTTATAGAACTTTCGTTCACTGTATTTGAACATGGATTTCCTGCGATATGACCCGCTCGTCGTTCTCGATTGTTCCCGACAAAACTAAACGTTAAAAAATACTACGATCGACGTGCGAATTGTATTCGAATGTCGAGCCAACGTTTCCCCATCGACAACAGCCTACTGCTTGATGATACATGACCGCATCGTGGAGTACAGTCCATTAATGAATATTGTTTGAAAAATTACTTAAACCGCTCTTATGTTGACAAAAATATATACTTTATCAAATAAAACTAAATTATGAGAATGATCTTTTTTTTTATTTATTTTAAAACAATCCTCCTCCTCCTCCTCACATAATGAAACTCGTATTTATTAAAAGAAAAAATTATAATAATAATATCACCCATCCCACCACCGTAGAGCGAGATATGGTGGTAGGGGTATTCATTATAAAGTGCTCACCACAGTCGTTGTATGAAGTTATATCATACAAACGTTGACAATCACAGTCGCTATACGACGTTATATCGCGTGTATGATCTTATCATCCGACCGGTCACGCATTCCCCCTTTTCTTCAACGGTAAGTATAATAAAAAAATTTAAAGAAAGACGATGCAAAAATCTAGTGAAAACTTTATTTATTTAGATGGATCGAATTACTCACATCATTGACGCGGACGGATTCATTGTGGGAAAAAAATTTATATGCAAAGAATTAGCTATGATCGATGTTTGTCACGACGGCTCGTTCGAACTTTCCGAATTTCGCTTGGGAAAAAACTTTAATTGTTTATCCGACGCTGACAGAAAGTCTGCCTGGTATGTCAGCAATTTCGTGCACGGGATTCCATTTAAAGATTTCGGCTATGAAAAGTACCAACAGCACGATATATTCGAAGTTATACAAAATTTTGTGCGCGATTACGCGAATCCAGTCGTAGCCTACAAAGGTGGATGTTTCGAGAGAGACATCCTTCGAAAAATGCGAATAAATTCGATAAATTTGGAAGATTTCAACTGTCCGAAATACGACGTACTGGTTCACGATCCCGTGTATGAAATTGCCGACGACGAACCGTGTCGACTTCACTGTTGGCAACCGACGAGAAACGTTAAAACGAAACCGTATCATTGTTGTCTATGCGAAGTGCAAACATTTCGAGCATGGCTTAACAATTATAAAAACACGTAAAGTATCAGTTATAAAAACGCGTCTTTGAATTTTCCCCGTCAAAATCGCAAACGCGACACCTCCTTTTACATTTGATTTTTACACAGAGTATCGCAATGATTGCGAAATCCGAGGGAACCGTCGCAACAACCGATCACGCAACACCACCACCCGATTACCGTCTCGAACGCGACAGATTTGAGAGTTTTCGCGATTGGCGTTACTCACACGTCGTTCAGCCGGAGAAACTCGCCGCCGCAGGATTTTTCCATCTGGGTGATGAGGATTTCGTTGAATGTTTCGAATGCGGCATACAGCTGACTCGATGGGAAGAGGATGATGATCCTATGACGGAGCATCGCGCCTGGTCAAGATCCTGCGGATACGTTTGCGGGGTGAACTGTGGCAACGTACCGATCGGAGTCGATCCGGATACAATCCCGCCAAACCCACGTGGTATAGATACCTGTGGAATCGCGAAAGAATCGTCGCTCGAACGTGATGAAATAAATTTAAAAACTGAAAAACCTAAAGTGTAAAATAACGAATGTATGATTTTCATTTAAAAATAATTCTATTGATTATATATGTTTCTTTATTGTGTCTACAAACAGAAAAACGTTATTATGTATTAATTTTAATTAATTAATAAATATATGAAATTATTATTTTGTACTTACATTATCTAAATATATACTTTTAATAAATAAAAAAGTTATACAAATTTTTATTTATATCGTCTGTATCTAATAATAGCTGTTTGTTGCCGAAGTCTGAAATCATTTACTTCGTCATTTTCCCCATTATTGTCAGCATCACTTTCCTCTTGTTCCATTTTTCATGATCTTTTGGTAATTCGTTGCAAACTAAGCGAGACACATATCATGTATATCAATATCTCTTCTACCATAATTATCAAATATATTATCCCTATAAATTTCGGTGGAGTCTTCATTTAATTTTTTAAAGCATTGGTAATACTTCGAAATTTTTCTCTAACAGTCTTATTGTTTATTACCACAATCACTAACAGCTTCCCTTAATAATTTTGATAAACTTCCATCAATTTTACTAATGTAATTGGTTACATAACTCACCGCCGAATATTCGTCAAGTACAAACTGTAAATCCATATTCGATTCGAATAATTGTAAAATATCTGCATTATAACCATTAATATTTACTTCAAGGCTGGATCGTTTTTAAGAATACCCGTTTTTCTTTTAAACTACTTCGAATAGCTGATAGCTATTCTTCATCAGTGTTACGGATTAGGAGGGGTTAAAGTAGCCACTTCACTTAAACGTAACTTTATTTCCCTGATTTGGGTTTGTTCAATGTATAACGGAAACTATGTACACTGGATGGTTTTGCGTGGCCAAAACTCACGCTTGTTTTGGCTAGGTTATCGAATAAAGAATGTGTATTTGAACTTGATGAGTTTTCCCTTGCTTGTAGATATAATCACGGGTAGTTCCCGTGATTCCCGATGGCGAATCGACTAACTCGCGAAAAACCGGTCACCGAGACGCACGACGTTTTCCGTAGCGACGAGATAGCACGATTAACGTACGTTGGGATCGGAGTCGAACAGCTGGCAGTTTACCGTCACCGTCGAACGATTGATTGGCGGATCGATAGAGCGATCCGCCAATAGTAATCCCATTTTCGGGGTCGATAATCGATCATAATCGATGTCCGACGGTGCTGGCATAAGCTACTGCGAGCTGCTTATCGACTCTCGATCTCGCTGTTACGCGTGAATCCGCCAATAGCGCGGCGGCGCAGTAAATCGGCGCGTTCACGCTGCCGAAACACTCAGCCAATCCCAAACATTCCGCCCGCCTCGTCAGTCATTGACGAAATTGTACGAAATGATTAGCCAATCAGGTGGGCGATAACGTACGTGATGTGAGGAATTGCTGAATGAATCGACAACGTGCTGCGTAGTACCTGAAAGACAACTGTAAGTGATAGTGGTAGAGTGAACGCAGTGATGGTGAAATGAAGAGATGATCAGCGAGATTACAGTTTTGATGTACGAAGTGATGCCGTGGTGAGTGCGTGATAACTTTGTTAGATGAATTCAAAATTGTGAGCCATGTAGGTGATCCGACAAGAATAGATTAACCTAAATTACGCTTTTAGGTACGGATCAGGAGAACCGCGTGTGAATCCAGCCTCAGGAGTTCCACCAGTATCCTTCTCCTCGTCTTCAGGCGACAACCGAGCGATAGATTTGATCGCGGATCGAAGAAATGGCGACGACAAGATGAGCAAAGTTACAACGAGAACCCGATGCCATCGAGAAACCCTGGATACTGGTGGCTCCTCGAGGTTGGGTTCTGAAACAGAGGTGAGATATTCTCCGATTGAGAAGTGCCCCAGTGTCAGGGCTGCAGGATCCTCCGGGTCGTCTGTCAACGGAAGTATGAATTTAGAGAGAAGCCAAGCTTCGATACCAGTCAGGAGCGTGGTCAGCTCCTCGAAGGACCGTAGCTGTTCTCCGATGATCCTGCGTAGGTTAAGATTAGTTGTGTTGACAGCAGCTTCCCAGAATTCCTTAACGTGTGGAGAGGAAGGTAGATTAAATTTCCAGCAGTTACCCTCCTTGGAGTTTCGCTGACCACGATCCTGCCTGGATCGAAGGTGCGTAGGTGCCTGATAATAGCCTCCAGATCTGCAAGATGAGACATTATGAGAGCTAATCGGATAATTTTCAGTTTTAGGTTGAGCAGTTTGCCCTTTCCAGATTAGACAGACGGTGCTACCGTCAGTACAAGATTTTACCGACAGAAGATCGCTGAGGATCCAGCGCTCATGGCGCAGCGCTGCCAAGAGAAGTTGTGTCCCCCCGTGCAGGCATCGGTTGTGGGCAGCTTCGACCCACAACTTAGCCCGAGGGTATACAAACAGTAGATATGTTCCACCGAGCACAATGAGCTCGGGGAACCCAGAGTTCCAGCGATTGGTAGAAGCGATGATCTGACAGCAGTCAGATGAAGAGAGCCCGTGGTTGTCGACGACGCAGCGAAGCATAGGCAGGTCCCATTCGCCGACTCCTTTCCGCTCCGAGGTGGATTGAAAATCCAGTAGATTCCTGGATTCGGCTGTCCACGTGCCACGTGAAAAGCCGCCCGCCATCAGGATCCAGCATCCCAATGGAAGTCCAAGTAGATATGTTCCGCCGAGCCCTGAGAGCTCGGGGAACCCAGAGTTCCAATCAAGTGGATTGGAGTTGGATTTCCACGTGCACCGTGGAACACCGCCCGCCATGAGGATCCAGCACCCCCATGGATGTCCGAGTAGATATGTTCCGCCGAGCACAGAGAGCTCGGGGAACCCGAAGTTCCAATCAAGTGGATTGGAGTTGGATTTCCACGGGCACCGTGGAAAGCCGCCCGCCATCAGGATCCAGCATCCCAATGAACGTCCAAGTAGATATGTTCCGCCAAGCACTGAGAGCTCGGGGAACCCAGAGATCCGTAGAGAGGATGCCGATGTGGTCTGACAGCGGTCAGAGAGAGAAACCCAGTTGATGCTGAAGTTGCAGTGAAGGACGAGAGTATCCCATCCGCCGACTTCCTTCAGCTCGGAGGTGGAGTGACCATCCAGAAGATACCTGGAGCAGGATGTCCACGGGCACCGTGGAAACTCGCTTGTCTGGTGGATCCAGCTCTCCGATGGAGGCCCGAGTAGAAATGTTCCGACGAGCGCAGAGAGCTCGGGGAACCCAAAGTTCCAGTGAGAAGCAGAAGCGATGATCTGGCAGCAGTCAGAGAGAGAGACCCAGTTATCGAAGACGCTGCGAAGATTCAGGGAGTCGGAAGTCCACGTGCCACGTGAAAAGCCGCCAGCGATGAGGAAATCTCGGAGTTCCTGCGACCTAGGTCCCGCCTCAGGAGGTGTGTCCACTCCGTGATGATGGTCAGCCAAGTATCTGACTCTCCTGATGTGCAAGTCCACTGGGTGGAGGTGCTCCTCCACCTTGGCGAGGTGACATCTGGGTACGAGGTAAGGTGCACCAGATACACCGCGAGCGACGGAGCTCAGCTCGTAATCCACTAACCTTTCTTCCTGTTCAGGTCTCCATCTGATTTGCTGCCCGTTTTGACCATCAGGATGGCCGAGTATCGGCTGATGCATCCTGTCGGTCAGTGTTTCGGATTGCGCTTGCTCCGAAGAAAGCCGAAGGTTGGCGTAGATGTTGTCAAGTTCCTCCCAAGCGACTTGGAAGTCGGTTGTGTTTGTCTCCACGTGTTTGAAGAGGTTGACGGCCTCGCCTTTCAAACAATCCTTCAAGTAACGAAGGCCTTCCCGTGATGATAAAGATGGGTCGTTGACGACGAGGTCAGTAAACAAGTCCCGAAAGGACGGCCAGTCTTTGTCATTGCCCTCGAACGTGGGCAGAGACAATGTTGGCAACAAAGCGCGTGACCTCTGAGTGTGATTCTCGACGGCCGTTGCATTTGAAGTCGACGGTTCTGTAACGGTCGCGTCGGCTCCGTGTTCGGCGATCATGTCGAGTAAAGAACCGGCCTGCTCGAAGTAGCTCCACTGGGTCTCTTCGAATTCTTCGTCATCGACGTTGTAACTCTCCTTCAACTTTGCGTCCTTTCTAGCGGCGGCTCTAATGGCCGAATCGCCCTTGTAGTAGGCATCCCAGAGTTGTTTGATGAAGGCGTGAGAGCTACGAAGAATTTCGAGAGAGATGTGGCCCTGGTATCGAGTCTTCAGGATGTCCGCGACCCGAGAGATGCGTTGCGCGAGAAGCCGTTGTTTTACGATGAGGTCAGTCATTGTTGCCTTCACGATTTCAAAAGCGAGACGATTAAGATGCACTCACTTTATTTTAACTTTCCAGTGAACTGCAGCACTGGATCCGGCTCGAAGGACCAAATGTTACGGATTAGGAGGGGTTAAAGTAGCCACTTCACTTAAACGTAACTTTATTTCCCTGATTTGGGTTTGTTCAATGTATAACGGAAACTATGTACACTGGATGGTTTTGCGTGGCCAAAACTCACGCTTGTTTTGGCTAGGTTATCGAATAAAGAATGTGTATTTGAACTTGATGAGTTTTCCCTTGCTTGTAGATATAATCACGGGTAGTTCCCGTGATTCCCGATGGCGAATCGACTAACTCGCGAAAAACCGGTCACCGAGACGCACGACGTTTTCCGTAGCGACGAGATAGCACGATTAACGTACGTTGGGATCGGAGTCGAACAGCTGGCAGTTTACCGTCACCGTCGAACGATTGATTGGCGGATCGATAGAGCGATCCGCCAATAGTAATCCCATTTTCGGGGTCGATAACACTGTCCAACAAATTTCAACTTTTTTTATGTTTTCATATAACTGATGGGTGGATCTTATAGAGTTTTTTGCGCTGATTCCGAATCTGCCCTTAGTTTTTTTCCTACACGCACAGTTTTTGAAAAACACGACTTTGAAAAAAAAACCTATTTTTCAACTTTAAACAAACGTTAGGATGTTATTATAAAAGATATTGAATTATTCTTTGCAGCAAAAGATTCTGTAGACTTTCCTGAATACAGTGATATCCATTATTAATACGTTATGATTGTTTAAACATGACTAAATAATCATTAAAGACAGAGAGACACCACTTTTGCACCAAAATTTGATGATATTTTTTAATTTATCTAAAAAAATAAGGGTCCAGCGGAGAATCGAAATATACCACGCGATAGAGCAGACTTTTATCTTGAGGAACCACCCTTTCAAGTTTGCAACGATGACGTTTTTACCTAACCAGAAAGTAAAATATCATCGCCCGACACGAGTTGCCGCCAGTGGCGCTCTTCCACTAGCGCGGTCTTTCACCGCGTGACGTGCCGTATCCCGACGAACGACCGCGCTAGTGGAAGAGCGCCACTGGCGGCAACTCGTGTCGGGCGATGATATTTTGCTTTCTGGTTAGGTAAAAACGTCATCGTTGCAAACTTGAAAGGGTGGTTCCTCAAGATAAAAGTCTGCTCTATCGCGTGGTATATTTCGATTCTCCGCTGGACCCTTATTTTTTTAGATAAATTAAAAAATACCATCAAATTTTGGTGCAAAAGTGGTGTCTCTCCGTCTTTAATGATTATTTAGTCATGTTTAAACAATCATAACGTATTAATAATGGATATCAATGTATTCAGGAAAGTCTACAGAATCTTTTGCTGCAAAGAACAATTCAATATCTTTTATAATAACGTCACAACGTTTGTTTAAAGTTGAAAAATAGGTTTTTTTTTCAAAGTCGTGTTTTTCAAAAACTGTGCGTGTAGGAAAAAAACTAAGGGCAGATTCAGAATCAGCGCAAAAAACTCTATAAGATCCACCCATCAGTTATATGAAAACATTTTTAGTGTTGGACAGTGTAATCGATCATAATCGATGTCCGACGGTGCTGGCATAAGCTACTGCGAGCTGCTTATCGACTCTCGATCTCGCTGTTACGCGTGAATCCGCCAATAGCGCGGCGGCGCAGTAAATCGGCGCGTTCACGCTGCCGAAACACTCAGCCAATCCCAAACAATCAGTTATATTCAGTTTCTCTAGAATTTCATCATAGCTCATAACTATTTTTTCTTATAAAATTCATTTATTAATTCATCAATAAGTTTATAGGATTTAGGCGTTATTTCATTTTTATTTGATGGTTCCAGTACCATCGTTCTTCTCATTACTGGATAAGGGATATGAAATCGACACCGCTTATTTCTTTGTCCTTTGTAACAACTATGATTTGAAATTTAATATATGCATTATTTTCGTCATATCTACATGCGATAAATCGGTCAATTAAATCAATCAATTCTTTGTTATCATCATTATCGTGTCTATCTTTAACACTATTGTACATAGATGCTCATTTCAACCACGGAAAAATATGTTCATGTGGACTTCCACGTTGCTGAATTTCCACTCGTTCATAACTATCCACATATTCTCCGAAATTAGTTTGTTTTGTCTTAATAACCACATAAGCTTATGTGCTTCTATGATCGAAATATCGAGCGCATGTAACGGGATCATTTCTAATTAGATCAGTTTTTGGTATTGTAACCCAAATTGAATGCGTATTTTACGGATAATGTTTTACCGATATTTCATCAATGTTTGCAATAACTCAGGCCAGTAACTTTCTGCAACCGACACTGTCATAAAGAAAGTGGGGTTTACCCAATTGATGGATCATTGTTGGTAACTCTTTCTTTTTTGTTCCCAATATGCTGGCGATGAACGAATATTTTTAAGTAACTTCAATCAAATTATTCAAAAAATCCGGATTCAAAACATTTTCAGCACGTAAATTCTTATTCGTATTAATTTATAAAGAAAGATGGAACGAAATCTCCGCTCGCGAGATGAGAAAAGATGTTCGTACACGATCTTACATCGAAAAAGATAAGAGGAATCTCTATACCGCGAATTAGAAGCTCTCTCTCTCTCTTACATCCTGAACGGTCTCTCTCTCTAACATCGTGAACGGTCTCTCTCTAACATCGTGAACGGTCTCTCTCTTACATCGTGAACGGTCTCTCTCTCTCTCTCTCTCTCTTACGAGGCGAGGAGAGAAACGATAAGGAGAGAGCCAAAGGATGCTTATTTAAAAATGATGTGATCTGATATCACGACGCCCGCCATCGAAATTATAAACATACGCAATACCAGGGGACTGGACGCAATACCAGGAAATTGGTCTTCAATGCAATACCAGGAAAACTAAAAATCCCCCCTCCCCCCGGTCAGTGAGAACAGTGATCTGGGTCAAAGGATGTTTATTTAAAAAAATGATGTGAGAATGATATCCCGCCGTCGGCAGGATGTTTATATTATTATAAACATGATAAGCTGCCGACATCGCGCCGTCGACAGGATGTATTATTATAAACGTACGCAATACCTGGAACTGCCAATACCAGGAAAACTAAAAATCCCCCCCCTTCCCCCCGCAAAACACGGTCGCGTTATAAGGTAATCCCCCTCACCCCGCCCCCCGCAAAATATGGTTGTGTTCTAAGCTAATCCCCCTCACCCCGCAAAAATATGCTCGCGCTATAAGCTAGAATGCCGGTAAGGCAGGAATCTGCCTATAATGATAAGTGGTGTGCTAGAACCCGTGTATATTACCTACTATAGACTAAAATAGAACTTAAGCTGTGTTACAGTCTTTATTAGTAAAATATCAACGTAGCTCAAAGATCTCTTTGAAATCTTGAAAATTGATGGTTTCACGCCGACGTGTAATATGATGTGTCAACAAGTTTTTCATTAAATTATAACGGCCAAACAATAACAAAACGATGAAAATAAGCTTTGGGTGCTCATAGTGATACTATAAGAGTATTTAAGAAAAAGTATTTCAGTTGGAAAAATATTTGTTTTTATAGTTTATTTTGCAGTTGTTTTTTTAAACAGGTGCATTGCTATCATAGCACCAGAAAACTCTTTACGGATATTGCGCGAGGGCCGCCTGCTGGTCGACGTCGGACGAAACTAGAAGGATCTCACAGACGGGTCTACCCACACATTTGAAATGTCGGACCGATGCCTCTGACGTCACCAGATCGGTCGGACGTCGGATGCATACTGCACGCACCCTAAGACGTCCGCTTTCGATCGTGTCTGTCGTTCGACTCTCTTTCGTATCAGCGTCGTTTACACGACACTGTAACCAACCTGAATCTACCACCAATTCTATACAACGGGTATACCGGTAGACCCGTAACACTAGTATACCGGTAGACCCGTAACAATATTCATATTTACATTTATATTCATGTATATATTATATTAAACATATCGCACATAATTTAATCTATGTTTATTATATTATATTTATCTGCAATTGTCTAGACATCTTGTCTGAGTCTGTAATACGATCGAGTGGGACACCGTCAATTTTGTGTTATTTATTTGCAATCTTGGGCCTAAGAATTCGTTATGGGTTTTCAAACAGGGAAACATACCAGCCGTACTCCACTTAATGATAATTGACACATCGCAGGCCACCATTTAGCGGAAAAGCGACACCATGTTCGGGGAAAGATCCTTGAACAAGGGATCTTTGTGCAGCGTCCTGCGAGACTTACATGAGAATATGACGGCGTCAGTTAGCGTTGCAGTATTTCTATCAGGTTAATGATAGTTAATTAATACAAGTTACATAAAAAGATATTAAGTAAGTTGTATAACAGTTAATAAAAACAGCACTCTTTAAAAAATTGTGATAATTTACCTTATCTTTATACCTTCTAGGTGTATGTCACTCCGTAAGGATAATTGAATGATATTATCGATCCCATATAGCACGGATGTCCTATCTGGTGCTATCTGGGATATATACATATAATATGCAAGTTCATTCGGAACAAATTCGTCAATTGCCAGAAATATTGTCTGTTCAATTTTTCACGTGTAACGTGCATTATTTGAAAATTTAAAACGAATAAAGATTATGCACATGAGTAGGTAACATAGGCGGGTTCTAGCACACCACTTATCATTACAGGCAGATTCCTACCTTACCGGCATTTTAGCTTATAGCGCGAGCATATTTTTGCGGGGTGAGGGGAGGGGGGTTTCTCATGGGTGGTTATTGCGTAAGCCCCCGTTCGGTGGCGACGGGGAGCGGGAGGGGTCTTACCCTGGGAACATGTGCTTTTATCAAGGCCAGATTCCTGGTATTGCGCAAGCCCCCGTTCTTTGGTGGTATATAATATGATACTTCTTGGGGAAGATAACAATTTATTGCTGAAGTAATAGTTTAAATAAAGGGCAGTTTCCTGGTACTGCGCAAGCCACGTACTTTGGTGAGAGGAGGAGGGTTTTCGCGGAATGTAATATGATACTTCCTGAGGAACACTGCTTTTTCCAGGAAGACTTGGACGTGTCCGAACATGTTTCGCGGTATAAAATATGATAACTCTGGGGGGACTTTATTTTCTTATCTATATCATGCAAGATGAAAGAGGAGTGTTTTCGTTATCCTTAGTAGCAACATCCGTTCGCGGCTGATACCGAGTTGCCAAACCGTGACATTCGATCACATATTTTTGCACAGCCCGTTCCTTAGTTATTTTCCTATATATATATATATACAGGGTGTCCCAAAATTCCTCCGACACCCGAAAATGGGAGATTCCTTGGGTCATTTGAAGCGACATTTTCCTTTACAAAAATGGCGTCCGAGGCTTTGTTTAGGAGTTATTAACGAAAAACACGGACCAATCAGAGTACGACCTAGACGCGAGTTAGTACAGTCGACACGACGCGCCAACTGTCAATTGGCCGAAGCTGTCATCGCATGTCTAGATCGCTCTCTGATTGGTCCGTGTTTTTCGTTAATAACTCCTAACCAGAGCCGCGGACGCCATTTTTGTAAAGGAAAATGTTGCTTCAAATGACCCAAGGAACCTCCCATTTTCGGGTGTCGGAGGAATTTTGGGACACCCTGTATATATATATATATCATGCAAGGTGTAAGAGGAGCATTTCGTTATCCTTAGTAGCAACACCCTTTCGCGGCTGATTCAGATATCTGTAAGAGGAGCGTTTTCATCGTATATTCGTAATAGCAACATCCCTTTGACAGTCGGTATCGACTAGCGATATCTGACCACATTATTTCGCACACTTCGGTCCTTATCATTTCTTTCCCCCTTTTATTGTAGTTGGTGGGGGTGAGGAGGTAGCAATGACTAAATGGGACGCGAAGGAATGCTGTCATAGTATTCGCGAACGTTGCAAGCGTTGTAGAGTTAAAGTTATTCGAATTCGCGACTATACCGTGACAATTATCGCGTACGGACTTGTTGTGCGGAATGAACGTATCGGAAGGAACTGATGGCATGACCGCTCCAACGTTGAAAAATATAGCTTGGCCTCACGTTATAAATTCATACTTGAGCGATTATTTCTCCATTGAGCAGAAATCGATGGTGGAACGTTTAATGCGAAACGACGCAACGAGTCGCGTATGTTTCGCTTACACGAAAAGATTTAGCCAAGTTGTCGTGCAATAGCCTGCGCTCGATTCCCCATCCGCGATATTGGACATCATTGAAACGGGCGAACGTCGCATCGTCGGTTGTGAAGTGTAATTACATTTGGAGACTTTTCGAATTCAACGAGACACAGTGTTTACAGTGACAAAAGTATCAACAGAAAAAGCGGTAAGATGATTGAAACGTGTAAAAACATGTTGAAATGCTTGACACGCATGTCAGTGCTGGTGACAACCATGGACGAGTATCGCGAATGGCATCGCTCGTACATCGAGTCTCTGCAGTGTTGTGTAAATTATCTATCCTGTGCAAAGGAACAATTGTCGATAGGCGAGAAATTTAGTTTAAATCGACTATGTGCCGTATGAAGACTTTGAACGTTTCGTTGAATCATCGTGTTTCCTCGTCGCGCGTCGGTAGAGGTTTATACGATCGTAGGGGTGCGAGAGCCTCGACGCTTCGTTGGGAAAATGTCGAGTCGGCGTTTAAAACTCGCATATAAACAGGAATCGTTATCAACGTCGAACACATCGATCCGAAACAATTTCTGCAGCACGCAAAACGAATAATTACGGGGCGCGTTACGGAATTTTTAAACGCGCATTCATCGTTGAAAGCTAACGTAATGTTGGAGGCGGAATTCATGCAGCGTGCCAACGAGGTTTCCGTGAAAAGTTTCCGAACGCGAAACGTTGCGTTGTTTCGTACGAGCAATCTACGACAATGGTACCAGAAAGACGTTGTGCCGACGATTTTGACATCGATGGAGGAGTTTCAAGAGCGAGACAGCGGGTGGGCGTTGTCGAAGATACTGCATTTGTTTGTCAACTTTAGCAAATATCAACCGTTTCAAGCCGGTTGCACCGATACAATCTACGTGCCTCGAGTGATACATATTAAAAAAGCGGTCGTGTACGTGAACAGCAACGACGACGCATGCTTTTTTTGGGCGATCGTGGCGGGTCTTTATCCGGCCGAGAGAAATCCATCGCGTGTGTCGGCGTATCTACACTACAAAGACGTGCTTCCGAAAACTGAAGATTTTCCACTGCCTATGTCGTTCAAAGACATTCCGAAATTTGAACGAGAAAACGACGTTTCCGTGAACGTGTTCGAATGGGAGCGCAAGAAACGCATAACGCTTCATTTGACCGAGAAGAAACGGGAGGGAAGACACGTCAACTTGCTGCTTCTATAGAATGCTGCAAAGACGCACGGTCATTTCGTGTGCATACGAAGTTTGTCAAGATTGGTTTCGTCGCAGCTTACCAAGAAGAAAAATCAGAAGTATATTTGCGATCGGTAAGTTACATTTTATTTTTTTTTAATTGTTTGAAGGAAAAAGACATGATTTTTTCCTTCCGACAGGTGTTTGCAATATTTTCCCACGCCGGAGAGATTAGACGTTCATACGGCCGACTGCGAACGGATGAACGATTACGCTCTGATGCTTCCAATATCGGAAGAAGACAAGTGGTTACGGTTTAAGAATTATACATACAAAGAACAGGCGTCGTTCGTTATCTATGCCGACTTGAAGTGTCTGCTGCTGCACAGCAGGACTTACTTGGACGAGAAGATCAGTGTGATGTCATTCTTCAAGGAAACGAGATTCTTCAAACCCGGTTTGGTTATCCAAACGGGATCGAAGTATCCGCATGTTCCTGAGTCAGGGTGGGGGAGTTTAGACTGCAAGAAGTTTATTTAAATTTTGTATTTTATTGAAACTTACATTTTTCACAATTCCTATAGAATAAAAGAATACAATTAAAAGTATAGAAAAAATTAATTAACATAACTCTTATATATAAAGTATAGTCGATAGTAGAAAAATACAATTAAAGTATATTCGTTTCAGGTAGCCATGAATTATGCGACGCGTCCACCCCCAACCATTTTACGTATACGTTATTTCCTTTCCTGCGTAATATTTTTTCAACTAAGTATATGTCAGGATATTTTGTCGCGCGTATCTCGTGTTCGTAAAATCCTCCGGCGATAGGTTTGTCCTTCGCGTCGGCCAAGAGGTATGTGACAGGATTCGTTCGTTTCACCGCGGTAATCTTGAATATTTCGGTTGACCAGTTCGGCGTGTATCCTTTGTCAAATAGGGTTTTGAACTTGCTAACGCGTACGCGATCAATGAGCTTAAATTTGGCGCGGCCAGCGATCTTCACTTTGCGGTACAAGGTGGACAGAAGGTGGCAGGCATTTTTACGGTTCACGTCAACGGGTCGCATACGAATGGTACGATGTTTTCGATTATTGTAGTTCTCGGTCAACGTGGGGAGCTCATCGATCCAATGATATTTTCCGCTCAACGAGAAAAATTTCCACATGCTGTTCTTCAGCGTGCGATTGAAACGTTCCACTACGGACGCTTTCATAGGGCTAAACGTGGAATAGAGGTTGATGTTGCGACTCTTCAGATAGTCTTGAAACGTTTCATTGTAGAATTCTTTTCCCATGTCGGTCTGCAAGTTGTTCGGGGCTCTACCGTCCTTCTCCAATACCGACGCGAAAGCATTGCACACGTCGCTCGCATTTTTACTCTTCAAAGGAACCGCGCATGCGTATTTGCTAAATACATCGATTATCGTGAGAATATATCGGTACCCACGATTGTTTCACGCGTATTTTTGAACGTCGACTATGTCGGCTTGCCAAAGATCATCGAATCCTCGCACGACCACGCGTCTACGCGGGTAAAAACGTCTCGCCTGAGCGTGCAGCTCTTCCACAACGTTTTCTTTACTCATCGTCGTTCTTGTCGTAATCTTATCCGATTATTCGCTTTTCAATCGCGTCTCTCTCTCTTTCTCTCCAATAATTGATGACTGATTCGGCTATCCAACTCGTTGAAAGCGGCGTCTCTTGCTGTCGCTCCTGGACACGCCGTATCTGCGCGTATACTTTCTCAAGTTTCCCATATATACTTTTCGTGGCGATACACAGTACAGGTACAGGTACAGGTACAGCTACAGCTACACAGGTACGGCTGTTGTACGGTACGCAGTATGGCTGTTGTACGGTACGCAGTATGGCTGTTGTACATCTATCCATGGATCTCTCAATATCGGTCGACGCGTTTCTTTTACACGATTAATTTCTTATTACTTCATATACCTTCTCCTTCAAGGCCTCGTTGATACGTGAATCGGTTGATTTCATATTTTCGTTTGCATTGTATCGAACATCTTGTATCGTAGCCAGTATTTCGGACTTTATCGTTTCTTTAACGGTTTCCAGTTCTTTGATCAGTTTTTTCACGATCTCGGATTCGAGCTTCGCGTTAAGCGTGTCCACGTATAGTTTGGTTGCAGCGTGATCGTTTGCCTCGGGATTCGCCACGCGTACGATCCTCATACGTTTCGCATCGTACAATGTGGCATCGTCGTTCAAACATATAGCGTTATCGCGCACATAACTTTTAAAAACGCCGGGATAGAAAATCGGAGAAACATTCGACTCGTGTTTGTTTGCTTCTCGGAGCACTATACCAAATTTGTTGATAGACATTTTTTTTCGCTCCAGTTAGTCTTCTTCTTCTTCTTCAGTTATCAACAACTCGTATCGTTTGCACAACCGTTTTATCTGCTCTTCGATGCACAGTATTCGTTGAAATATCTCATCCAGTTTTATCCTTAGACTTTGAAATTTTAAGTTCCAGCTTTCGCCGTTGTCGTCGTCGTCGTCTCCTCCCGAGGATATCGTTTGATTCGTTTCGCAACAATTAAGACGAATACGCATTTTTACGAACCGTAACAATTTCATCGATCGACATTTCATTCGTCACTGACTCGACGAACGCGCACGTGTTTTAATTTATAATTATACCGGCTTCACGAAGTTCCTCGATTATCGACATTATTTCATTGTCATGGTTGGAATGGCCGGCATACTTCGAAGCGGTTATTTTCAGTTATTTTCAATTTCAGACGATCGACGAGTTCGTTCGGATTGTCCCAATGCACGTAATCGATTGGATGGTCGGTCACGCGCATAAAAGTTGGAAGATTAATCCCTCGTCTACCTCGCGACGAAAACAACGGCCCTATAATTTTCTTATACTTGTAACCTCTGTTTCCCTTTAGCTGATTCCCGCGTCAATGCACATTCGTAAAAGTGAGAATTTTTTTGTACGCGTTCTTACCGTCCTCGGTGTACAGCTGCTCATCAGGCAGTTTATTGAATATCAATTCGTAAAGACCGCGAGTTCCCGCGTACCGTACCCCGTTAACGATGACGTCATCGTTGCTGCCTACGTCGAACGTGGAATTTCCCAGCATCAGCTTATCGTCTTGGGGATATACTCCGTACACGTTGTCAAATTTTATCGATGGTCCGGTGAAAAAATTTTTTAAATACTCGCGCGCCAACGGTCCTAATTTCTCGGATAGATGTTGATTTTCCTCTCGATGAGTTTTAGGATTTTCAAAAATATCACGCATCGAAATTTCCAAAGATGCCGGGCTCGATGACTCGAAGATATCGTGTTGCGGTACCGTCGTCGTCGTCGTCGTCATCGCCGTCGCAGGCTCGATCTCAACCATCCTTTTCTTCGTAGAGGATGGTGGTGTTCCTCCAATATCTGGGTATCTTCTTTTTCTTTGTGGGGTGGGGGACGACGGTGGCGTTTCCTTGATATCCGCGTTGTCGTTCGGGTCAACAGTAGCACTATTTTGAACTATCTGTTTCAACGGCTCGACGATCAGTCGTAAATTCACTTGCAAATTCTCCTCGGTCGCCATTTTCCCAACTTTCAAGGCCAAATACTTTTTCCGTATGGTATCGCTGGTCTTCGCTATTTCGTTCGCGATCGAAGCTCGCAGCTTCTCCTTCTTTTCCTTTTGGGACGACATATTTTATTGGAAGCGCAAGAGAGAGATTTACAACCACGATATAGCACCGACAACCCTTACCGAACAACTGTGCTCGTTACAGTACGACAAACTCATTAAATCCACGTCTGGAACGACCGTGATTCGCAGGGCTGTCTTTATCGATTACGAGAAATCCATACTTCTTTCGCCAACGATTCGCGTATAACGCGCTAAACGTCTCGAAGGACATATCGGTATTTACATGATCCCGATGAATGTGTCGCAAGTTCATGGTATCCTGTTTGAACAGAATCAACATATTGGCATTGTCACGAATTAAATGTTTAGGTATTCTCGCGTACGACTGACCCAGGTAGAAGCAATCGACGTGCGAATGTCTGGGTGGGCAGTATTTATACGAGAGCTCGAACGCTGTCGATATCAGTCATCCCCCACCCCTCCGAGAGAGAAAATAGGATCCACGTTTTCTTTAAAAGAGAGAGCGGAAAAAAATAGCTTATGCGCGCGAATCATCGTTCGCGACGACGTCTCGGTCCGCATACGGGTAAGGGGATTTTAAACAGAGCTATAAACGCGTTACCGTTCGAATTGCATATACCTGGTTATCAATTCTGCGGCCCCGGTACGAAACTGCTCAAGCGATTAGCTCGTGGGGATCGGGGAATCAATCCGTTGGATGCGGCCTGTCGCGAACACGATATAGCGTATTCGCGGTGCAAGGATCTTGGAAATCGTCACGCGGCCGATCGTGTTTTGGCGGATCGAGCGCAGCATCGACTACCGTCTGGAGACGCTGCGTTGGGAAAGAAGGTGTCCGCGGCTGCAGTGTTGGCAGCCATGAAAGCTAAAACGAAATTGGGCATGGGTTTGATAAACAAAAAAGGTGAAAAGAGAAAGAAGAAAACGGGAAAACGAATTCTCCCGATCGCCAAACGTGGTGGTTTTCTGCCGTTGTTGTTGCCTGCTTTGTCGGCCATAGGACCATTGACGGGTGGTGCCGCGGGAGTAGTCAAAGTTATAAACGATGCAAAAGCTGCGAAGAAACAATTGCAAGAAGCGGAGCGACACAATCAAGTCATGGAGGGTCGCGGGTTACGTCTCGCACCGTATAATCATGGGAAAGCTTTGAAGGGGGGAGAAAAGAAAAAAAAACAACGAAGACAGACAACACGACGACAGATGTCGAATTGATTGGCATCTGTAAAGGATTACCATACGTTCGCGGAGTTTTAATGTGTGACGATTTGCCGCCGCGCGCGTGGATAAACGAGCGAGGTATAGTCAATCTAGATAATAGTCGTGGGCCGGGGACGCACTGGGTCGCCTATACAAAACACGGCTCGCGTGTCAACTATTTTGATAGTTTTGGAAATCTTCGACCGCCGATCGAGTTGATTCGCTATTTCGGTGCGAACGCCACCATCTTGTATAACCACGAACAACTACGGTCGACGTGTGAATCGAATTTGAATGTCGAACCGACGTCCCCCCATCGACAACAGCCTACTGCTTGATGATACACGACTGCATCGTGGAGTACAGTCCATTGACGAATATTGTTAGAAAAATTACTTAAACCGCTTATACCGATAAAAAAAAATATATATACTTTATCATTTCTCTACTTTAATTGTATTTTTATACTATAGGAATTGTAAGAAAGGAATTTGTAATAAAAACTAGCTGGTTATTGTTGCTCGCTCGCTTCGCGAGCTCGCGGGTGGGGTTGTTGCTCGCTCGCTTCGCGAGCTCGCGGGTGGGGTTGTTATTGCTCGCTCGCTTCACGAGCTCGCGGGTAGGGTTGTTGTTGCTCGCTCGCTTCGCGAGCTCGCGGATAGGACTGCTCTTGCGAAAGGGTTAGTGGTACGCATTGCTAGTGGGACATACAGCTCTTAATGGTTTTTTTATTTATTTTGTGTGTGACTCTCCACGAGCCACACAAAGAACTTCCCGATTCGTTAGTTGTAAGCGGTAACATTAACATTAGTTGCATAATTAAAAAAAAAATGAAATATATATAATTACGTTTGTTTATTCGGTGGAAAATTTCCATCCACTCGTATAAATTGCATTCTTGGACGAACTTCTTTCGAAAAAAACTAACAAATCTAAAAAACTACTTGACCAATATGGACCTAAATCTAATCAGCTCTAAGTTACGACGGGGCACATCGATTGCATCATTCATCATTCAGATCGCATTGTAACTTTTTCAGAAAACGTTAACGAAAAATTTGATAACATAAAAACGGCCATACGCACGCACGCACACGCACACACACGCACACACACACACACACACACACACACACACACACACACACACACTAACAATTTGATAAAAATAGTCTAAAATGACTTCAATAACCATGAAACGTGAAGATCTGCTAAAAAATCGATTTTCGATTTTCGGGGTAATTACAGTAACTTCCCTATGAATCGGGAAGTTAATAAAATACAAAAGATATATTTTCGAATAATTTTTATTTTTAAAATACCTTCTGGAAGTTAGGAAGTTATAGGAATTGTACAAAGGGAATCTGTAATAAAATAGAAAAGAAATATTCTAAAATAATTTTATTTTTTAAAGTAGCTGCTGGAAATAATTTTTACACACATACATACATATATACAATTAAAGCAAATAACATTAATAATATTATCCCCTCTCGCAATAGAATAAGGGTGGGGGTATACAGTATAAATTGTTCGCCGCAAACGTTAACAATCGCAGTCGCTGTACCAAGTTATATCGCGTGTATAATCTTAATCTTCGACAAGAAGTACAATAAAATTTCTTCGACAGGAAGTACAATAATAATAATAATAAATTTAAAAACAATGTAAAAATCTAGCGAAAACTTTCTCTATTAAGATGGATCGAATCACTCAAATCATTGACATGGACGGATTCATTGTAGAAAAAAAATTCATTTGTAAAGAATTAGCTATAATCGATGTTTGTCACGACGGCTCGTTCGAACTCTCTGAATTTCGCTTGGGGAAGAACTTTAATTGTTTATCCGACGCTGACAAAAAGTCTGCCTGGTATGTCAGCAATTTTGTGCACGGAATTCCATTTAAAGATTTCGGCTATGAAAAATACCAACAGCGCGACGTATTCGAAATTATACGCAATTTTGTG
Source organism: Lasioglossum villosulum (assembly GCA_963971365.1). NCBI lineage: Eukaryota > Metazoa > Arthropoda > Insecta > Hymenoptera > Halictidae > Lasioglossum > Lasioglossum villosulum. The sequence goes on from OZ020500.1 coordinate 21,309,425, forward strand.
CGCGATTACGCGAATCCCGTCGTAGCCTACAAAGGTGGATGTTTCGAGAGAGACATCCTTCGAAAAATGCGAATAAACTCGATAAATTTGGAAGATTTCAACTGTCCGAAATACGACGTGCTAGTTCAAGATCCCGTGTACAAAATTGCGGAACCGTGTAGACTTCATTGTTGGCAACCAGCAAAAAACGTCAGAACGAAATCCTATCATTGTTGTCTACGCGAGGTACAAACATTTCGAGCGTAGATTAACAATTATAAAAACACGTAATGTACTAATTATAAAAAGCTACATCTTTGAAATTTTCTCCCCCCGAGTCAAAAGCACAAACGCGACACCTCCTTTTACGTTTTGATTTTTTTACAGAGTATTACAATGATCGCTAAATCTGAGGGAACCGTCGCAACAACATCAATGACAACCGATCACGCAACACTACTACCCGATTACCGTCTCGAACGCGATAGATTTCAGACTTTTTGCAATTGGCGTTACTCACACGTCATTCAGCCGGAGGAGCTCGCCGCCGCAGGATTTTTCTATCTAGGCGATGAGGACTGCGTCGAATGCTTCGAGTGTCGTGTTCGTCTATGCCGATGGGTAAATAACGATGATCCCATGAACGAGCATCGCTTCTGGTCAAGATTCTGTTGGTACGTCCGCGGGCTGGACTGCGGCAACGTCCCGATTGGAGTCGATCCAGATGTAATTCCGCCAAATCCTCGTGGTGTGGATACCTGTGGAATCGCGAAAGAATCATCGTGCGAACGTGATAACGAAATTATTAGTGCATGCAATAATTGCGCGCAAAGGGACAGTTAATAATTGATGCCAACGAACGCTTGATTTTTTTTATTTAAAAAAATGAATATAAAATTATAAAATTATTTTTTTTAATCTAATAAAATTATTTAAAAAAAAGAATCTTCAATGTTGGGCCTGCAAACAAACAAAAAAAAAGTTATGTATTATTATTATTTCTAAATTAATAAATATATAAAATTATTTTTAACTATACTCACTGCATTCTCGAACAATAACTGCACTGCAGTTATATACTCCCCATCCCACTCCACCACCTCGATATGATACCTGCGGATGGCGTACCGCCATCCGCGTATGAACGCATAATATAAATTATAATATAAAACATCAATCAATAATATAATAAATAATATAGCTTATAATATTTCACTGTACTTACCAACAAATCCATCGTGTCGCCGAGCGACATTTTCTCGTCCACCATGACGTGTTCTACGCGTTCCATTACGACGAACATTTTTTCAGATTGACCAGAGCGTCGACAGCACCCATTCTTTTATGCATGTATCCCCCTCCGAAAAAAATGTCCCAAAATCTCTTCTCACGAAATTAGAGAAGATGTTCGTCGAACTCACGAAATTAGAGAAGCCGTTCGTCGAAATCTCCGCTCACGAATTTATACGTTTCAATCGTGCGAACTGATAAAACGAATACATCCAAACGTCTCGAGGCGTGGAATACTCGACACCGGCCTTTGAAACGATGCCGTCGCTCCCAACTCGCCCGATTACGAAAGTCTGATAGGGAAAAAGACTATGCGGAACAACGTGTCCAGATATCTCAGTTTTGACAACTCCATACCGGCTGTGAAAAGGATGTTGCTACTACGGATAATGAACTGCTCCTCTTACATCTTGAACAATGTCGATTAAATTTATCACGGTAAACGCATTGCCTCCCGCCAAACGATGCCGCTACTACAACTCGAGAGATTATTGCCTCCGCCAAACGATACCTTATAAAAGCTTGATAGGGAAAAGAATAAGCAAAACAGCGCGTCTAGATATCTCGGTTTTGACAATTCGATACCAGCCGTGATCGTACTCCTCCCCTCCCCCTCGCCAACCAACGGAGACTTATACCAGGAAACTGTACTTGATAAGAGAGTTCACTGAGCTTAGCATCTTTAAAATCTATATTCATTATTTAAACTATTATTTCGACGGTAAAATTGTTATTAACAGTGTTCCCCAGGAAGTATCATATTACATACCGCAAAAACCCCCCACCCTCACCAAAGAACGGGGCTTGCGCAATACCAGGAAACTGGCCTTGAACGCAGTACCAGGAAACTGTCCTTTATTTAAACTATTACTTCAACAATAAATTATTATTATTCCACCCCTCCCCCTCCCCCTCCCCCTCGCCTACGAACGGGAGCTTAAGCAATAACCACCCATGAGAAGCCCCCTCCCCCACACCCCGCAAAAACATGCTCGCGCTATAAGCTAAAATGCCGGTAAGGTAGGAATCTGCCTATAATGATAAGTGGTGTGCTAGAACCCGCCTATATTACCTACTCACATGTTTACCAAATATAACTACCGTAATTATAAAAAAACCAAGTATGTTAAAAATTACGTTATAAATTATGGAAGAATGCCATTATTACAATTATCTGTTTCATAAGAACGCAGAGATGTTCTCGATTATCGCGATAACTCGCTCGCCCGAACTTGTCCGATTCTTTCCGAACGCGTCCTAGAAATCTAGTTACTCTCTCCGGCACAAAGTGGTCCAAATCGAGAAATTCAGTGACATTTGGTCCAAAAACGAACTTTCTGGTATCGATATCTAATTAATGAACATTACTTCTCAAATGTCCATAGACCTCGGAAATGTAGAAATTAGTACAATTTAATAAATATTATAGTTGTAATAAATCTTAAAAGCTGGAGATTTTGAGAAGAGTATTTTTCACGAGAAAAATTGCTTCTCTTCGATGCGATGCCCTGACGTTCCTATTTAATATTTTCTCGCGCGTTTTTATTATTGAAGAGCAGACTTTTGTGATAATAAATCGTATCTTACATTATTAATTAGTCTGCATAATGTATTAGAAATTAATGCTCGACTAAATGGAGATAATTTAAAAAATGTTTTATATTCGCCAAGGAATATCTTCCAAGTCCCAGGATGTCCCAGGCTCTCACAAATTGGCCTATTTTCAGTACACATTCCTCTATACGATGGCGTAAAAACCATTTCCGCATACGTCCGCCATTTTAAATTATAACAGTTTAAAACTGACAATGTTACTCGCGCCTCTTTATGCTTTACGGGCTACTTTTATATTAAAAAAAAATTTTTTTAATAAATTTAGAACCGTAGGCTGAAACATTAATAAGTAAATAACAGAAAAGACAGAATTCGAAATAGACTATAAAAAATAATGCTAGACAAAACCACTTGAGAATGAATACTGACAAATTATAAACAAATATTATTTTTTTTATATTTCATGTTATTCGTTGTATGCTATTATTGTTATATTATAAAAGCGTTATTGTTATCACATTTTTATCACAAAAGTTCTACAAAAATATTACTAAATTATTATATATTATATAGAATATAATATATAATATATATTATAAATCATTATACAAAATATCTTTTGACACATTTATGAGGCCTTTTTACCTTCTTGGTACTTTTTGTATGCATTGATTACAAACAGATTTCTCAAGTTTACATTTTACCCATTCCCTAAAACATTGCATGTGTAAAACATAAATATAAAATGCACACTTAGTGCGAAAAAATGGTTTGGAAGATTGTATTTAAACCATTTTTTTCAGTGTAAAATATCGATGATAATTAATTAAAAATTATTGTTTAACAAATGAAAAAATATTAATTTGTCTGTAGTTCGAATTGACTATTTTTTAAATGAATTTTAGTGCAAATTTCACCCCGATATGTCTTATGGTTTAAAAGTTATAACAAAATGTCACTGAATTTCTCGATTTGGACCACTGTACGGCAGGCCGAAACTCTCGGGTAGTACGAAACACTCGGGTCGCCTGATGTATCATCAAGTATCGCGCACCCGAACCGAGCCCACCCGACTGTTTGCGGCCCGACCCGACGCACAGTGGTCCCAAAGCCCGAAAATGTGGCCAAAACCCCAAAAATGAATTGAGCTAGGACGATTTTACCCATTGGGATGGGTACTGTAATAGTGACTCCGTACAGGGGTAAACAGGAAAATGCTTGCATTTTTTTATGTGAGTTGCAGTCGTAGTCCAAACTTTGCTTTCGTTAGACAGGCATTTTTCACGCGCGTGAGCGTACGTACGAAGTGTAAGTGCAAAGTGTATGAGCTATAGTGGAAGCTAGTGATTTTTATACTACTACGTAATGGATACAGTTTCTGGAAGTAAGTTCAATCGTTTTTAGTGCTGAATTGTTAATGTTAACCGGTTAAAAGTTATACGGAAGGGGAACGTAAACTTTGACGCAAATATTTTAAAGATGTAGAGATAAGTTAAAACTTACTCACACCTCCATCGAATAATTTAAATAGGGTCTTAGTTTATACTATTATCTTGCAATATGCAAAAAATTAGCTGCCAATTCTCACGTACCATCATTTTGTATTGCTCAGTGTAAGCATTTTATAAGCTTTCACCAAAATATCTCGGAAATTATGTATGATACTAAAAAATGATTCATATAAAAACTTTATGGTTTGAAGAAATACATTTGACGATGATATGTGTTTGACTTATGAGTGACCTTGAAACGTCCTGTCAAGGTCACGAGTCAATTTTTGAAAAAAAGTTTATTTTTTCATGTTCTTATAGCTGATATTCAGACAATTTCAAAACAATATAACAACATTATTTTGCGTCAATTTGTTGCCGAGATATAAACGTTTCAATAAGAGAGCTGGAGAGGAAGCGACCTTTAAGGGACAGTTAACATTTTAATTAATTCGTAGACAAAATGTTTTAAATATTAATTTCTATTATTTACCTTCAAGATCTCGTGATAGCGAAATCCGATGTAGTGTACAAGGAAACAAATTTTTCAATGTACTAAATCTTATTTAAATACTAATATTAATGTAATATCTGAACACCTTCAGAATCAAATATTCGAACAGTGCGAGAGTTTAATTGATGTAAATCATGAAACAGAGACCCCATTAGGAATTTTGATTCCTAAAATTAAGACAAAATGTCAAAGTGCAAAGAGAACGGAAGATGTGTTTTTTAGAATGTTTGCTATGTGGCTTTCAACGTCGAAAGCCACTTAAAAATTCTAACGCGTTTCGTGTAAATGGATTTGACCTGCCGGGATTTCCGCAATGTTGACAAGCATCTTCCATTGACGACCGACGTCGTCATCCCTGTCATGATCCTAGCGCGCTCCGGGCGCATTGGAAGAAGCGGTGGCACGAGATTTGGCCAATTTTGAATTTTAACAATCGGTTCTTGTAGTTTGTGTTCGCAATACGTTCGATACACCTCATTATGCCTTTTAAACAGAACCAACAATTTTTTAACGTATGCATTCGCCATATTGGATCCGCCATTGTGTTTTTTCGAATTTTGTGTTCAGATTTGTAATCAGCGGACCCGAAAACCATGGGATACCAATTTTTGGAGAAATTGAAGTACGTTTAGGGATTTTGGCCAACTTTTGGGGATTTGGAACCACTGTGCGACAATTCGGGAGCCTGAAAATCGGGCGGCCCGCACACCCTCAAGTTGACGAAATATCGTCAAAAGTATATTTTTAAAAGTTATTAATTAGAGCTACGAACGATTCTAAGCATTGCCAATTATTTAACTATAAAAATCGTTCATTGTCTGAGGGTAAAAGGAATAGATTTAGAAAAAAACTTTTGGGACAACCTAATCATTTGAACTGTATTTAGTAATTTAATTGACGGTATCTAGTGCGCCTACGACTCGGCGGTCCGTGTTTCCACGCGCTGCCCTTTTTTACGTTCGGCACGGCTGGTGAGATCACAAAAAAATAGTCGACCCACACGAACTAGGACACAGCACAGACCCGAGGGGTTTTCTGAGATTAAGACTTTACTGTATTACTTTACTATTTCAGATAGCATCACTGTAACATAATAAAAAACTGATTAAATTGAATAATTTATTTACAGTGACTCCTATTAATACTCGGATACTCTAAAAAAACGATAACTTTTTGAATATTGGATGTGAAAACAAATTTTTTCAATAGTTGCAATTGGTCGGAATTGTAGAGAAAATAGGAAAAGATGAGTTTTACGGTTTTTTTTGTGGGCCTATATTGAAAATTAAAAAAATACGTTTTACAGATCTGTATCAATCATGAGATCAAGGATGCGATGAAAAAACGACAGACAGAACTATCTAAGTTCTTAGATTCATTGCAGTTAGAGGCCATGAATCGTGAAAATTTGCAATTTTTAGCGTTCGTAATAGTTTGTAGCTCATTGCAACGTCAACCGAGTCTGATACAATTTTCAGAATATGTGTAATCAATACAGATCTACGAAACGTGTTTTCCAAATTTTCCATATAAACCTACATAAAAAAGTTGCAAATACACAAATTTTAGTATTTCTCTGCAATTTCGACAACTCACAATTTTCTACAAAAATTTGGATCACTTTGTGTAGCAAAACAATAGGTCCAACTTCTCATAAAAGTTCAAATCGTAGGTTCGAATAATAAAAAAGTTATCGTCTTTTTAAAAGTGTCCGAATATTAGTGGGAGTAGGTGAAACTTACTTTACGAGAACAAATTACTACCCATTTGGTATGTTATCTAGTGGATTTTACCGAGGAGAGTCTACGGATCAAAGTGTGGATACTGTAGGATCAATGGTTGTTAAGAGAGAACAAACATACAATCATTGGAACGACACATATTGACTTTCAACCAATCAGAAACAGTGATCGACAATTTCATAAATCTCAACAAAACACTTTCACTTATATGTATACCATCATAAATTATGGTAAGAAATTTACATTCAGCAGTTATTACCAAAAATGTTTCTAAACAGAAAATGTTTAATGGTGAAAGAAAAACAATATTTATACTTTGTTATACTTTGTATATACAGGGTGTTCGACTACAGGTGGGAGAAAATTTAAGGGGTGGTTCCCGACGATAATATAAGACGAAAATAAAGAATAAAAAAATTGCGATTTCGACTTCGTTAATTAGGTATTAGCAATTAAAAATTGGCCCAAAAAGCGGCAACATTTCGACACAGCTGTACGTTGCGTACGTCACACAGGCGCGCGACACTCTCGTATCAAGTGACAAACGCATGCAAACCTTGGTTCTCATTTGGGGCCCCAGCGAGGTGAAAATGTTTAAGAAATCGTTGGACGACATTGAACCTACCTACTCGTTAAAATCCACAAGGGCATTTCTATTATCCGCCCTATGGAATTATCGAGTAGAAGGGGTCAATGCCCTTTCACTTTGAAATTCTTCTCACACAAATCCACAAATCCTTATCCTGCACTATAATTGTTCATAACACCGTACATAATACACTGAAACAAACCACTTTAAAATGGTATCCATTGGGTCCATAAATGTTGAATAAAATCCTCACAAATGCAAGTATCCAGAAAAATGCACATACATACTGGAACCGTTCACAGCTAATTCACGTTTGATGCACGTCAATTTGACTTTCGCACACAAAAATAAAATATCAGTGAAATTACTGTGAAGTACACCCACTTAATTAATACCCTAATTCAATGTTTTAAGAGAATGTGTTTCTGAGAGGAGACAGCTGACGTGATGAATGTCACACACATGAGACATTTGGCGGTCACAGACAGAATGAGAAAGAGTCACGAAATTCATGAAAACAGGATAGAGAATGTATTGGTATAGCAACGCGTGATATTTGGGCGGGAATTTGCTGTAGATCTTCATTTGTTTTATCGATTTGGGCATTGACCTCACAGCTGCCTTGAATCAGTGTGCATACAAACGCGAACGTGTACGAACGATTCTCCTCTCAGAAACACATTCTCTTAAAACATTGAATTAGGGTATTAATTAAGTGGGTGTACTTCACAGTAATTTCACTGATATTTTATTTTTGTGTGCGAAAGTCAAATTGACGTGCATCAAACGTGAATTAGCTGTGAACGGTTCCAGTATGTATGTGCATTTTTCTGGATACTTGCATTTGTGAGGATTTTATTCAACATTTATGGACCCAATGGATACCATTTTAAAGTGGTTTGTTTCAGTGTATTATGTACGGTGTTATGAACAATTATAGTGCAGGATAAGGATTTGTGGATTTGTGTGAGAAGAATTTCAAAGTGAAAGGGCATTGACCCCTTCTACTCGATAATTCCATAGGGCGGATAATAGAAATGCCCTTGTGGATTTTAACGAGTAGGTAGGTTCAATGTCGTCCAACGATTTCTTAAACATTTTCACCTCGCTGGGGCCCCAAATGAGAACCAAGGTTTGCATGCGTTTGTCACTTGATACGAGAGTGTCGCGCGCCTGTGTGACGTACGCAACGTACAGCTGTGTCGAAATGTTGCCGCTTTTTGGGCCAATTTTTAATTGCTAATACCTAATTAACGAAGTCGAAATCGCAATTTTTTTATTCTTTATTTTCCTCTTATATTATCGTCGGGAACCACCCCTTAAATTTTCTCCCACCTGTAGTCGAACACCCTGTATATGGAAACTTCATCATAAATACATTACTGGTTTAGTAATGTTGCGCAGTATTTATGGATCTTTGGTGTTTCGTACCTAAGATTTACGCTTTGTCTTTTAATCATGTGAGTCGTTTCCAGTAGTATTCTATGTTCTAATTTATGTTCTCTATCAACGATTTCGACATTTTCAAAATCGAATGCGTGGTTAAACTCACATGAATGTTTCGTCAGAACTGTGTGTTGTGTTGGTGGCAAAAATATATTCCTTTCATGTTCCCTCATTCGTGTGTCTAAACGTCTTGACGCCCGTCCAATGTATGTGCTGTTACAAGTCTTACACGATTAAAAAACAAAGCGTAAATCTTAGGTACGAAACACCAAAGATCAATGAATACTACGCAACATTACTAAACCAGTAATGTATTTATGATGAAGTTTCCATGTATATACAAAGTATAAATATTGTTTCTCTTCCACTATTAAACATTTTGTGGTTAGTAACATTTTTGGTAATAACTGCTGAATGTAAATTTCTTACCATAATTTATGATGGTATACATATAAGCGAAAGTGTTTTGTTGAGTTTGGCAATTTTTCATTTTGAATTTACCACCTAACATCGATTTATGAATGTGTCGATCACTGTTTCTGATTGGTTGAAAGCCAATATGTGTCGTTCCAATTATTGTATGTTTGTTCTCTCTTAACGGTCTTTGCCCCAGTTCAATTCAGACCCGTATGGAACTCAGTGAATTATACATTTATAACATTTCTTTATACATAGCAAGTATGGTGCAAAAGATTATCGTTAAGGTCATTTTCTTTATCTGTGAAATACTCAGTTTATTATTTAATATATTTTTTCAGACGCAATATCTCTTGAAAATGATTAAAATCCGGATCGAAACGTTGAGAAAAATTTAATAATTGCAAATTTGCTTTGTTTGTATTATTGATCGAAACCGTGCACCGAGAACATATATTATTTTATACCAAAAAGAATTGGAGTTATCAATATATAATCGGGCCGGCCTTGCTACCCCGTCCTGCCTAACCATCAATCAACTGTTTAAGGGGGAAGGCTCACCAAATCTAGGGTATTGATCTGTGTTAGCAATCTCTGTGCAGAAAAAAGTTTTTCTCTGCGATAACACTGATAAACATACATATGTATCAGTCTAACGCTTCAGTTCTGCTATGATTCCATGTTATTTCTTTTTTTATTAATGTCATTATTGCTATTAATGGATTCGAGTAGTTTAAGGCCTTTATATTTTTGTTAATAGGATTGCACGTTGACAGTTCACACTAGGGTCATCTCGTCTAACGAGGTGAACTAAAATTGGCTCTGGATTTGGTCTAAACTCTGGCTTCATGAACGGTCTATGGGAAAATTGAATTCAATCACGGGCTTCGGTTATTTGTCCTTATACCAGTATATTTTGAGCTGCACAAAGGTTCATTCAATAGAGGAAGCTTCAGCGCTGTGCACTGTGTCCCATCATATCAGTAAAAAAAATCGTTTTGTGACAGAAAAATACATTGGAAACTGCGGTTTTGTTTCTCGATTTTTGCTCTACATTAAACTTGTGTTTTTGTCTTTAAAAAACTTTTTTGACTGCTATAATGAGGCACAGCGCACTGCGCTTAACCTTCCTCAATCGAATAAACCTTTGTGCAGCTCAAAATATGCTGGCGTAACGACAAAGAACCAAAGCCTGCAAACCCATTTTTCGGCCCAAAATCAATTAATATTCTAGTAATGTCACGTGGGGACCCTACCCCCTTACTGATCAACATTACCGCAAGCTTGTGCTACCACCTACCCGCTCTGTTCGGTAAGCGACGCGCGACCCTCACTACAAACCAATATGGCAGCACGTTTACCTATCAAAAACACTGGAAATTGCTTAATTTTAAGCAACCATAACTTTTGAACTATTGATCTTACAAACTCAAAACATAGGTTTCTAGACTTTCCTCGTTCAAATCTACTGAATTATATACCAAATAGATAATAATTTATAGGAGAATCATTAACTAAACCGAATATGGATATTACGTACCTTTTTCTTGGCCTCGATGCTCTTGCCTATATAATTGCTACGTATCGGAGGTTGTCCGCTAAAGGGATAACTCACGCCCTCCTGTTCCTCGTTAATAGCATCCGTTGTACCTCTTGTCAAATGACTGTTTCCATTGATCCTGACTTGTGTCCTCGGTTCAAGAGGATACGCTCGCCCTTGACATTTGCTAATCGGAATTTTAGAAATCCTCGATCTTGGGATGCAAAGCTATACAAAAAAGAAATTAACTATTCATGTAATATATGTATTTGGCGCAGTCATGAATAAAGATAAATAGTAAGACAGATAGTTTACAAATCGTCACGATCATAAAATAATAATTTAAAAGAAACACATAATAACGATCATTATACATATATTTCATAATCATTATCCATATATTTTTAATTAACTAATACTTTGAAAAACTGCTCGAGTAGTTAAAATTGTTATTAAATAATCCACAATTCTTGTGGGGAATATTAGTTCTTGGAAATAATATGAATGTATATGAGATTTGGTGCCCTCAAGGTTTTAAACCCATTTACCAATCTCCTCTGCTTTCCACTTTATCTATTGCCTAATTTCAGCCTCTTTCAGCCTAATTTTCAGCGGAACCTACTGTTTATTACGGTGGGTTTCGAACCATCTTTTGCCAATAACACGCGGCTTATACCCAGGCGGTCACTGCTGTTGCGAACGTACAAGAGACTTGCGTCCGCACCCGACGCCGCGCCGGTACACCCGTGCTCGGCGTCGTCATCCGGTGGGTGCAGACGACAAGGCGAGGGTGGTCGCCCTGTACTTGGAATACAGGACAGTCCGTATGGCTCTTCAGCGAGCTGTTGTCGCTACCAAGGCTAAGGCAAGCGATGAGCTCCTGGGGACCTGACACAGGGATCCATGGGGGCGCCCGAATAACTCGGTGCTAAGGAAGTTCCGTCAGTAGGCGCCCTCTGTGAGGCTGACTCTCGAAAGTCGCTAGAGCTTCTAGGAATACTTCAACCGTGCACCACCTCCCACCCGGGCCATGAAAATGGCAGTTGCCCTTGGGCTGCTGCTGCCCAATATCGGGGGCCCGTGGTTCGAATTATTCGCCTCTAAGCGGGGATGGTGCACTCTAAATTTCTGTATGGACTATCCGTGTTGTCCGAGGAGCCGTTGGCCGGTGGGCGCAATATGATGCATGCAAATCGTGTGCAGCCACGGCTGTCCATTCAGACCATACGGGGATAGTGCACCATCTATATTTAATGGCAGTGGAGCGGCCATCCACGTGTAGGATTACCTGCTCCATCCGTCGGGGGGTGCGAGACCTTGAGAGGGATGAGGTCGAGGTGCTGAGGTTCCAGGTCTGGCTGGACACGCTGGCCCGTTGGCGGAAGCAAGTTGCTTCCGCCGAATCGGACTGTCCTATAGTACGAGCCCTCCTGTCCATTCTGCGAGACTGGTGCGGGAAGCGAGTAAGGATCACCAACCGTATAACGCAGCTACTCTCCGGTCACGGTTATTTCGGGGAGTACCTGTATTGGATGGAAAAGGAACTGACGGTGTGGTGTCATCACTGCGGGGAAGCCCAGGACACGGGGCGGCATACTATGGCGGAATATCCGGCGTGGTCGGTGCCGCGTCGTATTCTAAGGGGTAGTATAGGGGAACACCTCTCGCTGCCGACTGTCGTCGGCTACAACAGAGAGGCTTAACCGATGAAGACCGCTGCACTTGTGGACAGGAAGAAACCCCAAAACACGTTCTCATAGACTGCCCTAATTACGCCACGGAGAGAAGAGAATACAAAGCAGCGCTGATAAATCGCGGGATCCAGTGGCCACCAGAACCAGGAGAATGGATCAACGAAAAATATATGAAAGAGTTGAACGAAACGACAAGAAAAATACTTAAGATTAAGGAAGAAGCATGGACACAAAGGACCGGGAACAGAGACAACACAAGAAGGATGCGACGCTACAGGCAAAGATTACAAGATGCAGGACGCAGGACAGGAGAAATCGGAAGAAGGTAACGTTAAGTTCCAAAGAAAATAAACCGAGGAAAAACTAACACCCGCCTCTTTCTCCTTCTTAACAGGTACCACAACTGACACCCCGACAACCAACGCAGGCAGTGCTCTGGCACTGTGGATTGTGGGGTTTAACGGTAATGGAAATCATTGCCATCCTGCAAGAGACCGAGCATAAAGCTGGTAACTCCGCCTCCCCGTGGCCCTCGCTGGTAACGTTTCGACGGCGGTGCATTCCCTCGGAAATGCACTGACGGAGAAACGGCAAAGCGAGTTACCTCCCGCATGGGACGGTCTACCCTCCTGATGATCCTTAAACGGTGAAAGAGGGGTTTTTCCAAGCCCAGTCCATTTTCCATCTACGGACTTTCCCCTCGTAGGTGTTTCGCTGGATGGTTTGGCCGTTTGGCCGCTTTTGCCGGTATGAGGGAAACCTCGAGGTACGGCGCTCCCCTTGGGGGGCGAGCAATACTAAATGTCGTCGGCTACATGGTCGACAGTGAGAAGCCGCGTGGAGAGTTTGCTTCCTCCTGCGAAGAAGTTCGCACGCGGAAAGAGGCTGCGGAGAGGGATAGAGAAGCCGACCCCCTCTCCGCCAGGTGAGTGGCCTAAGCGGAACGCCCCCGCAGAGGCCGGCTTACACCAATTATGGGTTGTCATCGGGATGGCGGCGGTGTGACCCCATATCATTTCCTCCGCCGCCATGGCGGTATCGCTGAGCATCCCCCAGGGGTGGACCAATGGCGTAGGCAGGGCGAGGCGCAAGGTTTGCGTTCTGTCCCTTCAGTGCAATTGGCTGGTAGCCCCTCCTTTGGTTGGGTGAGACAGAGTGTCGGACAGCCTCCAGATGCACCCAGATGTTAACCGGCCATGGATGTTTGGGCCGGTACCTGGCGTGGATCAAGAGGGAACCCACCGAACGGTGCCACCACTGTGCGGAGGCTTTGGACACGGAGCGGCACACGCTGGAAGAGTGTCCAGCGTGGTCGGCACCGCGCCGTGTCCTAAGAAGCAAGATTGGAGGCGACTTCTTGTTGTCGGCCGTGGATGACCACATGATTGGCGACGAGAGGTCGCACAAGGCCGTGACCTCCTTCTGCGAGGAGGTGATGCAGCGGAAGGAGGTGGCAGAAACGGAGAGGGAGGCCGACCCCTCTCCGAGAGAAGGATTGCTCTGGCGAGGCGTCCTCGCCGAGCGGCCCGCCCCACGCTACGGGGCAGGCGACGGACCGGGGTAGGCGGGACTCGTTAAGTCCTTCCCGCCTCCCCCGAAGAGACATCCCAGAGCGGTTGCTTTTTTATGGGGGGACTATTCCCGCCCCCTTTCCTCTGTCCCCCCGGGGGGACGTAAAGATCGTTGGGTCGGGGGGGCGGGGGGCGGGGTGGGAGTGGGGGAGGGGCGAACGCGGGCGGGGCGCGCGCCTTCGTCCCTCCTTGTCGCGCGCGGAGACTTCGTCCTTCGGCCGAGAGCCCTTTGAAGGGCTCCTCGAGCGAGGAACGGAGTCACCGGGGGTCGGTGGGCGGAGCGAGCTGGAGACTCGCGAAGCCCACCGAACGGCCCAGGGAAGGGGGGTGTAAGTGGGCAACCTGCTTACACCCTGATAGCGTAGGTATTGCTGGGGGGAGCTTCTCTCCCCCCGGGACGAGGCCTCACACAGGGCCAAGGGCGAAGGGGGATGGCTGGTTGTGTTCTTTGGAGATCCCAGCCGCCCCCGAATAGCTTAGGGAAGATTGTCGTGAGGTTTTTAGTGGGTATTGTGAGCCCTTCTGGCCACGTAGCCCCACATAACCTCGTATCTCTCCCAGGAGGTACGGGGTATGCGTAAAAGCATTTCCCTCACGCTAAGAATAAAAAAGGGTATTGTGAGCCCTTCTGGCCACGTAGCCCCACATAACCTCGTATCTCTCCCAGCGGGTACGGGGTATGCGTAAAAGCATTTCCCTCACGCTAAAAAAAAAGGGTGCCTCGCCTGCCCATTCTTTGGCTCCCCCCCCCCTTCGCCATATTCCTTGTTTGAATGTGTCAAGTTTGAATCCCGTCCCTACTCTGTCTCTGCTATCCAGTGACTTACCCCCTCCCTCATCAAGGTTAGGATAGGCTAATCTGTGATTCTACGGGTTTTGCAAAGATCAAGGGACGCGATCGCGATTGTTTTTCGTTGCGGAGATTCTATGTATATGTCTGTACATATATGTAAAACTTGGGATCCGGTCCGACTTCAGCGAAATTTCCGCGTATGCGGGAACATCACTTCCATTCGGCGTCTCTTGCCGAAACCTACTACACGCGATGGGGTAACGGAGGTCAATCGCTCCAACTTCACCGAAATCTTTCTCCTCGGAGCATAGATATCAGTTCCATCGTGCCCTTGCCTCTATGGGTGGACTTGACACATTCTCGGAATGATGACTTCCCTTTCAGGTTTGTTCATTCCGTTTTTTTCCCGCTTTTGTGAACTCCTGTTCAGGAGTTCTTATGCGATGGACCTACAGTTTTTTATAAGGTGGGTTCCGAACCACCTGGGGGCACCACAGTTTGTAGAGCACATGGAGTATTTTTCCAGAGGTGCCGGCATTGGGGATCGAACCCGCGACCACGGCGTTCGTAGGCGCGCGTTCTACCCACCACACTACTACTAGCCAGCGTTCTTCTTGTGTATAGTAAATATTAGAAAACAATGAAAGAGGGAAAAATAGTATTGGTTTTTGTACCCAACACGATGGTATATGTAATTCTTTTATGTTTATGATATTTTGTTAGATACGTGAGAGCGCATGTCCAGTCGATTTCATTCGTCTACTGTGCAACGACCCAAAACGACATGCTAGGTGGGAAATGAAAGAAGCATTTTGAATATTTGATACCAATTTGATACCAGTATATGAATTGCATATACAGGGTGTCTCAAAACTATTGTAGGAGCGGAAAATGGGAGGTTCCTTGGGTCATTTGAAGCGACATTTTCCTTTACAAAAATGGCGTCCGCGGCTTTGTTTAAGAGTTATTAACGAAAAACACGGACCAATCAGAGTGCGATCTAGACATGCGATGGCACGTTCGGCCAATTGACAATTGGCGCGTCGGTCCGACTGTGCTAACTCGTCTCTAGATCGCACTCTGATTGGTCCGTGTTTTTCGTTAATAAAATTCCATCCCATTTTCCGGGCCTAGCCGATTAAGATGGTCAAAACTGCCCTTAGAGCTTCTTCAACGGTTCTTGTACCATTCGAAAGCTGACCAAGAAAAACCCCTCTGAGTAAAATTTCAGCCCTCTAGCTTGCCCGTGACAGTAGTTACAGGGTAAAATAGATTTTACGGTTTTTGGCGCATTTTCCGGTCTCAAATGCATTCTAAAATTCTGAAAAAAATGTGACATATTCCTGATCCTAAGGCGCATTTTTGTGATTTTTCCAGACTTTTTTGTTGCAAACTATGGTCGTAAAAAATGAAAAACCTTAAAAAAATAGGAATAATATTTTTTTCTCAAAAATATGAAAACATACTATTTTACTGTTTGGTTCCGTGATAAAGTACTATAACAGACAATGTCGTCAATTTTTTAAAGATTTTTTGTTCGGCTGCTTCATTGTCAAAAACAATAAAAACCGAATTTTTTTGGCGTTTTTGCTGTGAGGA